>OY754986.1:12406492-13156492 GCA_963576475.1 Molanna angustata | reverse complement strand
GCATTTAACATTATATAAAATATGCCATACTAAATTCGATTGCATTCAATTAAATAGTTTGCTTCAAATACAAATTCTATCTGGAATAACGAGACATCGCCAACTTTTTTCACAAATACTTCGAGAACTAATGCAGGATTCAGGATACTGCTATATAGAATATGTAAAAACTGCAATGATCAATTTAATGACCATATTGACATTTTTATTGCATCTGAATCTATATTCAAAAGGGATATTGTAAAAAATATCACTAATACAACCTCTTAGGACCTGGGTATGACTGGAATGCACTGTTGAGGAACTGATGTTATATGAGTGATTTTTTTTAATGTCATTCTTGTGTATTCCAAACTATACTTAATACCTCATAATATGTTATTGATTTTTTATATTTTATTAATTTCGTCTCTACCTTAATCTTTAAGAACGTCTAGGGTTTCACTGTAACTTCTCTATGGGAAATATTGTGATTGCACATATAAATCAACTTTATTATTTATAAAACAAAAAGTGTATGTGTGATGTGTAATTGTTTTTTCTCTAAATAAATAAATAAATGACATTCAGATAATAAAGAATGCTTTCACAATACTATCAGTGGCTCTTTTTTTGCAAATATCCGGTTTGGAGACATGAGTTTAAAGTAACCAAAACACGTAATCCTTATTTTGATAATTCACTGAATTTGCCAGAATTCATTCATAATTAATTTTCGTTATTTTTCGTTCTAGCTTACTATGTGGAGAAATGCTACAAAGATGACCCCAATGTGAACGAATGTTTGCAAGACAGCTTCAACAAACTGACGGAACACTTCAGGCGAGGAATACCTGAGTTGGGCGTAACTGATGTAAGTGGACGAATGCAATAGTATCGTCTTAATGTACCTTCTTCTCAATGGAGGTAGGCGACCATCAGGATCTCCACTTTATTCAACCACTCTTTCAGGTTTCGCAGCCATGAAACTCTTCGTCGTCCTGGCACTCTTTTCTCTTGTTTCCTTCCCTGGATTACAAGCTGCAGGATTTGGTACTTTTTTCCTCTCATTATATGCCCAAAGTATTGCAATTATCTTGTCTTTATGTAGTCGAGCCGCTCAAGGTCTTTTTTATATATTTATTTATCTTTTTGTACATAAAATAAACAAATATAATGCACACTGGCAAGCTTATTGCCATTAGGAAATTTCTTCCAACCAACCAGATTACAGATTATGACAAAATTATATAATATGTAGGTACACCAACAAAAGAATGAATGCGAAAAAACAATGAAAAAAACAAAAAAACATCATATCAAAAAAGGATTGGAAAAGTACAAGGAGAGGAAATCGGGTTCAGGTGTTTAGGGATAAATATTTCATCTTTAGTTTTTCTTTAAAATGCAAAGTGATTTAGACGACGCAATATCCGGACATAGACTATTTCATAGTCTTGCTGATTGATAGGGGGACAGTGTCGTGCGTTTAGCAGATCGGAGTGGAAGTCCATGATTGGATATATAAGTAAAAATGTTTTAAAGGTTTTTTTTTTCATTCGTTGAAGAATAATTTCGTTCCGAACGCTGCCTCTATCTCATATTTATTGTTACGGAGAATGTGTCCCAAGTATGCCATCTATCTCATATTTATTGTTACGGAGAATGTGTCCCAAGTATGCCATCTATCACATTTGTAAAAAACTAAATATATGTGAATTATCCATGTCATTATTGATTTTAATTATAATTATCAACGGTAAGAACTGATGATGCTTTTGTTTTCAGGTAGAGCCAATAATAATCGATGAGATTGGAATAGCTTTAGGGTCAGGTCCTGATGGGTACAGAGCTTCCTTCAGAGATATACACGCCTATGGAGTCAGCAATTTGACAGTCACAAACGTCAGGTAAGATAGTTTGGTCATTTTTGGTCGAAAACAGATTAAAGAGATCAGTTAAGTAAATGAATAAATGGATGAATGAAAAAAAAAGAAATTCAATAAATAAACAAATAAATAAATATAAAATAATTTTCACCATTAATAATTTTCGTGGGACTAATTAGTTTCGTGTTGTCAACATTGAAGCGATTTTATGTGATAAAAGGCATCATTTAATACTGTCCCGCTGTTTATTGAATTTCTTGTTTTGTATAGAAAATAATTTCAAAATAAATAACTCATATTGTGAAGGTTATCGGGCTGGATTAAAAACTTAATTATTGGGGTTCCAGAACGGATCTTGACAGCTACCAATTCCAGGTGACCATGGTTATTCCAAAGATGAGGGCGAAAGCCCACTACAGATCTTCGGGAGTTCTAATTTTACTGAAAGCTTCAGGTGCCGGAGATTATTGGGGTGAATATGGTGAGTTGTTGACTTATAATCTTTTTTGAATAAGTCCATATTCATTTAAAAAATCTATAGATGTATTTTTATAAACATTCACACGCCTGTGATTCAGGGATCTAATCTGGGATTCCTCAGGGATCTGGTGTGGGCCCACTGTTGTCCACAAAGATTTACTTGTCTGACAAAAATGTGGACGATTGCTTGAAGCTCCAGTGTGATATTGACAACTTTTTAGGGTGATCAATTGCAATAAGTTGTTGTTCAATATAAAAAAGTGTGTTGTCATGAGTCACAGTTGCTCGAAACCCATTCGTGTTAGTTGAATATCATTCAACTAACACGAAAAGTTACACGTAAAGACTCGGGGTGATGCATGATGCTAAGTTGACCTTTGTTGACCACACTAGGGACTGTTGCTGGGCTTGACATTTCACCTGGGAAAATTCTTTTCGAATCCGGAGGCATTAAAAAGTATTATATTGAACTGTATGGTGCGTACAAAACTGGAGTATGGTAGTGTTGTTTCGAAACTGTACCAGTGGAAGTACAACTTGTCGAACTCATTCATATAGGAAACCATTATTGCACTGTATCACGTACAATACATTTTGTACCTATAGGTGCCTATATTTTTTTCGCTCTTTTTCACTCAGTAAACGAGTTTTTAGTTTCCATCTATCGATTCTTAATTCATGAAATTTGTGTAGATGTAAATGTGGGTAATTATTCCAAGGCTAAATTCATTTTATAAAAAAATCTTCGTCTGTATTGT
Organism: Molanna angustata; assembly: GCA_963576475.1. Classification (NCBI taxonomy): domain Eukaryota; kingdom Metazoa; phylum Arthropoda; class Insecta; order Trichoptera; family Molannidae; genus Molanna; species Molanna angustata. The sequence continues at coordinate 13,153,386 of OY754986.1, read as the reverse complement.
ACGTCATGTTTCAGAAGTGGTAAAAACAAAAAACTTTTAAAATAATTACCTAAGTAGTTGTTATTTGTATTTAATTTTCAGGGAAATGACTTAAAAGTAGTTAGTTAAGTATATAATTACTAAAAAGCGTTGTAACGGAAGGTGTAATTTGCATATATTGTGTTCCTTTTTCTGCTATTTAGTTGCACCACACCCAACTGTCTACATACATTCACCCTACACCCCCAACCCGCTGACCAATGATGTTTTTGTAGATAGATTTGCAACATCTTCACAAATATGTAGCCACCCAATGAGAAAAAAAACTTTTTTCCCGAATATTTTTTAAAATTGCATATAAGCAAACCTTGGATTTTTCCCTGTCGGGAGTCAATGATATATTTATCTATGAATAAAATTTATAGAACTCAATACTACGAAATGCTGTAACAGATTCAGAAACGGTTTTTAAGGAACCTATACATGCGAACTCAAGAAATGTATCCAACGTACATGCATTATCATGATCTTCTTCAAGCATTTGCTTACCAAAGTCTCGAAAAAGTGCGAGATTTATTCGTTTCTTCTGGTAAGGTATTATTTTAGATTTATTCGTTTCTTCTGGTAAGGTATAAAGGTATTTATTTTTTTATAGACTGCCCAATTTTACGTACCCTCTACGCTTCACCGAACTACATACGTAAGAGGTAGAGGACACATATGAGGTTGCGCGCAACACTCAGGAATAAGAGACAGACAAGAATCTGTGTTATTAAAAAGTTTACCTGTTGAAGTTGAAGCTATCTTCTTTAGGGGCGCTCAGCGATTCAAAAAATATATATTTAATTCGCACTGCAACTGGCAATTTGTTGTGCAAGGAAAAAAATATGAACTTTTTGCGGAAGACAGGCTAATTTTACGAATAAAACTCACATTTTTGTTTGTAAGTGGTTCTATAAAAATAATATAACTTTTTGAATAATCATAGCCTGGCAAATTCTTCAATGAGCTGAAGGATTTTGAAGAGATTGCATCCTTTATTATTAACTTTTATTTCTCATAGTTACTACCAAAATAATCCTTTATATTTTGAAAACTTTTGTAGGTATAATAATTTTTGCAATTTTATTGAGGACATTTAAATCAGATTTTTTGATATTCATATCTTCATTATTTTTTTTTTTCATTAAACAAGTACACAATTTATGAAGAATGAACATAGAATTGTTAATTAATCAATTTGTATATAACTATTTATATGATTTGTGATCTTCATTTACAGAGGGCGTAAAGGCTAAAATTTACTTCCGAGCAAGGCCATACGAACTGGACGGAAGGGTACACTTGGCACTCGAACAACTAAAGATGGACTTTAGCGTCAAAGATATGAAGATGGGTGTGGAGAATGTCCACAATCAAAACTCAATTCTTCGTAAGTTTTGTTTTGTCAAGATACTTTTTGAAATGTGCATTAATGCTGGTTTTCAATTCTGCACTTCTATATTCTATGTATTGTAGATTTTTTTTTTAGCAAATTTAAGCGTAGTTTTTAGTCAATTTCTCAAAATAAATCATAAACTTACAATAAATTTATATACAGTTCAAACTTCACCGATAAGAAAAACGATTCAACCACGAGAATTCCATTTAAAATATAATTTTAAATGGATCCTTTTTGTTTGATCTTAATATTTATTCGATTTCAGATGCTGCGTTAAATCTGTTTATCAACACCAATGCCCAAGATCTGTTGAAAGAGATGAAACCAGATTTGAAGAGGAAACTGGTACAGAATATGTCCAGTTTTGTCAGCAGACTGATGGAGCAGATCCCATATGACAACTGGATAGAATAAAAGATATACAATTATTAATTTAATCTGTAAATTAACGTAATTTAATTTGTAAATTAACGTAATTTAATTTTAAGTTTTTTATCAGTTAATATTTGTGCGAGAAAGTATGCCAATAATATTCATTATTTTATTTTGAATGAATATTACAACTGAATAAAATATTTGTTCGTGTGGTGAAATGGTGCAATTTAAAGATTTTAGGTACCTACCAAATAAATTGCATAAACAATAACTGGATAAAAAATCAAAAATGATATCATAGATAATATACGTTTTATGCCGTATATGAGTTCAAACCGTATATGAAAAATTATAACATTTTGTTATCGAAAAAAGAAAAATGTTTTATTATAAGTTTTTTCGTGAATTTTTAATATATTTAAGTGATGTTAAAATATTTATTTTTTATAAATTTGATAGTAAAAATGTGGGTTTCAATTTCATCCCAATATAACGGAAATTTTCGAAAAAAAAAACAATCTGTATTTTTTTACAAAACAGAATGAAAACGTTCTTGTTAATCAAAAATACATCATTATCGAACCAAGTAAAAGAAATTTGTAGTATTGGTAAATTATATTTTTAACTACATATAAGTATTGTTACTAATTTTCGACTTTACGATATCATTTCATTTATTGAAATAAATTCCAACTCCAATCTCTTATTATTGTTACAACATAAATATTTCTAAAGAATGTTGACTTGACTCAAATTAAACATAAAAAAAGCAATGATAACATTAAGAAGCAAATTGTAAATAAATTCCAAATTATATCTTCATAATAATTTCATTTATACAATGAAATAATTTATTAATATGTCGAGTTTCAGAAAAAAAAAACATCAGTCGTACCGAGTCTTCATCAGTCAGTGAGACAATAAAAAGAGCTAGTCTTTGAGATAGCAAAAAAAATCATTTTTTAATGGCTGTTTTTTTTTATATTTCTTTCGATATTGAATATAGGTATGAAAAAGGTAAGTCTGTCACCTGGGAGTGGTTGCGTTTACCAGTGCGCATCCCCTTTCTTTCTATAGGTGAAAATTGCAGATTTTAGTATCATTTGTATCTTTGTAAGTCTTTTTGTGCTCTTAATCCATCCACCTGATTAAAATGAAACTTGGTGATTTATTCAGCGCACACCCGGGAATATTTCTGACACATAAGTATTATCTTCTTCTTCTTTTTTATTTACATATTTCAGTAACAGTAAGTACATATTCCACAAACGGGCGGATTTTATATATGCAAATAACATACAAGTGCAAAATATATTGAAATAATGTTAAAATCTACCATTTTCACCTATAAAGAGGTGCACAGGTAAACGTTACCACTCCCAGGTGCCAATAAGAAAGAAAATATCAAAAAATTAGCCATTAAATAACGATTAATCCAAATCTTTGCTATCTCTCGAACTAGTATTTTTATTTATTTGGCTTTTCAACAGACTACACATACAATAAGTAACAATACAAGCATAATACAGGGATAAGTCCAATTACAGAAAAGCGCAAAATATACGAAAAACATGGTTATATAAATTCAACAAGTACCTACTTAAAACGAAATAAGAAATGAAAAAACGCAAATCATACAAAATATATGGTTAATGTAAATTCAATTATACAAAAAAACATGGTTATATAGATTCAACAAGTACCTACATAAAACGAAATAAAAAAAATGAAAAAACAAAATATGGTTGGTCGAAGGAAGGAGGAAAGGGAAAACGGAAGGGGAAGGGGTAAGCGGGACAAGAAGAAAATCGCTCGCATCCACTAACATCTCACTGTAGTATTATTAAATGTCATACGTATTTAAAGTCGATAAAACATTAAACTGTTTTACCATAAGAATGTATGAAAGTAGGTAAATTGCTTTGCTATTTAGTATCAAAATGTGATTAAGTTTCATATATTTTACAATAGATGACTCTATTTTGTCAAGTCATGTTAAAAGAAAACAATCCTAGATGTGGTACTTATCAACTTTTCATAGCGGTGAAGTGAGGCAAAAAAATGTTGTCTCTTTCGCACAGTTGATAGGCAAGAAAAACGCGGTTTGTATGAAGATTGTTGAGTATGACATGATATTTTCGTATTTATAAAACGAAAATAGAGTTAAGAGTTGAAAAATAATAGAAAGCAATTAAGGAAGTAACTAGTGTGTATTGTAATGTAAAAAATACTAACATTGGTTTTATTTTTATCTTTTTTACCTGTTTGTGTGGTGGTTCATACATTGTTGGTAGCTTGGTTCATCTACCAACTCGAAGTACTGAAATAAAACCCTAGGAATAAAAATTCATAATTTTTCTTTATTTATTTAAATACTTCCTTACACCCTATTTAAGTGGCGAGTTTATCGCCAAATGGCAATTTCTTCCAACTAACCAGTGATTTGCGTGAGAAATAAATTTCTTCTCTATCGGGAATCGAACCCTGGACGCCAGCAAAGAAGAAGAAGCTTACTACTGTGCCATGGCAGTCAATATCATCTCAATGTGAAAAATGAGTTCAAATTTTTTATCACAGCTAAATAAGAATGGATTCCCTTTCTTTCATCAGCAACATTTCTAAAATTTACTACTCTTGGACATTTTATGTTTTGTTTTCAAAGATTAAGAAAACAATATTAATTCAAGGGGTTTGTAGAATATTAAACAAAAATTTATTGAAAAAAAATAACTTTATTTATTTAAATTTTGGTATAGGTACATAAAACTAGCAACTTAGGTCTCACAAATTTGAAAGTATTGGGTCTCTGATCACATAAAACATTTTAAAGTAAAATATAATTTAAAGTTCTTTTAACTATCACAATTACTGTGTAAATAAACTTAACCACTAATGTTAACACTAAAAATATCATAAAAAAACTGTTTTAAACTTAGAAATAACTCAATATAACCATCAAATGTCAAAAAAAAATAAAAATCACACCAAACTTAAAATAAAAAAACAAATCGGGATTCTTATTAACGCAAAACACTTAATAAGTCCTTGGTATAATAAATACATCCATTAAAATTAATAAAATGAGGAATAACGATGAATTTTTCACAAAACACGAGGAGCAAAATGTACCGAAAAACGTACAAAAATCAGTCTTCTGCCTACCAGCGCGCAAAAACTCCCGCGAATTTCGACACACTTTTTCCGACAAGTACTCCATCTAGGTATATACATTAATATCATTGCCAGTACGGCTGCGTAGGGAGACCTTAGCTCTGATGGCGGGATGTAATTCGGCGAGATTTTGAATAATGCGAGTATCACGGAGGATGGAGTGGAGGAGTATAAGGACTCGAACATCCCGTCACAATGCGAGATATTATGTACATAATTTCTAAAGGGGTTCGATTGATTGAGGTAACGTTAGTTGTTCACAATAAACTCTCTTTCCTCCTTAGCTTTTATCCCACATGATGGTGGGGTCAGCTCCTTACTGCACTCATCCACTTACATTGCAGAATACAGATAAACAAAAGCAAACAAGTTTGATGTAGTGGACCTGTTTCTAATAAAACCATGCTGTTTTGAATTTATTTGAGGCATTAGATTGAAATATACCTGGTCGTAAACAATTTTTTACAACATCTTACTCAGAATTGACAATTTTGAGACTGAACGATAGTTACATGCATCCTTCTTATCACCTCCTTTAAAAGTGGGGGTCACTAGAACTTCTTTCCATATATCTGGAAATTCATCGTTGGATAAAGATATTTTAAAAATATAAGTTAATGGAACCGCCAATGACTCGTGACAATTTTTAATACAAATTCCAGGAACATTATCTGTACCGTGGCCCTTAATGATATCGATCTTTCCAAGATATTTTGAGAAAGTCGCAACATCAATTGCAACGTTTGTTAGAGAAATTCCAGGAACATTATCTGTACCGTGGCCCTTACTGATATCAATCTTTCCAAGATATTTTGAGAAAGTCGCAACATCAATTGCAACGTTTGTTAGAGAAATTCCAGAAATAGTACCATTGACTGTACTACTTTGAGACCTTTCCGGAGAGATTAGATTTTGTGAGAACACGGACGAGAAATATTCGGTGAGTAAATTCGCGGATTCTTTGGTATTATTAACTGTTACTACCGTTTTCTTCGAATATGTACGATGTCCGATCCACCTCAGCCTACTTTCCATCAGTTTATCGGAAACATCGCCTACGCCCAGGTTACCTCTTGCATATTCATTGGGCATTTTATCTCTCCTTGTGACTTTGCACATCTACTTAAGCATTTTCATCTCGGCTGTTTGCATTGACTGATGCCTTGGTGTGGCGGCCCAGGTCTCGCTATCAGTATCGGTATGATTTTGCAAATTTGTATATCTAAAACTCGCTTAGACCCCATTAGATTTTGAAGGATATCTGATCAGAGCTTCTCAATTTTTTTTTACTGTCAAATTTTCAAATTGACCAGTAAAATTGCATATAATTTGATATTTTTATTTTTAAATTGGTGAAAAAGACACATCACTTTCATAAAATGGTATTGAAGAGTAAAACTAACAAGTTTTTATAATATAATATTTAAAACAAAAATTATGAAACAAACTCATTTCATGAAAATGCTGTAAATTTTCCATACATAATTTAAATACCATGCGGAGTGACTTGGTAGTGAAGAGTATAGCGTTAGCCACAACTCACTCGTTTTGAATATCAAAGGAAATTAAAACACGCTATGTTATGTTTATTCTTATGTTTTTCAATTTTATTTTCAGAAAAAAATACACTTATATATTAAGTAGAACATAAATTAAAATCACAGAATGTATCCGTGTATCACAAAATAGCTCTTAGCGATTAACACCCTTTTAAGTTTTTAAATGGTAATCAGTCCATTGAAAGCTATCGTCAGTAATATGAACATTTGTTCCATTTGGATAAGCCACAAAATTATCGTTCAAATTTGAAATGCCCTTTAAGGTGTAGTTTTACTCAAGTGATTATCGCATACGACAATGTTTGTGAATAAATATGTCTTTATAAATTTTACTGAACAAGGCGAAAAATCCGAAAAAATCTACATAATGTTTGTATTTAATATAAGTACGAAAATACGTTTGAAAGTTTTTCTTTTTTTTAAAGAAATTCTACAACGTTTCTTACACTTTTCTTCTCAACTAATGAATCTGTCCATATACATTAGTCTATCATGTATACATACACATGCACATCTATTCTCATATACATACCCACACACTCACACTCTTTCTATATCTCTCTTTCACACACATATACAGATTGTTACTCTCTCTCATGCACGCACCCACATTAATTAACTTTTTTATTGTATTACTTTGATATTAGATATAGTATGTAATAGTCACATGTCTTATTTGTATTTTTGCTTATTTCCTTTCAATAATTTATGCGTATACTGTGTGCTGTCATTTGCAAAAAAATAACAATATTTGAAATTTATTTACCAGTAAACCTTAAAAGAAAAAAAAATGTTGTTGTTATTAAGTACAAGACTCTTAATAGAGCAAACAATATGGCGAAATGCCGCAGCGTTGCGTGCGGTGTCCGCACGCGGCAATCGCATGCGACGATCGCGCGTGTGAAACTGGACCTTTCGATGAACTCTTAATGGACACGAGGTATTTGTTAATAAATATCTATCTGGTAATTTATTCGATTGTAAATGCTTTAAGGTCTATGACACAGGGAACAGTTGACGATAAGTGAACTGACTCAATATACTATTAGTCAATTCCAGCAACAAAGAAGACAACTCTCTTTCGAGCGCTGGAAACAGTTCTTTGCTGAAGCTATCGAAATTCTGGTTTATCACGTTGTTGATGACGTCACCTGAAAAACAAAACAAAGAAAAAAATATAAATAAGGACATTGCTGAATTGAACATATTTATGTTATAATATTAATCTTATCAGTAAGAAAATTCTTTAATCAATACAAACATGTTTTAAATAGTTTTCTAATAAGAACGTTGCTGAATTGAACAGATTCTGGTTTTTATGTTATAATATTAATCTTATCAGTAAGAAAATTTTATAATCAACGCAAACATGTTTTAAATAGTTTTCTAAATAACAACGTTGCTGAATTGAACAGATTCCAGTTTTATATTATACCTAATATTAATTTTATCAGTAAGAAAATTTTATAATCAACGCAAACATGTTTTAAATAGTTTTCTAAATAAGAACGTTGCCGAATTGAATAGATTCCAGTTTTTATGTTATAATATTAATCTTATCAGAAAGAAAATTCTTTAATCAATGCAAACATGTTTTAAATAGTTTTCTAATAAGAACGTCGCTGAATTGAACAGATTCTAGTTTTTATGTTATAATATTAATCTTATAAGTAAGAAAATTCTTTAATAAATTCAAACATGATTTAAATAGTTTTCTAAATAAGAACGTTGCTGAATTGAACAGATATCAGTTTTTATGTTATAATATAAATCTTATCAGTAAGAAAATTTTATAATCAACGCAAACATGTTTTAAATAGTTTTCTAAATAACAACGTTGCTGAATTGAACAGATTCCAGTTTTTATATTATCTAAAGTAATAAAGCAATCAAAATGTTAGAGTCTGTGTGTGTGTATGTGTGTGTGTGTGTGTGTGTGTGTGTGTGTGTTTGTTTGTCTTACGCCTTTTGAAAAACCAAGAGCATCTAAAAATCTAATTTATGTGCGAACGTGTACCAGTATACCTGATGCAGTGTCACGCTAAAAATAATGCGATTAAAATGCTGAATTTTAAAGATATTTCAATAATTATTTTTTTCATACAAAATTTTCCAAGTCATATCTGTCAAAAAAGTGTACATTTTGCACGCAAATATCTGTTACTTTAAAAGTTGGAAGTACGTATTTAGACGAAAAAAAATATATTTTCAAGTATAACTTAGCGTTTAAGTGAAAAATATGGTGAATATTTTGTATAATTATAATGTTTAACTTATTTTTAAAGTAAGCGTTTTGTACATACCTAAATGCCGCCATTTTAATATCTTTTCATACAATATTTCATTTTCCTACCGAATGAATATGTTCTTGAAAATAATAAACCTTTGAAATAAATATAATTATGAAATAATAAAATGAAACACAAGACATTACAGCAAGTTTTAAGACGTATATTTTAAAAGTCTGTTAATTATTAGTAAAGATATAGGCATAATAAAATTGCATAATTTGTATATAATATTTGATATTTCGGACAATTTTCATTTTTATGGCATCGAACAAACCAATGTAGGTACCTATATATTATTCAAAAAATGTCTACAAACCATTTGATATTTTTTACATGTTCTATGGTTACTATGGTAACGGACACATTCTGATATTCAAATAAAATTTGTTATAAATCGAATTCGAATTAATTTAGAACATCATTGTAGGTAGGTACCTACATACCAAATACTACTTAAAAACCAACAATATACTAATTTCGTATAGGAAAATTATTAAACTATCTTAGGTTAACTACAATACACGTGTCATTCAATCTACAAACTATTTCCTATAGTGAAATTCTTCTTTTATTTAAGTAGACCTTTGGGTGATTTTTTATACAAACTATTTCTTGGAGTTTAATTCTTCTTCCTCTTCTTTTGTGAAGTCATTTGGGACAGTTCATAAATAAACTATTTCCTATAGTCTTATTTTTCTTTTTCTTAATTTATGTAGACCTTGGGTGAGTTTTTATACAAACTATTTCCTATAGTCTAATTCATCTTCTTCCTCTTCTTTTATGTAGCCCTTTGGGTGAGTTTTTATACAAACTTATTCCTATTATCTAATTCTTTTTCTTCTTATTTTATGTAGACCTCTGGGCCAGTTTTGATACCAACTATTTCTTTTAACGTATTTCTTCTTTTTCTAATTTTATGTAGACCTTTGTTGAATTTTGTATAAACTAACTTCCTATAGTCTAATTTTTCCTCTTTTATGTAGACCAAGGGAGAGAGGAGAAGCAATATTAGCGTGAGAAATTAATTTAAATACATTTCTCCTCTGCTGGGGATCGAACCCAGTACGCTCGCACCAAATGGTCAACCAACTGTTCCAAGGGAAGTATTTATTGAGTATTATTTTTTATTCTAGTACGAGATCTTATTTATTTATATGCAGATTCTAGGTATTATGTATTATTGGTATTTATTATTATGAGTATATAAATATTTAAAAAAAAACATTCTTGTTGCAGAAGACGACGTCGATCATTAGTTGATTCTCAAAAGGATTGTGATATTATGTCGTGTAATTGAAAGACCTGCCGCGAACACACGAAGAAAGGCATAAAATAGAAAGAATTACTATTTTCCAGAGAGATTCCAGTCAATGGTTGGAGTTGAGAAGAAGGCTTATTACAGCTTCTAATTTTTACAAAATAGTAAAAAGAAGAGCAGAAACTATCGTAAAAAACTTGGTAAAAAATATTCTTTATAAGAAAGATATCAGCCATGTACCGTCAATAAGACACGGAATACAAAATGAAAGAATTGCAATAGAGCATTTGGAACAGCAACTATGTTGCAAAATAGAACCTTGTGGCCTTTTTATTGACGGGGAAAATCCTTTTCTCGGAGCAACACCCGATGGCCTGATTGGAGAAGATAAAATAGTGGAGATCAAATGTCCTATTTCCGCTTATAAAACATCATTGGAAGAGGCAATAAAAAGTAAAAAAGTAAATTTTTGGATGAACACACGATCTGGTCTCGCAGTCAACAAAAATCATCCATGGTATATTCAGGTCCAAGGTCAACTACACGTTACTGGAAGAAAAATATGTATATTTGCCGTTTGGTCTGGGGTCGGCAAAGATTTAAAAGTGGAATTAATTGAAAAAGATGACGCATATATTAATTTATATATGAAGTGTTTGTTACCGGAAATTCGTGACCCCAGACATACTAGAAATATGCCCATTAGGGAATTAGAATAAATCATGTGTATTTTATTTTGTATAATTGTATTGCATCCAGGGGGGCGAGTCTGGTCAAACGGTGGAAAAAAACCCTCATGACCACCCATATCATGGATATAATTATCTTATGAATAATTATATATCAATAAGACAATTATATCCATGATATATGGGTAATCATGAGGGTTTTGAATCCACCGTTTGACAAGACTTGCTCTCTTGACTTGGTTCTCGTTTGTCCTGTGTAATTTGTGAATAAATAAATATAGAAATATCTATTTTATGATCGTAGAATAACCATGGGAATTTTTAAACTAGTGCTGACCCAGAACAGACTGTCAACATTCTTCATTCATCCATGTGACGTTTATTATATTGTATTTAATTTTATTATTAGGTCTAATTTATTGAAATTTTTATAAATTTCATTTACGATTATTATTATTTTATGTGATGTTATAATATTGAATAAAGTTTTATTATTAGATAACTACGTAATTTTCTAAGGTGTTTGTATTGATCTATATACATATTGTACATACATACATATCTACATGTTTATCAATTTCATTTCACGAAAATTGTAATTTTCAAAGGTGTTTGTATTGATCTAATTTATTGAAATGTTTATAAATTTCATTTACGATTATTATTATTTTATGTGATGTTATAATATTGAATTGAGTTTATTATTAGGTAACTACGTAATTTTCTAAGGTGTTTGTATTGATCTATATACATATTGTACATACATACCTATCTACATGTTTATCAATTTCATTTCACGAAGATTGTAATTTTCAAAGGTGTTTGTATTGATCTAATTTATTGAAATGTTTATAAATTTCATTTACGATTATTATTATTTTATGTGATGTTATAATATTGAATTGAGTTTATTATTAGGTAACTACGTAATTTTCTAAGGTGTTTGTATTGATCTATATACATATTGTACATACATACCTATCTACATGTTTATCAATTTCATTTCACGAAGATTGTAATTTTCAAAGGTGTTTGTATTGATCTAATTTATTGAAATGTTTATAAATTTCATTTACGATTATTATTATTTTATGTGATGTTATAATATTGAATAAAGTTTTATTATTAGATAACTACGTAATTTTTTAATTTTCTAAGGTGTTTCTATTGATCTACATACATATTCTATATACATATCTATTGACATGTTTATTAATTTCTCGATGATTATAATATTATTTATACTATGGGTCGGCATCCATCGGCTTGCAAGATCCTCGGATTCACATTTAGACGTCTCGGATTCACAGGACGCCCGCACAGAAACCGAACGGCTTACCAACTGTGCCACAGCGGTCGGCACATATTTGTGTTAGGTATCTGAACCAAAGATCCCGGGTTCGATTCCCGGTGGAATAACAGTTTTAATTTGTGTAAGGTATCTGATCCAAAGGTCCCAGGTTCAATTCCCGGTGAAGACACAGTTTTAAATTGTGTTAGGTATTTGAACCAAAGGTCCCGGGTTCAATTCCCGTTGGAGACACAGTTTTTAGTTGTGTTAGGTGTGTGAACCAAAGGTCCCAGGTTCAATTCCAGGTGAAGACACAGTTTTAAATTGTGTTAGGTATTTGAACCAAAGGTCCCGGGTTCAATTCCCGTTGGAGACACAGTTTTTAATTGTGTTAGGTATCTGAACCAAAGGTCCCAGGTTCAATTCCCGGTGGAGTCACAGTTTTTAATTGTGTTAGGTATCTGAACCAAAGGTCCCGGGTTCGAATCCCGGTGGAAACAAAGTTTTTAATTGTGTTAGGTATCTGAACCAAAGGTCCCGGGTTCAATTCCCGGTGGAGTCACAGTTTTTAATTGTGTTAGGTATCTGAACCAAAGGTCCCGGGTTCGAATCCCGGTGGAAACACAGTTTTTAATTATGTTAGGTATCTGAATCAATGGTCCCGGGTTCAATTCCTGGTGGAGACACAGTTTTTAATTGTGTTAGGTATCTAAAACAAAGGTCCCGGGTTCGAATCCCGGTGGAAACACAGTTTTTAATTATGTTAGGTATCTGAATCAATGGTCCCGGGTTCAATTCCTGGTGGAGACACAGTTTTTAATTGTGTTAGGTATCTGAACCAAAGGTCCCGGGTTCGATTCCCGGTGGAAACACAGTTTTTAATTATGTTAGGTATCTGAATCAATGGTCCCGGGTTCAATTCCTGGTGGAGACACAGTTTTTAATTGTGTTAGGTATCTGAAACAAAGGTCCCGGGTTCGAATCCTGGTGGAAACACAGTTTTTAATTGTGTTAGGTATCTGAACCAAAGGTCCCGGGTTCAAATCCCGGTGGAAACACAGTTTTTAATTGTGTTAGGTAACTGAACCAAAGGTCCCGGGTTCGAATTCCGGTGGAAACACAGTTTTTAATTGTGTTAGGTATCTGAACCAAAGGTCCCGGGGTCGAATCCCGGTGGAGACACAGTTGACACGATGATTAGGTATAATTTTATGTGTTGTCATGAATTTAATCAGGTACCTACGTAATTTTGTAAGGTGTTTGTGTTGATCTATTTATTGAAACGTTTATTTATTCCATTTCACGATGATTATAATGTTATGTAATGTCATGAATTTTATAATCAAAACCTACGTAATTTTGTAAGGTGTTTGTGTTGATCTATTTATTGAAACGTTTATTAATTTCATTTCCTGATGATTATAATTTTATGTAATGTTATAATAATATTTAAATATTTATCGGCATCCAGCGGCTCCCAAGATTCACATATAGACAAAATACTGTACTTCAAAAATATTTATAAAATATTAATTTGTCCCTTTTACAGCAAAAGTTTGCCGATCTAAGATTTATAACTATTACAGCAAAAGCAGCAGTCCCTTTTACAGCAAAAGTTTCTGGTCATTTACTTTGGAGTGAATGACCAGAAATATCACCTTTTTATAAGATATTAGTAAGTATATAATATCTCGATAAAAAGAACCTGTAAATAAATAATTATAAAACAATATCAATACAACACAGAGGAAAAATATCGTGTTATTGTCAATAGCAAAATAATGCAACAGGTTGGTATGTACCAGATATAGGTACCTAGGTAGGTACTTTGGTGAACGTACTCACGCCACGATATGTACCTATGTACGTAGTGGCGAGCGCGGGAGTCAGTTAGGAACGGGCACTGTTACAGCGGCATGCGCGGGGTAGTGGGGTACAACTGGGTACAACTCGCTAAAAATCCCCAGTGCATGTGCGGTCTTAAACCTTAATCCCTTCCTTATCAACGCTTTTCTATATCCATTACCCTTACCTTTCCCCCACATACACTCACCATCATACTTAATAATTTAACTACTCAAAATCTCTATATATTATAATGTAAAAAAGCGATATTTTCTAATTGGCATTCATATTTATAAATATTTATAATTAAACATGAAATATTGTTTAGCTGTTCAGTTTCTTAATAAATAAAAATAAAATAAAATAGAACCACAATTATGCCATTGAAAATTTCATGAAATTAATTCGTGTGTAAGTAATTCTGCTAGAGGTGTAAGCAAGAGGTGTAAGGTATTTAGCATATACTTATATTAGTTTTCGTGTTTAAATATCATAAATGACTTCTATTGACAATAAAAAGCTTTTGAAAATAAATACAAATAACGTATATTTTTATTATTGCATATGCGCAAACATTGGATTTTTTTCCCTGTCGGGAGTCAAAGATATTTTTTAACAGATTTTTAATTATCTCAATAGAGACGAAGTTGGAATATTTATTGTAGGAGAACCGGGAAATCAAGGCACCTACAGGGCTTACGACCTGTCATCGGCTGGTTTACGTGATCACTTTATACGCTTGCGCAACGTTCACCAATTATGCCTTTTTAATGAGATCCCTATCAATTCAATTTTGAAAGTTCTATATATTGTAATACTGAAATTCTTTTCGCTTGAAAATAAGGAATTTTTACTACAGCCATCTATGGGTGAAATTACGAACAACAATCTTATTATTTTTTTTTTATTTATTTTGTTGTAACGCCATCTATTGAGAGAATTGGTTTTTTTTGTAAATAATGAAAGCTACAATTCTTATATCTGAGGTGACAATGCATTTTTCGCATAGAAGTCACCCCTGAATTGCGCCAGACTTATAAGGTCATTTTTGTCTTATTTACCTACTTGTACCAATGTGTAAGTAATCGAATATTTTTATTATTGCATATGCGCAAACATTGGATTTTTTTCCCCTGTCGGGAGTCAAAGGTATTTTTTAACAGATTTTTAATTATCTCAATAGAGACGAAGTTGGAATATTTACTGTAGGAGAACCGGAAAATCAAGGCACCTACAGGGCTTACGACCTGTCATCGGCTGGTTTACGTGATCACTTTATGCGCTTGCGCAACGTTCACCAATTATGCCTTAAACCAGCCGATGACAGGTCGTAAGCCCTGTAGGTGCCTTGATTTCCCGGTTTTCCTACAATAAATATTCCAACTTCGTCTCTATTGAGATAATTAAAAATCTGTTAAAAAATACAAATAACGTATTTTTATCCAGCTCTCAAATTTTTCAAGATAATATATTTCCCTTAACAGATCGACCAAGTTTCAAAGAAAAATCCGCGAGATTTTATGTGGCCAGGTCTACATTTTTCATGGTTATTCAACTTTGAAGTCAAAAAACACTAAATTAGTGGCTTCACAGCATACATGTTCTATACCTATATGGATGATCTCCTTCTTTTTCGTTTTATATCTATGAGTAGAATATTTAATAACTTTTGACACGCATGAATCACAGACCTCAAGATTTCAATAAATATAGATATGTAATGGAACCTGGAACTTTTTCATAAAAATTAATTTGAGATATTGTATTTTTCTATATTTATACCAATTTTCAGCATTCCGGCTTTATGGTTTTTGGAGCTTGACATTTTATAAATTTTCAGAAATTTTGGATTCTCAGCATCAAACGGATCAAAAGTTATAACGGGAGGAGGGGAAACTCTAAGTCGGTATTTTTAGTTTTCAGTGACCTTCATATTAACCATACAAAAAGTCTTCTACTGCTTACAATTCACTAACACAGGACTAAGATAAATAAAGTCGATTCATAAAAATTTCAAGAAAAAAATTCTCATGAACGAATTGACAGTTGGATTACAAAGTTAAAGAAGATTGTGAAAACCTAAATTGAAGTAAGAAATATAAAGACGGACGTAATCTATTGACAAATCATTTAAAATTACAATAGTCAACTTCACCTTCATAGTATATCGTTGAATTGTTCAATATAAGGTTTGATTGAGGTCGTACATCATACTTTATAACACTTCGAATATAATAAAGCCACTACAAATATATCATTGTTAATTATGTAATATTGTCAAAAGTATTATCGAATATTTATATAGTTGCATATACGCAAATATTGGATTTTTTTCCTCTTAAAGATTATGATATTCAGCCGACAGTCTCATAATAACTTGACTTTGCAACTTGAAGGACAAGCCATAGTATTTTTTTTAAATATATAGGAAGTCTTCTCACTGATGATTTAGATCCTGACAAAGAACTAAGGTGCCGCATGGAGACAGCTCGCTTGTTTTTTTTTCAGAATGAAGATAATGTTTTACGACGATAGCTTAAACAAATCTTCCAACTTCGTCTTTATTGAGATGTTAAAAATTTGTCAAAAAAATGAAATCTTCTTCTCTTCTGGGTAACAATCCTAGGATTGGTCTGCACCAAACACTCGATCTTTCCACTTAACTCTATCGTACGCCAGTCTCTTCATCTCCTTGTAACTGCTACAGCGCACGTCACCGATAATCTGGTCTATAAAGTTGTTTCTGGGGCGACCTCTACAGTTACCCCCATCAATCATTCCTTCGACGATGGTAAAAAGCAGGCCTGGGTGCCGGATGTTGTGGCCTATCCAAGTTGTTCTCTGTTGGGCAATTCTTTTCATAATTTGCTTTGTCTCTCCAACCCTACTTAGTACCTCGTCGTTGCTGATGTGTTCTGACCAGTGAACTTTAGCCATGCGTCTGTAGCACCACATCTCAAACGCAGACAGACGTCCCGTTTCGCGTTGGCTTATGGTCCATCAGTACACTCCAGACAAGAGTCTTGATCAAATTTTTCTTGAAATATTATTTTATGTAATTTTGAATAATTTACTTTGAATAATTCCATTTTAATTTAAATTTACAAATAAAACAGTATATTTTTGATTCTACGTTTATTGTTTATTGGTCGATAGCTATTTCGCCTTGTTAGGGCATCTTCAAGATAAGTCTTGAAGATGCTCTAATATGACGAAATAGCTAACGACCAATAAACAATAAACGTAGAATCTAAAACATACTGTTTTATTATTTTATTCTAACAACATTATTTTACAAAAATATACATTATTTTATTCTAACAACATACACTTAATAATACACTTTTCTGCAGTATGCATTAAATTAATTGATCTAATGTATTATTTGCTTGTTTTTAGTTCTCAGAAAACGTTTTAAATGTGCTAATTAGTTAATTGCAAAATTAAAAGTGTGATTGTAGTCGGAATAAACATATCATACATACATTCACAATATTGTTAAGACAATAATATTTTTTATTTACGTTCAAAGGTTTTGTGCTGAATTCTGTGAAAACCCAGACGTCATAGATTTGTTGATATATCAAATTGTCAACGTTGTTGAACGTGTATCACATGATGACGAATAGTCCAAAGCACGTATGATACGATGACGAATGGTCAATTTTCGTGTAGTATAATCAACTCGTTCATTTAGGCATGTTTTGTACACTTTTTGACGTTTTTCACAACCGTCATTGTCAAGTTTCGTCGAAATATGATTTATTTAACTTTTTTTTGTAACTATGAACAAAGGGTAGAATAACAATGATGAATATTGTTTTGTCAGTAGTACTTACCCAATAATCCATCGCCTCCGAATAGGTTGTAAAGATGAATACTTCCTTTTCCGACCTTGATCTTAAGATCGATGTTTTTAACTTTGACATATTCTTCGCCGTTCTTCTTCGCCATCTCTGTGTCCATTTTGCAAACTCCAATGCAGTTAGCTGGAATAAAAATAAAAGTTTAAACCATTACCCCCCAAAAAAATGACACTGAATTGCCTTCTTTGGAGAAAGAGGTTGTTAAAAAAAACGAAAATGAAAACTAAGGTACCTATCTGTATTAGGTATCTTGCAAAGATATCTGGAAAAATAATGAAAAATCAGAATTTCAATTTGTTCAAGAAATGACATAAAAAAATGTTTATGGTTCTTCCAAAACTGACTAGTATAAAAAGGTGTGATGTTTTTTAAAGTATGTTTACTCCTCACTAACCCAAGGGATATCCCCTACCAAAATACCAAAAATAATGATTTCTAGTTTGAGAATTCGAAAATGGAATAAATCACATTTTACCACGAAACATCATATTTCACCACGAACATTTTACCTCAAAACATATCATATTTCACCACGAACATTTTACCTCAAAACATATCACAATATATCACATTTTACCAAGGAACATATCACATTTTACCACGACACATATCACATTACACCACAAAAAAATATCACATTTTACCACGAAACAAATCAAATTTTACCACGAAATATCACATTTTACCTTAAAACATTATCACATTTTACCACGGAACATATCACATTTTACCACGAAACATATCACATTTTACCACGGAACACAACATATTTTACCACGAATATGATTAAATCTTGACTACCCACCTTCTGACTACCTAAATTCTATTATTTTTGACAAATTTTGTATTTCATGTATAATTATGGGTTATTTAAAAATCAAATAGATGGGTTAGTGGCAGAGCGGTAACCGTACTGGAATAGTGATCTAGTGGTCGCGAGTTCGAATCCAAACCCGCCTCTATAGCGATTTCGTGCAGAATGTATGAGGGCGTTTATCTTGTAACGAGGATTTATTTTATTCTTCTTTTGAGGTGATAATTGTATCATCAAATTGTTCTGTAGGAATTATACTTACTGAAATTTCCAACAACTTTTCCTTCTCCAGATACAGGAAACAGGAGAATTCTTCCGTCTATGGCATATTTGCCGTCAATGTAGAGATGCTTCAATATGATATCGAAATTCATTCTTCCAGCGTCGAAATCAATGCTGAAAGAAAAGTTGTAAAATTAAAAGATTTGGAAATTTTGATATTTTCTTTTGAATATTGTTTTTCGGGCAACTAACAGGCACTAGTCAAAAATATTGATTAAACACGCACCAATTAATAAGTTGCCACATTCTGGTGAGTAATGATATTAATGGACGTCTAGTCAAACGGAGGAGGCCTCAGTTCAGGAGTGGATGGAAATAGAAAAGAAGAAGACGATATTTATCGGCTCACAGACCCATACTGAAAACACAGTTAAAAACAACTGTGTCTCCACCGGGAATCGAACCCGGGACCTTTCGATCAAGAGTCAGATATCTAACCAACTAAGCCACAAAGGTAACGATAAATACGTCGAATCGAAATGGTAGATCAATTTCGGAGTATTTATTTTAAATATATATTTAAAAAGTAGTGTTTCTTAATTTCAATTAAAATGAATCATTTTATCCACGAATTATTCAACCTAGAATTATCGAAAGCATCCGTCTATTATAAATTTCAGATGTGACTAATTCTTTACTTTATATATTCTATGCACACACATACACACTAAATGTTCTACTCCGAACTCTGAGTAAATCCATGTATGGAACATATATGCTGCGAAGTTAGTGTTTTTCATTATCATTCACTGCCCACTGCAGCCCACTCCATGCCCACTGCAAGACATAGGCCTCCCCTCTCCTTCCCCACTCATCCCGTTCCTGTGCGACTCCCACCCACTTGCTGTTTTTACTCCTCACTAACCCAAGGGGATATAGTGGGGAGTTATGATTTCGCAATTTTTAGGTTTTTATCGCAGATTATCAACTAGTGTTATTTTTTTTTAATAAAAAAATGATTATGTCTTTATTATAAAATTATTTAAACAATAATTAAAAACACAATTTTTTAACTTTATTCCACTAATTTAAAATGTTGACCACATCTACTGTATTCAATTCCATTCATATTATTTATTCTACTATTTTTTATCATAATTTCAAGAATCACTAGTCGTACTTCTATTTTGTATCATAATTTCAAGGATCACTAGTCGTACTTCTATTTTGTATCATAATTTCAAGAATCACTAGTCGTACTTCTATTTTGTATCATAATTTCAAGGATCACTAGTCGTACTTCTATTTTGTATCATAATTTCAAGAATCACTAGTCGTACTTCTATTTTGTATCATAATTTCAAGGATCACTAGTCGTACTTCTATTTTGTATCATAATTTCAAGAATCACGAGTCGTACTTCTATTTTGTATCATAATTTCAAGGATCACTAGTCGTACTTCTATTTTGTATCATAATTTCAAGAATCACTAGTCGTACTTCTATTTTGTATCATAATTTCAAGGATCACTAGTCGTATTTCTATTTTGTATCATAATTTCAAGAATCACGAGTCGTACTTCTATTTTGTATCATAATTTCAAGAATCACGAGTCGTACTTCTATTTTGTATCATAATTTCAAGGATCACTAGTCGTATTTCTATTTTGTATCATAATTTCAAGAATCACGAGTCGTACTTCTATTCTGTATCATAATTTCAAGAATCACTAGTAGTACTTCTATTTTGTATCATAATTTCAAGAATCACTAGTCGTACTTCTATTTTGTATCATAATTTCAAGAATCACGAGTCGTACTTCTATTTTGTATCATAATTTCAAGAATCACTAGTCGTACTTCTATTTTGTATCATAATTTCAAGAATCACGAGTCGTACTTCTATTTTGTATCATAATTTCAAGAATCACTAGTCGTACTTCTATTTTGTATCATAATTTCAAGAATCACTAGTCGTACTTCTATTTTGTATCATAATTTCAAGAATCACTAGTCGTACTTCTATTTTGTATCATAATTTCAAGAATCACGAGTCGTACTTCTATTTTGTATCATAATTTCAAGAATCACTAGTCGTACTTCTATTTTGTATCATAATTTCAAGAATCACGAGTCGTACTTCTATTTTGTATCATAATTTCAAGAATCACTAGTAGTACTTCTATTTTGTATCATAATTTCAAGAATCACTAGTTGTACTTCTATTTTGTATCATAATTTCAAGAATCACTAGTCGTACTTCTATTTTGTATCATAATTTCAAGAATCACTAGTCGTACTTCTATTTTGTATCATAATTTCAAGAATCACTAGTCGTACTTCTATTTTGTATCATTATTTCAAGAATCACGATGGAGACAATTTCTGGAGGAGGCCAGGGTCCGTAGCGGACTGTAGTACCAATGATGATGATGATTGTATGATGATGAGGGAACTATTTTGGCAAATATTAAACATTCATTTTTGTCTTTTGTGGTTTGCAAATTGCTGTATGTTTCCACTTACATTAAATAAATAAATTTATAAAATATACAAACCTGTCGCTGGTTACCCCACAATGTGGGGTATGCCTTGATGGTATGAATGAATGAGTCATGTTTAATTGAATAGATTCAAACTGTAGGTTTTCCCTAGAATAATCCGTCAATCATCAGTCGATTGATTACGAACGTGACTATGAACTTCTAGTGTGATGCTAAATTTGGAGTCAACAATTGCTTTGACACAGAACGCGTACTCACTTAATATTCTTGATGTCGTAGTCTGTGCAACCATACACCTTGATATTGTTGGCTGAAACCTTCACACCTTGACTGCCTCCAGTTGGTTCTGCAACGAGGAGCTCCTTCAAGTACAATGGTTCGATTGTTGGGATATTGAGATCTGGTATACCTGAAAAATAAAATAATTTTATGAATTAAGCGTTTAAATTTTAAATTATTTTTGAAATAATTATTTATTTTTCTAGAATTTCATTATAAAACGTCTTATTTCTAAACCTAAACTATCTATAGTACCTGGTAATAGTGCGTGATGAACGAAAGTTTACTTATAAACCGTGACTATCTTTATTACACCTTTATTTAGTAGACGTCAAGTTAGGACGGGTAGAGAGGTTGTTTTACGTTTGCATATTTGAGATTGACAGAATAATTTAATCTAAAAATTTAGTTTTCACTTTTCGATATTAGTTTTCCAAAAATTACTAGTTCGTAACTTCTTAGTATCCTTAACTATTTTAGACGTGATTATCTAGTTGCGCGTTTATTAAGCTTTTGACAGAATCTTTTCTGCATATATTTTCTTCTTTTTATTTTATAATTATTAAAGACTGATAAGGGAATTCAATAGAAAGGCACAATCTATGAATGTTGCGCAAGCGCTTAAAGTGATCACGTAAACCAGCCGATGACAGGTCTTAAGACCAGGAGCCGAAATTCTCGCTTCTCCTATAAATTATAATTTCGGTTCTTTTGAGACAAAAAGTTTGTCAAAAATATCTAATTTAAATTATATGATTAGTAACTTTAATTCTATACCTTTGGTTAGATACGGCCTCAAAGCAAGAACTGACTTTCTGAAGCATTTCTGAACAGCAGGATCGTTCTTTTTACAGATGTGAAGATAGTCAGCTGAAACAAACAATAAAACAGTATCAGTGTCTACTATAGTTTTTCATTGACCATTTATAATATATGGATGGAAACTCTGATGCATGTACATAGTATAAATGCAATATAAACGAGAAAACTTAATGTGTTTGGTAAAAATCGAAATCATAAAGACAAATATAGGAAGTATAAGTAAATTAGTAAAAAAAGTTTTGGGTAAAATACCAAAAACAATCGGTTTTAAGTCCCACTGTGATTTAATGTTTTTTCCTATAGTATTGGTCTTCCAGTGACCATCTACAACAGAGTGTTTTATTTTACGAAAACAAATTTTCGCCATGGGGTTCCATCAAGAACTATGCGGTTAGAAGTTTGAACTTAAATGTTTATTAAATAATTAGTTAGTATATCGATTTTAACAAGAAATTGACCTTGGACTGACAAAAAAGTACACAAATCAAAGTATACATCTCGATCATTACCTACATAGGTGCATAATTGTTGACTACAGATAAAAATCTGTTTTAAAATGTACTAATTTCATTGACCATTATGGACGTTTATCATCTATGGACATCACATAAGCAAAATTACTTGTTATATACCGCGTGACTGACGTACAACATTATATAACATATTCAAATATTTTTGGAATAGTTCGGAATGAATTTTGAAACAGTACTGAATATTAATATCAATAAGTACATGTTGTTAACAAAGCGATTTAAAAAGGGATCGAAAAGCAAATACTTTTACTGCTTTTATGTCATTAATATCCGATTTATATTTAAACACGTGTTTAGGATACACCCGTTCTATCTCAATTTGTGTACCAATTCTCTGGCTTAAAGTCGTAGCCTATGTCAGTTCTGTGTATTCCTTACTCTGTTACTAAGCTTAATCTTTAATAGTCAGGCTCCTCAACATTACTTTGGTAACTCAATCGGGACAATTATACTGAAACAGCTAACACATCGTTTTATTGACTCAATCCAAAACGAAGTGTATTAGATTCAAATGATCACATCAAAAATAATTATCATTTTTGTAGGTCTATGAAACACACGATTACATATAGAAGTGGATGATGATAGGAGACACACGCAGACACACTAACAGCGGTACTAATAACATTTTCGTTAAAACTCGTTTTAGCCAACTAAACCTCGCACTACGTAAACCACGTATTAAGCACTAATTCGTGGTTTAGTGAGTTCTGACTAATAATGTAAAAATGTACAAGGACTAAGTAAACCATGGAATACGGAATGAATGTTGAGTGAACGCAGCCATTTAACGGGAATTTCGGAATTTTTCTTTACTTTATGCTTTTTTTTGTTCATTCTCTATGACTTTATTAGCCGTCATCTATGACATCTATCGAGAATCGTATTTCTATGTTTGTCATTGTTGAGGCACCGGCTTAGAATAGTGCTTCCACTCTTTTCTATTATTGTTTTCGAGTGTCCCGTAAGAGCCGGGTAATCGAAAATACAACAGGCAACAATAACATCTCACATAGTTTAGCAATGAGGTTCACCACCCATTCTGAATGTAGTGCCTCTTAGGTGAGACGAGACTGGTGTGTGGGTATACACAGATGTGTTGTGCTCCCTTTTATAAGGCAATCACACCCGCACACCTTTCGCTGGTTACCCCACTTTGTGGGATATGCCGTGATGGTATGAATTCATGAACTCAAGTCATTGTTTACTGCATGGTTTTGATGGTTTACTGTTTACGTATCGTCACGTTTTGGTTGGGTTCCAAATAATTTAACTTATTACAACATAACTTATTTATTTTAAAACAATTTCAATGGAAAATAAATATCTTCATTTATTAGCCTTCTTCCAAATAAATCTACGAGATGTGTAACTCCTGTCTTTGAAAATCTGTACTTTCTTCTAAAATTAATGTCGTCGTAATCAACAAACGGATTACAACGCACCTTATAAATTTTGTGGCTTCGAAAAACTGTTTCCACCTGCTCAATTTCTTGAAACGATCTTTCAAAATCGCCGATTCTATAATCAAACAGATTGTCGTCCATAATTAAAAAAAGTATTTCTTTAAAAATGACAAAATTTATACAATACGCGCGGTCTATTTGACTTTTGACAGCTCACGAATTCGCTATTCCACCACTAAACTATGGGGCCCGGATGGTTTAGCGTTACCATGGTGATATAAACCATGGAATAAAATAGAACTTTTAAAACTTGGTTATTAGTAAGATTTTTGGCCGTTAGGTTTTAGTCACTCTATTCCATGGTTCAACCTCGCTACTTTTTCGTTATTAGTACCGCCGTAAATGTTCTACTCTGAATTCTGAGTAATTTTGAGCTCTTTAAATTGAGCGGATCAAAAGTTTTAAGGGGGGACGGACACACAGACACACTAAATGTTCTACTCCGAATTCTGTGTAAGTCCATATATAGGACATATACATATGCCGTGAAGCCTCAAGTTGGTGATTTTTTACTTCAAAGTCAATAAAACAGTGACAAATATAGACCCGGCATACAAATATCGCGTATCTTGGCTTGATACTTTGTCGATATCTTAAGAGAAATAAATTCTCATTAACAAATCGACAGTTGGAAAATATATACATTAAAGTAGTACATATCAATATTTTTAACCATCATTTTTGTAAAAATTTAAATTAGTGACGACATCGTTTCATATAATTTGTATGGCAGTATACACTACACACTATCTACGGGGACTCTCAATAGATTGATACTTAATCTCCAAACATACATTAATACCATCATGCTGTGTTCATATTTTGGGTAGGAAAAATGGAAAGACCTCCATACTATCCAATCCTGACATACATGTTTTGTATATAAAACAAAATATTTTATTTCATTTTATTTTATTTAAAGTACACAAACAACGACTGGACAAGTACATAAGTGATATACAATATAAAAAAATAGTCATGCCCAGCATCAATTAAATGTATACATTATTATTAATTAAATTAGTAGTGCAAGAAAAAAAACAATGAATATTAAATAAGACAAATTTGATATCTTTAATGAACAATAATTTGGATTTAAGGGTTTATAGTTTGGTACGTATTCTTCAACTACTCATACAATCGCCATTGACAATTTATTGGATCTCATATGTTACATGCAACTAGTCATATTTAAAATATGTTTATCAAAGATGTCTATTTGGTATCATGATTGAGTTTATTATATTTCTCACACAACAGCAAATCTACAAAAAAAATTATGCAGGTCCTATACCTATCGGAATAATTATATGATTTTAGTTGTGTTCACAATGCAATTTAAAAACAGAATAGGTTTTTCATAACTAAATCAAATCTTTTGTAGGTACCTACCTATCAAAATTACTTGATTTTTTTTTGTTGTGTTTGCAATAAAATTTAAAAAACAGATTAGGTTCTGAATAACTAAATCACTTTTCCAACTGTCGATTTGTTCAGGAGAACTTTGTTCTCTTAACATATCGACAATGTATCAAGCCAGAATACGCGAGAATTGTATGGAGAGGTCTACTTTTTTCACGGCTTTTCCAACTTTGAAGTCAAAAAACACCAACTTAGAGGCTTCGCAGCATATATGTTCCATACACGGATTTACTCAGAATTCGGAGTAGAACATTTCGTGTGTCTGTGTGTGTGTGTGTGTCTGTGTGTGTGTATGTCTGTGTGTGTGTGTGTCCGTCCCCCCCTTATAACTTTTGATCCGCTCAATTTACAGAGCCTAAAATTTCAGAATATATAAACAGTTACAGGCCTATAAAACTTTTATACTCGGAATTTTGAATTTTTGTTTCAGTCAGGGGTTATCAACTTTTGAATTTTTATTTTATTTTTCCCTATATCTCAGAAACCATAAAAGCTAGAACGCTGAAAATTGGTATAAACATAGACAAATACAAAATCTCAAATTAGTTTTTTATAAAAAATTCCAGGGTTTCTCAAACATTTTTTATTAAGAAAAGTATTTTTTTTATGATAAATTTATGAGTTTAACTGCCTATATTTCCATTTTTTTTAAAATATCGAAAAAAGCCGAAACACCCCAACTAGATAATTTAATTTTATATAAAAAATATTAACATTGTAGCAGTACATCTCAAATTTTTTTTAACAATTTTTATAAAAATTGAATTTAGTGACGACATCGCTTCATACAATTTGTATGGTAGTCACCTATACACAATATCAAAGAAGACTTAATAGTTTGATACTTCATCTCTAAACATACAATATACATATACCATCATGCTGTTTTCATATTCCGGGTAGGAAAAAAAGACTGACCTCCATACTATCCTATCTTGACTACCTAGGTACATGTGTTGTATAGAAAACTAAATATCATAAAATAATAAATAATTTGTATT
The DNA here is from genome assembly GCA_963576475.1 of Molanna angustata. Classification (NCBI taxonomy): domain Eukaryota; kingdom Metazoa; phylum Arthropoda; class Insecta; order Trichoptera; family Molannidae; genus Molanna; species Molanna angustata. The sequence continues at coordinate 13,126,558 of OY754986.1, read as the reverse complement.
TATGGGTTTGGTACTTATTCTTCAACTATACATACTATCGCTGTCGACAGTTGGATCTCATGTGTTACATGCAACTAGTTATAGTAAATAATGAATAATCGAAGATTGATTTTTATTCGCAGGGGGCAGGGCGCCAGTTCAAGTGCTATATGCGCCACAAACTATACATTCGTTTCTGTCCATATCGACATGGATTGAACGAGGTCTTGAAATTAGAGTTATTAACTAGTTGCATGTAACACATGAGATCCAACTGTCGATAGCGATAGTATGTATAGTTGAAGAATATGTACCAAACTATAAACCCATAGATACAAATTATTGAATATTTTCAGATATTTTGTTTTCTATACAACATATGTAGGTATGTATGTCAAGATAGGATAGTATGGAGGAAGATCCTTTTTCCTACCCAGAATATGCAAATAGCATGATGTATGTATGTTTGGAGATGAAGTATCAAACTATTAAGTCTTCTTACATATTGTGTATAGGCGACTGCCATACAAAATGTATGAAGCGATGTCGTCACTAAATTCAATTTTTAAAAAATTGTTAAAAAAATTGAGATCTTCTACTACAATGTTAATATTTTTTATAGGAAATTAAATTATCTAGTTGGGGTGTTTCGGCTTTTTTCGATAATTGTAAAAGTTTTGGAAATATAGGCAGTTAAACTCATAAATTTATCATAAAAAAAATATTTTTCTTAATAAAAAATGTTTGAGAAACCCTGGAATTTTTTTGAAAAAACTAATTTGAGATTTTGTATTTGTCTATGTTTGTACCAATTTTCAGCGTTCTAGCGTTTATGGTTTCTGAGATATATGGAAAAATAAAATAAAAATTCAAAAGTTGATAACCCCTGACTGAAACAAAAATTCAAAATTCCGAGTATAAAAGTTTTGTAGGCCTGTAACTGTTTATATATTCTGAAATTTTAGGCTCTGTAAATTGAGCGGATCAAAAGTTATAAGGGGGGGACGGACACACACACACACACACACACAGACACACAGACACACAGACACACACACACACACAGACACACGAAATGTTCTACTCCGAATTATGAGTAAATCCGTGTATGGAACATATATGCTGCGAAGCCTCTAAGTTGGTGTTTTTTGACTTCAAAGTTGGAAAAGCCGTGAAAAAAGTAGACCTCTCCATACAATTCTCGCGTATTCTGGCTTGATACATTGTCGATATGTTAAGAGAACAAAGTTCTCCTGAACAAATCGACAGTTGGATTAACTCAATAGACTCAGACAATGTCAACGAACTTAATTTTGCCAGATCAATTATCGAATGTATGTCAAATTTTCGACTGTTGGTTTGATGTGATTTTAATAGCGAAATTTTCAAGGTGTATTTCAACACAAGGTCTCTCGTTCACTATTATTTATTTCCCTGTGTTTAATTGTTCAACCAGTGTCGTTAAAATCTGCAAAGAGCATAAAAAATATTTATCTAACCACAAAACAACTATTGTTATTAAAATCAATCATCCAAGTGCAAGGAAATTACGCATTTTATGTCCGACCATGAATTTTTGTTTTCAAAGTCAACGAGTAAAAAATAAACTTTAAAAAATATCCGATAGATGTTATAAGTATAGGCTCACGCACTGTTCTAATAGTTACAGAGATATGTTAAAAAATTGTCATAAAAATATCTAATATATAACTATGGGTGTAATGGCCAGTTTCATAAAAATTAAAGGAGACTTAATGTCGACTTTAAAATAAATTGCGTTTCATAACAACAAAATGTCACTTAAAGTTCACTTTAATTTAAAGTACAGTGTCTTCGTACTTTAGTCACTAAAGTCTTCTTTAAGAGCAGTTCATTTTTTTGCCACCAGAGTGTGCTGCAATATGACATGTTCAAGTCAGTTCTTGTTGATGTCAATATTTTCAATTGAATGTTGACGATCATGTGCACATTACTTACTAATATTCAATAGTTTTATTATTATTTAAACATTTTTTATAAATAATATAACAAAATGATGTTTTCAAAATGAGCTTATTAGAAGATGCGTACTGTGATTCTATGATACGGCGGTAAAAAGTGTATAGAAAAAGAATCGACCACATTGAAAAGTAGAATTAAGGAGAATTTTTTGATAGGTTTTGATTCCATAAACATGTCCTATACATCAATGATCAATTCAATGACAGAAATAACATACATATTATATGGTAGTAAACAGAAAGACTTACCTATGCTATGACCTATGTTTCCATAGATTTTGATAGCATTATTGCCAACTTTGAGGCATTTTGGTGACATTTCTGCCTTTTACTAAAGTACGCGGCATTATTATTTATGAAACGCAACGACTTAAAGGCGACTTTAAATTTTTAAAGAACCTTTAACTAAAGGGTCCTTTTGCTGCTTGTTATGAAACTGGCTGTAAGAGATGGAGTGGATAGCAGGGGTCGCTCCAGAAAGGGATTGCATGACTATTGATTATGTCTATGATATTTTGTAAGAAGGAAACATAAGAATATTATTAAAATGAAACACTGTGTTTGGATTCTACAATATATTTTATACTTATGCCGATAGCTATTTCACCTTACTAGGGCATTATCAAGAATAGTCTTGATAATGTCCTAGTAAGGCGAGATAGCTATTTTATTTTATTTTATTTTATTGAAAGTACAAGACTGGACAAGTAAACTGGTGATATACAATATAAAAAATAGTCACGCCCAGCATCAATTAAATGTATACATTATTATTAATTAAATTGGTAGTGTAAGAAGAAAAACAATGAATATTAAAGTAAGACAAAAGTTGAAACTACAATATATGCTACCTTGTGTGTGAGTGTGTGTGTGAGGGTGTGTATGTGTGAGGGTGTGTGAGTATGTGTGGGTGTGTGTATGTATGTGCGTGAACTTTTATGCGATGCACCCAAAAAATATATTAATCTATCGGCATAAGTATAAAATCTATTGTAGAATCCAAACACTGCAGTGTTTCATTTTAATAATATTCAGAATGGAATTCTACCAAATAAATAATAACAAACTTAATGAAACATAAGAAGTTTGAACAATCGACGAGCATGTATGACACGATGCATGGATGTAAAGGAAGTTAGGAATGTGTGTAAAAATAGAGGAGTATGGCGCTCGGTTCTCTCTGCTTACCCCGTAAGTGACATGGCGTGATGGTGTGTATGTATGTATAATAATATCATTTGACTCCCGACAGGGAAAAAATCTAATGTTTGAGTATGTAAAAATATTCGATTTACATAAACATTGGCACAATTAAGTACCTACATAAACTAGCCAAAAATAAAATAATAATTCTAGCGCGGATCAGGGGTGACATATGTGCAGAAGCAATGTCACCTCATGCATAAGGACCGTTGCTTTCATTGCTTACACACCAATATCATGGAGTTTTAGCTTATTCTGAAGCGAAAAGAATAAGCTAAAACTCCATGTAAAAAACCAATTCAAAATTTGGATTTATAGGGAACTAAATATGAAGGCATTATTGGTGAACGTTGCGTAATCGCATAAAGTGATCACGTTGAGAAATTTATGACAGGACTTTTTTTAAAATGAAATTTAAAAAAAAGTCCTGTCATAAATTTCATATACATGCATATTCCTACGTTCACTAAAATAAGAATAAATCCTCGTGCGAAACGAAATCGGTCGAGGCAGGATTCGAACTCGCGACCACTGGATTACTAGCCCAGCGCGCTAACCGCTCTGTCATCGATCCATCACCTTACCCGGTTACCCTATAATATTCCATCTTCGTCTCTATTGAGATGAGAAAAAAATGTCATGAAGCTACATTTATACTTGGCAATCTTGCATATACAATTTTGTAAGTCTTGGAACTACTGTAAAAATATAATAAAAATACCTATGTATTTTTATTTTATAAATATGTCTGCACATAATTGTAGGTAGCTGAAACTCCATTATACCCTGCTACAAACCAGGAAAACCTTTTCTAGGTTCTTACGACCTGTCATCGGTTGGTTCACGTGATAACTTTACCCGCTTGCGCAACGTTCATCAATTATGCCTTCTTATTGATCTCCCTATCATCCAATTTTTGAAAGTTTCATATGTTTTGATCATGAAAAGATGAAGAAGATTGTCGCCATCTATGAAGTGACGAATACATTTTTTTGTAATGTTAAAAATCCAATGCTTGCGTACCTATATGCTATAGGCTGTTCTTCCCCCACCACCACCCGTTCTGCTTATGGGGACTAATAACGGCCCCTTGCAAAACTCTGAAAGAACACATAAAGAACATACGAAGAGTCCGGAGAACTCTAAAACCTTGCAGACACTGCACTTAATGTGCCAAAGAGAGCTAATCATGTTGAAACAACTGGCTCACTGCTCAGTGATAGTGAAGATAATAGTGCACCGAATTTAAGACAGAAAGTCTTGAAAGCCCTAAAGTTGCTCTTCGTGGCTACAAGGTCCGCATGTCCAATGGGTCCAAAGAAATTCCCTCGGACATCGTCGTAGAGTTCTCGTCGGAATGTTGACACGGAGAAGTTAGTGCATTCCCATAGGATATGCTCAGAAGTCTGTTCAGGGTTATCACAAAGCTGACATGAGGACGAATCGGATAAGTGAAAACGAAAGAGATAACTTTTGAAACTGCCGTGTCCAGTAAGGAATTGCGTGGTCCAATAATCGGGAACAATCCACGAGGAAAAAATTCGAGTCCTCACATCAGGAAGAAATAAAAATGTCAGTCTGCCCACGGAAGAAGAAGACCAGCGACGTTGCCAAGCATCTAAAAGAGAACTCCGGGCCAAGTTCTCAATCTCTCCACGAACTGTGGGTAAATTTACAGGTGGGAGAGAAACACCACCCAAAATTGAGCTTCGACCTCTATACAGGTTGTGAATTGAAGCTCGTCGCTGTGTTTCCAGATCAAGGGGAGCCATACCTGTGAGAATAGAAAGTGTGTCAGTAGCGCAGGTTCTGTAAGCCTTTGCTAAAGCTATTAGAGCGAAGCGCTGTCCAGAAAGCAGCAGACGTCTAATGTATTGGGTTTCACAACGATGAGCCCAACAAGGAGCGGCATAACACATAATACTCAGAAAGGTAGCGTTGTAAAACAGTCTTGCTACTGGAAATTTAAGGCCCCAACTAGCTCGAGCAAGACGTGAAATCTTTTGGAAGGCTATTTTTGCACTATCGGATACAGCACGAACATGGTATTGGAAAGTTAGGCCTCTATCTAGTGTAACACCCAAAACTTTGACCCTATCCTCAAATATTACACGCGTATTGATAAATTTGATGGAGGGAGGACTTTTCATTATGCCTTTTAACACTAACCCATACGTCTTCTTAGGTGCGAAATTGAGTCTATGACTTATACCCCAATCTGCAACAGAAGAAAGTAACTGAGTAGCTGCGCGCTCAATAAGTGCTCGGGTGTTACCTTGAATAAGGATTGTAGCATCATCGGCATATGCCAAAATACTGCAGCCCGTAGGCGTTGAAAGTGATAGAAGTTCGTCGAACAAGATGTTCCATAACAGTGGACCCAGAACAGAACCCTGAGGGCACCCGATGCTAATTGGTCGCCAGTGCAAATCTTGTCCCCCGGGCATGGCCACATGTCTATTAGTAAAATAGCTCTTCACTAATTTATATATGTTGCTAGGAACCTTACGGTCTCGAAGTTTTTTAAAATTAGAGGCCACCAGGCATTGTCGAATGCTCCCGCAATATCAAGAGATATAGAGATAACATATTTACTATCAGAGCTTCTAACAATATCAGATATAGCCAAGATAGCATCAACCGTTGATTTCCCAGCGCGAAAACCGAACTGACGATCGGACAGTGGGTGGGTACTGGAAAGATGATCTTCTAAGCGTCGACATATAAGCTTTTCTAAGACCTTACCCAAAATAGGTAGTAAAGTAATCGGTCTATATGATTTTGGGTCAGAAGGATCCAGGTCACTACGCTTGGGAATAACAGTCATTAAACCTGTTTTCCAACAATCCGGAAAGTAGCCTTCTCGCAAGCAATTGTTGTACAATAAGATAATCTCGTGGCGAGCTATGTGCCAGCACCTTTGTACGAGAGCTGCGTCAATGCGGTCAATGCCAGGAGATTTGTTTTGGTGAAGATTCTTGATTATAAAATCGAGCTCATCGAAATTGGCGAAGGTCGATATGGGAGTTTGCGGGATATCGGATTGGTTATTGCGTATTTGTGAATGAAGAGGAGTATCAGATGAAATGTCATCAGAAGAAATAAGTATGTCAAGTAGCGTGCTTGTCGTCGAGTCAGAGTCTATTGTGATAATTCCAGTTCGTGGATCACGGATACACGAGACTGACGCATTTGGATATTTTTTCATTGATGCATATCTAAACACAGCACCCCAAGGATCTGTGGTTGAAACCTCAGATACCAAACGGCGCCATGCATCAGACTTGGCACGAGAAATCTCGCGTTTGAAGATATTATTTGAGCGTCTATACTCACATTGAAGTACAGTTACAAAGTCATTTGAACTTCCTCGACGACGGGCCGCTCTCAATGCGCGGTGAGCTCGAGTCGAAGTTCGTTTAAGGATGTCTAAGCCAGGATGCCACCATTCATTAGGAGACATATGACTAGAAGAAGATCTGCCGATCGCCTTCTCGGCACAATAAATTATACTCTGCGTAAAAGATGAGGCCATTTCCGCAGTAGTACAAGATCTACAAGATAAACGATCCAGCGAGCATTCAAAGTAGCGGTCAAAGTCTAACCAACGCCATCTGTCACACCTTGTCCGGAATCTTCTAAGCAAAGGTTTCGCTAAAGGAATTGGGGGTACATTGGAAATAATCTGAAACGTGATAAGGTTATGGTCACTACACGAGGCATCCTCGTCAACAGACCAATTCCATATTCTGTGGTTAATCTGAGGTGTAGCTAAAGTGACATCTATATGACTTGTACCCATGTGGTTGGAGAAGGTAGGTGGACTGAAAGGATTGTTCAACACACTCAAATTATGGCGAGAGATAAAATCTTCGCAGCTTACACCTCTGGTGAATTTCCTGGACCCGAAAGTGGTAGTGTTACACCATAGAATAGATTCGGCATTAAAATCACCTCCAATAATTAATGATGCGTTGCCGAGTTGACCCAATATAATATCCAGTTGATCCAGAAAACGAAATTCAGATTCACTAAACTGAAAATATATCGAAATAATATAAAACGAATCACTTGGAGAAAAAATCTGGACTACAACCAAGTGACTAGAAGATAAGTGATCCAGGCATATGAAGTTAATGTTGGGATTGTAAATAGCTATACAGCTCATCGGAGGGTTCGTTGAGGTACAGCTCGAAGCCATAACAACTCGAACACCCGGACCAAATGATGGCACAATTCCATCTCGAGAGTACGGCTCTTGGATAAGACAAACATCAATGTTCATGCGATGAGCAGACTGACTGAGTTCGGCTGAAGCCGATTGTCCACGGCCAAGATTAAGCTGACCAAATTTAACAGAAGCATTACACGCCATAGTCAATATTGAGTAAAGCTCTGCTGACTGTTGCTTGATAAGCTGGACAGTCATTAGTGCCTGATCGGTGTACTGCTGGTTTGTTAAACAACTTACAAACAGCGCATGTGGGTTGATTGGCTCTATTCGGACATGACACGTAAACGTGTTCCGTTGAAGCACAATGTGAGCATCTGACGGGTTCTTTGCAAGTTTTTGAACCATGGCCGTACATTCGACAACGGCCACAAATACTGACTGGAAGAAAATCTGTAACACGACAGACATTCCAGTCCACATACACCTTTCCTAAATTGATGAGGCTATGGCGAACGGCAGCAGGTACTGAAAAAACTCTATCGCAAGTCGGGCCAACTGTAGGTCCTGTTAGATGACTGAATACTGCAGTTTTAATGGCATGCTCTTTTGTATTCTCTGCAACTATCTCTAAAAATTCGTCATTAGACAGGTCCCGTGGCACATGACTAAACCTCACACGAGGTTGTCTCTTGGTAGCGAGTCGCGCGGTCAAGGTCGTTGATGCTTTTATTGCCGGGGCATTCAGCAACTTGATGGAGTCTTCCGTGGTGGCCGTGTTAACAACAACGCCGTGACCTCTTATGGTACGTACACTTGTGACGCGAGCACCTACGTCGGAAGGCTTAATGGCTGCATTCAGGATTATGCTATAGGCTATAAAAAATTCGAAGCTTAATAATCCTTGATAGTATTATGAATCATTAAGAGACGCTATAAAACGTGAATTAACATCAAAATCATTTGTTTTAAATTGAGTTATTACTACGGAACTTGCTTCGTCTTTCTATGATTTTGAATTTGTCTACATATTTTTTTGCGTTGTAAATTGCAGTAATTTGTTGACATTAGTTATGTAGGTTTGTAGATACGTAGCAGTAGCGGAATTGCTTATAGAAGCCGAAAATCTTGGCTTGCCTATGAATATTATGTTATGTAATTCAAGAAATAATATTTATTTATTTATTTTATTACAACCATACTACAAGATTAAATCGTTGACTGCCTTTATATTTTGGATATATGTACCCGAGTAGCCAACATATAAATATGTTTATTGAGGTAGTATTTTGACTTTTGACTTTCCCGGTGAATCACTTCAACGTATAAAAAAATAAGTGTATAGTTTCACGCCACGAAACACACGACAATCCACTTTAAACGCCGGACGAATATTGCTGAATACAAAATGTATCGAAACAATACCCCGATGGGGGTTCGTGGCGGTTCGTTATACTAGCCAAATAACCCCGATCGGGGTTAGTGGCAGTCAACGAGTTAAAAATTAAACTCTATGTAGATAAATATTATTTTGGAATGTGATTTTAAAAATATATTTCATGGCCACTGAAATGAACAACAATGCTAAATAATAAATTATATATTAAAAGTATTTTTATATACACTAGTTGCATGTAACACATGAGATCCAACTGTCGATAGCGATAGTACGAATAGTTGAAGAATGAGTACCAAACTATAAACCCATAAATACAAATAATTTAATATTTTAAGATATTTGGTTTTCTATACAGCACATGTACCTAGGTATGTATGTATGTCAAGATAGGATAGTATGGAGGTCAGTCCTTTGATCCTACCCAGAATATGAAAACAGCATGATGGTATGTATGTATGTTTGGAGATTAGTATCAAACTATTAAGTCTTCTTAGATATTGTGTGTAGCTACTGCCATACAAATTGTACGAAGCAATATCGTCACTGAATTCAATTTTTATAAAAATTGTTAAAAAAAATTTGGGATGTGCTAATACAATGCTGATATTTTTTATAGAAAATTAAATTATCTAATTGGGGTGTTTCGGCTTTTTTCGATATTTAAAAAAAATGGAAATATAGGCAGCTAAACTCATGAATTTATCATAAAAAAATATTTTTCTTAATAAAAAATGTTTGAGAAACCCTAGAATTTTTTAAAAAACACAAATTTGAGATTTTGTCTTTGTCTATGTTTATACCAATTTTTAGCGCTCTAGCTTTTATGATTTCTGAGATATATGGAAAAATATACCAAATTTTAAAAAGTTTGACCCCTGATTGAAACAAAAATTCACAATTCTGAGTTTATAATTTTTGTAGGCATATAACTGTTTTGGATGGGTGGATGGCAGAGTGGTTAGCGCGCTGGGTTAGTAATCCAGTGGTCGCGAGTTCGAATCCTGCCTCGACCGATCTCGTTCACCTATAGGACAAGCATTTATGCTTAGTTTAGGGAACGTAGGAAGATGTATATGTACTTGTTTAACAAGGACATATTCATTTTTTTATTAAAAAAAAAATATATATATTCTGAAAATTTGGGCTCTGTGAATTGAGTGGATCAAAAGTTATAAGGGGGGACGGACACACAGACACACACACACACACACAGACACACACACAAAACTCACATAAAATGTTCTATTCCGAATTCTGAGTAAATCCATATATAGGAACACATATGCTGCGAGGCCTCTAGTTGGTGTTATTAGCATGCAAAAAGTCCACTACGCCATATCAAATTTTCCTTTGTACACGCATCTTGGCTTAATAATGTCGATTCATTCAGAGAATTGAATTTTCATGAACGAATCGACAGTTGGAAAATATACATTTAATGTTACAGAATTAAGGAGAAAAATATTTTACAGAATAAAGATTATATACAAAAAAGTAAAAAATAAGAAAAAAAAATAACAAATGAGTTTATATAATCTAAAGTAATAAAGCAATCAAAATGTTAGTGTATGTGTGTGTGTATGTGTGTGTGTGTGTGTTTGTCTCACGCCTTCTGAAAAACCAAGAGCATCTAAAAATCTAATTTATGTGCGAACGTGTACCTGTATACCTGATGCAGTGTCACGCTAAAAATAATGCGATAAAAATGCTGAATTTTAAAAATATTTCAATAATTATTTTTTTCATACAAAATTTTCCAAGTCGTATCTGTCAAAAAAGTGTACATTTTGCACGCATATATCTGTTAGTTTAAAAGTTAGAAGTACGTATTTACACGAAAAAAATTTACTTTCAAGTATAACTTAGCGTTTAAGTGAAAAACATGGTGAATATTTTGTATAATTATAATGTTTAACTTATTTTTAAAGTAAGCGTTTTGTACATAAATGCCGCCATTTTAATATCTTTTCATACAATATTTCATTTTCCTACCGAATGAATATGTTCTTGAAAATAATAAACCTTTGAAATAAATATAAATATGAAATAATAAAATGAAACACAAGACATTACAGCAAGTTTTAAGACGTATATTGTAAAAGTCTGTTAATTATTAGTAAAGATATGGGCATAATAAAATTGCATAATTTGTATATAATATTTGATATTTCGGACAATTTTCATTTTTATGGCATCGAACAAACCAATGTAGGTACCTACATATTCAAAAAATGTATCCGAACCATTCGATATTACTTACGTGTTCGAATCGTTTCCATGGCTACAGAAAGAATGTGATATTCAAATAAAATTTGTTAGGAATCGAATTTATTTAGAAGGTTGTTGTAGGTAGGTACCTACCTAATACTATTTACTTACAAATCAACAATAATATACCTATACTGATTTCCTATAGGAAAATTATTTTATTTATTTATTTATCAACCGTTTGTCCGATTATAATGAAACTTTGGTGAATTGTCGAGCGTATGCCCAGGATGGTTTTTGGATTTAAACTTTTTTCTTATTCTTCTTCTTCTTCGTGTATTTGGTCGTTTTACCTATGAAGGGGGAGTATCCTGGGAAAAGAAGGTCCGACTGTCCCTCCATCTCTTCACAGGTCTTCCAGGACGGGTTCTGCATATAAACTTTTTTCTTCTTTTTCTTCAACGTGTACTTGGTCATCTTACCTATGAAGATGAACTATCCTGGGAGATGAAGGTCCAATTTTCCTTCCATCTCTTCGCAGGTTTCTGGATTTAAACTTTTTTCTTCTTCTTCTTCATCGTCTATTTGGTCATTTTACCTTTGAAGGTGGACTAACCTGGGAGAAGAATGTCCAATTTTCCTTCCATCTCTTCGCAGGTATCTGGATTTAAACTTATTTCTTCTTCTTCTTCTTCATCGTGTATTTTTGGTCATTTTACCTATGAAGTTGGAGAATCCTGGGAGAAGAAGGTCCAACTGTCCTTCCATCTCTTCGCAGGTATCTGGGTTTAAACGTTTTTCTTCTTCTTCGTGTATTTAGTCATTTTACCTATTAAGTAGAGCATCCTGGGAAAAGAATGTTCTTTCATCTCTTCGCGGTTCTTCCAGGATGGTTTCTGGATTTAAACTTTTCTTAACCGACTGATGGGACGGGATGTAATGAAGGGAAGGGATGCACTAAAGGGCCTGAAGGGACGGGAGGTATAAAACTGCCTGAAGGGACGGAAGGTAGTGAAGGGTCTGATGGGAAGGGACGTAATGAGGGATTAAAGGGACGGGAGGTACTGAAGGGCCTGAAGCGGCGGGTCCTGGAGTCTAATTCTGTTTCTTCTTAATTTTATGTAGACCTTAAGGGTAGTTTTTATACAAACTATTTCCTATTGTCTAATTCATCTTCTTCTTCTTTTATGTATACATTTGGGTCATTTTTTTATAAAAATTATTTCCTTTAGTCTAATTATTATTCTTCTTCATTTAAGTACGTAGACTTTTGGGAGAGTTTTAATACAAACTATTTCCAATAGTCTTATTCATTTTCTTTTATGTAGACCTTTTGGTCAATATTTATACAAACTATTTCCAATAGTCTAAATATTCTTCTTCTTCTTTTTTGTAGACCTTTGGGTGAGCTTTTATACAATCTATTTCCAATAGTCTAATTCTTCTATTAGGTATATGTATTTTTACTTATTTTATGTAGACCATTGGAATAGTTTTTTATACAAACTATTTCTTATAGTCTTATACTTATTTTTCTCTTTTTTATTTAGTCTTTTGGGTTAGTTTTAAGTCTAATAGTCTATTGTGCAGAAATATTATTAACGATATGCACACTTGATGAAAATACATATGAAATGAATGGGATATGGGATGTGACGATATAACCTGCACTAGAATCTTTTCAATACTTTTGTTTAATTAAATTTAAACCATTTATATCATCCTATTTTGAATAATTTTCAACACCTAATATTTAAAGAATGGGGGTTGTGGCCATTACTGAACTCTTCACAACATTTATATTCAAATTAAAAACTATTTACTATAGTTCAAGTCTTCTTCTTCTTCGTTAATGAAGACTTTCAGTCAAATTGAGCAAAAATATAATGCACACTTGATGAAAAAATATAAAAACGAATGGGATGTGACCAATACTAGATCTTTTCAGTACCTACGTTTGTTTAATCAAATTTTAACCACATCCCAACATCGAAAATTACTAAATTTTCAATAGGTACACATTACAATTTGTTTTCGATGATAATATTTAAAAATGGGGGTTGTGGCCAAACCAATCTCTTTACAACGTTGATAAACAGTCATATTTAAAACCATTACGCATAGTCCATGCGAGCAGAAATTGTATAAATATTATACTTCATTCACACTTTATAGCAATATATAAAAAAGAATGGGTTGTGGCCATCACTTGAACATTTTACAATACTTAAACTCAATCAAATTTCAAACCACTTTTCATAGTCTGATATTGCAAAATAATTGGGTGACAATATTATAAAAACGATTGCTTTTTCTTTCACAATTTTACATTCTTGGCCAACGGCGGGACATAAAAGCTAGTATATAAAAAAAAACAGTAGAAATGATATAATTATCGTCTTTGATCCAACACTTCTGTCCATCGTTGTGGCAGTCTCGGACATTGGTGCTCTTGTACTGCCTTTATGATCATGATAGGGTTTGTCCATATTTGCTCACGGTATGCTACGATTCGATGTCTGAGGATACCAAGAAATCCTTGACATCGCCCCCCCCGCAAAAATTGTTGAAGCGCTGCTATATCGTCGATATCCGACGATTATTCTATAGGCATCATTATATTGCACCCGAAGTCGTTCTATTGTCGATCTTCTGTACGATACCCATATTTCGCACGTGTACATACTTGTGCAGAATGCATTAAACATACTTCTTTTCACTTGGAATGAGCACATATAGAATCTGCGGGCGAGCATGTTTGAGATAGCACTTACGCTTCTTCTCTGACGTTCGATGTCATCATCGTCGGACAAATCCTCGTTGATGAGGTGGCCTAGATACTTGACTTGTCGTATCTTTTCGAGACGAATTCCGTCAATATAAACCGGAAGGACCTTATCGGGTTCACGATCATGCTAAAATACCATTAGTTGTACAAAATATTTTTTTAGCATAAAAAACATTAAATTTTCGATTAAAATTCCTTCCAGGGATTGCCTAGTCCGAAGGTTCTAGTCTCGCCCCTGGTATGTAGTATTTCATTTTAAGATGTAGCAAAGATCTCATAACTTCCGGGTTCGTTGATTGATTCTACAAACAGTAGCATTTTATTGATCCTAACATCTCTTTATAGTATATGCAGCCTCGACCTTGGTCTTGCTAATAGCATCTATTATCCTTATTAAATAATTTTTATTGTTTTTTTTCAAATTACATAGATACATAAGTTGATAAATTTATTCAAGCTTATAATTACATTTGGCGTTTACATTATTTTGTGTATTTTCTTAAATAAGCCAACGACATATATAAGATGACGTAATATAAAATTAATAATAAAACCTAAACATAGTAATTAATTAATAGTTGAAGAGGCCTTTACATGGCGAAACGGTTGTCCTGAAAATTTAAATATTGTAGAAATCAAACAGTGTGTTTTTGTTTTAAAACGAGTGGGTTGTGGCCAAAACTAAACTTTCAACTGAGTGTATTTTTTTCTTCTTAAAAGGTTAACAATCTCTTAATGTATTTTTGTTGTGATGTAGGTATATTTCTATAAAATATGTGTCAAAAGATTTAAAAATACACTTTTCTATAGAAACTCATTTTTCACAAAATTTGTTTCTTTATCGTGTGACATAGTGAATTTAAATACATTAAAATCAAATTAATAAATACACAATTAAATATAAAATCAAATATGATCATATATTCATCGAGGGCCCCGGGCCAGTCCACAAATGCAGGCGTCAGTTCGCAAATATCCGTCTTTGGGCACTCATATGCACGGACGCTGCATTCCTCTAATATATGTTGCATTTAGCTGTAGTTATCTAGTTTCATCAATTAACTTCCTCTTTTTAAATGTTAATAATAAATAAATAAAAACTCAATTGTTTATTAGTAAGAGAAAATTATAATAGAAGATCGTTCATGGACGTGAATGTATATAGCGAGAGATGATATCAAGAGAGAGGAGTCTAGCGTTCGGTTCTCTCTACCAACCCCAAATAGGATAATGCTGTGATGGTATGGAATGGTTTAGTTAAATAGTCTATTATTGTTGATATTCAAATGTAGGTACATAGGAAAAAAGACCTTGTGACAATTTAACATGCTATGTAGCTATATTATTGTTTTATATTCATGCTAATATATTCAAAGCAAGATGAAAATCTTACAAAACATGTCCAAATAACACTACAACCTATAAACATTGTAGAAGTTACGATTTCGTTGTCAACCTTATTGCAAATATTTTAAGACTTTCAACATTATATAATACGTAATTTTGAAAAATAGAGAACTTAATGAAAAGGCATGTTTGGTGAACGTTGCGTAAGCGTAATCAGCCGATATAAGGTCGTTAGCCCCGTAGGTGCCAGAGTTCCCGGTTCTTCTATTAATATATATTCCATCTTCGTCTTTATTGAGATATATAAGATTTTCAAAAATTGTATGAGACGATGCATGAATGTGGACGAGACGATAGCTGCTTGCCCGGATAGAAAAAATGGGGCGTTCGGTTCTCTCTGCCTATCCCGCGAGGGACATGGCGTGATGGTTTGTATATGTAAAATTTCATACAATTCAATTTATATAAATGATGTGACAAGCTTTTAGCCATATGGCAATTACTTCCATTTTACAAGTATTTTTAATTCAAAGAAGCAATGTGTACCGGGAATCGTACTCAGAACTTTCACTCAGATGTCAGATAATTTATTTTAAGTTGTTTTTTTTTTATTTGCATTTTTTCATGTACATTAAATTAATAATAATAATAATAATGAACACTTCCTTGCTCCCTGCGTAAGTGGCGAGTTTATTGCCGTATGGCAATTACTTCCAAATAACCAGTGTTTCCAACCCAGAGAAGCAACATTAGTGTAATAAATGAATTTAAAAAAATTTCAATTGTTTTTTTTTATGAATTAAATTGTGTTTTTATTGCACAAAGATAAAAAAAATATTTTTTATTTATAAATAATTAAACTTACGAATTTCCTTAGCGATTGTTAAACTGTAGAAGATGCTACTCAAAACGTACAAAAGCCGTAGATAATTCATTTTGTATTATTTTAATAAACAATAAATTCGATCGATTCTACGGATAAAAAATTACTTAAAACTATTAAAACTTTGTCGGAAAAATCGTTCTTAAGTGTTGAAAACTCCGCGAACTTTTCCTAAGGGAAATTATTTTATTCTATAAGTAATATTTTCCCGGCGCTCTGCGCGCTGAATCGGCAACGTTCACGGTCTGATACAAACTAAAGCTTTTGAAGGCGCTCTGTGATAATATATTACGTGTCTGTAAGAATACAAACATAGTGAACTGAATAATGAATCAACAAAAAATATAACAAGAAAACATACAGTACTGCGGTTTTCGTCTGTAGGCAATAAATTATTCACAGATTCATATTTGACACAAGAAAAGATTTAATTAATTTTTTTTAACACGGGTTGCCTCTTGGTTCAAATACTGAAAGAACGCTCAGTATCCCAGTACACAATACTTCCTTTTTAACCACATCTTTCTCAGTACAGGCAGCTCGTCTTTGGAATCACATCCTTCGCATCTTCGAGTTTCATTAACACTTCCCGATTTTTAAAAAAAATAGGATTCTTTTCCTTACACATAACACTTAAATTTTGTCTCCTTATCCTATCCTTGTCCCCTCCTATACTCTCCCCAACGTATTTTTACTTATTCGTCTTTATTTATTTATTTATCTTCTTGTACATTATATAAAAAAAATATGCGCGGGCTTATTGCCACTAGGCAATTTCTTCCAACAAACCAGATTTCAAAGTATAACAAAATTATATATGTGCATCAACATAAGAATGAAAGCGATTAAAAACAAAGAAAATATAAACATCATAGCAAAAATATAAACATCATAGCAAAAATATAAACATCATAGCAAAAATATAAACATCATAGCAAAAATATAAACATCATAGCAAAAATATAAACATCATAGCAAAAATATAAACATCATAGCAAAAATATAAACATCATAGCAAAAATATAAACATCATAGCAAAAATATAAACATCATAGCAAAAAAAGGATTAGGAAAAAACATAGTGAGAAAATCGGGATCAAGTGTTAAGGGATAAATATTACTTCTCTAGTTCTTTCTTGAAAATACAATATGAGATAGACGACGCAAGATCAGTCTTGCTGATTGTGCTTCGAACGACGAGCAGAAAAATTCTGTGTTATGCACAGGGATGGATAGTGTCGTACGTTCAGCAGACTGGAAGTCCACGATTGGATAAATAAATGAATTTGTTTTTAGGTACTGTAGTAGGTTAGGATTAGAGAGAATATTGTCAACTTTTATTTTTTGTGTTGCATACAAGTATTGTTTTTTTATTATTAATATTTTTGTTATATTGTGTAACTGCTTTATTTTTTGTGTATAAATAAATAAATAAATAAATAAATAAATAAATTAATAAATAAATAAATAAATAAATAAATAAATAAATAAATAAATAAATAAATACATAAATAAATAAATAAATAAATAAATAAATAAATAAATAAATAAATAAATAAATAAATAAATAAATAAATAAATAAATAAATAAATCAATAAATAAATAAATAAATAAATAAATAAATAATTGAATAAATAAATAAATAAATAAATAAATAAATAAATAAATAAATAAATAAATAATTGAATAAATGAATAAATAAATAAATAAATAAATAAATAAATAAATAAATTAATAAATAAATAAATAAATAAATAAATAAATAAATCAATAAATAAATAAATAAATAAATAAATAAATAAATAAATAAATAAATAATTGAATAAATGAATAAATAAATAAATAAATAAATAAATAAATAAATAAATAAATAATTGAATAAATGAATAAATAAATAAATAAATAAATAAATAAATAAATAAATAAATAAATAAATAAATAAATAAATAAATATATAAATAAATAAATAAATAAATAAATAAATATATAAATAAATAAATAAATTAATAAATAAATAAATAAATAAATAAATAAATAAATAAATAAATAAATAAATAAATAAATAAATAAATAAATAAATAAATAAATAAATAAATAAATAAATAAATAAATAAATAAATAAATAAATAAATAAATATTAGCGCCCATTGTTCATATGTTCTATACATATGTTCTACTTCTTTAAATTCAATCTTGGAGAATGGTTGGAAGCAAAGCGATATATTGATTAAAACGGCTATAAATGGACGTGGTAGGTTATTTTTTTTTATAATATCCTAGTGGGCCCTGGCAGACGTTGTAGTGCCACAGATTGCATTTTATATAGACCTCATTTGTATTGTTCTTTATATGTAGTGTTCTGTCATAAACCACCTTTAATGTAGATCGCATTTTATATAGACCTCATTTGTATTGTTCTGCCATAAACCACCTATTATGTAGATCGTATTTTATATAGTCCTCGTTTTATGTACCTATTGTTCTGTCATAGACCGCCTTCTATGCAGATCGAATTTTAAATAGACATCATTTCACATTTTTTTTCGTTTTCTAGATGTGCAATAGAATGTCAGTAGATTTGTTAAAACCTTATAATATAAATTTAAAAAGAATTACGCCCCTTTTTCCTATAAAAAATATTGGGGGGGGGGGGGGGTTTAGAAAAGTCATAATTTGTGGTCATATATGTTTTTAAAGGAAAAATTTAAAAACTTTTTTTTCAGATCTCGACAACAGCGCCACCTATCGAGTCCATAAGTATCCAATGTTTTAATTCAAAACCAACCATACAAATTTAGAAAATATCATTGAAATCGGCTGGACTTAGGCTTAAGAGATTAGCTTGTACGAACATCATGACACGAGATTTTTATATATCAAGAAAATTTTATAAAATATATATTTAGAAATTTATATCTAAAACACATAAATCTTATTTTGCTGACGCAGAAAAGATCCAGATACAAAAACTCTACACGTCTCCTTGAAAGGTCATCAATTCAACTACAAATGAAAGGAAAAAAATACAGCTTCCGTCTTCCAACACTTCATTAATCCACCAGGGTCGAAATCAAACTATTGATATAAGAACCTTTTCACTCAGAATTAAAGGTGCACACTCATTAACAATAAAGTTGCATTAAAATGTTGAGCAAACAAAAAACATGTTTCATATTTATGATCTTACAACCTCCGATACGGAAGTCACAAATCGATTGCAAATTGAAAGAAAATCTTCAGGAAAAGCAACTAAAAAATTGATTTTACGGATGCTGGACAACCGTGCTCGAAAGGACCATAAATGGGCGAGCAGGCGTTTACGTAGCCCGCTTTTGAGGGGTTTGTAGCTTAATTACCCCAAAACGAAAATTTTTGTGAGCAAGTCTACTACATATCGAGATCTGTTATTCCACATGTTAAGACAGTTACTTACTTAAGACGTATCTTTCTATCATCACAGGAACACAGAAACAACTCCGACGTTTAATATCCTTGTTTGCAGGGGGATAGGATCTTCTGTAGTATTAGAACATGATCTGGTCACAATCGCATGACTGAGGATTGTTATTACACTCAATAAATGCAAGAATTTAGGACGGTTTTGGGTAGATTGAAGGTACTCGGTGAATGAAGACTATTTATCTGACTTTGAAGGTCTATGAGCGACAACTGGAACTTCAATCCTCCACACTTTCCATTACGACGAGGTAATCAGGAGCCCTTTTCGCGATATGTCAAATATAATGGATGAGGTGTAAACAAATTGACGATAAATGATTCTTTGTATGTACATATTGTACATATGATGTAGTTCATTTAGTATGGAGAGTGTTTTATTTATCAAAGAATGACACAAGTCTCGACATAGCCAATCTCTAAGTTACCTCGGAAAGAGTGATTGGAAAGGATATAAGTCCTGTAAGTATCGACTTCTAGATGACCTCCATTTTTAAAAAGAGCAATCACATTCGTTGATTTACTTTATTTATTTATTTGATTGATTTACTTCCAAAAACAAAACTAAGCATATTGACAATTTGAAAAGTCAGTTCACAATAAGTTACGAAAGAAACGCTTGTTTCATACTTAACCACTATTAAATGAAATTTGTCAATTTGACTTGTTTTTTCGGTTTCATATTTTATATGTAACGCATGAGATCCAATTGTCGATGGCGACAGATGATCGAATGTATAGTTGCAGAAAACATACCAAAATGTAAACCCTTAAATTCAAATCATTCAATATTTTATGATATTTTGTTTTCTATACAAAACATGTTATGATGGGAAAGTTTGGAGATTAGTCCTTTTTCCTACCCGACTATCTAAACAGCTCGATGGTATGTATGTATGCATGTATGGAGATTATCAAACTATTGAGAGTAGAATATTGTGTATTTTGCCATACAGATTGGAAGAAACGACATCGTCACTACATACAATTTTTAAAAAATATTAAGTAAAGTTTAAGGTAAACTGCTATAGTGGTGATGTTTTTTATAGAAAATTTTATTATATAGTTGGGATGTTTCGGCGTTTCTAAATATTTTTTAAAATTTCGGAAATAATGCAGTCAAACACATGAATTTCCCGTAAAATGTATATTTTCTTAATAAAAATAGTTTGAGAAACCCTTTCATATTTTATGATGAAAAAATTGAGGTATTGATTATGTCTTTATTCATACTAATTTTCAGCGTTCAAACTTTTATGGTATTGAGATATATGGAAAAATATAATCAATATCAAATGTTGATAACCCCTGACAGGAACAAAAATTGTGAGTATAAAAGTAGTATTTGTAGGCCTATAACTTTCTTTATATTCAGAAATTTTGGGCTCTGAGTAATAAGGAACATACATACACAAATGACATAATATATGTTGCGAAGCCTCTAGGTTGGTGATTTTTGCATGCAAAAATCGTACTCCGCCATACAAAATGATCCTTCCTATAGTAACCGCGTCTTGGCCTAATACTGTCGATTCATTAAGAGAAATGAATTGGTACAAGTAGGTAAATAATACAAAAATGACCTTATAAGTCTGGCGCAATTCAGGGATGACTTCTATGCGAAAAATGCATTTGTCACCTCAGGTATAAGAATTGTTGCTCTCATTATTTACAAAAAAAAACAATTCTCTCAATAGATGGCGTTACAACAAAAATAAATAAAAAATAATAAGAATGTTGTTCATAATTTCACACAGGTGGCTGTAGTAAAAATTCCTTATTTTCAAGCGAAAAGAATTTCAGTATTACAATATATAGAACTTTCAAAATTGAATTGATAGGGATCTCATTAAAAAGGCATAATTGGTGAACGTTGCGCAAGCGCATAAAGTGATCACGTAAACCAGCCGATGACAGGTCGTAAGCCCTGTAGGTGCCATGATTTCCCGGTTCTCCTACAGTAAATATTCCTACTACGTCTCTATTGAGATAATTAAAAATCTGTTAAAAAATACCTTTAACTCCCGACAGGGAAAAACTCCAATGGTTGTGCATATGCAATAATAAAAATATTCGAAATGAATTCTCTTGAAGAAATCGACAGCTGGAACATTCCGCTTCTAGTAACATGCTGATATTCAATATGAAAATATATTTTTTTGTTTAATACAAAAACTTATTGCATAAAACTAGGAGTATTTTAATGAATTTATTTTAACATTTCAACTCCAAGAAAACTTGGAAAAGTATGACCGCTATTTATTTTATATTTTACTCGTTGCTTACTAATGATAGCAATTTTAGTAACACTGAAGACTTATGTAGTGGAAGAGTTCAAGAGTCAAAACTTATAGTTAATATATTAGTTTAGATAAAGAGCTAATTACACCTATGCATCGTAAATGTCAACACGAAGTTTTGTTTCAAAGAATAGAGAAAAAAATATTTGAAAAGGAAAATCAACTAAAAATACACAAGGTAAATTATTTCATTTAAAAATATTTTAACACCTAGGATATAATTATATTTTTACACATTTTATATTAAATTAATTTATTTTTGACTAACGTTACATTAATGAAATTGATCAATGTCAATTTGTTGTCAAACTAACATTGTTAAAACGATTGGTTTTTGGCAAGAAAAATATGGACAAGAATAATCCAATAATATCAGTTAATAGGAAAATTTGTGGACTAAAGCGTATCACAACACCACGCACTGATAGAAAAAATAGGGATACTGTACTTAAAAATGGAAGAAATAGTAAAAAAAAACAAAGAAAAAGATTTATTTTATTTATTATATGATGAAGGAATTGCAATATCCCTTGGGACACTTTGCAGAAGACGGGTAGAATTGGAATTTAAAACATGTAGACTAGTTTGAAAAACGAGGCTTACACAAGCAATGAAGAAAAAATGCCACCAATCGGTCAAAGATCATTTCCATTTTACTTTTAAAATGTATGTTGATGATGCAGTTATTTATTTATTTATTTTATATTGCTTCTCGGGCAACTAACAGGTACTTTGTCAAATATTTATTTAACACGCACCCAATAACAAGTTGCCACATTCTGAAGACTTACAGTACAGTATTAAGCAGAATTACAGAATATGACAATTTTAATGGACAATTGATCATTTTTCAGCAAAATAAAAGGTTTTAACAAAATAATGTACCTACATATTTCTAGGTTTGTTTAATGGATGAGACCTGTGCCCCGTTCCACCATTGTACTTTTCAACTTTTCACTTTTCTGTTTGTGATTTGAGAATTTCGCAAAGTTCAAAGCGTTCGCGTTCCACGAAAATAAATTGGTCACTTTCAGGTGTCACCAAACATTTGCAAGATCTTTTCAATTGACGCTAGCGACAACTAGTGATAACTTTAGTACCGAGTGTTTCGCGCGTAGCGTAAACGATCATTTGACACCGTTCGTTCTTGTATGTTCTGTGATTTCGTTGTTGTTAGAAAATGAGCCGGAAAGACAATATTAAGAAAGAAATAACCGTGTTGGAGATAATTAAAGAAAAGAAAGGAGTTCTTTTTGGAGCATTTAGTGACACTATCACTAATACAGTGAGACAACAGGAGTTTAACCGATTTATTTTCTGTTGAGGAGACAATCCTTTGCTTCTCTTAGTGCTGTTCTGTACCTTAAAATATAGATGAGTAGTAAAATAATCATATAAACTTAAAAAACGGACAAAATAATCACATAAACATAGTTGAAATTACCTAAAAAAATTAGAATATATCGTGTACTTACTCGAGACATATTCACACTGAGTGTTATTTATTCGAAAATTTTCGAGGAACTGCGTGGGTAAAATATTTTCGAAATTTATCCTTTCTCTACAATTTCTTACAACCCCGTCTTCCTCATCCCTTTCTAACAATAATCTCTGCAACATTTTATAATATATTTACTTTAAAAATTCTAAACAAACAACTTCTACTTTCACAACTCGACGAATGGCAAATTTGAAATGTCAAAATATTCTTTTTAATTCATTCTCAAATTTTGCAAAGTTTTTTTTTATGAAAAGTAGCGATGGTGGAACAGAACGGCTTATTTGCTTTGCAATAGGCGTCTCCTTTTCGCTTTGCATATTACAACTTTTTACTTTGCGAAAAAATGTAATGGTGGAACGAAAACAAGCTGACGAATTGCAAAGTGCAAAGCGCAAAGTTGAAAAGTACTATGGTGGAACGGGGCACTGGATTGAAGTTTTTATGGATAAATCGAATTCCACGGCAAAGAATATCAAGAGGAAGGGTTGAAACACCCAATAATGGTCTGGTTGGTCATCAGTGCCCAGAGAATTAGAAGACTTTACTCTGTTAAAAATACAATATGTCCAGACCAATGTAATGATATCCTTAAAGAAAAACTTGGGCTATGAAATGGTTTCCAAATTGAAAATTTGCATTTCATCACGACTTTGAACCATACCAAATGACAAACATAGTCAAAAATTCTTAGAGGCACAAAAAAAGTTTTTAAATGGTTCATAAAAATGAAATTCGAGAATTTTGCCTAAAAATTGTAAAAATGGAAAAAAATGTTCGGTGGATCTAATTTTTTGAGCCACCACTGTAAAATACCATAAGATGTTATTAAAATAAAAAATAATATTTTATTGTTATGAATAATTATTTTCCTGATTTACTAGGATGTATAGATTGCTCTTTGCACTCATTATGCCAGGTGATAATTTTGAATTATTGAGAAAAAAAATGGTTGAATGTGATTGAATATTCGGGTTTATTATTGAAATACCTCTACCAATCACAATAATAATATTCATTATCATTCCTGGCATAAAACATATTTAGTGGTAGTGTTATTGATATATTAGCCGTCTAGTGGATAAAGGTTCTAATTTTATCAGTTCTATGATAAATGCACGTCATGGCATTGGAATGTCACAAACAAAAGATCATTAAAGTGAGTTGTCAGTAATAACAAAAATTATTTTTAAACAGATTTTTAATTATCTCAATAGAGACGAAGTTGGAATATTTACTGTAGGAGAACCGGGAAATCAAGGCACCTACAGGGCTTACGACCTATCATCGGCTGGTTTACGTGATCACTTTATGCGCTTGCGCCAATTATGCCTTTTTAATGAGATCCCTATCAATTTTTGAAAGTTCTATATATTGCAATCCTGAAATTCTTTTCGCTTGAAAATAAGAATTTTTACTACAGCCATCTATGTGTGAAATTATGAACAACATTCTTATTATTTTTATTTATTTTTGTTGTAACGCTATCTACTGAGAGAATTTTTTTTTTGTAAATAATGAGAGCAACAATTCTTTTACCTGAGGTGACAATGCATTTTTCGCATAGAAGTCACCCCTGAATTATTTGATTATTAAAATTAGAGAAGCATTCATACGATGTCTAAACCGCACTTGAGACGGACCAGGTTTTCAACGCGATCCGGTTTTCAACGCTTAAAATAGCATCAAAAATACAGGTTTCTCCAAATAACGCTTTACACGAGTATTAGTATTTTATTTTTATTATTTATTACAAATCAATACAAAGTTTACATATAAATCACAATTTAAAAAGGTATACAATTTCCATCATATGATTCATAATAACCCTCTTTAATTGAGATAAAATCTCGTGTAAAAGAGGGGAGTATCTATTTAATATTGTTACATTTGCCAAAACATTGTACATACATCTACTAAAAAATATGAAGCTACACAAAAACAAGAATGAAATAACAAAAATTAAATAAATAAATAAATCAGTACAATTTTTGATTTTATTTTTAAATATATTATAATTTTTTTCGAGTCTAAGACTCAAAGGGAGTTCATTAAACCACTTAGTGCCTTTATACTTATAGAAATGTTGTGAGGCAGTTGTACGTAAAAGAGGAATGGTAATACATTCTTGTGAATTTATTTTGCTGCTTATAGAAAATGACAATTGGTTTGAACTTGTAAGAATAACCTTAAGAAATTGGAAGAATGAGATTTTTTTGTAGATATTTTCAACAGTTGAAACATTAAATTCTTGAAATATATTAATAGTTGGATAATCACATATATTTTTTAATATAATATTGCCTCCTTTATTTGCGACCCCTATTATTGCAATTACGAAAAAATGAAATATTCCATTTATGTGTAAAATTGCAACATTTTATTTTTGACGATCGAAAATTAGGCAATATCATTTTTTTCGATGCTTCATTTGCTTGTTCCACGTTTTGTTCAACACAGTGTTTTACCTTTCTCTCGGTTTCTTCATTTGGGAGATCAAGGGATCTGTTAAAAGCAAGACATGCTTCAGCAGCTGCTAAACAAGCAGTTTTTGTAGTGTTATCCATATCTGCAGATTATCTAAAGCGTATCGCAATATCCAACCTTCAGTTTCGACACGTTCCAAATAAACTAAAGACACCGCAAACGTCACACGTCAAAGACAACACAATACAAACGGCGGCCATGTTTACTTGTCGGTAACAAATAATTTTACAGATTTATGTTTAAAGAAAAACGATGTAAAAAGCTTTGAAAAATAGAACACGTTTTACTATTTTTTTGCCCACCGCGTTGAAAAACCTGAACCGCGTAGAAAACCTCGTCCGTCTAAAACGCCTTAAAACAGCTCCATACAGTAGGGAAACCTTTTAAAATAACGTTGCTCGGTTGAGTTCTGAAGTTACGTGTTGACATTCATATTCGGTTTCATTTGAATATGAACGTCAGCAAGACCAAACTGATAATTTTTAATAGAGAGAGTCACTCAAATGAACGCCTTAATTAGGGCGGTTTTGACATTGCAAGGGTGAAACCTGGGCAGTATTATTACCGAAAACTCAGACACTTACACTGAAATCAAATTCAGAAGAGACACGCAGCACGCTATTTTTTTGATATTTTTAAGAAATAAGATATTTTTTAAGGGCAAATTCATTGAAGAAATGCGAATACATCATTTTTATTTACTTTCGTTGTAGAAAAATCCTCAGGCAAGAAGCCACGTTAGGAGAAAAAATATCTTTTCAATGTCTTTTTCGTAGATTCGAACCATGTGCTAAACGAAATTGAACGCCTTGTATGAAAATATGACATAATATTACAAACGCTCTATAAGTGTTGTTACTTACATAATAAGTTACTAAAGCACACAACATGAGCAGAATATTAAATATGTACAAAAATTAAAATGGATGGACGTACATAAATAATCATTTGGCCTTCATGGTTCATCCAGGTGGACATCTGAGTTACGAGCTGCGTTGTCCAGTTCGTTTGGCCTTCATGGTTCATCCAGGTGGACATCTGAGTTACGAGCTGCGTTGTCCAGTTCGTTTGGCCTTCATGGTTCATCCAGGTGGACATCTGAGTTACGAGCTGCGTTGTCCAGTTCGTTTGGCCTTCATGGTTCATCCAGGTGGACATCTGAGTTACGAGCTGCGTTGTCCAGTTCGTTTCCAAATGTGATCAAAGTTTTCTATGATATCGGGATGAATTAGAGAGAATACTGTCAATACTGTAATTTTTTGAGACCTAAAGACAGACTACTAATAACACACGACAGACAAACTAGATCAGTGACCAACAAACTTTTACGTACAAACAAATTCAACAATGACTATGGACGTAGGACCGAAGATGTGCTGCTGCCCAAGGTCTGGAACCCCATGCCTGCCAGCTTGAAGCAGTGTGGATCCATCGAGGAATTCAAAAAGAAAGCCAAAGGATATATATTACACAAAAATCCTCGATGGTTGATCTAAGGGGTGAGCGCGGGTTGTTCCGGACTTTGTAGGAAAAATGTAGTATATAAATACATGTACAATATTAGTTTTTAATTGTAGTTTATATGTATATATGTATGTATGTGTATATGTATATACGTATACCTATATATATTTTTATATTTTTTGCATATTATAAAATTGTTACAATTAAGATCACAGCCAAAAATCCCCTTAAGGGATTAGGCAAAATAACATGATAATTGTAATTATATTCTTTACCAATAAAATAAATAAAAAAAAAAAATATTTTAACTTCAGATTATTTCATTAAGAGTTCAAGTTTTTAACTCACATGACACTCGAATCGCGAATTGGTGATGTGCTTGTAAAAAAAAACAATATGATAACAGATTTTTAGGAGCTAGAGGTACATACGTGTTAATCATCAATCACTTGACTTATCAAATTTTTTGCGAACATAACTTAAGTCATATAATGATAAAGATAGGCACCTTTCTACGTAAGATTTTATTAAGTTATGAAGAATAGTTGTATTATTATTCAAGAAAGAGGAAAAAAGGAAACATTTGGGGCCATAGGAATAATTTCTTTTGTTGAAGGCGACTCTTGCTAGGCAGTTAAACACATAAATTTATCATAAAAATGTTTTTCTTAATCAAAAATGTTTGAGATACTCGGGAAATTATTTAAAAAAGTAAATTTAAGATGTTGTATTTGTCTTTATTTAAATCAATTTTCAGCGTTCTAGTTACTATGGTTATTGGGATTATAAAATATCGAAAAATAAAGTAATATTTCAAAAGTTGATAACCTCTGACTGAAACAAAAAAATTAAAATTCTGAGTAAAAAAGTTTTGTAGGCTTATAACTTTCTATATATTCTGAAATTAAAGGCTTTGTGCATTGAGCGGATCAAAAGTTATAAGGGGGGGGGCACAGACACACACATATGGAACATATATGCTGCGAAGCCTCTAAGTTGGTGTTGTTTGACTTCAAAGTTGAAAAAACCATGAAATATATAGACCTGGCATACAAATCTCGCGTATCTTAGCTTGAAACTTTGTCTATATTTCAAAAGAAATAAATTCTTTTGAACAAATCGACAGTTGGAAAGTCATGCGAAAAAGGATGAACGATATTTTTAATCATTAAGTTTATTTAAACATATTTATGTGCACAGTTATAATTTCATATTTATGTGCACAGAAAAGAGCTATTTTAAACCTTTACGGCGGTACTAATAACGAAAAAGTAGCGAGGTTGAACTATGGAATAGAGTGACTAAAACCTAACGGCCAAAAATCTTACAAATAACCAAGTTTTAAAACTTCTATTTTATTCCATGGTTTATATCACCATGGTAACGCTAAACCATCCGGTCCCCTAGTTTAGTGGTGGAATAGCAATAGTGAATTCGTGAGCTGTCATAAGCCAAATAGACCGCGCGTATTGTATTTTTTCATTTTTAAAGAAATACTTTTTTTAATTATGGACAACAATCTGTTTGATTATAGAATCGGCGATT
The DNA here is from genome assembly GCA_963576475.1 of Molanna angustata. Classification (NCBI taxonomy): domain Eukaryota; kingdom Metazoa; phylum Arthropoda; class Insecta; order Trichoptera; family Molannidae; genus Molanna; species Molanna angustata. Next base: position 13,097,829 of record OY754986.1, on the reverse strand, counting down.
TTGAAAGATCGTTTCAAGAAATTGAGCAGGTGGAAAGTTTTTTGATGACGCAAAATTTATAAGGTGTGTTCAAAGGTGCGTTGTAATCCGTTTGTTGATTACGACGACATTAATTTTAGAAGAAAGTACAGATTTTCAAAGGCAGGAGTTAGACATCTCGTAGATTTATTTGGAAGAAGGCAAATAAATGAAGATATTTATTTTCCATTGACAATTGTTTTAAAATAAATGTAATAAGTTATGTTGTAATAAGTTAAATCATTGGGAATTCAACCAAAAGGTGACGATACATTAACAGTAAACCATCAAACATGCAGTAAACAAACAATGACAAACATAGAAATACGATGATTCTCGATAGATGTCATAGATGACGGCTAATAAAGTCATAGAGAATGAACAAAAAATAGCATAAAGTAAAGAAAAATTCCGAAATTCCCTTTAAATGGCTGCGTTCACACAACATTCATTCCGTATTCCATGGTTTACTTAGTCCTTGTACATTTTTACATTATTAGTAAGAACCCACTAAACCACGAATTAGTGCCTAATACGTGGTTTACGTAGTGCGAGGTTTAGTTGGCTAAAACGAGTTTTAACGAAAATGTTATTAGTACCGCTGTTACTGTACAACGTTTTAATGCGCATTTATTTTAAGTGCACAAAATCACCAAATTTCGGGTTTACGATCATTTGATTCGGGTATAAACTCTTTCCTGACCACGCGATAGTCACCCTTACTTACAAGAAACTTCATAGTGTATTTGGTGGTTTTAATATGTCATATTTTCAGTTATATGCCATTTTAATTATCTACAGAAACATATTTATACGATTGGTACCTACATGATTACACGATCATTCGAAACGCCATCTATGAAAATAATTACGAAAGAAAATCAAACTGAGTCTTCATATTTCAATTAGAGTTGATAATGTGTATATTTAACTACAATATTTTTAAATGATCAGAAAAAAAGCTGTTGAAGAATGTCAATAGGGGTATAATAAATATTATTTAGATTCATGACTTTAGACCTTGAATTAAACAATTATTATTTTTTTGCTATTTGTTTTGACCAATTTATCTTTGTACCGTGACATAAACAGGATATAATATGATACACCTGAATGGTCTGTAATTTGTTTTTTTTTTAATTCCTTCAGGATATTTTTATTCCAACCGAATAACAACATCGGTTACATAAAAACGGAACAAAAATATCATCATTTTCCTTAAACAACAGTGGCACAGTCGGTAATTCGTTTTGTTTCACTGCGGGCGTCCTGCGTTCGATATCCAACAGAGGAGAAATTTATTTAAATTTATCATCATCATCATCAGCCTGTGTTTGTCCACTGCAGGGCATAGGCCTCCCCTCTCCTTCTCCACTCCTCTCGTTCCAGTGCGTCTCCCATCCACTGTGGTCCAACAAATCTTTTAATATTTTTATTGACAAACATTTTTTTTTCCACATCTCAATAGAGACGAAGTAGGGATATTGTAGAAGAACCAGGAACTCAAGGCACCTACAGGGCTTACGACCTGTCATCGGCTGGTTTACGTGATCACTTTATGTGCTTGCGCAACGTTCACCAATTATGCCTTCTTGTTGAGTTCCCTTAGCGATGTATTTTTGACAGTTCTATGTATTTGAATAGTGTGTAACATTTTACCTGACAATAATGCATTATTACTATTGCCATCTATGGGGTAACGGAGAAACCTTTTTTTAACGCCATCTATTGAGACATTGAGAAATTAATTTTATTTGTAAACAATGAAAGCAACAGTCCTTATAAATGAGATGACGGTGTCATACACAGATGTCACCCCTGAACTGTGCCAGAAATATTATTTCATTTTTGGCTTGTTTACCTACTTGTACCAATGTGTATGTAAATCGAATATTCTTTTTTTATTGCTAAATCTTTTAATGTCTTCAATCCATCTGTTAGGTGGTCACCCATGTGGTCTCTTGTCGCCTCTCGGTATCCACTCCACCAGTCTTTTCGTCCATCTATTGTCGATCATTATTGATATGTGTCCTGCCCATCTCCACTTCTGCATGGCTATTATCTCAACCACATCGGACAGTTTGGTCTGACTGCGTATCCAGTCATTCCTCTTCCTGTCTTCTAGTTTTATTGCCAACATTATTCTTTCCATCTTCCTTTGTGCTATACGCAGCTTGTTGGTAGACAATTTGGTTAAGGTCGTTGTTTCCATGCCATAAGTGAATACTGGCAGAATGCACTGCTCAAACACCCTTGACTTCAGGGAATGCAGTATGGGGCTACGAAAGGTGTTATCGAGTTTCCCAAAGGCCGCCCATGCGAGACTTATTCTTCTCTCAATTTCTATATATGGTTTGATTTATTTATTATGTATTACGGTTTAATTTATCGCTTTTCTGGGATGGAGTCACTGGTTGGTTGGTACAAATTGCCATATGGCAATAAACTCACCATTTACGCAGGTTTGAAAGAATGTTTGTTATTGTTATTAACATTAAATTTAATCAATGAAAAACACGATAGGTGCTAATAATTAATGTAACTTCTAATTAATGGAACAATTAACATTTAATTAATGTAACATCTTATACGAATGAGATGAATTCTGGACGTTGCCTTTTAGGGTGTGACGATAGTGGTCTGTGGGGGGATACTGATGCATGTTGTGCTTTCTTTAACAAGATAATATATAACCGCACATCTGTCGCTGATTATGACACACTGAAGGATATGCCGTAATGGTATGAATGAATGAATGAACTGTAGGTACTGATTTCAAGGAAGTGTTTATCATTATTTTTAACATTACATTTAATTAATGAAAAATATGATATGAATGAATGAATGAATGAACTGAACCAAATTCAATACTTTTTTTACGTATTCTATCAATATGAAGTCAATTAAAATTAAAAAAATAAGAAATGGATACTTACTATAATTGTATAATTATAATAAATTATATAGAACCATTTTTATATTTTCAACTCAAGCACGCCTAACAACAATACATGAAAAAATAATAAAAATCAAACTAGACTATAATCGCTTAATCATTATATGAGTTTTTAAAACAATAAGTTTTACTTTGAGTTTAGGTATTCTTTAATTCATTACGATGTAACTCTTACCACACACTTTTCATACACATTACTATTAATCTAGGTACCTACTAATAAATAATTGCAGAGAGTGAAAACTTGTATGAATCATATTATGAAAATAAAATTGTTGTGTACAAATTGTTAGTCAATGTTTTTTGGGTTATGGCATACCTTTTTCCAACTTTATCATTACTTTTTTCTACGTCAATCAAAAAATGAATGACGGATGAACGTTTTGTTACCTACATATATTCTACCGAAAAAAAATGTTATAACTCAATGTCACAATTTATAACAAAAACTAGTTTCTTCGGAGTGCAATAATTGTTATTACCATTTTCGTCGTAATAAAAAATATCAACAAAAAATGTATAATAGATTCATGCAAATCATAATTCTGCTTACTATGGGACGGTATTACATTCTCAATTTAAGAGCTAAACTCAAGTTTTACAAAAATATAGCGTATTACAGTGTAGGTTTAGGCCTAATCTTCTCTCAAATACGTCACTAAAACGACAAATATTTAACTCAACGTTTCTGGCGGAGGCCCGGTATTACAGCTGGCCCTCAACTCATTGAGTTGTTAAACTCAAGATGAATGTGAAGGGGAGATTGAATCCATTTCTTGTGCAGTGCGTATTCAGTTACTAAATCTTCAATTATAGACATATTTTACTTTTTCTGTGGTTATTATCTGTCCAATTTTAAATAACCTCAAATAATACGAACTACAAAACGGGACGCTACGACTTGAAATACTATTGTTTTACTATCGAACGTGGTAAATTTAATTTTTTTTTACCAAAATAATGCTTTTAAATGCCCATGTTCGTTTCAATATGGCTGTCAGTTTGTTTTGTTGTGTGGCGCCACCGTAGATACAACTAACGCCTCTAGTGATAGACGACGAGTCGAGAATGACAGTTGACTCACCGTTAAGTACTTAAAATCCGCCAGAAACGTTGAGTTAAATATTTGTAGTTTTAGTGACGTATTTTAGGGATGATTAGGCCTTAAAGGACACTGTAATACGATACATTTTTATAAAACTTGAGTTTAGCTCTTTAACTGAAACTGTAATACCGGCTCTATGTAATTGATACTAAATAAATACATCAAAAATACATTTAAAATTCAGTTTCAAGGTATTTACAATATATTTATAATACATTTCTAATAAATTTACAATAGATTTACAATATATTTACAATACATTAACAATATGTGGGTATTGATGTGGGTAGAACACGAAATGAAAGCAAGCAATATCACAATAATATTTTTTTAAAATCGTATTATTTTTTTTTCTGTTCCGATTATGTGTATTTTAAAATAATGTCATAATAATACTGTTTTCTTCCAAATGTTATTTATGTATTTGTATTTGGTGTATTTTATTAATTGTATGCATTTTCTATGTGTTGTCTGTATTATAATAAAAAAAATACTCAAACGTTTAAGATCTGTGATCAATGAATACACACTGAATCTGATACATTGAGATTGGATAATTACACAAAAAAACCTCACATTCAATACACCCTAATTATCTTATTTTAGTTCAATAAAATATGAACATCGGTAGATGAATCATGTTAGATAATCAATCATAGTTTGTTAAGTGACCATAAATTCTATTAATGATTGTAATTATAGGGCTCATGAAACTGCGCAGTAAGAACTTAGAATCAACAGAATAAAGAAAATTATTGCGTTATTTATATGTAGCTACAGAGATATGAAGTGAATCAATGTATTTTATAACCAGTAAGCTACCTTTTATTGAACCAAATATACACATCCTTCCCCAGATCTTCCTCGACATACGAGTATATCCAGAGGGAAACCGAAGAATTCTTGGATCGTGCTAAGACGAAACCAATTGCAGAGAAATGGCCTAGGTGACATAATACAGGACAGAAGGATCTATATGGAAGTAGTAATAAATAATAAAATAGTAGTTATGAACAAAATCCAAATAACAAATGTGATAGTGACAGATGAAATGCGAGTGAAATGAAATAGCGCGCGAACTTCATGGCTATATATGTTCCATATTGCTTTGATTAAGTTTCATATACCCAGCAGATTTACCAGACATTCACCAATATTTCATAGCGACATAATGAGGACCGAAGCTCATAGGCATTCTCCATTTCCCAGAATCCATCGCCTAGGTAATGAGTTTGCCTTTGTTGCCGACGTTCTCAATGTGAGCTTGTACACTTATGAAATGAAACTGAGATCGGTATTGTTTTCCTAGCCATTTCTATTGTGTTTCTGGTCGATTCTCTCTTTTTTTATTTTCCCATTATCAAAATTGTTTTTAATATGTTTAAATTTTATTACCTATAGAAATGTTTTGTATGTGTGTATATGTATGTATATATATTGTGAACTTTCTTAATTGATTTTTAATTTTTTGTTTTATTCTTTTCATACACTTTGTTTTTTGTAATATTATCTTTGTTTTTGTTCTATTACTATGCTTTGTATTTGTATTTTAGTCATTCTTTGAACATTCTTGGTTGATTTTTTTTTCTTTATATTTGATTATTTTTTTATTTTTTATGCACTTAGATGATGGTGTTTATGATATGTTTTTTATATTATTTTTTTCCTACTATGTAAATGGTTGTTATATACCGTACCTAAATAAATAAATAAATATATATTGAATAGGTAATTAATTGCCTCGAGTTAAATACGTATTAGCAGGAACCCTTTGCGTCGCTAAACCGTGTGCATTTGGAGGACACGTGCCTTGAATTCAACACGAGTTTTTAAGTGCATTAGCGCTACAAACCAGTGCCTAATTCGAGGCAGTACTTGCCTCCGAATCAACACGGAAACGTAATTACGCGACCAGGACATAGCATGCGATTGTGGGGAGACGCAGAATATGTCAAACCTGCTGAATTTACCCGCTTGTGGAAGGGGAGTGCTCTCAGAAAGATCCATGGCGAGCAAATGATACTGGAACTGTAACTGCATTATTTTAAGTTAAAATTAAGTTTATTTATTAGAATCTTTCTGTACATGTAATTAGTACACTGGCGGGTTTATTGTCTAATGGCAATTTCGTTCAACCAAACAGAGTAAATGTTAAATAATATAAAACAGTGTGTACTATGACAATAAGTTAATCACATTGCAAAATAAATAAAGATAGCAGAAGAAAAGTAAAAAAAAAAACAAAGAAGATAGCTTATAAGAACAATTCATAGCAATGATAGGAAATCTAAAGGATAAGGAAATGAAGAGGAGAGGAAGATGTAGATTCTTGAAGATGTTTAGTGAGCTAGACGACGTAATTTCAGGACTTGACTATTCTATATTCTGGCTGAATGTACTTCAAATGAAGAACTAAAAAAATCAGAACTATGAATAGGAATAGATAGTAAAGTACGTTCAGCAGATCGAAATGGAAACCCATATATAAAAAAAATACGATTAGGTAATATAAATTATCGTAGCAGGTATCAAGTATTATAATGTTTTTTAATGTTCTAATATACATAACTATACATAAATTTTGTAAAGGAACCTCACTAGACGAAGCCTGTTCTTAGGGAATACTAACAATAATTAAGCAATACATAAATTTTCAATATGGTATGAAAGTAAAAAAAAATTTAAAAGCACAAAATGACTTAACTCATAAAAAACAAGCGTTATTGTGTGTGTCTATGTGTGTGAAATGCAGAAACAAAATAAAAGTCAACAATTTTCATTTACACAACTATAATAAAAAGTCCAATGTTTGCGCATATGCAATAATAAAAATATTCGATTACTTACACATTGGTACAAGTAGGTAAATAAGACAAAAATGACCTTATAAGTATGGCGCAATTCAGGGGTGACTTCTATGCGAAAAATGCATTGTCACCTCAGGTAACAAGAAATGTTGCTCTCATTATTTACAAAAAACCAATTCTCTCAATAGATGGCGTTACAACAAAAATAAATAAAAATAATAAGAATGTTGTTCATAATTTCACACATAGATGGCTGTAGTAAAAATCCTTATTTTCAAGCGAAAAAAAATTCAGTACTTTCAATATTGAATTGATAGGGATCTCATTAAAAAGGCATAATTGGTGAACGTTTCGCAAGCGCATAAAGTGATCACGTAAACCAGCCGATGACAGGTCGTAAGCCCTGTAGGTGCCTTGATTTCCCAGTTCTTCTACAGTAAATATTCCAACTTCGTCTCTATTGAGATAATTAAAAATCTGTTAACAAAAAAAAAGTAACAGGATAAACGTAATAGCTATTTATTGAAATCATAACTATATTAATAGATAATTAATTTGAGATTCGTAAGTATGGACGTAATATTGAAAATAAATATCTATTCTGTGACATCAAGTATGGTTATTAAAATTATTTGTCATCGAATAATATCCAAAAATAAGCTATTCATTAAGGGGGCATATAAACCTAAACGCCCCAATTTTAAATCAAATTTCTTTATTCAAATTTATTTTCAACATTTCTCTAGCGAATGTTCTAATCAGGATAATAAACAAGACTTCTTGAGTTTAAACTGAACAAAAAGTTTTATTTAAACGAAAAAACACGTACACAATTACCCAGTAAAACTACATGACAGATCGCATACAACAGTAGCGCCATCTGGTGTTATACTCAGATATATAATTTAATCCAATACTCCCACTAAATTTTATACAAAAGAAAACTTTTATATTTGCCTGTTTTTTTTTTTAATTTTTGATAATAACAAACAACTTACATAACAGACAATATTTCATCTCTTATACATTTGAATTTAACAGTAGGTAGAGCTTTAGTTAAAATATCAGCCAGTTGATCTGAACTTTGCACATACTTAATAACAATTAATTTATCTTTAACATTTTCTCTAATAAAATTGAATTTAACATCAATGTGTTTTGTCTTTTTATGATAAACAGGATTATTTATTAATTTGATAGCACTCTGATTATCAATACACAGAGTTGTGCAATTTTGATTGATATTAATTTCTTTAAAAAACTGTCTTAACCATAAAATATTCTTAGCAGCTTCACAACCAGCCATAAATTCAGCTTCAGTTGTTGATAAGGCAAAACAAGGTTGTTTTTGACTAGACCAAGATATAGGTCCACCGTTAAACATAAAAATATAGCCAGTGGTTGATTTTCTTGTATCTAAGTCCCCAGCAAAATCTGAATCTGAATATCCAATTAAGCTTTCTTGACCTTGATACTTTATACATAAATTTTTAGTTTTAAGAAGATATCTAATAATTCTCTTAAGCTGATTAACATGATGTACACTTGGGTTATTAATGTATCTACTTAACAGATTTACACCATATGAAATATCTGGCCTAGTTGCTGTAGATAAGAACAATAATGACCCTATGGCTTCCCTATAAGGAAAATTAATCTGCTCATTATCAACATTTTTAGTTAACTGAACATTTACATCAACAGGTTTATTACAAGGATATGCAGTACTCATATTGAATTTATTTATTAACTGTTCAACATTGTCTTTGACTGATACAAACAAAATTATCAGTTTTTAAAATTTCTAAACCAACAAATCGATTTAAAGTTAACTCTTTGATATTAAATCCTTGTTTTAGGTAGCTTACAATTTGATCTAATATTGCATTTGATTGAGATATAATTAAAGCATCATCTACATATAAAATTAACAAAGCTTTTATACCATTGAAGTAACCTACAAATACACAATTGTCTGCTTGTGACTGAACAAAACCAAATTTCAATAAAAAACTTGTAAATTTATGATTCCAACAACGAGATGCTTGTTTTAGGCCGTAGAGGGATTTTTTTAATTTACATATTTTATTTTTCGGTGCTTTCACTCCATCAGGAATTTCCATAAAAATATCCTCTTCTAATTCTCCATATAAGAAGGCCGTCTTGACATCTAATTGCCTTATATTCCAATTATATTCAGCAGACATAGATAGCAATATTCTAATTGACTCATATCTTGTAGTTGGTGAAAAAATTTCATTGTAATCTATTCCTTTAATCTGTGTAAAACCACGGGCACAAAGACGAGCTTCATACCTTTCTACTTGATTATCTTGGTTTCTTTTAATATTGAAAACCCATTTGGACGTTATGGTTCTCTGATTTTCATTATCCACAAAACTCCAGGTGTTATTGGTACGATGAGCTTCTAATTCTTCATTTATGGCCTCTAACCATGATTCAGATTCCTTACTATTAATTGCTTCCTCGTAAGTTACAGGTGCATCCAACTCCATTAAATTTGCCTCAAAAAATTTATTCCTTCGTGGTCGCAAAGTAACATTTAAGCGATCTATGTTATTTAGATCGATTTCTTGTGAAGGCTCGTAGTTCTCATCACTTTCGTCAATGGCAGTATAAGTGCTGTCATCACTTCCTAAATTCTCATCATTTGTATTCATCTCGGTGTTGTCTATTACTACTTCATCATTTTGTTCATCATCATCGCATATGAAAATTTGTGCTTCGTTTCGTTTGAATTCTGGACTTTTCTGTTCATTGAAAATAACATTTCTTGATATTGAAATTCTTTTTGTAGTTGAATCATACATTTTATAGTTTGTATTATCATATCCAACTAACACCATCTTACGACTTTTACAATCAAGCTTCTTTCTCAGTTGATCTGGCACATGAACATAACCTTCACATCCAAACACTCTGATATGATCCAAATTAGGTTTTACACCACTCCACAGCTCCATAGGTGTAATATTTGGTGTCTGACTTGAAGATGTGCGATTTAACAAATAAACAGCACAATTGACCGCTTCTGCCCATAGATTGAGTGGTACGTTACGGGCATAAAGCATGGATCGAGCACTTTCAACTATTGTCCTAATTTCCCGTTCAGCTCGTCCATTCTGTTCAGGTGTGTAAGGGGCAGTGAGCTCATGAGAAATACCTTCCCTATCAAGATATTCTTTAAAGTCTTTGCTAGTGTATTCTCCACCATTATCAGTATGTAATATGCGTACACTATGAGAAAACTTGTTTTTAATCATAAAATTATATTTTTTAAAACAGTTTAACACATCACATTTATTCTTTATAAAGTACACAAACCTAAGACTTGTAGCAGCGTCTTTAAAAATAACAAAATATTTCATGCTCTGTACAGAAGGCACACTGAGTGGTCCACAAACATCACTGTATATAACATCACCTGGTTGCTGTATTCCTCTGTTTGATTTTTGGAATGGTTGTCGAGCATGCTTGCCATAAGCACAACCCTCACATACAAACTTGTCACAGTTTGATAGGTCCACACCAGTAATCACATTGTTATTACACATTTTTTGTATTTCTTTAACATTCAAATGTCCCAAACGTTCATGCCATGTTTTAAGGTCCAATTTTTGCACTCCATTACATACTGGATTTTGAACTGTTTTCATTTTTAACTCATATAAATTGTTGCTTTGTAAAAAAGCACATAGCACTATTTTATTGTCCTTGTAAATCAAAGCATCAGTACGTTTCTTTACAATATTATAACCTTGTCTTGTCACTACTCCCTCAGAAAATAGGTTTCTTCTCAATTTTGGTACATAAAGAACATTTTTCAGGATACATGTCTCCCACTGTCCATTGACATACTTGTCTATCAAAACATTTCCTTGGCCAATAACTTCTACAGCTTCTTGGTTTCCTAGTTTCAGTGGAGATCCCGTATACTCATACAATTCAACAAAATTTTCACGTTTATAAGACCATCTTAAACCTTCATCATTATTTTTCCAATCTGTATTTGCTACATTGAAAGCTAACATACCCCTATCTCCTTGTTGTTTATGTTTTTGTTTAGGGGCACGGCAATCTCTTGCAAAATGACCGCGTTTCCCACAGTTATAACATATAAAGCGATGTGGCTTTTCATTAAATTCTTTGTTCGTTTTTATCAATGGAACAGTTTTCTTCTTTGTACTTTGTTTTGCCACTAATAAAGCAGTTTCGTTCTCATCTTCAACATTCAAGCTGGCTTCCTCGTCTAACAAGCGAGCTGTCAAGTTAACTATAGTTTGATTCTGAGGATCAAGTGACATCCAAGCCTGGCGTAGAGATCTGTACTTGAGAGGTAGTGTACTCAATATTTTAGTTATAATCGCAGTATCACTAATAATTTCTCCACTTTCTTTAAGTTGCTTAGCCAAACTTTCTACTCTAGATATATGCTGAGCAATGCTATCTGCCGGTGACATTTTATATTGATAAAAACGCTCATGTATCATCATTTTAGTCATCTCAGATTTTTGTTCATAAATAGACTCAAGTTTGGTCATCACCTCAAGTGCTGATTCGCAATTTTCGACGAGTTCTATTTGCTTTAGATCCATGGCTGATGTTAATATAAACATTGCCATTCCATCATCTTTGTTCCATTGAGTCGGGTTTTCTTCTGGTTTTGGCGTGTTGATATCTAACCCTTTGGCGCGGAGGGCACATTTTATTTGAAATTTCCACTGTTTGAAATTCGTTCCATTGAATTTTTCAAGGTTCATTGTCTTTCCAAACTCCATTTTAGGTTATACACAGCACGCGGTTCTACTGTCAAAAAAAACTAATTACTTTACTGTTTTCTCTGCTCTTTGTTTATCACCAACTGTTTATTCACGTGAGCCTGGGCCCATAACCTAATCAGGATAATAAACAAGACTTCTTGAGTTTAAACTGAACAAAAAGTTTTATTTAAACGAAAAAACACGTACACAATGCACAGTAAAACTACATGACAGATCGCATACAACAGTAGCGCCATCTGGTGTTATACTCAGATATATAATTTAATCCAATATGTTCGTCACCGTCACATAATTTTAAAATTCAGCATACATTCTCCTAAAATAGGTAATTATAATAAATATCATTATTTGTAATTACTCCATAACTATGGTCCGAATGCAGAGTCCTACCTAAATACTAAATTCTAAATACTAACCATGCTTTCATTGCACAGTCGCTCACTTAAGTTAGGAGATCACGTGGCTTCCTAACTAGAGGATGCTACGAAGTTTTTGTATGAGAATTGCATTGCAGAGACATATCTAAATACTTAGCTCATGCGCGTTGGCGTGAACTAACATTTGCGAACTGTCATAAAGTAAGGTTGATAGCGAGGAACCTTACGAGTGGTTTAATACTAAAATACGAGATTTTTTCGGTGGATCATGACTTTATCAGCTTCGTTGAATATGTATTTGGTAATTTTGTCAAATCAAATATCATACAGAGTATTCAGCGATCCAGTCGAGATGCCGAAAATTCGCTGGAATTTCATAAAAATCGTCACATCGAGCTGTCAGTGTGAGCTTGTTTTACATATGTTTGTGTTGTTATGACAAAAAAACATTTTAAACGTCAGTCTATGCCCATAGAAAGCTATCTATCTCTTTTCATCATACACAATAATGTGAAATTCTAGGCCATCGATCTTAAGTTTGGCGTAGTATTTAGTATTTAGTTGGTGATGTCTCTGCAACGCAATTGCTAATTTAAGAATACTAAATACTCCAGTGTGGTTAGGAGTTAGTATTTAGGTACTTAGGACTTTGCATTCGGGTCTATGTGTCGTAGAGAAATACATTTTTTACGTGCTCAAAGAGTGCATAAAATCGAAGTGAATGACCGATATCTTTTTTTACAATTCTAGTCAGGTTTGTTCTAAAAATGCGAAGAAAACAATAAATCTGGGTTTTCCGATATTTTGAATCACATACATATAAACCATTTTTAGCGCTCGTGACAGTTACCCTTATTAACGCGTAGCTTCATAACGCATTAGGCGGTTTTAATATATCGTGTTTAAAGTCACTAGGTTTTGTGTTATATGTCCTCTTAATGAAATAATTATTTATGTAATTGGATATTATAATTTGCTTTGAACATTTTCATGTGAAACAAAATGTTTTGTACTGTTTTTATGAAATCAATATACGTTCATTGAAAATCTACAGGATGGTTGTACATTGTAAATTTTCATTAATCTACCCTCGGGTAACTCCTCATTTTTTTGTTTATCTGAAACATGGAGCATAACTGGAAAAGGCGGTAAAAGATTGGAGGCCTTCGAGATATGGACCTAAAGATGAATCGGTACTGAGCATATCTTGGAGGAACCACATTAAAAATGATGAGGTTTTCAGCTAAATCGAAGAAACCAGGCACATAAACATCAGGCACATAAACCAGGATCTAAAGATCACATTGAAAAGGCTTGCAAATTGGATAGGATATTCTGTGTAACAATGAAACCTAAAAATAAAGTACCATTAGAATAGTTAATGTCGGGTTTTTCTGTTGGCCATTTTTTAATATAATTGCTGTCCTTTTAATACAATATTTGTATATTCATTCCTTCACTTCAATGTCTTTCGGGTATTTAATTTTTTCTTAGAATTGCCCCCTTCCATATCTATTGTTGTAAACCTCTTTGTGAATCTATATATGGATGGTCTTCATCATTATTGTTCACCATTCTGACGATGCTCATCATAGAGCGATACCGGTGAATGGGAGTCGCGTTTGCGAAAAATTAAAGTAGAACGTAAAATTAAATATAATTTTTTCATAGTTTTAATTGATAAAAGTAGTACTTTAGTCTATATCGATAAAGTAAAATAAACACGCCGTACATAGCAAACAGCACGCAGCACATAGCACACACATATATATTGTAATGAAACATTCAGAATGCAATCTCAGTAGGTATGATACTAGTTGAATTCTGCAATGAAAAAATAGCCTTAAAAATTGCGAAATCATTACTCCCCACTATATCGCCATGGGTTAGTGAGGAGTAAAAAACAATATTTTAGTTTATATAGTTAGTAAAGCATTCTTTCTTACATGCAATACATGTTCGGAAATGAAGATATTTATGTCAAACGGGCAGATCTTTAAATACACGCCATAAATCCACGCATCTTGTGTGTTTACGTTTGAAAAATAACACTTCGAACTTTGCGACGCAATTACTTGAGAGTGAACAAAACGGGAACTTTACGAATTTGAAAATAAATAAACAAATTTTGAGTTTGCTGAGCATATTTATTTAATTATGTATTGATTCATTAAGCAATACAATCAGTTACAGAATAGGAATGTGTGCATAACTAATAGCAACATATTTAGTCGACTTTTATCTGCAACCTTATAACCTGATAGTATTCACAATGTATTCAAGTGAAAATATGAGAAGTAATACAATAAAAATAAAAGGCCATAAATGATAAAACAATTAAAAAAGTAATAAAAAAATAACATTAAGGAAATGAAATAGATAAGAAATTAACTATACAAAAACATTGCGTCAGAGATTGGATTGGTTTATCCTCTAAAAATCTTGAAAAGTCAAATCGACTGCCCTGATCTACTTAACAAAATAAATCTTAAGGTGCCTACTCAATCGCGACGCCATAATCCCATATTCTCTTTAAAACAAGTATCTACTAATTATCGACAAAATTCATTTCTTTGGCGTGTTTGTAACAATATAAATAATTCAATACTTAACTCACCAGAATTTAACGTATTCCAGTGTAGTTCTTAGTGCTAAGTTCTTTAATGATATGTGATTTGTTTGTGAATAGGTATGAACTTTATTTATTGCAATTTAATATTTTCATTTTAATTGTAATTTTAAGATTTATTGTAAGTAATATTATGCTTACCTCGGCTGCAACTTTATCTATTACAGAAACCGAATATATTGTGATGTTGTATTTTTCATCCTGCAACTGATGGTATGGCCTATCAGCGGATACCTATAATTGGCTGTTCGGTTGTTATCCCAATTGAAAAAATGTAATGGATAGCTGTTGGTCTCCCAAAGAATTGTAAAATAAATAAATGACATATATTATGGCGGACATTGGGATAATAATAATAATAACAATAAGGACAATTTATAAAGCGCCGTTTAGTGACAACCGTGGTCACCTCAAGGGCGCTTTCACTTTGCAAAAAGATAAGTTAAAATTAGTCCTATAGCTAACACATTGAAAATGGTGAAACATAAAACTTAAAAAAAAATACGTAGAAATCACAAATTAATCTAGTTATATACATATTACATAATCCAGATGAAATTGATTATAAAAAAAATAGTCGATTCAAATTAAACAGGCATAATATTAAGTAAAGGAATATTGAACGGATGAAGGACAATCTGGATACGATTTGCGGAAAATATGAGTTTTTAATTTCTTCTTGAATTCATTGATATTTTCGGCACATCTTATATCCATTGGAAGATTGTTCCATAACTTTGGTCCAGAAACGCCAAAAGATCGATTTAGGTATTTTGGCTTATTTGTGAGATTGGTTTCTACTAGTTTTTTATTGGATTGGGTCATTGATCTTAGCGTACTTTGTTTATTGTTAGGTGAAAATGGAACACAAAGTTCCGATATATATTCCGGGGCCATGCTATTGAGTGCTTTAAAGACAAGGAGACATGTTTTAAATACGTTCTGGGCTCTTCAGCCAATGAAGTTTGTGAAGTGTTCGTGAGATATGTGAGAAACGATCAATCTGGTAAATATAACGGGCTGCTGCATTGAGGATGAGTTGTATTCTATGGATTTGGTATTGCGGTAGGTGTGCTAATATGGCGTTACAATAATCTACACGGGAAACTATTAAAGAATTTATAATGACCTTAGCAGCATTTGTCGAGAGACACCTTCGATTAGGTCTAAGTTGTCTGAGAAAGTAACAACTTTGTCTGACTATGGAAGAAATGTGTTTATCCATAGAGAGTGTAACTTTCTCTAAAATTTTAGACAAAAACGGTATATTCGAGATCGGACGATAGTTTTCCGTGGAATTCGGATCCAGATTATCCTTTTTCAAAATCGGTGTGATATGGTTGATCTTTTTTGAATGATCCTATATGTTTGTTGAGGTAATGATTGTGATTGCAGAAAGTTGAGATTGTGTATCTACATATGTATTTAGTGTGGAACGGCAACAATCACCTGGTTCATAATTGCATATAATTGTCAATAAAAATTGTCAACTGCTAGCCCTAGAACAGGATTTCCTAGTTGGGCAGCAGTAATCTACATACTTCTTGTTGCCATTATAAATATGGTGTGATAAAAGGTAAATAATAATAAATAAATAATTAAGGGGAGAAAATAATAATAATAATGAACTTAAGAATAGTTGAAAACTTAAATTAAAATTAAGGAGCCATTATTCAATATACAAGTGGTGTATGTGTTTAATGTCATCGTGTGTTGTGGTGATGATTTTTGAATATGTCTCATTTCATGCTGAGTATGATTTGGAGAAGATTTTTTTGTCACATATTCTTCGGGTCACATTGAAAAATTTGACAGTTTCAAAAATTAAGAAGCACTATTCAGATATCCTTCAAAATCTAATGGAGTTTTAGCGAGTATTAGATTAACAAATTTGCAAAATTTTAAAAGAATCGATTGAGTGCATTATTCTATAATTGATAGAGTAGAATTAACACGCCGTACATGGCACACAGCACTCACGTACAGATACCCTGTGATAAAACTTTCAGAATATAATCTCAGCATGATGCTAGTTAATAATCAACAAAAAGAATAATTAGCAGCATTCATAGCTTCGGGCAAGTGAGGATAGTCTATTATCAGAAAAACTTTTTTTTTTATATGTGCAGCGAAAATTTTCATAGTTAAAATATTAAGGACATCCTTTCAATATATTTTTGGCCAGTCGTATCAATAAATAGGTAGGTGTATACTATCCACTTTAAATAACGTCAGCTATGAAATATATCTATGGTTTACCGTGACGTCTTTTAAATAGCTTCATTATATGTAGTAGTTTATCAGTATAAGAAAAAAATCGGTGATCGTCAACGTTTTAATCGTGCGCTAAAGATATTTTTCAGATAATAATTAATCGTAAATAATACTATCACGTTTTCATTTAAGGGAAGGCAGGGATAACTAAATGCCGCACTAGTCTATCCTGTTATATTTTTTTGACTCATTAGTATCCATACATAGCGTCGTACACGCTCTCATATTATTCTAACTTATAAAATCCAGTATTTAATAAATTTTTATTTATTTTTTTAATTTTCATAACATTTTTTTAATTCAATAATTATAACTTCTAATATTCAAATGGAATCTTTTACCTCACTAAGTGAGAGCCGGTTCTGAGGTAATACTAGCAATAATTATGAATGCCATAAATTTTCAATATATAGGTACATTTTCAATTGATTTCAATGTTTAACACAAAAGTTTAAATACAAAGTACACAAAGTTAATTTATTTACTTTGTATTTATTTGTATACTTGGTATGCTTTGTACTTAAACTTTGTATTTATTTGTATACTTGGTATGCTTTGTATTTATTTGTATACTTGGTATGGTTTGTATTTAAACTTTGTATTTATTTGTATACTTGGTATGGTTTGTATTTAAACTTTGTATTTGTTTGTATACTTGGTATGATTTGTATTTAACTTTGTATTTATTTGTATACTTGATATGGTTTGTATTTAAACTTTGTATTCATTTGTATGCTTGGTATGGTTTGTATTTAAACTTTGTATTTATTTGTATACTTGGTATGATTTGTATTTAACTTTGTATTTATTTGTATACTTGATATGGTTTGTATTTAAACTTTGTATTCATTTGTATACTTGGTATGGTTTGTATTTAAACTTTGTATTTGTTTGTATACTTGGTATGATTTGTATTTAACTTTGTATTTATTTGTATACTTGATATGGTTTGTATTTAAACTTTGTATTCATTTGTATGCTTGGTATGGTTTGTATTTAAACTTTGTATTTGTTTGTATACTTGGTATGATTTGTATTTAACTTTGTATTTATTTGTATACTTGATATGGTTTGTATTTAAACTTTGTATTCATTTGTATACTTGGTATGGTTTGTATTTAAACTTTGTATTTGTTTGTATACTTGGTATGATTTGTATTTAACTTTGTATTTATTTGTATACTTGATATGGTTTGTATTTAAACTTTGTATTCATTTGTATACTTGGTATGGTTTGTATTTAAACTTTGTATTTGTTTGTATACTTGGTATGATTTGTATTTAACTTTGTATTTATTTGTATACTTGATATGGTTTGTATTTAAACTTTGTATTCATTTGTATACTTGGTATGGTTTGTATTTAAACTTTGTATTTATTTGTATACTTGGTATGCTTTGTATTTATTAGGGTCAGGAAGTACTGAAGGGACACGAAGCACTGAAGGAAAGGGATGGAGGGGGTGGACTTGAGTATCTGAAGGGACTGAATGGACGAAGGGGACTTATATTTTAAAAACTTTCTTGTGTGTTTATTTATATACATTGTAAGTAGTTACTGGATATTTTTTCTTATTCTTCGTCTTCTTCTTCTTCAATGGCACTACAGCCCAAATCGGGCTTTGGCCTCCTCCAACTTTCGCCTCCAACCATTCCTGTCCTCAGCCACTGTTCTCCATCCGGTCACTTGGAGAAGCTGGTTCGCATATTTGGTGACTTCGTCTTCCCATCTCAGTCTTGGTCTCCCTCTTTCCCCCCGGATGCCCCGTCATCACCCTCTTGGGTACCCGTGAGTTTGGCATTCTATGCACGTGTCAAGCCCATCTCAATCTCGAGAGCCTCATATGGGTTGAGATACTAGGGGCCTGGTAAATGCCGTACAATTCATCATTGCGCCGAATGCGCCATTCAATGCCGTCTCTCACGAGCCCACAGATACGACGAAGCACCTTGTGAATATGTCCAGGGACTCAGCTGCTTTTACTGACAGAGTCATTGCCCTGGATATTTTTTACTGTCCCGAATTTATCATAAAAATAAATATCCAGTTCAAAAATTACATAAAACCATTTTTAATAAATTAGCCTATTGCTTCACATTTATGTACCTTCCCGGGCAGCGCATGGCATAAAAATAAACTAGTAAGAAATAGTTGCAAAACTGTCATTTTTGTTAGAGAGTAAGTATATCTCTCAAGCCAATAGTTGACAACGCTTGAAAAATGAATGTAGAATTGGTATTTTTCAGCATACGTATATAAACATATTAAAAGATGTTCATTTGTTTCGTACTTACTTGACAGTGGTACTGAACGGTTATTAGACAATTTTTCTATACTTTTAACAAAATATTTACAAGCAAAGTTGACAAAATGTTTATTTGTTTTGTATTGTTTATGTTTATTGTAGAAACTGTGGTTTCCGCTTCGATACGTGAGTATTATTTATAATATATGTTTGTTATAAACAAAATTGCACAAATGGCGGATTTATTTCCGTGTCACAATCTCTTCCAACCAACACTAGTAACGTGAAGTCATGAAAGAAAATTTCTTACATATTTTCCTCACGGGAGAGGCAGAGTGAACCGAATGCCACATTTTCTATCTTGACACGCATTCATCACCTCGTCCACATGCATACATCGTCTCATACGTGTTCGGCTGTTGTTCTAGCTTCTTACATTTCCGTCTTTCAAAATAACGTTCACATGGTCGTGCCATCCTTACTAGTTCTAATACTTTAACTTCTATGTAAATGTATCAATAATATCCGATTGATATTTAAACAATGTATTTGAATGAAGTATGGTGATTATGTCGTTGAAAAAAATAACCTAATTAGTTTGGATATTAATAAAGAAAAATAAACTTTAACTTTTCAATTATGTTCTGTATATATTCTTGTAGGAAAATAATAAGCAAACCCTGATTTTTGACATTTTTTCTTAAATTTTTAAAAAAACTATAAAGTGTAGAGCATTATATTCTTTTATTAATTAAAGATGATCAAAATATCTGGAAAAATACGATGTAACGTTACATTGATGCATCAGGTTAAGTTAATAAACCAAAAAAACTTTTATTTCACAATGGCGCTGAATGGAAAATAAATGTTTTTTTAGATTTATTTACTAAACCTGAAAGCATTAATGTAACGTCATATCATATTTTTCTAGATATTTTTGTCTTTTTTAATTTAAAAAAAAAATGTTGAACTAAGCCTTATATTTTATTAAAAATATAAGATAAACGTTGAAAATCGGGGTACGCCATTATTTTTCTACAAGAATTTCAAAAGATATATTTTTATTTATTAATACCCAAACTATCTAAATTATTTTTTTCAAAACGATTTGATATGAAATAATGATGGTATATCAAATTGAAAAATAGGTACGTTGGTAGCAGTCTCCCCCTTAAATAATTGAAGCAAGTATTTTATGTGTAATTGATGCCATTTTTTAAAACAATCATGTTCATTTCGATGCCATGGCTACGATCGAATCCTCATACTAATATTTTAGTGTGTAGTATAATATGTATGTAGCTACATTGTTCTTGTTCGTGTTGCAGGCGAGAACCAAAGAAGGTTTCTTTTTTATTAATTACAATTAATAAGTAGGTACTTTTCACTTTATCTAAAGTGACAAAGGTATATTTTTAATATTAGCACTCATTTTTCCCTAATTATATATTGTTTTTTCTTTTTAACATATTTTTTTGGCATATTGAGGAAATTAGATATTTTTCACGTGATCTGTATCCTTTGTTTTGATGAATGTTTTAATTTTGATTTATAAAGATTAATTCATAATGTTTTAAGTATTTTGATGATAAAAATTAATATTAATACTTCATCTCTTCTTGAGAATATGTACAATTTTCAGAGCAGATTGGTTTTCTCACAAAATAATACCCCCCCCTATTCAGTAACTATTGTAACTAAAATAGGGACATACTAAAATTGTAGATTTTAGATTTACCGTCATATTTCAGCGTTATAAAATATCAACTTGGATTAAATGGAATAGGAACGTACCTATATTGGCCGGAACGTTCTTAAAAAGTTAGGTACTGAATTAGATGTTTTTTGAATAATTGAATTAGATGAGATGGGTCGTTGGTAGAGCGGTTAGCGCGCTGGGCTAGTAATCCAGTGGTCGCGAGTTCGAATCCTGCCTCGACCGATTTCGTTCACCTACAGCACAAGCATTTATTTGCTTATTTTAGGGAACGTAGGAAGATGTATATGTACTTGTTTAACAAGGACATATTCATTTTTTAATAAAAAAAAAAAATATTATGAAAATGATGTAAATTTCATAATTTTCATAATTATTCATAATACGTCTGATTCAGTAACTTTTTAAGAACGTTCCGACCAAAATAGGTACGTTACTATTCCATATAGTCCAAATTGATATTTTATAACGCTGAAATAAGACCGTAAATCTAAAATCTACAATTTAAGGACGTTCCTAATTTACTTACTGAATAGAGGGTACTGTTTCTCGAAGATCTAATAAAAATATGTCAAGCCTCTGTATCTTCTTTCTATTTTCGTCACGTCATCACGCAAATTGATCTCATTTTGAGTTCTACCACTTGGTACCACGCCGGCCTGGAGTTGTGTTAACCCTTTGAGATCCGGTGGCAGTTTATTATAAATTCGAAAACAGTTTATTGTAAATACAAAAAATCTTTGTCCAAATTTAGAATTTATTTTTGGCACCAAGTAGTTACCCGACGACGATTTGCTTCTTGTGTCCTTTGAGGTCTAGCAGCATTTAGGTTTGTTTTTTAAAAATAAATTAAGAATGGATCTAGTATAAAGTTGCCTTACATCAAGTACTTTAAATTGCTTGAATATCTCTTCAGAACAATATCCAAATGGCTTGTTGTTTATGACTCAACACACTTTTGAGACTTAATTGATGGATTCAAATTAAAAAAAAAAGTTTTTTAATTTGATAGTTTTTGCTATGGTCGAAATGTTTTTAAGTATAGTGCAAACATGGTCAGAAGTCTTATGATATAATTATGATAATTATACACATTTCAAGATGGCTGACATAATATTGACAATACATAATACATGACAATACATATTACACGTCATAATAATATGATATTTAAGAAAATAATTAATAAACTTGATAATTACGGAGAGATATTTTCTTACGCCCTTATACATTCTTTTAAACATGTCCTCTTACATATTGCATGTCATAATAATATGGCATGAAGATAAAATAAACTTGACAATTACGGAGAGATCTTTTCTTACGCCCTTATACATTCTTTTAAACATGTCCTCTTACATATTGCATGTCATTATAATATGACATGTAGATAATTATTAATAAACTTGACAATTACGGAGAGATCTTTTCTTACGCCCTTATACATTCTTTCTATTTACACATGTTCTCTTACACATATGCACAAACACCCTCACAAATACACGTAGGTACACCTAAACACTTAAATCTAGAAATCTATTTAAAATCTCAGTAATGTATTGTATGATCATAGTTAATATCCGTGTACAGGCTCCCGCAGTGAGGTAATTAATTCTATTGAGATGTTTTAAAACTTTCATAAATATGTCATTTATTCCCAACAAAAAATAAATAATCGTATATGTAACTATAAAAATATTCAATTAACATATACATCGGTACATGTAAGTAAACAAGTCAAAGATGAACTAATAATTCTGGCGCGGCTCATTGGTGACATCTATGCGAAAGCATTGTCACCTCATGTATAAGGACTGTTGCTTTCATTGTTTACGAACAATTTCTCAACAGATGGCGTTACAAAGAAAGTTTCTTCGTCAATTCATAGATGGGGATGGTGTTTCAGCTTAATCTCAATAAAGAGGGCATAATTGGTGAACGTTGTGCAAGCGCATAAAGTGATCATGTAAACCGACCTATTACAGCCCTGTAGGTGCCTTGATTTCCTGGTTCTCCTATAATATTGCACTTCGTTTCTATTTGTCATAAATATATCACTGACTCCCGACAATGAATTAAATAGGTAGGTATATAATACAATGTTCGTTAAAATCCAACTATAAACATATTAGAATTCCATGAAGTCAGGGACCAAACGCATAAGGCTGCCGTTGTAGCGGGGTGCTTGCGAACTATTATATGGAGAAACCAACACATATCGAAAGAAAGCAAAATGAAGGTATATAAGACCTGCGTAAGGCCAATAGTGACATATGGCATCGAAACCAGAGCCGACACCACGAGAACAAAGAGTCTCTTGCGAACCACCGAGATGAAAACTCTCCGCCCCATCGCAGGTTTAACCATCCGAGACAGAGTACGAAACTCCGAAATTCGGAGGATCTGCGATGCCGAGGATGTCGTGCGATGGGGTAGAAACAGAAGACGTTACTGGAGAGATCACGTCGAAAGAGCGGATTCAGTGAGAGTGGTGAAAATAGCGGCAGACGAGATACCGTCAACCAGCAGACCCCCTGGACGACCGCCAAAGAGATGGAAGGACAGCTGGACATCCGCGAACCCAGGAGTGAATCCGAGAACAAACAGTACCCAGTACTAGAACAAGCAGAAGAAGAAGAATAAGAATTCCATGGCAATACATTGATCAATTTAGTATAACATTGTTTGAATATACATACATAATATTATCACGGTGCCAACCAGCGAGCGACATGTGTACGGGTGTGCAATTCCTAATATAAGATTTTAATCATTACGTCATCCTTTGAATATGGACTAAATAAATAAAAAAATAATGCAAAATAAAACGGTTTATTACCGAGATATAAATAACGATTTATTTCTTTTATAATAATAAAAAAAACTTTTGTCGTATCATTAAAATATGATGGACCAAGATCTATTTTTATGTTTCGGTTCAATTTTTCCTTCTTTCTTTTTTTTGTTTTTATCTTGTTAGTTTAATATTTGTTTTCTTACATGCTTATATGTGGGTATCGTTTGTACCTATGTAAATGTATATTTAGTTTTAATTGTGCAGTGTTATGTCTTTTTTGTTATAATTTGAATGCTCAGGAGACGTTGATTGTACCTACATAACTATGCACAATAGCCATGCGGGAGATACCTGTTATTGAAGCACTGGAGATTCTATGTTTTTGTTTCATAATTTCTTTGTTTGTGTTGTTCAGTGTTCTGTTGGTGTCTCTTTATATTAAATAAATAAAAAAATAGTTGATTTTCAAGGCTCAATAATGATTAATTTGCTAGAATTCATTGGTTTGAATCCAGATGATGAGTTATTTTCTAATTTTATTCGTAAAATAGGTATCATTTTATTCAGTGCCTGGTGTCAAAAATTATTAGAGTTTTTTTTATAAATATGCATATTCTAAAACAAGGTATGAAGTTTAAACATCAAAAAAGATACAAATTAATTATATCAAATAAACGAGTACAACATATTAAATCACTCTCATTAAACTGCACAACTTTGCATATTACCTACTATAATTAATATCCTTGCAAAATTACAATTCAAAACTGCTCTTTAAGTATGTACCAGAACACAATGGGCAGTTATAACAATTGAATTTATTACATATGTGTTTGAAGACTACAATAATATGATGGACATTATTATAGCTATCATTTCCTGGACAGATGTAAAGGTATATAATATTTAAAATAGCATAATGCAAACACTTATCGTTGATTGTTATAATTTAAAATTAAATTGACATACAGCTTATTTAGTTACAGTATCAAGTCTCAGCGTGTTGCTGAGTAATTAGTTTTAAATGGTATATGACTGTCTGTAACTTTGCGGAAGATGATTTGCAGATTTGATTTGTTTACCTTTACCTGCAACCTGTGGATTGGATTTACAATGGATATTTGACTGTAGGAACTGAACAGGTTTTGTGTGTCTGTCCTTCTCGGGACTTTCGCTGGGCTTTCATCCAAAAGTTGTTATTATGATAAGTGTGCTATAATTTTGTTAGTTCTACATTGTATCGTTGTGTTTCATCTCATTTGCTGTGTTTATTTCTGTATTTTATATCTATTTTTTAATAAAATTGGGATTTAACGGTGGCATTTTACACAATCCAAAAGAAAACGTGCACCAACACCTATGTTCGTTATCTGGCGTATGTGCGGACTAGAAAAGGAGACTTTATCTCCTAGAGCGAGTCCGGGTGGTGAAGGGTCCTCTAAATAATTTCCTACAACCTTTTTAAATCATTGAATCATATTCGAAATTCCATTGAATTTTGTTTTTCTCCTTTTCATTTCTGATAAGCCTTGGAATCATTTACTTGAGGTTGACTGTCCTATTCCTCACCTTCCAAGTCCTCTTGCCTTTTGAATTCCAAACAAAGCTCCTCCTATCTTTGGTTTTTCTAAATATTGGATATATCTACACGTGGGTTTGCCTGCTCATGGGACTTTTTTCTATATCCAAAGCCTTTTTTACATAAATATCCTGCAGTGGCATGATATAAATCAAAATTTAAACTAAAAATTCGATGATATAAATATATAAAATGTTGTTACAGCCCCCTACATCCACGTCTGTCAGAGAGATCAGGAGACAATAAATGAATGTGTGAGAGAATCAATTGAATATCTCAGACCCAAATTAGCCGAAGGAATTCCAGAATTGCGAGTACCGAGTCTTGAACCACTCACAATTCCCGAGGTAAGTTTTTTCAAGAATTCAATTATTGTCAAATGATGAATATTATAGCATCTGCGATTATATTCGGAAAGTCTAGTCAAATATTGGGATATTCAGATGATATAGACTTTAATCTCAAGAACTCTTCTTAGAATGAAAGATAAATTTCTCTTGAAATCTCCGCGAAAAATATGGGCCTTAAATTAAACACCACAATAACACCTCATAATTATAGTCTGCGATCTATTGATGCGGATACACTTACAGCGGAATCGGTTTACTCCTTTTGCTATCTATAGGTATGTACTATCATAACCCATGAAAATAACTGCAGCTCGTCACTAGCGATAGGTGCTATTATGGTCTGATAAATTGCATTAGGTACAAACTGTTAGCAAGAAAAAAATCCTGATATATATTATATCTCTTCTCAGACCTATCGTTGTATATGGGGCTGAATGCTTGGTCTTTTCAAAGATAGACGAAAAGAGTCTCTTGATATTTGAACGGAAATTCCCGAGAAAGATTTTTGACAGCCCTTAAAAGGAATACGTTGACTTATTGGACACCCTGTATATATATTTTTTTCTTTATTATACTTTAACATTGAATAATGTTATCTGTTTAATTAAGATGATGTCTTTTTATTTATGTATTTTTTTATGTAAATGTTTTTTTTACCGTAAAATAAAATAAGTATATAAATATTCATTCTTTTTAATAATAAGTAAAAATGTGTAATATTCTTTAAACAATATAATTTTATGGAGTATAGGTCACCATACGTACGTACTCTTCATGTCTACAACCATAGTTTTGACGAATATAATATTATGATAATACATTTTAATGCCCACCAAAAGGGAGTGATTGTAATTTAGTTCGTAAAATATAGATGGCGCTAGAAGATAATTTTATGTTGTTTTTTACAGCTTGTTGTGGATCAAGGAAATGTGGTGTTATTCAAAGCAGTTGGTCGAGATGTAAAAGTCTATGGAGCTAGCAACTTTAAATTGAAACGTTTAGAGTAAGTAACATTCTAATTTTATAAAGTTTTATTCGCTAATTATTTGTCATTGAATATTGTCATGAATTCATTGGTCATTGAAATATTTAGTAAATGGACCAGAGAAAGTTTTATGCAATATCTGTGTCATATTTCTAAATTTACAAGGTAAAATAATTATAATATTAAATAATTGTTTGAAAGTTCGACGAAAATTATATTAGATACCTACTTATCTATTTCATATTAATATAATATATAAAAACAACTACATACTGCATACTGTCTTTATTTTTCGTTATGAACAACATATATTTTCATGTCCTGAACCAGATTGAAATAATAATATAATTATTATTTAAAAGGATTGAATCTTGGTCGAACGTGTTAGTTTATCATTTCACTAATAGATGGCAGAATACAGTTTAACATACATAGATGCATTTAAAAAAATATTGTTTCATCAGAGGTTTATAAAAAAAATCATTAAAATACTAATCTTTATAAATTTTTTATTAATATATTGTTAAACTACGTAATATTTAATATTTACAAGAAATCAAAGTACCTACCTGTGTCATTTTTTATTTTTCTAAAATCTACTTATATTACACTTCTCACTCCATTCTTACTGACATAGTTGAAAATAGATTAATAATAATAAATAGAAATTGTAAAGCGCCGTTTAATGATACATAATCACTCCAAGGGCGCTGTAGCTATTTGTTGGATCTATGAAACAAGGAAGTCTTAAGAAGTCTACCGAAGGTGTCAATTCTCTGAGCTCCACGTATTGTAAGATTAAATAATCATTTAGGGGCTGAGTTCATTTCTTAACCGTGCTCTTCATCTTTGAAGGTGGTGTCCATCTTGGAAAGCTATTGTTAATTCCCCGAAAAAATCCAGCATACGTTCCAGTCCTCCTTGACCCAAAGCTTCTGAGAAACCAGTTATTGAAACCACATTTGTAAAGTTAATTCAGTTTAAAAAGTTTACAGCATTGTACCTATTTGCACAAATATTACTGAAACCAGTTAGTCTTTGTATCTGGTCATTGATAAAGGGATTACCCTCGGGGTCGCTGTTTTTTCATTTCACCAACAGCCATCAATTTTTGGGTTTCTTTCTCGCTATGTCAGCTCCTTTAGTATTTTCCACCCTTTATTTTCATTCTCTATCCTGGGAGTTCCTGTACCACTTCTTTCCCGTGACTGTTACAATATCGTCAGCCCTTATCTCACAATGTATTTACTCATCCACTGTTTCCAAATATATATTTATATATATTTCCACATAAAATAAAGGTTTGGTAGCAAAAATCGCCATTTTAAAATCAAATTTGACATTTACGCCGAAAACGCTTTCAGTGTCATGGCGTCTACCGGTGACGTCACACCTCCAAAAACTCCATTATTATCAACTCCGTCAAATCCGTAGCCCATACGCAATTCTCCGTAGTGCAACAAGTTGGTAATGACGTATTACGTCACTTATACAAACTCAAGTTAAGATTATTGTTTTACATAAAATGGCGGATCGCCCAATTTTCTATACCTAACTGTTTTTTATAAAAATAATATTATACACTTTTCAAATGTAAATAAACACGTTTTTTTCAATCTTTTTAACCTATTTTATTTTAAAAATCATAATTTCAGTGATTCTCTCTTACTGTCATAATGCCTATTCGAAGTGCCCATCTGTCAACTTCCCCTTTTGCTACGTGACCTATCTACTGCCACATAATACTAACATGTATAAGTTCTTAATATCAACATTTTTTTTTTCAAATATATCTAATTTTATTCTCATTTCAATAGAGTTCATTTATTTTTAATTTATAATTTTGATTTCAGATTAGATTTAGAGAATCTTCTCATCAAAGTGAATGTCTTCCTGCCTCGTCTAGAGTTTCGAGGAAAGTACGACCTAGATGCTCGCCTTCTGGTCTTACCAATTCACGGAAAGGGTGATATCATTGCCAATGCAAGTAAGAAATCTGACACAATCAAGATTTTTTTTTGTAGTACTCACAGTTCACCTTCATCATCAAAGAGTATTTTATTTGTTTTGAACCAAATAAACAAGTCAAAAATATAATACATAAAATTATTAAAAATAAATTTATCTAAGTAAATGAGAAAGGACATAGGATATCTGAAAACAAATAAGAATAATAAACAACAAATATTTTAAATTCTTTAAAAAACGAGTGATTTGTAGAAACCTATAACTAATGTGTTAATCTTGAGATATTTTTTTATCCAAAAGTTGAAAATCTTATGATGCATTTCTATTGTTAGAGCCATTTCTATTAAGTATCTATATCCTTAGATTAAAAAAAAACAATTACCCTGAATTTTATTGAAAATTTAATATTATAAAAATTTAAATTAATTAGAAAAATTATGTAATAGTTCGTTGTCATGAATAAAGCGAATTGAGCTATAAGTCAATTCGCTTTATTCATGATATCAATATGAAATCTATTGAACTTACATCATATTTAGGGCTGTACAGTGTGCAGAGGGCACAAATATTATGGTATCTAACTGACCTACATAAAATATTCTCTACAGGGTGTCTGACTGCTGGTCCTAAAGTCTCGGGTTCGATTCCCTGTGGAGACATTTTTTAATTGTGTTTTTAGTCTGGATCTGTGAGATGATTAATATCGTAAGTCTCTAGAATGTGTCAACTTGTTATTGGGTTCGTGTAAAATTTTTATTTGGCTTAGTATCTATTAGTTGCCCGAGAAACGATATTAAATAAATAAATGAAATAGATTATATTTACCATATTTGAATCATAAATTCGCTATAAACCACTTGTTTTTTGAGTCACTTCGCGACATGTTTCGAAAGCGCTGTCCTTCCATCGACCGGTGTGTCTAGACCAACATGTTGAATTTGTGTGTATCTCAAAATTTGCTAACCACATTATCCAAACTAATCACTCATTCAATAACCACAAACTGGAATTATTACACGAAACACAACATAAAGGACACAGACTTAACAACTACGAAACGCTCGAAATAACAAACACATAAATTCCGGCTTAAAACTTATAAATAACCATACCTTTCATAATTCTTCTCCAATATATATATTCCCCATCAAAAACAAAAACATTACACAATACTCCCCTCCCCCTCACCAACCCAACCAATCCTCAACCACCACACCCCTCGCTTCACAGACAGATACACACAAATTCAACATGTTAGTCTAGACACGCCGGTCGATGGAAGGACAGCGCTTCCGAAACATGTCGCGAAGTGACTCAAAAAACAAGTTGTTTATAGCGAATTTATGATTCAAATATGGTTAATATTAACTACCACAAAATATCCGCCGAATCATTAAATGATATTAGATTATATTTGTTGAGATTATGATGTTCAATATGTTTATAATGTTTCAAATTATAATTCTTCTCTATGGATATACTATTTTGAATCATATTTTACCTGTATGCTGTCGATATATCACCAATTATACAAACGAAATTTGTCTTCCAGCAAATTGTTTAGCTGACGTGATCCTCCAAGGAGAGCTGGAACACAGGAATGGTCTTGAATATCTCAAGTTTTCAAGTGTATCTATGGACATTGATGTCGGTGACTATTCAATCAAACTGACAAATCTCTTCAACGGAGACGAAATTTTAGGTACGTTTTTTAATCAAAGTTATCAATGAGATTTTTCCACAATTTTTTAAATAATAATAAATATAAGTAAAAAATACAATTCAATAAAATTTTAAAATATATAACATTTTTTCGTATAAACCGCCTCACTGGGCTGAGTTTTGTTACCAAGTGTCCACGGTATATTTATTACGCCCATATTTTTAATTCATCTTTCTATTGTTTTCTCAAGTTTCAAATGTTTCATCAACTATATGTCCTTCATTTCTTTTTTTATCATAAAAGAAACTTTTGGTGCTCAATAGTAGTAATGTCTTTGTCCGAATTTCGTGTTTGTCTTTGGAATCATGAGTCGATGCAGCTATGTGCTGTCTCGTTATTGTGTTGCGGTGTAATATGATTGATTTTTTTATATATGTAATTGTAAACAATTGAACTGTCGGATGTGTGAAAGATTTTTTTTATTATGACCGTAGTCAAAGCTTTATGTGCCTAATATATATTTATATAGTATATTATATAAATATATATTACAAAATACCTACATTTACATATATATGCATATCATGATGACTCAAATTCCATTTTTTTTAAATATGTTTTATAGTTAAGTTTATATTGTTTAGATACTTTTTAAAAATGCAAATAGTTACTCCTGTGTAATATAATAATATGTACACTGCTAGCCCTAGAACAGGTATACCTAGTTGGGCAGCAGTTATCTATTTTCAATGAAGATTATTTAAATGGTGTGACAAAGAAATAAATAAAAAAATAAAAAATATAACTACATAATCGAATATTTTTATTATTGCATATGCGCAAACATTGGATTTTTTTCCCTGTCGGGAGTCAAAGATATTTTAACAGATTTTTAATTATCTCAATAGAGACGAAGTTGGAATATTTACTGTAGGAGAACCGGGAAATCAAGGCACCTACCTGTCATCTTACATGACACTTATGCGCTTACGTGATCACTTTATGCTGGTTTACGTGATCACATAATGCGCTTGCGCAACGTTCACCAATTATCCCTATCAATTATATTTTTGAAAGTTCTATATATTGCAATACTGAAATTCAGTATTGCAATTGCTGAAATTCAGTATTGAATTTCAGTATTGCAATATATAGAACTTTCAAAAATTTAATTGATAGGGATCTCATTAAAAAGGCATAATTGGTGATCACGTAAACCAGCCGATGACAGGTCGTTAGCCCTGTAGGTGCCTTGATTTCCCGGTTCTCCTACAGCAAATATTCCAACTTCGTCTTTATTGAGATAATTAAAAACATAACATTAAGTAAAATAATGTAGTGCTTCAATTACATGTTGTCTTATAATATTAAACAAGGAAGGAATGTGAAGGGGGAAGGAAAGGGAATGAGAGGAAATAAATGTATAAACATGTTTTAAACTATAAATATGAGAATAAAGATGAAAATATTTTTTTTTAAGAATATACATACATATATACCTACACACACATACATAAGTAGGTACACACCAATATACTTATACATGCATGATACATACACACATATACATACACATTTACATACATACATATATACACACTAAATTCATCATTTAAGGGTTTTTGACATTGAGAGAAAAATGGTAGGGAGTGAGTGAGTGATATATTTTCAACAGTATAATTAATTTATATCTTTGGCCTACGAATATGAACGTAAAAGTATAATATTTTTTAAATATTTTGCAGGTCAAATAGCCAATGAGGCAATCAATTCTAACAGGGCGGAATTTTTGAAAGCAATGAAGCCGTACGTAGAAAGGACTGCCTCTAACCTCTTCAAGAAGATTGGAAATAGAATTGTTGATGCATTTAAATTCGACGATATTTTGCCGTTACCAGAATAAATTATAATACAATACAAAAGTACCTATCAATAAAATATTTGTATCCATATATATAAAAAAACTTTCAGTATTAAATTAATTAAAAAACAGTATTAAAACGATGTTTTTATTGGATTTTTTTTACTTGTTTTTCATGGTTACAATCCTAAGATTAAATATTTTTAAAATTGCATATCATAATAATAAACACTTCCTTGCACCTTGTGCAAGTGGCGAGTTTATTGCCGTATGGAAATTTCTTCTAACTAACCAGTGTTTCCAGCCCAGAGAAGCAATATAAGCATGAGAAATGAAACCCAGGACGTTTGCAGTTTGCATATTATACGCAAACATTCGATTAGTTACATGAGGCCTCATGTACATATAAGGATTGTTGCGTACATTGTTTACACACCAATTTCTCAATAGATAGCGTTACGAAAAGGTTTCATAGGAAGTCCATAGATGGCGATAAGGTTTTTTCGGCTTCGGCAGTTAAGGAGTGACATCTGTCCGAGAACAATGTCACCTCATAAATAATGACTGTTGCTTTCGTTGTTTACAAATAATAAAAACAATTTCTCAATAGATGGCTTTGCAAAAAGAATTCTACGTTGCTTCATAGATGGCTATAGTGTTTTTAAGCTTATTTCAAACGACCAGTTTCTCATTATTAAATATGTCGGCCTTTATGGCTCAGTGGGTTAGGTATCTGACTCCTGAGCTAAAGGTCCCGGGTTCGATTCCCAGTGGAGACACAGTTTTTAAATTGTGTTTTCAGTCTGGATCTGTGAGACGATAAATATCGTAAGTCTCCAGAATGTGGCAACTTGTTATTGGGTGCATGTTAAATTAATATTTGGCATAGTACCTGTTAGTTGCCCGGGAAGCAATATTAAATAAATAAATTAAATATATAGAACTTTCAAAAATTGCATTATAGGGAACTCAATAGGAAGGCATGCTGGTGAACGTTGCGCAAGCGCATAAAATATCACGTAAACCAGCCGATGACAGCGCGTAAGCCCTTTAGGTGGCTTATGTTCCTGGTTTTCCTATAATATTCCAACTTCGTCTCTATTGAGATGTTGAAAATTTGTCATAAAATCCTGGGATTGGTTTGCACAAATCACACCATGTCTTCACATTATGTAATTATGTAATTGATACAATTATTTAATTGATACTAAATAAATATGTAAAAAAATCAGTATAAATGCATTTACAAAACATTTCTAATAAATTTACATTACATATACAATACATTTACAATACGACGTATTCCTTAACTATCACCTGACAGTGAACAACAAGCGCCTGCTTAGACAAGTGAAGGACGTGGCCAAGCTAAAGGAGTACCTACCCGTTATGTTGGGTCAAGCAGTGTAGAGTTTATGTGAGAAAGAATTCCACTACGGAGGCAATTCTTATAAAGGGAACGAGAGATATCAAGAAAATAATCTGACTGTCTTCGCTTATTGATTGCTTTTCCACATTCCAACTCTCGTCTGTCTCTGGTTACTATACTTTTGATTTTGATATTATAGTATTGAGTACTAACAGTCTACCCATATATTTATATTTTTTGTTTACTTAAATCATAGAATAATAATAAAACTATAGAATACTCATTCCCATACAATACCTCGCTGAAAAAGTGAAGCCGTTTTATTGGCCGGCTCGTGTCAATATATGTAAGACTCTGCTGGTAGACATTGTTCGTATAGTACTACTCGTTATGACTGCGTAAATAATTTTGCAAGCAGTTAAAAAATTACCTATTTGGAAAACGTATCACGCAGATGGCCAAATGATTACCGAATGTTCGTAGCAAAATGTTGACCAAATTAGTCAAAATAAAGCAGTCGCGTTTACTGCAGGCTAAAGAGTATTCTATACTATTATTATTCTATGACTAAAATTAAGCATTTTTACACATTATATATGCTTTCGTTCTCACTTGACATTGTTTGCAGAGTTATCTCTTTTATTTTATACATTGTTGACTCATTTTTAACTTATATGATAAACTTAACCTATTATACATAATCTCATAATTCTTATTTGCTTTTATTGTTTATTTAGGTAATTATTACTCTCTCTATATTTGCTATTTACTCACTTATAATGATAAGACTGGAAGTTGTTACATAGTTTACATCATTATGGCCCGGTATTACAGTCGGCCCTCAACTCATTGAGTTTGTTAAACTCAAGATTAATGTTAAGGGGAGATTGAATCCATTTCCATATTACAGTGCAATATGAAATTTCAGTTACTAAATCTTCAATTATAGACATATTTTACTTTTTCGGTGGTTATTATCTGTCAAATTTTAAATAACCTCAAATAATACGAACTACAAAACGAGACGCTACGACTTGAACTGCTATTGTTTTATTATCTAACACGGTAAATTTAATTTTTTTCACCAAAATAATGCTTTTAAATGCCCATGTTCGTTTCAATATGGCTGTCAGTTTATTTTGTTGTGTGGCGCCACCGTCGATACAACTAACGCTTCTAGTGATAGAAACTGAAACTACACGCGTTGCCTAGCAAATAACAGTTGACTCACCGTTAAGTACATAATCCGCCAGAAACGTTGAGTTAAATATTTTTGTCTTTTTAGTGACGTATTTGAGGGAAGATTAGGCCTAAACGGACACTGTAATACGCTATGTTTTCAAAGAGGATAACAACAATAGATATGGAAGGGGGTAATTCTAAGAAAAATTAAATACCCGAAAGACATTTAGGTAAATATGTATGCAGGTATAATAAAAATAAAATTGAAGTGAAGGAATGAATATACAAATATTGTATTAAAAGGACAGCAATTATATTGAATAATGGCCAACAGAAAAACCCGACATTAACTATTCTAATGGTAATAATAATGGAGAAGTATTAAAATCTATTTGTGCGTTAGTCTAATTATTTAACCAAAAAACGTTTAAATCCAATATTAACTGAAGAACTAATGGATATATTTAATATTTGTATTAATCAAAATTATTTCCAATTTAATAATAAAATATATATCCAAACAGAAGGTCTGGCAATGGGCAGTCCTTCATCACCTATTTTTGCAGATTTTTTTATGGATTTCATCGAACAACAACTTAGTAAATTACCGGGATTTAAAAAGTTTATTTGTTATTTTCGATATGTTGATGACTGTTTTGGCATTTTTAATGGCACCAGACGCGAGTTGAATTGCTTTTTTAATGAGATCAACGCTATGTTTTTGTAAAACTTGAGTTTAGCTCTTAAACTGAGACTGTAATAACGGCTCTATATGTGTCCGAAAGGAAAAACCAGACATGTCAAAAAATGCTACTTTACAGAGAACAAAATTTTCGTAGTAGCAGATATTGAAAAAAATGCTATTTCAGTCCTTGTATATTGAATTGAGTTCTAATTTTTGGAGGATATATATAAAATTAAATTCTTCACACTATGACACTATCATTTAAAAGAAAAAAAAACCCGCAATTTGAAAAAAATATATGACTTATCCGTTTTTTTCCTTTTGGTATATCTCTCAAATTTAACTTATCCTATTTTGTTATATCATTTTTTTATTTAGATTTCTTCTCACTATCTAGTCAATATCTATTGTTTCAATTTATGCGCCCCCCAAAACTGCCTTTGATACGACTTACTGGAATTCAGTTTTACCACTTCTAATTCCCTCTTTCCTCATACTCGGTGACTTCAATGCACACTCCACTTCGTGGGGTTATGGAATCAACGATAATGCTGTAAAATCTTTGCTAACATTCATTGACGATAACAATCTATGCATTCTGAATGACGGCAGTGAAACTCGTTTGCACCACCCAAATCAAAACCCCAGTGCAGTGGATATTTCCATATGCTCTATCAGCCTTGCCTCAAGCTCAATCTGGAGTGTCATTCATGATGCTCAATCAAGCGATCATTTTCCTATTTTAATAAATATTAATCACCGACACAATAACAATCATACAATTTCACATGGAAAATATAGTTCTCATAAATATAATAATAAAAATGTTGTGTAAAAACATAGTGGTAGGCACCACCTCTATACATTGAACTACATATATTATAAATATTGTGTTCCATATATTTGAATTTGAATTTTACTTTTGTTTTAATAAAACAATACTTGTCAAATTGTGAAAAATGGTGTGTGTGTATGTGTGTGTGTGTGTGTGTGTGTGTGTGTGTGTGTGTGTGTGTGTGTGTGTGTGTGTGTGTGTGTGTGTGTGTGTGTGTGTGTGTGTGTGTGTGTGTGTGTGTGTGTGTGTGTGTGTGTGTGTGTGTGTGTGTGTGTGTGTGTGTGTGTGTGTGTGTGTGTGTGTGTGTGTGTGTGTGTGTGTGTGTGTGTGTGTGTGTGTGTGTGTGTGTGTGTGTGTTTGTGTGTGTGTGTGTGTGTGTGTGTGTGTGTGTGTGTGTGTGTGTGTGTGTGTGTGTGTGTGTGTGTGTGTGTGTGTGTGTGTGTGTGTGTGTGTGTGTGTGTGTGTGTGTGTGTGTGTGTGTGTGTGTGTGTGTGTGTGTGTGTGTGTGTGTGTGTGTGTGTGTGTGTGTGTGTGTGTGTGTGTGTGTGTGAATAAATATTGAGAAAATAATACGAGATAAAATAAACGAGTAATTTTAACATTTAATGAGTTCTTTTACATTTCTTAACAAATATGGTGCCGAAACCAGGGAGTAAGTGAGACGAATTATACTATACAAAATGTTGTGAATTGTGATAGGAACGTAAATCTTAAAACCGTGAGTAAATAGACTTTGAAAAATTGATATTTTTCGTGATTTTATACCACAGAGACTTAATACTTAACTGGTGTAGCTAAAATAAAGTTGATTCAATAGAAGTGAAATTTAACAAATTTGGTGTTTTAAACTTTATATTTTTTGTAACTCTTCTATATACCAAAAATTGAATGTGTATTGTTGATTTTTGAGAACTTTATTACTTTTTACAATATCAAAGAATTATTTTGATTTTATTGTGCACTTGCATTTGAGTTTCAAAATTAAATATCAATATGGAGAGTTTAAATGTGGGAAATATTGCAGCCCAAATGGAATACCTTGAACAATTGAGCATAGCTGAGCGTAATCTTAAAAAGGCAAATTATGAAATCCAAGCAAAATCTAGTTATTTATTAGCCAGATTGGAGACATAAGACAAATTAGAAGAAGCATTTAACCAAAATCATTTAGAAATTGTCTCAAAGGTTACCAAAGAGCATAAGGAAGTGTTACCATATTTTATTGATGATGTGCAAGACATTTTTCAAGAGAATGTTATCACATACAAAACCCTTCTAAAGGATTACCTCGCTCAGACCACTAGGCCAAGCACTTCTAAGACGATGGAGACGGCAGGGCTCACCGCAAGTGAACTCTGAGGTTCCTGAAGCCTGAGAACAATTGATAAAAAGATACAAAAACAAGAGATTCAACTGTAATGCACTTCTTAAAATTTTGGTTGCACAAAAAAATTTACAAAACGAATCTGCTTACTAAATAAAACAGCTTTTGGATACAACTCCGTCTTGTTTAAAAGCATTGTATAATTTAAACATTAAAACAAAAGAGCTCATCAGACGCAATCATAATTTTCCTGGTGCTTTCAAAATTAGACACTGAGTCACCCAGGCAATGGGAAAATCATATTAGCACAATAGAAAGGAGTCATCAAAACACTTCTTGTCGTAAATATAGCAAAAAACACCACACCTTGCTTCATTTTGAGAACGAGGATAGAAAAGCATATAACAATTCAAAACGAAAAGAGACGTCTATTGGAGAACCTCAACAACCTATAAGCGAAAAAACTATTCAAGCGAACGAGGCAAATGTAGTGGCAAATTTTTAGAGAGGAGATTTAAAACCTTATAATGTACTATTAGCGACTGCTGTTGTAAAAACATGTAGTAAAAATGGTTCTTCTTTTGTAATTAGAGCATTACTTGATCTAGGCTCACAAGCCTCTTTTGTTTCAGAAGATACTGTGCAATTATTAGGCCTAAAACGAGTAAATGTATATGGTAGGGTGTCAAGTTTGGGAGATGGTCAGATAGTGATCAAACACGTAGTTAGTCTGGAAGTCCAGTCGCGTTTCGAACCTTAGAAAATCATATGAGTTCATGCATATATGTTAAAATCACTTACTTTGATCTTGCCCTCACGCGAAATACATAATACGCCTGATTGGCTGGAGCTGAATACCTTACCTCTTGCAGATAAAGGACTCACTTCACCAGGTAAGGTAGATTTGCTACTAGGAGCCGACGTTTATGGAGAAATATTGCTAGATGGCATTAAAAAGAGTAAGTATGTATAATCAAAATCAAAATCAAATCATTTTTTTTTCAACGTAAATGCAGTTTGCACCCATGTTGAAAGTCAGAAAGTATATAAATAAAAAAAAAACAATTACAAACAAACAAATAAATTGATACAAGATTAAACAACAAACACAAGCAGACCGTGATTAACACCACGCATCTTTGTCATTCATGTACTGATCCAGTCTATAATATGCCTTTCTGACAATTACAAACATATAAATTGATACAAGATTAAACAACAAACACAAGCAGACCGTGATTAACACCACGCATCTTTGTCATTCATGTACTGATCCAGTCTATAATATGCCTTTCTGACAATTACAAACATATAAATTGATACAAGATTAAACAACAAACACAAGCAGACCGTGATTAACACCACGCATCTTTGTCATTCATGTACTGATCCAGTCTATAATATGCCTTTCTGACAATTACAAACATATAAATTGATACAAGATTAAACAACAAACACAAGCAGACCGTGATTAACACCACGCATCTTTGTCATTCATGTACTGATCCAGTCTATAATATGCCTTTCTGACAATTACAAACATATAAATTGATACAAGATTAAACAACAAACACAAGCAGACCGTGATTAACACCACGCATCTTTGTCATTCATGTACTGATCCAGTCTATAATATGCCTTTCTGACAATTACAAACATATAAATTGATACAAGATTAAACAACAAACACAAGCAGACCGTGATTAACACCACGCATCTTTGTCATTCATGTACTGATCCAGTCTATAATATGCCTTTCTGACAATTACAAACATATAAATTGATACAAGATTAAACAACAAACACAAGCAGACCGTGATTAACACCACGCATCTTTGTCATTCATGTACTGATCCAGTCTATAATATGCCTTTCTGACAATTACAAACATATAAATTGATACAAGATTAAACAACAAACACAAGCAGACCGTGATTAACACCACGCATCTTTGTCATTCATGTACTGATCCAGTCTATAATATGCCTTTCTGACAATTACAAACATATAAATTGATACAAGATTAAACAACAAACACAAGCAGACCGTGATTAACACCACGCATCTTTGTCATTCATGTACTGATCCAGTCTATAATATGCCTTTCTGACAATTACAAACATATAAATTGATACAAGATTAAACAACAAACACAAGCAGACCGTGATTAACACCACGCATCTTTGTCATTCATGTACTGATCCAGTCTATAATATGCCTTTCTGATAAGCGTTTCTTTAATATGTGATTTTAACTTTCTGTCATTTAGGTTTATTATATTCTGTGGAATCTTGTTGTAAATTCTAATACATTGACCCAAAAAAGAATTGTTTACCTTAGATAATCTATATTTAGGTATATATATTTTTTTTCTATTCCTAGTCAGTATATTATGGAGTTCTTCAACTCTGATAAACAAATTATAGTTTTTTCTTACATAAATTATATTTTCATAAATATATTGACTAGTGACTGTAAGAATCTTGATCTCCTTGAAGAGCTCCCTCAGTGAGTCCCTAGAACCAAGTCTGTATATTGAACGTATAGCTCTCTTTTGGAGTACAAATATTGATTCCACATCGGCAGCCTTCCCCCACAATAGTATGCCATAAGACATAATACTATGGAAGTAACTATAATAAACTAATCGAGCCGCTGCCACGTCCGCCAGTTGCCTGATCTTTCTAATAGCAAATACTGCAGAGCTAAGTTTTTTTGTCATTTTTGATATTTGGGGACCCCATTGTAGTTTTGAATCTAGTGTTATTCCCAGAAAAATGGATTCCATCACGAATTCCAGAGTATTACCGTCTAATGTCAAATCAATGTTAGTTTGTCTAACATTAGGAATCGTAAATTTTATACATTTAGTTTTTTTTTAATTAAGGACCAAATTATTAGCAGTGAACCAATGTAAAATAAAATCAAGAGCTGAGTTCACATCTTCCAAGTTTTCTTTTTGTCGAGTGGTATTAAATATAAGTGAAGTGTCATCGGCAAAGATAACGATGTCTGCCCTTTCCTGCACTGCGTAAGGTAGATCATTAATATAAACCAAAAAAAGAAATGACCCAATATCGATCCCTGCGGAACGCCAATCTTTACCGTCGATTCTGAAGAATAAACCCCATTTATATCAACTTTTTGAACCCTATTTTTTAAATAAGAAAAAATCAGTTTGAGAGCTTTATCTTTAAATCCATAATGAGTTAATTTAATTAAAAGCGTTTCATGATTTACACAATCGAATGCCTTTGATAGATCGCAAAAAACACCAATTGCATTCTGCGATGCCTCCCACGCACTAAATATATGTTCAATTAGTTTAGCTCCAGCATCGATCGTAGATTTACCTTTAGTAAATCCATACTGCTGGCTATGTAATAGTCTATTCTTATTAAAATGAGAAAGCAATTGATTCAGAATAATTTTTTCATAAATTTTGCTAAAAACTGGCAATACAGAAACAGGTCTAAAATTTGTTGGGTCTTCCTGATCTCCGCTTTTAAGAAGTGGTATTAATCGACCACATTTCATAAGATCAGGAAAAACACCTAAATCAACACATTGACTGTATGACTGTCAAATGTGGAGCTATAATATAAATGATTGAGTTCACAATTTTGACCGACATTCCCCATAAATCTTCAGTTTTTTTAGATTTTAGAGAATTAAAAGCTTCAGTTATGTTTTGGACCTTAATATTTTTAAACTTAAAAACGGTGTTACAAGCAGGTACAGAATTTTTTAGATATGTTTTAGCCAAATCAGGAGACGAATTCAATTTTGCGGTGGTTATAATCGGGATATTTGTAAAATAGTCCAAAAGCTTGTTTGCCACTTCTTCACTAGAGGTGACTATTTTATTGTTCATTTTTAGAGAAAGATTAGAATCACGAGCCTTTGTCTTACCGGTTTCCGCATTAATAATATTCCATATTGTCTTAGATTTATTAAATGATTCCCTAATTTTTTTATTAATAAAATCTGATTTAGCTTTATGACATACTAGTTTAAATGTTTTTGAATACTTTCTGACATATTCGACGAACCTATCATCGTATGTATGCGATTTCTTGTCAAAAAGATCATAAAGTATATCTCTACTTTTACGAATTCCAGGTGTCGCCCATTCACTAAAATTTGTCTTCTTTTTAGAGTCCATTTTTTTCTTGTAAAAACCTTGTCAAACTCTGTTGAGATACATTTGAAAAAAACGTTATACAATTTGTTAACATCCAAATCAGATGCATCCAGCTGGGGCAAGTTAATCTCGACATTACGTACAAACTTCTGTATTTTTTTTAAAGTTATAGGTCTGTACCATATTTCATTTTTAATTTTAGTTACATTTCCTAGTAAAGTTATTATTTGACCACTGTGGTCTGACTTTATACAATTTATTATGGCTTCGTCTGTATATTGACACTCACAGAAAATGTTATCAAGACAGGTAGCTGACGTGGCAGTAGCTAGTGTTGGTTCCATAAAAACACAAGACAGGTTAAACAATTTAAATAGAGCAAGCATTCTATCCTTCAATGGTGAATCGATAAGTAAATCTACATTAAAGTCACCACAGACAACCACTTTTTTACTTTTTTTATCCTCCATAATTAATTCAATATTCTTAAAATTTCCTGTTGGTGCTCTGTATGCACAAATGATTACATACTCATCAAATTCAGCACATGATAATTCGAGGTCTATTTCAACAGAAAGCTTAGCAATGTCTTTACGCTCCTTAGATTTTAGAGAATCCTTTACCAAAATCAATGAGCCCCCGTGATTCAATTTACTCAAACTTCTGTTGAAACAGCTGACTATTTTATAGTTTTTTATATAAAATTTCATTGTGCTGTCGTGAAGCCAATGCTCAGTCAAACATAGTATATCAATTTGAATTTTTCTAGAAAAAGTTCGGTTTCTAGTATTTTGCAAGATAAGCTTTGAATATTTTGGTGAGCTAATATTAATCTAATAAGCTTATCCTTTGTCCGGGTTTTCAGTTTAAACCTGTTGACGTGCTTAAATTGTCAGTATTTTCTTTACTCATTATCCCATCAGACATACCATAGACAGGCCCAGCACAAATTATACTATCATTACATCTCAAATCTGTTGACAAGCTTACATTATTAAGATCGCAATTTTCATTGCACACAACATTAGATACATTACTTGAATCAGATTCAACACAAATTACATTATTATTTTTACATTTCAAATCTATTGATAAGCTTACATAGTTATGATCACAGTTTTTGTTATTCATTATAACATCAGATATATTATTATTTACAATAGGTTGAATACACGTTTTGTCATTAGAATTATGACAACGTGTGTGTTTCTCGTAATTTATTACGTCAATAGATTTCTTACAATAAGCAGGATTTAATATATTGAATGCTAATAATGAGGCAAGTTGCTTTTTCAAATAGGTAGGTATAAATAATTTGCCATTTTTATTATAATTATGAATAAAATTATTTGTGTCAAAAAAAGCAACTCTCTCTGTTGATCGAAATGTCATATTATACATTAACATTTTTAACTTATAAATATAATCATTTTGTTTCGTTTTATTACAGTATGGAAAAGCACAAATTACTATTTTTTTTACATTTAAATTTAAAAGTGAGTTAATATATAGAGCAAGATTTTTTTCTTTTACACCTAAAGTGTTTCTAACACACAATACAATATTAGTGTTTACGTCATATTTATTATGTAGTACGCGATCCATGATTTGATTGAAAGAGGCATTAGGTCTGCAGGATAGGAATCTAATTGCGCAAAATACTTTATTTGGATGTATTTTGTCTGGAAGGATATCACAAGAGCCAAGGACGGAAAACATTAAAACTCTTCAAGTGCAAGTAAAGGAAGACGAGTTACTTAAAAAGTTCTGGGAAATGGAAAACGAGCCTAATTTAATCAAGAAACACCTAACTAAAGAGGAGCAATATTGCGAACAGCTTTACGAGGATACAGCTATACGGCGCAAGGACGGAAGATTTATAGTAAAGTTACCATTTAAAACCGATGATCCACAATTCCAGTATGGTAAATCATGTGACATAGCTACAAGGAAACTAATTGCGTCAGAGAGAAGACTCACTGAGTATAACAAAGTTTTGGAGGAATATCTCACTTTGAATCACATGAGACTAGTTGACAGAAACGAGATTATCAACACTAAAATAGTATACTTGCCTCATCACGCTGTCGTACGCGAGGATAAGGATACAACAAAAGTTCGATTAATATTTAATGCCTCGAGTAAGGGAATAAATAACGTATCACTAAACGATGATCTTCGTGTTGGGCCCAAACTTCAGGACCAACGTCATATCTTGATGAGATGGCGTAAGCATCCCATCTGCATTGTTGCAGACCTAGTAAAGATGTACAGACAAGTATATGTGAACGATAATGACGCCGATTTTCAGAGAATTTTATGGAGATAGACACCAGAAATGCCGATTCAACACTATAAATTGTTGACGTTGACATTTGGCACTGCTTGTGCACCAAACCTTGCTGTGAAAACATTAGCAGAACTAGAGAACGATCGATTTCCATTAGCAGCGCAAATAGCAAAACGGAAGGCGAATCTTGATTGGGAAAAAGAAATACCATGAGAGTGAATGAACGAGTGGTTACAATTTAGACATGAGTTAAAAAACCTTACAAACATTTTAATTCCACGGTGGCTTGGCTCAACCAAGACCTCCAAACTAGAACTGCATGTATTTTCAGACGCGTCGAGTAAAGCTTACGCAGATGCAGTTTACCAGAGAATAGTGGATGAGAAAGACCGAGTATAAGTGAAGCTTGTAACGGCTAAAACCAAAGTCGCGCCAATTGAGAAAGAAGTATCGATCCCCAGATTAGAACTTTGCGGGGCAGTACTAGCTACTAAACTAATTCATGAGGTTTCATAAGTAACGGACATACCAAAATAATGTTTGTATGCTTGGACCGACTCGACTGTAGTAAAAGCTTGGTTAAAAGGACCTGTAAATAGATGGG
Source organism: Molanna angustata (assembly GCA_963576475.1). Taxonomy (NCBI): domain Eukaryota; kingdom Metazoa; phylum Arthropoda; class Insecta; order Trichoptera; family Molannidae; genus Molanna; species Molanna angustata. The sequence goes on along the minus strand of OY754986.1, from coordinate 13,053,263 downwards.
TTACAAACGTGAGCAATCGAGTATCACACATTCACACGATTTTGGATGTAGAACAATGGGGACATGTGTTAACTCACATGAATCCCGCCGATTGTGTAACACGGGGTCTTAAACCAAACGAGTTGAAAAGTAACGAATTATGGTGGAGTCCTAGTTGGCTTTCAGAGAAAATCATTAATGTGAAAAGCATTGATATAGATGATACACAGGAAGAAGAAAGAATAAAATCATTTGCGACAGTGAAAAATGAGAGTAATTTTGTGTGGATGAAATTTACAGATTTAAATAGAATGTTAAGAGTGATGTCAAGATATAGGAGGTTACTGAACCTAAAATTACCAAAAAACTGAGAGAATCACATTTGCAGAGTTAGGTTTAATGGAGGAGATGAATGAAACCTTACAAATGTGTATTAAACAAGTTCAAGACGTGGAGTTTAATAAAGATATCAATTCATTGAGAGAGAAAGGTCATCAAAGGTCACAAAACGGAGCGCATTACACACTCTTTATCCGTTTTATGACAAAAGTCACATTTTAAGAGTTGGTGGACGTATAAGTCTCGCTAATGTGGACTACGATCAAAAGCATCCCATAATCTTACCTAATCAGAACCATATTAGTCGGTTAATAATTGCAGATGCTCATTTAAAAATTCTACACGATGTACCACAAGTCATAATGACGTTTTTGAGATCCAAATTTTGGATATTGAGAGCACGTGACATGGTTAAAGCACATTACAGAAATTGTACAATGTGTATACGATATTCGAAAGCACCAACTAACCAACTAATAGGTCAGTTACCAGAGGCTATAGTCAAACTAAGTAGACCCTTCAAGATCTCAGGGGTGGACTACGTGGGTCCCATTAACATTAGATTTTCACCAGGACGAGGAGCCAAATCCTATAAAGGATACATTTGTTTATTTGTGTGCATGGCAACACGTGCCATCCATGTCGAAGCTGTAACTGATTTAACTGCTAAAAGTTTTGTTGCTGCATTTAGAAGATTCACATCACGAAGAGGCCACTGCCAAGAACTATTTAGTGACAACGGAGCTAACTTTATCGGAGCAGATGTTATGTTACGTAACATGTTTAACAATACCAAATCTGAGCTACCTAAAGAAATTGCTGAAATACTAAGTATAGATGCAACGAAGTGGCATTTTATACCTCCAAGAGCTCCAAAATTTGGCGGGCTGTGGGAAGCGGGTGTACGGTGCGCCAAAGCCCATTTAAAACGAGTCATAAGGGATACCACTTTAACCTTCGAAGAGATTTAGACCAGATAAGGTAACGAGAGTCGTAACAGTTAAACATAAGAGAGGTTTTTTCAAACGCAGCAATAATCTACGTAAAAACACTTAATTTTTCCAAATATATTATTTTTACTGACTCTCTCAGTGCTATCAAACTACTCACAAATAATATTTCTAGAGCCCCAGAATTATGACATAATATGCGGAGTGAGATCTAACCTATTGATTTGCAGCCATCAAAATAAAATTGAATTTGCGTGGATCCCAGCTCATTTGGGTATCAAAGGGAATGAGATTGTGGACTAGCTAGCCAAATCAGCAGTTTTAAATTGTATACCTGTTCACAACTTTTTTATGCCATTAACTGATATTATACATAGCTTGTTTGAAACGTGGTTCGTGGAAGCGTTGTATTGATGAATGGGAATACACAAGCAAAGAAAAAGGGTCATTTTTTTAAATCTATCCAAATCACTATTCCAAAACATCCCTGGTTCCATGTTATGAATAAATCCAAAAGAGAAATATCAAATGTTTGCCGCCTCCGAATTGGTCACTGCATATTGGCTTCTCACTTGCAAAAGATTCGAGTTGTAGATAGTCCCATGTGCCAATGCGGATTGGACGTTGAGTCACCAGACCATGTATTCTTTTGTTGTCCGAAAAGAACTGCATTTGATTTTTATAACTCCATTGATAAGGTTTCCCGACCTTTTAATATTGCTCACATATATTCCCAAATTTCGAAATTCTTAAACCACTATATTTTGAGTCACTATGGCCCGAGATATCAGTTGGCCCTTAAATCGTTGGATTTAGTAATCCAAGTTAAAAGTTTAGGGAAGATTAAATTTCATTCGCGTATTTCAGTGCAAAATGAAACGTCAGTTACGTAATCTTGTCTATGGAATTACGATAAACGTCTAATCTTTACGTAATCTTCAACTATAGATATATTTTACGTTTTCTATGGTTATTGTCTATAACGCATCTGTCAAATTCAAGTCAAATTGTAATAACCTTAAATGATACGTGACGCGAAGCTGTGACTAATATTATTTTATTGTTATAACAACACATTATTTTATTTGTTTCATTACACAGCATGTTACTTTTTCAATTTATTATACAGATCGATGTTTTTTTAATTAAAATCAAACATTGTAGTGAAAAAATGTGATTGAAGAATATGTACTACGTACGTAGTACTTCAATGCAAAATGTATGTACATTTTACAGATAGATATGGAACTAAGTGATAATGGTAAAATAGTGTCTTATGTAGAAAATTTAAGAATACACATTATATATATAGAAACAGGATGGATCAATTTAAAAAGTGGGATGAAAAAACATCGCAAAAATAAAGTTGCGTGCCTGACGTTTCATTATGGCTGACAGTTTATTTCGTTTGTTGTCAGGCAATACAATATAATTATGTAAAAAAGAAAATAAATATTAAATACATGAACCACTTCTATATCAAGTCTTTTATTTTAACATCAAAAATAAATCATGATTATAATTATTATGCATAGTTATTTGTAGTATAAAATGAAATAAAACATTAAAGCGTGCGGCGATTAGTACGCCACCTGGCGAAAAAGACTAGAAACAATACTTAACTCAAGATTAAGACACGCAATCCGCCAGAAACGTTGAGTTAAATATTTGTGGTTTAGTGACGTATTTGAGGGAAGATTTGGTACTGAAATACGCAATATTTTTGTTAAACTTGAGTTAAACTCCTAAGGGCCGACTGAAATACTGGGCCTATGCGACATGTTTCGGCAGGACAGCACTGCCGAAACATGTCGCATAGTGACTCAAAATATAGTGGTTTAGGGCAAAATTCACATGCCAAAACGGTTAATATGAACAACCACAAAATATCCGCCGAGTATTTAAACTATATTTTTGAAATTCTTGTTTTCAAATGAAATGAACCTTTAGTAAAACCAATCATTCGTCTATGATTAATAACTTGTGTGTCTTATAGACACTAAAATGGCACAAATCACCCTCAATTTGGGTGAGTTGCCTAATAAATAGTATTAATGTCAATTATTCTTTTTAATGAATTACGGTCGAATTCTGACCAATGGACGATCGTTAGTTAAAATTATTTGTCATCGAATAATATCCATACATTAAAATATAAATATATTTAAACCATTTCCCATAGACCTATCTCTCTGATTTATTTATATACACTTGCCTCGGAAGAAAGTAAATAAAAACAAATGGGTTGTGGCCAACACTATACTCTCCAATATGCTTATATTCAATCAAATTTCAAACCGTTTTCCAAAGTCCAATATTTGAGACTAAAGGGTCAGGAAGGACTGAAGGAAAGGGATGAAGGGGGTGGACTTGAGGAACTGAAGGGACTGAATGGACGGATGGGTCTTATATTTGAAAAATTTTCTTGTGTGTTTATTTATATAATATATAAATATATTGTACCTACTGGATATTTTATACTGTCCCGAATTTATCATAAAAATAAGCTGTTCAAAAATTATACATATAAAACGATTTTTTGATAAATTAGCCTATTGCTTCACATTTACCTTCCCGGGCAGCGCATGGTGTAAAAGAACTAGTAACAAATAGTTTTAAAACTGTGATTTTTGTAAATCTCTCCAGGCAATAGTTGACAACGCCAATAAACACTTGAACAATAAACGAAGAATTTTTATTTTTTAGCATACGTATATAAACATATTAAAAGATGTTCATTTGTTTCGTACTTACTTGACAGTGGTACTGAACGGTTATTAGACAATTTTTCTATACTTTTAACAAAATATTTATAAACAAAGTTGACAAAATGTTTATTTGTTTTGTATTGTTTATGTTTATTATAGAAACTGTGGTTTCTGATTCGATACGTGAGTATTATTTATATGTTTGTTATAAACAAAATTGCACAAAAAATGGCGGATTTATTTCCGTGTCACAATCTTCCTCTTTAATAGAAAATTAAATTATCTAGTTGGGGTGTTTCGGCTTTTTTCGATATTTTTAAAAAAAATTGGAAATATAGGCAGTTAAACTCATAAATTTATCATAAAAAAAAAATTTCTTAATAAAAAATGTTTGAGAAACCCTTTTAAAAAAACTAATTTGAGATTTTTTATTTGTCTATCTTTGTACCAATTTTCGGCGTTCTAAATTTATGGTTTCTGAGATATATGGAAAAATTAAGTAAAAATTCAAAAGTTGATAACCCCTGACTGAAACAAATATTCTCAATTCTGAGTATAAAAGTTTTGTAGGCCTATAATTTTTTATATATTCTGAAAATTTGGGCTCTGTAAATTGAGCGGATCAAAAGTTATAAGGGGGGACGGACACACAGACACACACACACACACACAAAACTCACATAAAATGTTCTATTCCGAATTCTGAGTAAATCCATGTGTGGGAACATATATGCTGCGAGGCCTCTAGTTGGTGTTATTAGCATGCAAAAAGTCCACCACGCCATACAAAATGTTCCTTCATACACGCATCTTGGTTTAATAATGTCGATTTATTCAGAGAATTGAATTCTCATAAACGAATCGACAGTTGGATTACTTTTTTATACTATAAATTAATGTCAAAAAGTACTTTATTACACTATGAATTAGATGAAAGTAAAAATAATGCCAAAAATTAGAACATCAGTAAGTACTTACTATATTACACTATAAATAAAATGAATAAATAAAAGATAGTACTAAAATTTGGAAGTTTGAATGAAAATAATACCTAAAATTATGATATAAGTACAATATAAATTCAATAATAATAAAGCCAAAAAACTGAAAAGTTAGTTGGTACTTATTTACACTGTAAATAATTATAACACCAGAAAATTTGAATATTAGTGAATTACTCTTGAATTTGAATAAGCATAAAAATAATACCAAAAATTGGAATTTAAGTAAAATAAGCATATCAAATATTGGGATATCACAATTTTTGCACTATAGATTAAATAAGTTGTTTATGAAATACAAAAAAAATATATGTAAATAGTTATTAGAAATAAGAAAAAAAAATAATATAAAGTGAATAATGATAATTAAAAAGAAAAAATATATATCTTGACATTGACCAAAAAGAAAAAATTAAAATACATAGAGCAATTAAATAATAGCCGGCCGTTGAGAAGTTAACACAAAACGCCAAAAAATAATGCGAGTAGGTATTGTTAAAAAAAAACAGATTTTTTTTTTTTTTAATTAGGCAACCCACCCAATTGAGGGTGATTTGTGCCATTTTAGTGTCTATAAGACACACAAGTTATTAATCATAGACGAATGATTGGTTTTATTAAAGGTTCATTTCATTTGAAAACAAGAATTTCTAAATTTGGGAATATATGTGGTGTTTGTTCAGTGACAAAAGGTGAGCAATATTAAAAGGTCGGGAAACTTTATCAATGGAGTTATAAAAATCAAATGCAGTTCTTTTCGGACAGCAAAAGAATACATGGTCTGGTGACTCAACGTCCAATCCGCATTGGCACATGGGACTATCTACAACTCGAATCTTATGCAAGTGAGAAGCCAATATGCAGTGACCAATTCGGAGGCGGCAGACATTTGATATATCTCTTTTGGATTTATTCATAACATGGAACCAGGGATGTTTTGGAATAGTGATTTGGATAGATTTAAAAAAATGACCCTTTTTCTTTGGTTGTGTATTCCCATTCATCAATACAACGATTCCACGAACCACGTCTCAAACAAGCTATGTATAATATCAGTTAATGTCATAAAAAAGTTGGGAACAAGTATATCATTTAAAACTGCTGATTTGGCTAGCTAGTCCACAATCTCATTCCCTTTGATACCCAAATGAGCTGGGATCCACGCAAATTCAATTTTTTTTATTTTGATGGCTGCAAATCAATAGGTTAGATCTCACTCCGCATATTATGTCATAATTCTGGGGCTCCAGAAATATTATTTGTGAGTAGTTTGATAACACTGAGAGAGTCAGTAAAAATAATATATTTGGAAAAATTTAGTGTTTTTATGTAGATTATTCCTTCTTGGATTGCTACACATTCTGCAGTGAATACAGATGAATTAGGTGGGAGTTTAAATTTCATTTGAATGTTCAAGGAGGGAATATAAAAGGCAGCACCACAACTGCTTTCGACGCTGAGTTTAGAGCCATCGGTATATATATATATATATATAGGTGTAGTCTGGCCATTTATCAGAGGTGGTATTATTAAATACTGTATTTATTTGTTTTTCGGACAAGGTATTAGATTTCTTAAGACCGATATTTTCAAAAACAGAAAGATCAAGTGTCGTTGCATCATAGGGAATACGATAATATGGAAGGATTGGTTGTGACGATATAGGGTACTGATCTGATATGGTTGACAGACTGCAACAAAGATATGACATTGGTTTATCTGTCGAAGGTCCCTTAGAAGCCCACACAGATGATAAGGTTCTTAAACGATTTATAAGAGGATGCGTATAGGTCATCAATCTTTTGGATAGAAACTTATAGGAGAGGAATTTTCTTCTAAGGTGAAGGGGCATTTCAGAGCATTCGACTTGTAGTGCGTTTATTGGAGAGGATTTCATTGCCCCAATAATGAGTCTGAGACATTTTGATTGTATTCTATCGATTTTGGTTTGTAAGTATTTGGGAAGGGGAGCCCACAAAAAAACTACTGTAATTCAAGTGGCTTCGAACTAAAGAGTTATACAGCATTTTCATGGTTTTAGGATGCTTTCCCCACCAAACTCGTGAAACTGCTCGAAGTGGGTTGATATTCTGTTCACATTTAGATACAACATATTCAATATGCTGTTTCCAAGATAATTTACGATGAAGTAGTATCCCTAAGAATTTAACTGACTCAACAACTGGTATTTCTAAATTATCAATTTTAACAGAAATGTGAGGTGCATGGTATTTTCTTGTAAAGACCATCAGTTGACTTTTCTGAGGGGCCAGCAAAAGACCATTTGAATTTAACCATGTATTTAGAAGATTGAGAGCTTTACTCATTGATTTTACTGCAGTTTGTATATATTTATTAGATAAGTACAAAACTATGTCATCTTCATATATGAGAATGGAGCATAGACCTTGAAGGGATATATCCAGGTCATAGCAATAAATATTAAAAAACAGGGGACTCATGTTTTATTTATGTACGCTCTGTTGTCGTGGTACACCTGTCAGATATGCATAGAATCGCTAGTGCGATCTTTATTTGTATGGAGTCACGTCTTTTATCCGTAGGTATTATATACTCTTTGGTGCGATCCGTATCTATGAACATTGAAGTGTGTATAAATATCAGTTATGTAATTTTTTTTTTTTTATAATTGGGATCTTACTATCAGTGAGTTTCCCATACAAAAGATCAAGTACATATTACATTCCTTAAGTTACAGTATTAAAATTATAATATGAGACATGTTTTTTATATAATTACAGCTTATAAATGAGTCAAATGTTTTTAATTACTTTCTACAATAATTTTTTTAAACACAGTTTTAACCGAGGATATTTTGTCTAGTTTATCTCGTTAGCTGTGTTTATTTCTATATTTTATGTCTATTTTTTTAATAAAGTTGGTATCTAACGGTGGCATTTTACACTATCCAAAGGAAAACGTGCACCAGCACCTACATATGTTCGTTATCTGGCGTATGTGCGGACTAGAAAAGGAGACTTTATCTCCTAGAGCGAGTCCGGGTGGTGGAGGGTCATCTAAATAAGTACCTACAACCTCTTTAAAACAGTATGAATGAATCATATTTGAAATTCCCTTGGAACCTACAAAATGGGTCTGTGTTTTAGGATGGTTTATTTTGCATTGGTACAGTCCATATTGACATACGGACTCATTGGTTGGGGGGAGCATATGATGTGCACTTGCAATCACTTGAAACGTTACAGAAACTTGTGATAAAGATTATGGACAGAAAGCCAAGAAGATTTCCTACACAATTGTTGTTTTCTGAAAGCAAGCTATTACCGATAAAGAAATTATTTATTGAGCAATGCCTAAGATTTATTAACAAACACCCAGACTACTTTGAAGCAAACACTTCTATTAGTAGGAGAGCAAGGAGAGCTCCGAGAGGATACTTTATAGTAGGTACCCATGCGGAGACATAGAATTATCCAGAGACATGCTTCATTCGTAGCACCAAGAACATTTAATACTCTACCAACGAATCTAAATATAGAAAGCAAACCTTATACCTTTAGGAATATACCTGATCTGCTGTTATAGAGGAAACTATTACGTACATATACTTATTGTAGCTACATATGTTAAATGTTGTGGATCTTTTGGGAATGGCTCATGATTTTTCATGTTTCGTAAACACAATTCTTATTTTTTTATCCCTACCGAATACCACGGTGAATTTGAATCTTGATGATTAACGCAACTGCGTATGAAATAAAATAAAAAAAAAAACAAAAAAAAATTACATATATAGATTTTACTGTATCTATTTGAATATAATTCCCACATAAAGGCTAAGCCTTAGTGGGATCCTTACGAATATTTTAAAATATTTACGTTATATATGCTATGTACCTGACTATGTAAAGATTTGAAATAAATAAATAAAAAATAAAAAAAAAACATTTACTTGAATTCCAAACAAAGCTCCTCCAATCTTTGGTTTTCCTAAATATTGGATATATCTACACGTGGGTTTGCCTGTTCTCATGGCACCTATTTCTATATCCAAAGCCTTTTTGACATAAATATCCTGCGGTGGCATGATATAAATCAAAATTTTAACTAAAAATTAATTCCATAACATAAATATATAAAATGTTGTTACAGCCCCCTTCATCCACGTCTGCCAGAGAGATCAGGAGACAATAAATGAATGTTTGAGAGAATCAACTGAATATCTCATACCCAAATTAGCCGAAGGAATTCCAGAATTGCGAGTACCGAGTCTTGAACCACTCATAATTCCCGAGGTAAGTTTTTTCAATAATTCAATTACTGTAATGATGAATATTTATAGTTAAATTAATTGAAATTATTGTGTAGGTATATGTATACACTACACACTGGCGAAAATATTGGCGTATAATATTTACATAGAAGTTAGTTAAGACAACAACCTATTTAATAAAACTATTTGTTTAAAATAACAATAAAATAAAGGAAACTGTATTTCTTATAACTGTAGTCAAGACTCAAACCATATCAGAGACACATTATTAATTTGATTCGTATAGAATATATAGATTTTTATTAAAAAAAACATCGATCGGTATAAAAAATTGAAAAAGTAACATGCTGTGTATTGAAACAAATAAAATAATGTGTTGTTATACTAATAAAATAATATTTAGTCACAGCTTCGCGTCACGTAGGTATCATTTAAGGTTATTGAAATTTGACAGATGCGTTATAGACAATATCCATAGAAAACGTAAAATATATCTATAGTTGAAGATTACGTAACTGACGTTTCATTTTGCACTGAAATACGCGAATGAAATTTACTAAACTTTTAACTTGGATTACTAAATCCAACGATTTAAGGGCCAACTGATATCTCGGGCCTATATATTATGTTTTTAAATATTATTTATAGGTAATAATTACGGCTACCCATGAAAATCTTGAAGCCTCATTAAACAAACTTTTGCAGCCTGTGAAATACTCACATTAGTAATAATATAAATATCATTTTAACTCTTGTTTTTGACGACATTTTTCATATCCGCAGTTTTTATTATAGGATAATAAATACTTAGATATTTTTGTTGTTTTGGGCAGCCATCATTTATGTTTTTTTGCTGTAATGTTGTAAGTATATAATTTGTCTTGTGAACACGCCAAGTCTAGAATTAAACTTGGCGTGACTCAATACCAAAGCTTTTGTTTTTGTATTTTTCTTTTGCAAATATTTTTTTCAATTAATATCGTCTGTTTTCCCGTTACTAAGAAACTGAAAAAACATAAACAATCTTATAGGATGAAGTATTTTTTTATTTTCTACTGTAAATAAGTATTGGATAAAAATTTTATATTTTAGATGGGTCGTGGCAGAGCGGTTAGCACGCTGGGTTAGTAATACAGTGGTCGCGAGTTCGAATCCTGCCACGACCGATTCTGTTCATCTATAGTACAAGCATTTATGCTTAGTTTGGGGGACGTATGAGGATGTATAATATACATATTATGTACTTGTTTCAAGGACATTATATATTCATTATTTTTAATAAAAAATATTATTTGAAATATTCTATAAACAATATAATTCTATGGAGACAATCGAGGTAAAATCACCGTACGTACACTTCATGTCAACATCCATAGTTTTGACGAATATTATGATTATACATTTTAATGCATACCAAAAGGGAGTGATTGTAATTTTATTCGTAAATAATAGATGGCGCTAGAAGATAATTTTATGTTATTTTTTATAGCTTGTTGTGGATCAAGGAAATGTGGTGTTATTCAAAGCAGTTTGTCGAGATGTAAAAGTCTATGGAGCTAGCAACTTTAAATTTAAACATATAGAGTAAGTAACATTTCAATTTTATAAAGATTTAGTCGCTAATTACTTGCCATTGAATATTGTCATGAATTCATTGGTCATTGAAATATTTAGTAAATGGACCAGTGAAAGTTTCAAGCAATATCTGAGCCATATTTCTTAATTTACAAGGTAAAATAATTATAATATTTAATAATTGTTTGAAAGTTTGACAAAAATTATATTAAATTATTTCGTTATGAATAACATTATATTGATATAAGTTTGAAAAAATACTGATTTTTGTGTCCTGATTCAGATTGAAATTATAATATATTATTTAAAAGGATTGAATCTTGGTCGAACGTGTTAGTTTATCATTTCACTAATAGATGGCAGAATACAGTTTGACTAGTATCATACCTTCATGATTTGACATACATAGATGCATTTAACAAATATTGCTTCATCAGAGGTGTATAAAAATAATCAGTAACAGCATTTTAAAAAATGTTTTTCAATATATTGTTAAACTACGCAATATTTAATATTTACATGAATTCAAAGTACCTACCTGTGTCATTTTTTATTTTTCTTTAGTCTATATTAAAATACTTACTCCATTCTTACTGAAATAGTTGAAAATAGATTATTAATAATAATAATAATTCATTCTGTACATCCAAAATTTCTCAACCAATCTTATGTTGACAAAATTTGGTCAAACAAATGGTTGAGTATTGGTGATTTGGACGCGGATTTAGAAGGTTTTATAATAGCGATTCAGGATAGAGTAATAAAAACTAAAAATTATCAAAAATATATAATAAAAGACATAAATGTAGTTGATGATAGTTGTAGGAAATGTTTGGCTTTTCCGGAAACAATCGAGCATATAATATCGGGCTGTTCTTTTCTCGCGCAATCAGAATATACATTTAGACATAACCAAGTAGCAAAAATAATACACCAAAATTTAGCTATTAAATATAAATTAATTGAAGCGATAAACATAAAACCATATTATGAATATGATCCGATTTCATTTTTAGAAAATAATAATATTTCGCTTTATAACGATAAAATAATATTAACTGACCGGTCAAGGCGGTCAATTCAACATAACAGACCCGACTTAATAATACATGATAAAATTAAAAAAATAACATATATTTGCGACGTGGGTATTCCAAATTCTAGTAATATTATAAAAACTTTTGATGAAAAAATTAGAAAATACACCTCTTTAGGTAACGAGATTAAAAGACTTTGGCATTCTCGTAAAATAATAATATTACCGTTCATTATTTCAGCCACTGGCATTATTCCAAAATCGATAATCCGTAATTTAGAAATTATAGATTTATCGAAAAACTTAATAATAAAAATGCAAAAAACGGTAATTATGAATACATGTAGAATTGTTAAAGATTTTTTAAACGTTAATATTCGGGAATCAGTAGGGTTGTTAGGTAGTATAGAGACCTCCTCAGAGCCTAATCCTTTGATATGTTAAGTATCTGGATGGGTGAACTATTCCCAATTAAAAGCTTGAATATGTGTGTTGCATTTTATTTTGCTCTTTTAAATGATTTACAATTTACGCATTGATCTGCAATTATTTTGAGGAAGTTTATAATGGCAATAATAATAGAGTGTTATTATCTGTAGTGCTTAATTGTTACTAATATCATTAGAAAATCGGCCAGCGCCGTAAAAAGAATTTATAAAGCGCCATTTAATGATATAAGATCACTCCAAGGGCGCTGTAGCTATTTGTTGGATCTATGAAACAACGCAGTCTTAAGAAGTCTACCGTAGGTGTCAATGCTCTTAGCTCCACGTATGTCAAGATTAAATAATCATTAAGGGGCTGAATTCATTTCTTAATCGTGCTCTTCATCTTTGAAGGTGGTGTCCATTTTGAAAAGCTATTGTTAATTCCCCGAAAAAAAACCAGCATAGTCCTCCTTAGACCCAAAGCTTCTGAGAAACCAGTACCCGTATTGAAACCACATTTGTAAAGTTAATTCAGTTTAATAAAGTTTACAGCATTGTACCCATTTGCACAAATATTACTGAAACCAGTTAGTCTTTGTATCTGGTCATTGAGAAAAGGATTCCCTTCAGGGTCGCTGTTTTTCCATTTCACCAACAGCCACCAACTTTTGGGTTCCTTTCTCGCTTTGTCACCTTCTTTCGTCTTTTTCACCCTTCTCTATCCTGGTAGTTCCAGTACCACTTCTTTCCCGTGACTGTTACAATATCGTCAGCCCATACCTCACAATGTTTTTACTCATCCACTGTTTCCAAATATATATTTAAATATTTATCCACATAAAATTAAGGTTTAGTAGCAAAAATCGCCATTTTAAATCCAAAATTGACATTTACGCCGAAAAGGCTTACAGTGTCATGGCGTCTACCGGTGACGTCACACCTCCAAAAACTCCATATTATCAACTCCGTCAAATAGTGTTTGTTTATTCGCTGCGCGACTGCAATCTACCTACTTACCTACCTACATACAGCTAAGATTTCATACTTTTTTGTTTTTGTTATATTTTTAATTTAACTAATTTTATTTTTTATTGTATATTTTGTAATATGGAGGATAATACAAAGCCTCCCGACCCGCCTCCTATAAGTGATCACTTAAACATTTTAAATGATGAAATTTACGCGCTGTCAGATTCCGACAATAGTACGTTATCTGTCACTTTTCAGTCTAAAAAACGAAAATTGCGAACCAATACTGTCACAAATGAAACGTATAACAAACAAAATAACAATACCAGCATTAAAGATCAAATTGTAATATCTGATAATTCGTCTTCCACCATCGAACCTCATCAATTGTATTCGTTAATATCTTGTGGTCCGTTTCAAGTATATGTGCAAAGAACCGATCCGGGCAAAGCAATCAATCCTTTAGATTTTGGTAGATACATTTTCTCGAATATATCAATCCGCGGTATATTAAACGGCTCTGTCAAGTCTGAGGGCAGATATAAAATATGTGTAAATTTCAAAAGTGCCACATTTGCCAATCATTTTGTACTAAATTGCCAAAAAATTACAAACGGTCAATACAAAGCATTCATACCTAATTTTAATCTAGTAAGGCTGGGTCTGGTCAGAGGAATCCCTGTTGACCTCACGGAAACTGAGATTGTTGATTCCCTTAACGTTTCTTTGGGAGCTGGTAAGGTTGTCAAGTCCAGAAGATTAAACTATAAGGAAACTATCGATAGCGTTGTCACGTGGAAACCATCCCAATCAGTGGTGATCACTTTTTCAGGCCAAACTCTCCCATCTCACATATACTTGTATTACAATTCTATCCCCGTTGAAATATACAAATATCCAACTATTCAATGTTATAACTGCTGCAGGTTTGGTCACTCCAAACCCACCTGTCGCTCTCCACATCGCTGTTACAATTGTGGTGACAACCATTCTGCAGAAGATTGCCCTAATTCCGACGACCCTAAATGCATCAACTGCAACGGGAACCACAAAGCAATAAGCACAATATGTCCAGAACTGACAAGACAAAGGAATATTAAAGAATCCATGGCATTAAACAACATATCATACCTTCAAGCATCAAAACAATTTCCTCCAGCTAAAAAATCTTTTGCTGAAATTACTTCTTCCCCACCTAATGCACCAGTTACTCTTGTCAACGAAAAAAATTCAACCCCCTCTTCTTCAACCACATCTTTTTACAAAACTATATTCAAACCTAATAAACCAAAACCCATGATCACTCCAACATTTGATACAAATTGTTTAAACTCTCTTTTGCTACGCCCAAATGGAAACAGTAAAAATATATCATCAAATGGCTGTGCCTTAAACAATGAACAAAACGCATCCCCTCATTCCACATCAACAATCTTATCTAATCAATTAACCGCCGATAATTCTTCGTTCATACAAACGCTTATTACACTCCTCATAAATATTTTAAGTAATAATATCAATCTACCGAACAACGCTGCTGACTATCTTTCTCCACTACTCTCCCTTTTAAACCATGGCTCCACAAATAGAGAAAATACTTCAGTGGAACATTAGAAGTCTTCTACCAAATAAACCCGAACTTATTCAAATTTTAAAAATTCATTCTGTATCCATTGCTGCAATCTCAGAAACATGGCTGAAACCATCCTTTCTAGTACGTATCCCAGGATACCAATGCATCAGGGATGACCGCATTGTAGACGGGAAAGGGGGTGCCGCTTTATTCATCCACAACTCTATCCCTTTTAAACAAATATTTTTTAACAATTTTACTAACGGTAGCTGTCAAATAGTTTCTGCGATAATTTGCAATATCACCTTTGTCTCTTTATATATACCTCCCACATGTACTTTTATTGAAAAGGATTGGCCAAACTTTCTTTCTAATCTTCCTCCTCCTTATCTCATATTAGGAGATTTTAATGCCCATTCTTTTTCATGGGGAAGTGAAAGCTACAACAGATCCGGCAGTAATGTTTTGGAATTTTTGGATATCAATAACTATGCTTCTTAAACGACGGCTCCTCCACCCGATTCACTCCACCACACCAAAGAAAAAGTGCAGTCGACTTATCTCTTTGCTCTAACGAATTGGCATCAAAATTCTCGTGGGCTGTATTCAAAGATCCTTTTTCCAGTGACCACTTTCCTATCATTATCTCCTTAAATGACAAATCTAAACTTGTCCCTCAAAGCCCTCCAACAACAACCAAATTTCGTACCAAAGGTACGAATTGGCAAATTTCTTTCTCTACTAAATTAGACCACTCCCTAACAAAGTCGACCTTATCCTTTTCAGACTACAGTACACTCTGTGAAAATTTTCCCGATGTAATTATAGATGCTGCTAAGCAATCGATCCCAATCCATAAATCAGGAGTTAAAAAATCATTTCAACCAGCCCCATGGTGGGACGAGGAATGCACTCGTTTTGTATATTCTCGACGATTAGCAACACGCGTTTATCGGAAAAATATGACATTAGAAAACTACCTTTTAGCTAAACGTGCTCAAGCAGAAACAAAATGTCTTCTTAAAAGGAAAAAACGATCAGGATGGCGTAAATTTTGTGAAGATTTGTCTCCAACATCTTCTCCATCATTAATATGGACCAATGTGAGAAAATTTAGATCCACTTATACTCCCCCTAGAATTCACGGGGTCTCAGATGAAATCATGCTGTCATTTGTTGACAAGTTAGCTCCACAAACTGTACCTACAAAGGATGACATCCCAACCCATTATAAATTCTCTTCTCTCTCATGGCTTGATTCTCCTTTCAAGATAGAAGAACTAAAATCTGTAATAAATTCCCTACCTGACACATCCCCAGGCCCTGATGAAGTACAATACTGTTTCATTAAGGCATTCTCTGATAGTACATCATTATATTTTCTCTCCCTTATTAATTATATGTTTGAATCAGGAGTGATTCCCGACTCCTTTAAATCCCAGAAAATACTACCCATTCTCAAGCCAGACAAAAATGCTTCAGAAGTATCATCTTATCGTCCGATTGCATTGTCATCCTGTCTATTGAAGGTCATTGAACATCTGATTAAAAATAGAATTGACTGGTTTATAGAACATCATAACCTATTATCGCAAAATCAATATGGTTTTCGCAAAAGAAAGTCAACTTTGGACAGTTTAAGTATTTTTACAACTGATATTCGTGTTTCACAAAACATTAATAATAGCATAGTAGCTGTATTCTTGGATATTTCCTCTGCGCACGATGATGTCCTCCTTCATGTGTTAAGAAATAAACTACTGAAAATTAATATTCCACCTAAGATGGTACAATTCATCATAAATATTCTTTCCGACAGAACTATCATTGCTTCTTCTTCTTCCTCTAAAACTTATAAAAGGAAATTATGGAGAGGTTTGCCCCAAGGGTCAGTTATTAGTCCTATTTTATATAACCTATACACTTTCGACATAGACTCTTCAATTCCTCCCAATGTAAAAAGGCTTTATTTTGTAGATGATATAATAATTTACATGATGCATAAAGATATCCTTATAGCTTCACAACACATTTCCGATGCTCTTGATAACTTAAAATGTTGGTTTTCCAATAATGGATTAAAACTATCATCTTCCAAAAGCCGGGCAATGATCTTTTCTAGAAAACGGAATATTCCTGCAATATCGATTAAATATGACAATCATCCTATTAAAATTATCCCCCAACACAAATTCCTCGGCGTTGTTTTTGACCATAAACTTTCCTGGCTTCCTCATATTCAAAAGATCACTACCAAATGTGAAATAGGACTTAACATTATGAGAGCAGTTACTAGAGTGTGGTGGGGTGCTCATCCTTCAACTCTAAGACTTATGTTCAATGCACTGATACGCAGTCATCTGGACTACGGATCAATACTCTTTGACCCTTTGCCAAAACAAGTGTCTAAAAAATTAGATGTAATCCAATCTAAGTCATTAAGAATCATACTGGGAGCTATGAAAAGTTCTCCTATTAACTCCCTCCAAGTGGAAAGTGTGGAACCTCCACTTATTATAAGAAGGCAATTCCTTTCTGACAAATATGTTTATAGGAGTTTATCATATTCTAATCACCCAATCAAAGAAAACCTTAGGAAACTGTTGACTATATATGATAATAGACAAAATATTAATGAAAATAAAATCCCATTTCTTGTTAAAAGTTTCCAAACTCATCAAGCTTCTATTTCTAGAGTGAATTTACAAAACAATCCCATACTCTCTATTTATAATATACCATTTTCAGCTATAATGTTTAATCCTTGTGTTATTATGACACTTGGAATCGATAAAACATGGAACAACCAGAACTCTGCGATCATAAATTCTGAATTTAAACAAATAATTCACACTAAGTATCCAAATTTCACAGACGTATACACAGACGGCTCTAAAATCCCAGGCTCTTCCTGTGGATCCTCTGTTTACATACCAAATTTCAACATTAAAAATTCATACTCCCTGCCTAGCACAATATCTATATACACAGCAGAATGTTTCGCCATACAACAAGCACTAGAACAAATACAATTAAATAATATTGTAAACGCATTGATATTGTCAGATTCACTTAGTGCTCTTCAGAGAATCACATCAAATTTATTATACTTTCCTCAAGATCAACTTATGTGCTCAATTAAATTAAAACTTTTCTCACTTCAATCCAAAAACTTCACCATAATTCTGGCCTGGATCCCAGGACATCTGGGAATCGTAGGGAACGAAATTGCAGATTCATTAGCCAAATCAGCTTCTTCTGGTAACAATTCTAATATAAATCTGAACATTCCAACTACTGATTACTTATCAACCCTCAAAACTAGCATGATTCATAGATGGGAAAAAAACTTGACGGTTTCCAGAAACAAGACAGGATTATTTTACGCCGGAATCCAACCCTCTATTCCCAAAAAACCTTGGTTTCAGGGAAAGAGACTTTCTAGGGGGGACATATCTTGTGTCACGCGTATGAGAATTGGCCATTGTCTTGTTGCTTCACACCTATACAAAATTAATGTTATTAACAGTCCACTTTGTGAGTGTGGTCAGGAGGAGGAGACTCTTGACCATTTATTTTTTAATTGCTTCAACCGTATATCTTCTAACAATTTATTTTATTTTAATCTGGTAAAAATTACTTGCACATCCCCAATCAATATGTCATATATAATGTCGATTCAAAATTTTAAATTAACAAACATATTGCTTAGCTTCTTAAAGTCAAATAACATCCAACTCTAATTAATTTAATTTTAACAAATTCAACCAATTTATGATATTTCCACCAAGGCAAAAAGCACTCTCTGTAGGGTGAATTGCCATTAAACAAAAAAAAAAAAAAAAAACTCCGTCAAATCCGTAGCCCGTACGTAATTCTTCGCGGTGCAACAAGTTGGTAATGACGTATGACGTCACTTATACAAACTCAATTTAAGATTATTGTTATACATAAAATGGCGGATTGCCCAATTTTTTAAAACTATTTTTATAAATATAATATTAAACATTTTTCAAATGTAAACAAACACGTTTTTTCAATCTTTTTAACCTATTTTATTTTAAAAATCATAGTTTCAGTGATTCTCTCTTACCGTCATAATGCCTATTCGAGGTGCCCATCTGTCAACATTTTTTTTCAGTAGAGTTCATTTATATTTAATTTATAATTTTGATTTCAGATTCGATTTAGATAATCTTCTCATCAAAGTCAATGTCTTCCTGCCTCGTCTAGAGTTTCGAGGAAAGTACGACCTAGATGCTCGCCTTCTGGTATTACCAATTCACGGAAAGGGTGATATCTTTGTCAATACAAGTAAGAAATGTGACACGTGATCAAAAAATTTTTTTGTAGTACTTACTCACATTTTACTTTCATCATCAAAGAGTATTTCATTTGTTTTGAACCAAATAAACAAGTCAAAAATATAATTAGTACATAAAATTATTAAAAATAAATTAATCCTACTGTCGATTTGTTCAAGAGAATGTAATTATCTTGAAGGAAGAGGCAGTTTAAATCCAAGACTCGTGTATGAAGAAAATTTTGTATGGTGTAGTGGACTTTTGCATGCCAAAAACACCAACTTAGAGGCTTCCTAGTATATGTTCTATGCATGGATGAATTCAGAATTTGAAGTAGAACATTATGTGTGTTTTTTGTGTGTCTGTCTGTGTGCGTGCGTGCGTGTGTGAGTGTGTGTGTGTGTGTGTGTGTGTGTGAGTGTGTGTGTGTGTGTGTGTGTGTGTGTGTGTGTGTGTGTGTGTGTGTGTGTGTGTGTGTGTGTGTGATAAAATGTTCTACTCCGAATTCTGAGTAAATCCATGTATGGGAACATATATTCTGCGAGGCCTCTAGTTGGTGTTATTAACATGCAAAAAGTCCACTACGCCATGCAAAATGTTCCTTCGTACACGCATCTTGGCTTAATAATGTCGATTCATTCAGAGAATTGAATTCTCATGAACGAATCGATATGTTTTAATTAATGTTTTAATCTTGAGGTATTTTTTTTTATTAAAAAGTTGAAAATCTTAGGACGCATTTCTATTCTTAGAGCCATTTTATACCCTTAGTTTAAAAAAAAATCCCTGTATTTTATTAAGTATTTCAAAAGCTGAAAATAATATGAAAAAATAGTAGTTCGTTGTAAATGAAGAACGAATGAGCTCTAAGTCAATTCGCTTTATTCATGATATCAATATGAAATCTATTGAATTTACATAATATTTAGGGCTGTACAGTGTGCAGAGGGCACAAATATTATGGTATCTAACTGACCTACATAAAATATTCTCTACAGGGTATCTGACTGCTGATCCAAAGGTCTCGGGTTCGATTCCTTGTGGAGACATTTTTTAATTGTGTTTTCAGTCTGGATCTATGAGACGATTAATATCGTAAGTTTCTAGAATTTGGCAACTTCTTATTGGGTTCGTGTAAAATTTATATTTGGCATAGTATCCTTTGGTTGCCCGAGAAGCAATATTAAATAAATAAATGAAATAGATTGTATTTGTTGAGATTTTGATGTTCAATGTGTTTATTATGTTTCATATTATAATTCTTCTCTATGGATATTGCAATGGACTCTTTTGAATCAAATGTATTTTACCTATATGCTGTCGAGATATAACAAATTATGTAAACGATATTTGTCTTCCAGCAAATTGTTTAGCTAACGTGATTTTTCAAGGAGAGCTGGAACACAGGAATGGTCTTGAATATCTCAAGTTTTCAAGTGTATCCTCGGACATTGTTGTCGATGATTATTCAATCAAACTGACAAATCTCTTCAACGGACACGAACTTTTAGGTACGTTTTATTCAACAGTTTTCAATGAGATTTTTCCCACAATTTTATAAATAATTTATTTTTATTTTTATTTATTTTTGGATATCCAACAGTACAGTAGAGCATAATGATATTAAAGACAATGAAAAAAAACAAGTAAATGTAGACTACAGTACATAATAATAGGACATCATATCAAATAATTTTAAAAGCTTAACATACAATTTACGAAAAATGAAAAAAAAACAAAATTATAGGAACACACCTGAAACATACAAGGAATAGTACAGAGAGGATTGTATTCTAGAATCATAACATGGGATTCTAACTTACTTAAGGATCAACGAAGAAGGTGTTGCAACCATTATGGTGACACATAAATAATACATTCATGCATATACTAAAGAGTGGAATTTTGAGTTATGTTATCAGTGCAAAGTTGGCGCTTTATCGCAATTTTGAACGAGTGTAGAGATTGAGTATGAAAAAAGTCAATGTTATTGAGCAGGTTGTTAAAATTGGAGGTGGCCCGGTTAGTAAAGAAATTTTTCCTAAGATTAGTTTTAGAGTGTGAAATAGAAAAAGTAGGTTTTGATCTGACATTGTGGTTTGGAATGTGAAGTGAGATATTTTCTAATAAATTTGGACAATCAATAATGTTATGAAATAGTTTAAACAAAAATAGTGAGTCTGCAGTTATTCGTCTAGATGATAGTGATGGTAAATTGAATTTTGATTCAGCTAAGTACACGTTATTTATATGATTATGCGGGCCCATTAGTTCCCGACAGCCAGATTTATAGATGAGGTGTTTGAGGAAGCGTTTTTGTACACTATCCAGTCTATTTATGTACTTAAGATACATCGGATTCCAAATTTGCGATCCGTACTCCAAATGACTTCTTACCATAGATGTATATAGAATTTTGAGGCATTCAATATTAGAAAAAGGTTTACAGTTCCTGATGATGAAGCCCAACATTTTATTGGCTTTTTTACTTATATTATTCATGTGATCGTCAAATGACAGTTTACTATCCATAATAATTCCTAGGTCTTTCACCGATTCTTTTCTAGGTATAGGGGAATTATTAAGTGTATAGGAAAAGAAGATTTTTTTTTTTTTTTTTGTAAACGTGTAATAATAATTAATATAAGTAAAAAATACAATTCAATAAAGTTTAAAAATATTATATAACATTTTTTCGTATAAACCACCTCACTAGGCTGAGTTCAATAATCAAGTTTCCACAGTATATTATTTATTATGCCCTTGTTTTAAATTCATGTTTCAATAATTGTTTTCTCAAGATTCAAATGTTTCATCAACTGTATGTCCTTTATTTTTTTTATCATATTTAAATTTTTTGGTGATCAATAGTAGTAATCTCTTTGTCCGAATTTCGTGTTTTTCTTTGGAGTCATGTGTCGATGCAGTTATGTGCCGTCTCGTATTTGTGTTGCGGTGTAATATGATTAATTATATCATTATGAAAATGTATAGACATAATTTTTATATTATTACGAATGTAAAACACAGTTTTAATCCACAAATTGAGTTCAAATTAGCCTGAGCGCTTTCGATGGTTACACCATCATCCTCGGAGGCGACAATCAAAACTTGTGGATTAAAACTGTGTTTTACATTCGTAATAATTTCATTATGAACTTCCACTCTGTAAACGAAACAACATTAAACTTAATAATTTTTATATACAGGGTGTATATTGGGGGCCAGACTATGGGCCAGACGCTACTGAAAAATAATCGAACTAAAAAAAAAGAAATTTTTGTTTTACTTCTTTATTTGAATTTTTATTATTTGAATAAAGTAGGTACCTACCACAATAAATACGATTGAATACAACAAATAATTTAAAAACAATTTTTATTACCCATTTAACAAGTCTCTGTCTTAAGGAAAAAATATCGATTTTTGGTACTTGTACAATTTAAGTGAACTTTTCAACATGATCCTCTAATACAAGGCAAATGAAATTTGCAGAGCTAGCTCTCTATGAATGGTAGTAGTTTTTAAGATAACTTGTGGAGAAAAAAGTTATGTGAAATTATTGTTCCAAGAGCCTTTGAAAAGTTAGTGGAAAATTGAGGCTTCCAAAATTTTTTAAGATTTTTTTTTGTTTATAAAGTTATTAGGTACTGACTCACAACGGTATTATTTTCATTAAGCATCACTATTGAACTATTCCCTGAAAAAAAATCATGATCGCAAACCTAATAGTTTAGGTACAGTGATGTAGTTTAGTATGAAATCCGATTTTTATTCAAATTTTACAAAAGTGTACATAATTTTTGAACCACCCAATATCGCTGAACATACATGGGGGTAAAATCGATAGGTATTGAGGTCCTCTACCTCCATGCTTCGGTTGATCCACTCCTCATGATACACCCTGTATAACTATGTGATGTTGAAAACTCAAAATCTCTAAACAATTGAACTGTCGGATATGTGAAAAGTTTTTTTTTTATATGACCTTAATCAAAGCTTTTTGTGCTTAATATAATATACATTTTCAACATTATAATTAATTTGCATCCTTTGACAGCAAAAATCAACATAAAAGTATAATATTTTGTAAATATTTTGCAGGTCAAATAGCCAATAAGGTAATCAACTCAAACAAGGCGGTATTTTTGAAAGTCACGAAGCCGTACGTAGAAAGGACCGCCTCTAACCTCTTCAAGAATATTGCGAATAGTATTGTTGATACATTTAAATACGATGATTTTTTGCCGTTACCAGAATAAATTATCATACAAAACAAAAGTACCTATCAATAAAATATTTGTATCCATAGATATAAAAAACTTTCAGTATTAAATTAATTAAAAAACAGTATTAAACCGATGTTTTTATTGGATTTTTTTTACATCTTTTTCATGGTTACAATCCTAGGATTAAATATTTTTAAGTTGCATATCATAATAATAAATACTTCCTTGCACCTTGTGCAAGTCGCGAGACAATTTCTTCTAACAAACCAGTGTTTCCAGCCCAGAGAAGCAATATAAGCATGAGAAATGAATTTAAATAAATTTCTCCTCTGCTGGGGATCCAACCGAGGACGCTTAACTTAATCAGTAATGTTAACACTAAAAATATCATAAAAACTGTTTTTAATTAAAAAAAACTCAATATAATTATCAAATGCCACTAAAAATTAAAAATCAAACCAAACTTATATAACTAATTAACACAAAACACTAAATAAGTTCTTGGTAAAATAAATTCATAAATTAAAATTAATTGAACGAGGTATACCGATGAATTTTACACAAAACACGAGGGCTATCAACAAAATGTACCGAAAGCGCAACAAAAATATGTCTTCTGCCTATCAGCACACGAAAACTCTCGTTGATTTCGACACACTTTGCCGACTAGTATTCCATTTAGTTATAAATATTAAAATCTATGGTCTATACTAGACTCGTAAAAAATATTGACACGTTTTAACACTTGACATCATACAGAAGAGAGAAATAGAAACAATAATATATGGATGATTGAAAGAGTTAGGTTAAGACGAGTCGGCGACCGAGATTAAGAAAATAAGTATGTCGCTAAAGTCGAAAGGGAAAACTTCACTGAAATGATCATAACATTTCTAAAGAACTTTGATTGCCTTTTTTAGAAAACCTTGTTATCGGTTGCTTACAGGTTCCGCATATTTAAACGGCTTATGTTGTTTCATTAACAAGCAATAAGAGTTCTTAGTATAATGTATAATTAAAGTTAATATGGTGTTTGGCATCTGGAATTTTTTCAAACATTCCGCTATCATCTCATATGAAGTTTATTATGAACCGCCCAGGCGATATCAGTTACAGGGGCGCTGGCTTTATTATGTAGATAATTTAACACTTAAGCAAGTAAATTATTACAATGATTATTTTGTTTGTTTATGTGTATGTGTGTGAATCGACTGTCGAGCAGCATAAACGTGTTGTTAGTATTTGGTAGGTATATGTTTACGAATAACACGGTAATTATATACATACAAGATATTAACACAGCAGGATTTTAATATACACACCATCACGTCGTGTCTCTTTCGGGGAAGGCAGAGAGGACCTAGTACCATACCTGGGGGATTTTTGATTTATATTATTAACATTTTAGGATTTTAAGCGCCCTTTTTAGACAAGCGCCCTGATTTCTTGATCCGGATTATTCTATGATTTATCCGGCCCTGCCGAGACCCGTCCGGTACGTTGTCTCGGCTATCTTTGGGATCCTATCTTCGGACATGCGGCTAACGTGTTCGTTCCAGTACCTTCTTCTTTGGCGCCCCCCGTCTTATGATGTCTTCAGCTTCGCAGATTCTTCGGATCTCTGTATTTCTGACTCTATCACGAAGACTTTTGTCAGCTATGCATCGCAGTATTTTCATTTCGCTGCTGCGCAGAAGTTGTTTGGTACGGACCGTATCAGCTACGGATTCAATGGCGTATGGTAGGATAGGTCTGACGCATGTTTTGTAGATCCACATTTTGCCCTTGGTGCTCATGTGTTTGTTCTTCCATATAGTTTCCCTCAGACAGACCGAGATTGCTGCGGCCTTGTGTGCTTGCTGTGTCATTTCTCCATACAGATCATTATGACATGCCATCTCGATCCCTAGATATTTATTCCGTCCCTTCAGGCCCTTCCGTCCCTTCAGTCCCTTCAGGCCCTTCCGTCCCTTCAGTCCCTTCAGGCCCTTCCGTCCCTTCAGTCCCTTCAGGCCCTTCCGTCCCTTCAGTCCCTTCAGGCCCTTCCGTCCCTTCAGTCCCTTCAGGCCCTTCCGTCCCTTCAGTCCCTTCAGGCCCTTCCGTCCCTTCAGTCCCTTCAGGCCCTTCCGTCCCTTCAGTCCCTTCCGTACCTTCCGTCCCTTCCGTCCCTTCAGGCCCTTCCGTCCTTTCAGGCCCTTCCGTACCTTCCGTCCCTTCAGGCCCTTCCGTACCTTCCGTCCCTTCAGGCCCTTCCGTCCCTTCAGGCCCTTCCGTCCCTTCCGTCCCTTCAGGCCCTTCCGTCCCTTCAGGCCCTTCCGTCCCTTCAGGCCCTTCCGTCCCTTCAGGCCCTTCCGTCCCTTCAGGCCCTTCCGTCCCTTCAGGCCCTTCCGTCCCTTCAGGCCCTTCCGTCCCTTCAGGCCCTTCCGTCCCTTCAGGCCCTTCCGTCCCTTCAGGCCCTTCCGTCCCTTCAGGCCCTTCCGTCCCTTCAGGCCCTTCCGTCCCTTCAGGCCCTTCCGTCCCTTCAGGCCCTTCCGTCCCTTCAGGCCCTTCCGTCCCTTCAGGCCCTTCCGTCCCTTCAGGCCCTTCCGTCCCTTCAGGCCCTTCCGTCCCTTCAGGCCCTTCCGTCCCTTCAGGCCCTTCCGTCCCTTCAGGCCCTTCCGTCCCTTCAGGCCCTTCCGTCCCTTCAGGCCCTTCCGTCCCTTCAGGCCCTTCCGTCCCTTCAGGCCCTTCCGTCCCTTCAGGCCCTTCCGTCCCTTCAGTCCCTTCAGGCCCTTCCGTCCCTTCAGTCCCTTCCGTACCTTCCGTACCTTCCATCCCTTCCGTCCCTTCAGGCCCTTCCGTCCTTTCAGGCCCTTCCGTACCTTCCGTCCCTTCAGGCCCTTCCGTCCCTTCAGGCCCTTCCGTACCTTCCGTACCTTCCGTCCCTTCAGGCCCTTCCGTCCCTTCAGGCCTTTCCGTCCCTTCAGGCCCTTCCGTCCCTTCAGGCCCTTCCGTCCCGTCAGGCCCTTCCGTCCCTTCAGGCCCTTCCGTCCCTTCAGGCCCTTCCGTCCCTTCAGGCCCTTCCGTCCCTTCAGGCCCTTCCGTCCCTTCAGGCCCTTCCGTCCCTTCAGGCCCTTCCGTCCCTTCAGGCCCTTCCGTCCCTTCAGGCCCTTCCGTCCCTTCAGGCCCTTCCGTCCCTTCAGGCCCTTCCGTCCCTTCAGGCCCTTCCGTCCCTTCAGGCCCTTCCGTCCCTTCAGGCCCTTCCGTCCCTTCAGGCCCTTCCGTCCCTTCAGGCCCTTCCGTCCCTTCAGGCCCTTCCGTCCCTTCAGGCCCTTCCGTCCCTTCAGGCCCTTCCGTCCCTTCAGGCCCTTCCGTCCCTTCAGGCCCTTCCGTCCCTTCAGGCCCTTCCGTCCCTTCAGGCCCTTCCGTCCCTTCAGGCCCTTCCGTCCCTTCAGGCCCTTCCGTCCCTTCAGGCCTTTCCGTCCCTTCAGGCCCTTCCGTCCCTTCAGGCCCTTCCGTCCCTTCAGGCCCTTCCGTCCCTTCAGGCCCTTCCGTCCCTTCAGGCCCTTCTGTCCATCAACCATTCATCAAACCATACGTTCGACAATTCACCAAAGTTTCATTGCAATCGGATGAACGGTTTCCAGGATAGTCCACCTTCATAGGTAAAATGCCCTAATACCTACTCGATGAAGAAGAAGAAAAAAAAATTTAATCCAGAAACCATCCCTGGTATACTCTCGACAGTTCACCAAAGTTTCATCGCAATCGGATGAATGGTTTAGGAGCGCATTCAACAGATACATACATAGATAAATACATATATACATAGATACAAACATTCAAATTTATAATATAGATATAAACTACATGCCCAAAATATTTGACCACTTGGAAGTACATGATGAGGTCCGATGACGACAGCTATGTGCTCTAAGAGCATGCTCTTTGAGTTGCTCGGCTGACGTAGGTTAGAACCTGCATCGTATAATTGTATATGAAAATTACCAAATACGAACTCGTCAATCTCAGATAAACCCTGAGGGTTTTCGATGGTTGACTATATTATGTTATATTAAAAATGTTCATTGTATATATAAAAAAAATGAAAAATTATAAATAAAAAAAAATAAAATAAATAGTAATAAGCAGACCCGAATGGGTGTTATATTTAATATATAAATAAATAAATAAGACTGTCTCTGTCCGTTAAATAAACAAATTAATGTTAATAACGATGCTGTGATACTGCGTTTTCGTTGGGTTTTTATTTTGGTTCATAGAGCTCCATCTATACAGCATATTTTCAAATGTTCTTCTTAATACCATTCTTGTTTTCAGCAGTTTAGCCTTGATTTTCTAATACCTGAAGATAGATAACCTAGAAATGACATTTGTCTATTAGCCGGACATAATCTCGTATCAGAAAATCGTTTAATAACATGGATTTATCTAAAAATGACAGATATTATAAATATGATGGATGTTCGGAAACTGCGTTGCGTGTTAACAATAAGTATACCTTCATAATATGATAATTGACGTATGTAGAAGAATTTAATTATTTATTGTTGCATAGCATTGTGTAAGAAATGTGTTATTAATGAAATTGCTGTCTATAACTACAAATTACTTAGAATAATAAAGTAAAGTTCCAGTATTATAGGTAAAATAAGACTTAATAACTCGCTAATGAATAACAGATAATAAACTCTACAAAGTATTTGTACCTATTCTGATATTGAGAGATGCAATACAAAATAATGCAAACTACCTTTCTAGAAATTCCTTTTGTAAAGTATCGTTTATATACGGTGTTGTGGCATGGACCCTTAAGCTTATTTAATTTTCCGTGTTCAATAGGACACATGTAGGGATTGAAATTGCTGTATCCCTCATCAAGCATTATAGCTGGATTCAGCTAAAAGCGATGCGTATCCGGAATTAATTAATTTTCCAAATAATAGCGCAAAAGTCTACGTTGTTTTAATAAAACAATAATATTACACGTAAAATTTGAACAAATCTTACATAATAGAATCTTCATTTTTTGTGAATACGAGTATCCAAGATGAAAATTACATTTGGAGATTTACCAATATTGAGAAATAAGTCATTGCCATATAGAAATGTTTTCCTTATTGTACAAAAATATTAATCTATATAATAATTTTATACGAAAAAATAACGATAACTAAGAAGAGATATGACTTATTTATACAATTTTCTTCTTCTTCTTCCTCTTTTTGTAGATCTATGATCTGTTTTACAGGTCTTGGGACGAGAATGTCCAGCTCTCTCTACATCTCTTCGATGATCTTCCCGGTGGTCGGCGTCCCTTTGGTGTCTCGCGCATACAATCTTTGGCAGCCTTTCTGGATTCATCCTCTTAACATGATCTATCCAGAATCGTCTTATTTGCCTGCTCCACCATACAATATCCTCCGCATTGCAGGTTCTGCGGATCTCCTCATTGGAGATTCTGTCTCTGAGGGTTCTGCCGAAGATAGGTCTTTGTGTTTTCATACAATTTCCAATTGACTTAAATATACTTTTACAGCTTAGGTGTAATATTTAGGATATATTTTCATTTTAATTGAAAATCGTAATTTACTGGATCCAGCGTAAATCCAGCAATTTTTAAGAAAATTCGCACCAATCATGTTGGATTGAAAACGCTGCTGGGAAGCAATACCTAGACGCAAGTCTTGCTGTGAATTACGTCCGAGTTTGCTAGGCAAATTCACATATATTTTTTTTTGCATTTGAGGGAACGCGTCTTCCAACAGTGTACGGGTTTGAAAATAAATATTCCATCGAAACACGTAATTAAGGCGTTGCAAATACGTTATGAAAACAGTCAAATTGACTTATTATACAAGATGAAGACTAGACGCATTATTTAAATTTCCAATAAATCGAGAAGAGAGTCGCAGAACTATTTAGATTTCACACCAAACTATGTTGTCCAAGTAAGCGGTAGCGAATTTAACGTACCTAGAACTCAAAAAGCCGGACAAAGCCAGGCTGTGTAAAGAAGTACACAAAAAAAAAAACTGGATTGTGGCCAACGTTATACCAAGTCACTCCACAGTAATATGTCCTATTCTAATTCGTCTAAATTTATCCGTCTGAATTTTAGTATATGAGAAATGTCAAAAAGTTGACTGCGTTTATACGGGATTCTTTACGTCACACCGCGCTGATAAAATCCTTTTATCCACGGTCGCCCTTTGGTTATAGACGTTTTCGTACTCTGAAACAAATCAGATTAAGACATAATGTATTCAATTTTTGTATGGAAATTTTTTTAGCATTTTGTTGATGAGTTTGTTAAATTAATTTCGATGTAAATATTTTATTATGCAAACTTGATAGTTCTTACGAAATTGATGTGTCTTTTAAGCAATTTGAAAATAAAAATATATAATTTTAAGTTTCCTGAGCTTGGGGTCGATTTTAAATATTTGACACTTAAAAAATTATCCTTCAAAATATTATACAAATTTGAAAACGTTTTTTAGTCTATAATCGATAAGGTAGAATAAACACGCCGTACATAGTAGGTAAATAACATATAGCACATAGCACACACACACAGATACATTGTGATGAAACTTTCAGAATACAATCTCAGCATGATACTACTTGATATAATTTAAAAAAAAATATCCTTAAAAAATGCGAATCAGTAACTCCCCACTATATCCTATTGAGGTAGTGAGGAATTATAAATGAATCCGGTAAAAATTACAATATAAATAACAAACGTATCACGCGCACCTATTCACGCTATAATTGTCACTTCTATGCATTGAGTTATATTTTATTTCCTTTTCCAACAGTCGATTTGTTCAAGAGAATTTATTCTCTTAACATATCGATAAAGTATTAAGCCAAGACCCGCTTATAAGGAATACTAGGAACATTTTGTATGGCGTAGTGGGCTTTTTGCATGCTAAAAACACCAACTCAGAGGCTTCGCAGCATATATGTTCCCATACATGGATTTACTCAGGCAACTCGTAATAGTCGCTAAATTCATCATGCATCGAAAACATCTTGTATTTTAGTATTAAACCACACCTGTAAGGTTCCTCGCGTTCAACATTTCTTTTTTGACAATTCGCAAATGTTAGTTTACGCCGATGCGCATGCGCTAAGTATTTAGATATGTCTCTGTAATGCAATTCTCATAGAAAAACGTCATAGCATCCTCTAGTTAGGAAGCCACATGATCTCCTAACTTAAGTGAGCGACTGTGCAATGAAAACATGGTTAGTATTTAGAATTTAGGATTTAGGAAGGACTCTGTATTCGGACCTATGTCCTGTTGTTCTCGGAATCTGGTCCTGGAGGTTGGATGTTCATCTGTCCTTACATCGTTTAGGTGATCATCCAAGAAGGTTTGTTGCCAGCAGGATACTCGTCTGCTACATTCCTCACGACTGGTATGGTATAATTTTATACAAAACATTGTATTTAATGATACTTATTAAATCGGTTGGAAAATCTACGGTTTTGGTCTGAGCTTCGCAAATATTTGTATGTATCACAATATTGTAATGAAAATCATTCAGGGTTATAATTATTTCATATTCAATTACATATGTTAATAAAAATATTTGTTTATGTTTCCTGTGCGTAAACAAATTAATAAAACTATTGATTGAGCAAGTTATTTACATACTAAACAACGTATTTACGGATAATTGTTATCCCGTGTAATAATAATATAACAAAAGGTATTCATGATTAATGATTAGCGTTTTACTAGACACACGGAAAATGTTTTTATCTAGTAATTTTATTAATGTACTTTTATTAACGCACACTAGCTGTACCCATTCACAATACAGAAGTATTCAGCTCATCTTTTCAAGTAAAATCAGCTAGACTATGGGATGGCTCAATTCATACAATTATTCAAAAGTACCTAAGCTTAAAACACTTTGTTTCTCAACTGGTTCCTATATATTCTTTTTATGTTATTCCATACTCTCCTACTTTTCCTCGTTGGTATGATCTCAGTGTTATTTTTTCTCTCTTTGTACATTTTTCTTCTGAAAATACCTACTATTGTACTAATTTGACTTTATAGACTTCACGTAGCACGGGTTGGTTGGAGGAAAATGCCATATGGAAAAAAACCGCCTTAATGCACTTGTTGTACATGAAGATAAATAAATAAATAAATTTAAAAAAATCAAATAATAAATTAATAAAAAATATATAGTAATAAATAAATAACAAATAAATAAAGATGTAAATAAATAAATAAATAAAAAAAAATAAATAAAAAATAAATAAATAAAAAAAGAGATAAATAAATAAATAAATAAATAAATAAATAAATAAAGGAATAAATAAATAAATAAATAAATAAAAAAAAACAAATAAATAAATAAATAAATAAATAAATAAATAAATGAATAAATAAATAAATGAATAAATAAATAAATAAAAAAACTAATAAATAAATAAATTAATAAAAAAAACAAATAAATAAATAAATAAATAAATAAATAAATAAATAAATAAACAAATAAATAAATAAATAAATGAATAAATAAATAAATAAATAAATGAATAAATAAATAAATAAACAAATAAAAAAAACAAATTAATAAATAAATAAAAAAAACAAATAAATAAATAAATAAATAAATAAATAAATAAATAAATAAATAGATAAATAAATAAATAAATAAATAAATAAAAAAAATAAATTAAAGAATTACTTATTAAATAAATTATTTAAATAAATAAATAAATTAATTAATATATACCTAAATAAATAAATTATTTAATTTATTAATTAATAAACAAATAAATATATAAATAAATAAATAGAGAAATTAATAAATAAATATAAATAAATCAATAAATCGATTAAAATTAATATGACAGAAATGTCAGAAGCATGAATAACAGACGAACATGTATAAGACGATGTATGAATGTCGATAGAAATAAGTGGCGTTTGTTTCTCTCTGCCTACCCCGCGAGGGACATGGGGTGATGGTAAATAAATTAATTTAAGTTGTAGCATGTGTTTATTTTTTTCCTAGACGGTTTTACCATCACTTATTTCTGACGACGACGAATATAATATTCAAATATAAGTTCGGACAGTCTGCTAAAGAACTATCGCTGAACATGCAAATTTCATTTGAATTTTCACGAATCTCATCATCACATCTTGACCAAATTCAAAGTTATCTCTATCTAATGAAAAAAAAATCTACACAATCGGAATCGAAAAGTGGTAATAAATTATCGCTGAACATACTTGAAACAAATCACGAAAAAGATGTGCGGGTTTGCTAGTAAATTAAAAAAAAATCACAAAAAGATCTATTTGAAGTATGATGTATGTACAACTTCAGCCTGACTGAAGGTTTTATAAAATCAAAATCGTTTGTACGATATCTCCGACTCAACTGCATGTTTGTAGAATGAAATCTAGTTGTCTTCACTCTGGGTATAGAACGTGTTACCAGACCTTGACTGGAGAACTGGGCTGTTGACTTACCATTGCATACAGTTTTGATTGCAAATATAGGTACCTACCTACCTTTATAGAATGCAAGAAAATTAATGTATGTACAAACACTAGGCAGACAACGAGTGCAAAACGCTTTTGTCTAATAAAAACGTATTGCACTTGTGGTTTTACAGTGGGTCAATATTTTGCAATTGACATTATTTTATTGCAACTTTTTTTTATATTTAGATCAATTTATTCTACAACTAGTTGCATGTAACACATGAGATCCAACTGTCGATAGCGATAGTATGTATAGTTGAAGAATAAGTACCAAACTATAAACCCATAAATACAAATTATTTAATATTTTAAGATATTTGGTTTTCTATACAACACATGTACCTAGGTATGTATGTCAAGATAGGATAGTATGGAGGTCAGTCCTTTGATCCTACCCAGAATGTGAAAACAGCATGATGGTATGTATGTATGTTTGGAGATTAGTATCAAATTATTAAGTCTTCTTAGATATTGTGAGTAGGCTACTTCCATACAAATTGTATGAAACAATGTCGTCACTAAATTCAATTTTTATAAAAATTGTTGAAAAAAATTTGCAATGTGACAATACAATTTTAATATTTTTTATAGAAAATAAAATTTTCTAGTTGGGGTGTTTCGGCTTTTTTCGATATATTAAAAAAAAATTGGAAATATAGGCAGTTAAACTCATAAATTTATCATAAAAAAAATATTTTTCTTAATAAAAAATGTTTGATAAACCCTGGAATTTTTTTGAAAAAACGAAATTGAGATTTTGTATTTGTCTATGTTTATACCAATTTTCAGCGTTCTAGCTTTTACGATTTCTGAGATATATGGAAAAATAAATCAAAATTTCAAAAGTTCACAATTCTGAGTATAAAAGTTTTGTAATCTTGTAATTTTTTATATATTTTAAAATTTTGGGCTCTGTAAATTAAGCGGATCAAAAGTTATAAGGGGGGGGACAGACAGACACACAGACAGACACACACACAGACACACACACACACACAAAACTCACATAAAATGTTCTACTCCGAATTCTGAGTAAATCCATGTATGGGAACATATATGCTGCGAGGCCTCTAGTTGGTGTTATTAGCTTGCAAAAAGTCCACTACACCATACAAAATTTTCCTTCGTACACGCATCTTGGCTTAATAATGTCGATTCATTAAGAGAATTGAATTCTCATGAACGAATCGACAGTTGGATTAAAAAAAAATAATGAGAATAACCTCATTATTTTTTTTTAATTGTAGAACAACCTAAAAAGTATGAATGTTATCAATCATTATATTTTTTCACAATTTATTTTTTAAAATATGGGTCAATGCCAGAGCGGTTAATGCGCTGGGCTAGTAATACAGTGGTCGCGAGTTCGAATCCTGCCTCGGCCGATTTCGTTCACCAATAACACAAGTATTTATGCTTAATCTAGGGAATGAAGGAAGATGTATATTATGTTCTTATTTAACAAGGACATATTAATTAAAAAAAACGAGTGGGTTGTAGCCAACACTAAACTCTCCACACCATAGTTAGCGTTAATTTTTTCTTATTGAAAGGTTGACAATCTCTAAATGCATTTTTATGAAGTACATTTCTATTTGATTCTTAAACATAAGATTCCCAGAGAATTTTTCACAATACACCATACACACAAAACATTGTCACGAAACTCATGCATTTTCTACGTGATACCTGTTGAGAAATTTTAAGTAAAATTGCATTACTAGCAAGATGAGCATGTATGAGAGAGTGTATGTGTCAAGATAGAAGAATGCGGTGTTCGGTTCTAACTGCCTACCCCTTGAGTACGATAGAAGTGGAGAGTAAAAAATACACTTGTCTATAGAGACACATACAATATCAATATGAAGTTGACTTCTGGAGACTTACGATATCAATCGTCTCACAGATCCAAACTGAATACACAATTAAAAAGGATGTCTCCACAGGGAATCGAACCCGGGATCTTTGGATCAGCAGTCAGATATCTAACCAACTGAGCCACAAAGACCGTCAAACATTTAAAAAAAATATTATACCCACAAAATATTTCGATTCATTCATACCGTCACGGCATATCCAGCAATGTGAGGTAACCAGCGACAGGTTTGCATTACACGACACATGCGTGTATCCACACACCAGTTTTGTCTCACCTACAAAATATTAATAAATTTTGATTCACTCACATTCATCAGTTTATTTATTTATTTATTTAGGTTAAAGTTGGACAAAAAACAGCGTTAAGACATAGTACAATACAATAGTAACATCAAGTATTAAGGCCTATTACATTTTGTCGTTATGATTAATATAAAATAATACAAGTTTGCAAAAAATAAAAAAATAAAATATGATCATAGGTTGGTATGTAGGTAAGAGCAACTTTTCAAGTTAACAATGATTTAAAACATAATATCGAACTAAAAGGAAAAAAGAAAAAAGAGAATTAATGCCGTCAAGGTTTCCTATAATAAGTGGTTATTGATCTTCTTTTGTATAGAGTATTTGAATGTTGTGGAGCTGAGGTGGAAGATGTCAAACTCTTGAAATCTGTTATTGTATGTATCGCAAATTCTATGAATTGTCATGTTTTGTGCGTAATTGATGCGATGAATTGGAAGGTGGAATAAATGTGTATGTCTAGTTCTGCGAGTAGGAATATTAAATGAAATGGTATTGAGTATTGAGGGGCAGTCGATATTATTATTTATTACGTTATACAGAAGCATCATATCATTAACTGTGCGTCTATTCTCGAGACTGTCGATTTTATAATAGGTTCTCGCGCAGTCGTAGCTGGGGAACTCGAGGTATGTTTTACGGTTTAAGTATTTAATGAACAATCTTTGTATTCTTTCAATGCGTTGTTTGTATGTTGTGTATCTTGGGAACCAGATTGGGGATGCGTATTCGAGTATTGGTCGAACCATGGTATAATATATAGATTTTAATGTATTTATGTTCTTGAAAGATTTGCAGGTTCTGAATATGAATCCAAGAGTTCTATAAGCCTTTTCTTTCATTTTATCTATATGGTTGCTGAATGTAAGGCTCCCATCCATGATTATACCGAGGTCTCTTACAGTGTCGCAAGGTGTTATGGAAACTTTATTAATGTTATGGGAAAAAGTTATGGGTGATTGTTTGCGGGTAAAGGTTAGTTTGTAACATTTATCTGCATTAATAGTCAATTTGTTTGTCAGGCAGTAGTCCGTAAGTCTGTCAAGATCAGCTTGCATATTGAGGCAATCGTTGTGATTCCTGATTATAGAAGATATTTTCATATCGTCTGCGAATAATTCGTATTGTGTGTGTAATAAGGAGTTACCGATGTCAAAGATATATATATATATATATATATATATATATATATATATATATATATATATATATATATATATATATATATATATATATATATATATATATATATATATATATATATATATATATATATATATATATATATATATATATATATATATATATATATATATATATATATATATATATATATATATATATATATATATATATATATATATATGAATATATATATATATATATATATATATATATATATATATATATATATATATATATATATATATATATATATATATATATATATATATATATATATATATATATATATATATATATATATATATATATATATATATATATATATATATATATATATATATATATATATATATATATATATATATATATATATATATATATATATATATATATATATATATATATATATATATATATATATATATATATATATATATATATATATATATATATATATATATATATATATATATATATATATATATATATATATATATATATATATATATATATATATATATTGAAAAGTAGTGGTCTAAGGTGGGATCCTTGCGGTTTAATTTAATTAAGTTAAATCAAAAGTTTTATTTTTCCATCAACGACACTTCATGTCTGATGGGTAACTACATTAATATTAATTCACCGTCATAATAACGTCACGATTTTTAATTTTGTTTCTATATAGGGTAATTGAAAATGAAATTTCATATTTGATCGAATAGAAAATGCATTTAAGATATTTTTTGCATAGTAAAAGTATTGCTAAACGTCCATGACATTCGATGCAAGTAACGGTATAAGCGAGAATATTTCGTAACTCAAAACTGGTTCATAAATTTCCGTAAACACTAAAAAAAATCAAAAGGAGTATTATTAACTAGTTGCATATAACACATGAGATCCAACTGTCGATGACTATAGTATGTACCTATAGTTGAAGAATAAATACCAAACTATAAACTATTAAATCCAAATTATTGATTATTTTATGATTATTGGAATAATTTGGGTCATATAACTTCGTCAAACTCGCTTTCCATTTTCGAGAAAAGACTAAAGCAGGGATATCTCTCCGAAAATACCTGATCCCTCTCCTTTTCCTTCCTTCCCTTTGCTACGTAATATTTATTCCTTAACACCTGATATCGATTTCTTCTTCTTGTTCCTTCCCAATCCTTTTTTTTGCTATGATTTTTTAAAAAAAAAATATTTATCTTGTTATGTATATTTTCTTTGTTCGTTTGTACCTTTCATTTTTTGTTGATGTAGGTACTAGTTGGTTGGAAGAAATTGCCTAATGGCAATAAGCCCGCCAGTGTGCATTGTAATATTTATTTATATTATGTACAAAAAGTTAAATAAATAAATAAATATTTTGTTTTCTAAACAAAACATGGACCAATGTCAAGATGGGATTGTGTGGAGGTCAGTAATTTTTTCCTACCCCGAATATGTAAATAGCTTGATGGTTTGTATGGAGATTAAATATCAAACTAATGAGAGTCCCCGTGGATATTGTGTAGTGTATACTGCCATACAAATAGTATGAAACGATGTCGTCACTATGTTCAATTTATAATAACTATACATTGACAGTTGGATCTCATGTGTTACATGCATCTAGTGTATGAAATATTTGTCTTCGAATCTGATGAATAATATTAGTCATTGAAATTTTGATAAAAATTATTCAATGTTTTACTGGTAATTAAATTTTGCTTTTGTAAGTTAAAATAAAGTTTATTTATTTATTTGAATCTTTCTGTACATATAATTAGTACACTGGCGGGCTTATTGCCTAATGGCAATTAAACCAACCAACCAGAGTAAATGTTAAATATACAAAACAGTATTTACTATGGCAACAAGTCAATCACATTACAAAATAAATAAAGATAGCAGAAAAAATAAAAAAAAACAAAGAAGATAGCATACAAGAACAATTCATAGCAATGATAGGAAAACCAAAGGATAAGGAAAGGAAGAGGAGAGGAAGATGTAATCAGGTGTTGTCAGATAAATATTTTTGCTTTAGCCTTTTCTTGAAGATGTTTAGTGAGAAAGACGACGCAATATCAGGACTTGACTATTCTATAGTCTAGCTGAATGTACTACAAATGAAAAGCTAAAAAACAGAACTTTGAATAGGAATACATAGTAAAGTACGTTCAGCAGGTCGAAGTGGACGCCCGAGGCTTGAAAGATACGTGAATTTATCTTTGAGATACTGAGGTAAATTTGAATTAAAAAAGAACATCGTATAGTAATGACAAGATATGTATATTACGTCGTTGTCGTATCTTGGGCCAATGAAGAATGTCAGGGTAATGAGAAATATAATATTTGAGAACAACAAAAAAACAGATTTATACGTTTGATTTGTATAAAATAATTTACATTAAGTAATTAAAAGTATGACGGAAGCTATAATATGTGAAATTAAACAGCATTTTTGACAAATAAATAATCAACTTTGATTAATGTTTATTCTTAAATGTTAATACGTTAATCTATTTCCTCTGAAACGCTAATGGAAAATTTATTTTTCAGTATTTCTGGTAATAAATTTTAGAAATAAAAAATAACATAAAAAAGTAGGACCAGATATAATCAACTTTATTTTATTTTTGCTATAACTACTCGGGCAACTAACAAAAGGTAGGTACTATCTTCATCCATGGTTGGAAAATTAGTTGAAATAAACAGAGTGCATACCGCTAATTTCGGCGATCGTGCGTTTGCTGTGGCAGGACTAAATGCATGGAATAAGCTCCCAAATACCCTCTGACAAACTGAAAATATATCTACCTTCAGGAAAAATCTCAAAACACAAATTTTTCGCAAATCTTACCAAAGCCATAATGATACATCTTGATCAATTTTCAGCTCCCTTGAGGTGAGATATTCACGAAAACGGCGCTATATAAATCATCCAAATTATATTATTATATTATATATTTTTCTAAAGTAATAAAGCAATCAAAATGTTAGTGTATGTGTGTGTGTGTGTGTGTGTATGTGTGTGTGTGTGTGTGTGTGTGTTTGTCTCACGCCTTCTGAAAAACCAAGAGCATCTAAAAATCTAATTTAAGTGCGAACATGTACCAGTATACCTGATGCAGTGTCACGCTAAAAAGAATGCGATAAAAATGCTGAATTTTAAAAATATTTAAATAATTATTTTTTTCATACAAAATTTTCCAAGTCATATCTGTCAAAAAAGTGTACATTTTGCACGCAAATATCTGTTAGTTTAAAAGTTAGAAGTAGGTATTTACACAAAAAAAATATATTTTGAAGTATAACTTAGCGTTTAAGTGAAAAACATGGTGAATATTTGGTATAATTATAATGTTTAACTTATTTTTAAAGTAAGCCTTTTGTACATAAACGCCGCCATTTTAATATCTTTTCATACAATATTTCATTTTCCCACCGAATGAATATGTTCTTGAAAATAATAAACCTTTGAAATAAATGTAATTATGAAATAATAAAATGAAACACAAGACATTACGGCAAGTTTTAAGACATATATTGTAAAAATGTGTTATTTATTAGTAAAGATATAGGCATAATAAAATTGCATAATTTGTAAATAATATTTGATTTTTCTGACAATTTTCATTTTTATGGCATCGAACAAACCAATGTAGGTACCTACATATTCAAAAAATGTATCCGAACCATTCGATATTACTTACGTGTTCGAATCGTTTCCATGGCTACAGAAAGAATGTGATATTCAAATAAAATTTGTTAGGAATCGAATTTATTTAGAAGGTTGTTGTAGGTAGGTACCTACCTAATACTATTTACTTACAAATCAACAATAATATACCTATACTGATTTCCTATAGGAAAATTATTTTATTTATTTATTTATCAACCGTTTGTCCGATTATAATGAAACTTTGGTGAATTGTCGAGCGTATGCCCAGGATGGTTTTTGGATTTAAACTTTTTTCTTATTCTTCTTCTTCTTCGTGTATTTGGTCGTTTTACCTATGAAGGGGGAGTATCCTGGGAAAAGAAGGTCCGACTGTCCCTCCATCTCTTCACAGGTCTTCCAGGACGGGTTCTGCATATAAACTTTTTTCTTCTTTTTCTTCAACGTGTACTTGGTCATCTTACCTATGAAGATGAACTATCCTGGGAGATGAAGGTCCAATTTTCCTTCCATCTCTTCGCAGGTTTCTGGATTTAAACTTTTTTCATCTTCTTCTTCATCGTCTATTTGGTCATTTTACCTTTGAAGGTGGACTAACCTGGGAGAAGAATGTCCAATTTTCCTTCCATCTCTTTGCAGGTATCTGGATTTAAACTTATTTCTTCTTCTTATTCTTCATCGTGTATTTTTGCTCATTTTACCTATGAAGTTGGAGAATCCTGGGAGAAGAAGGTCCAACTGTCCTTCCATCTCTTCGCAGGTATCTGGGTTTAAACTTTTTTCTTCTTCTTCGTGTATTTAGTCATTTTACCTATTAAGTAGAGCATCCTGGGAAAAGAAGGTTCTTTCATCTCTTCGCGGTTCTTCCAGGATGGTTTCTGGATTTAAACTTTTCTTAACGGACTGATGGGACGGGATGTAATGAAGGGAAGGGAGGCACTAAAGGGCCTGAAGGGACGGGAGGTATAAAACTGCCTGAAGGGACGGAAGGTACTGAAGGGCCTGATGGGAAGGGACGTAATGAGGGATTAAAGGGACGGGAGGTACTGAAGGGCCTGAAGCGGCGGGTCCTGGAGTCTAATTCTTTTTCTTCTTAATTTTATGTAGACCTTTAGGGCAGTTTTTATACAAACTATTTCCTATTGTCTAAATCATCTTCTTCTTCTTTTATGTATACATTTGGGTCATTTTTTTATAAAAATTATTTCCTTTAGTCTCATTATTATTCTTCTTCATTTAAGTACGTAGACTTTTGGGAGAGTTTTAATACAAACTATTTCCAATAGTCTTATTCATTTTCTTTTATGTAGACCTTTTGGTCAGTATTTATACAAACTATTTCCAATAGTCTAAATATTCTTCTTCTTCTTTTTTGTAGACCTTTGGGTGAGCTTTTATACAATCTATTTCCAATAGTCTAATTCTTCTATTAGGTATATGTATTTTTACTTATTTTATGTAGACCATTGGAATAGTTTTTTATACAAACTATTTCTTATAGTCTTATACTTATTTTTCTCTTTTTTATTTAGTCTTTTGGGTTAGTTTTAAGTCTAATTGTCTATTGTGCAGAAATATTATTAACGATATGCACACTTGATGAAAATACATATGAAATGAATGGGATATGGGATGTGACGATATAACCTGCACTAGAATCTTTTCAATACTTTTGTTTAATTAAATTTAAACCATTTATATCATCCTATTTTGAATAATTTTCAACACCTAATATTTAAAGAATGGGGGTTGTGGCCATTACTGAACTCTTCACAACATTTATATTCAAATTAAAAACTATTTACTATAGTTCAAGTCTTCTTCTTCTTCGTTAATGAAGACTTTCAGTCAAATTGAGCAAAAATATAATGCACACTTGATGAAAAAATATAAAAACGAATGGGATGTGACCAATACTAGATCTTTTCAGTACCTACGTTTGTTTAATCAAATTTTAACCACATCCCAACATCGAAAATTACTAAATTTTCAATAGGTACACATTACAATTTGTTTTCGATGATAATATTTAAAAATGGGGGTTGTGGCCAAACCAATCTCTTTACAACGTTGATAAACAGTCATATTTAAAACCATTACGCATAGTCCATGCGAGCAGAAATTGTATAAATATTATACTTCATTCACACTTTATAGCAATATATAAAAAAGAATGGGTTGTGGCCATCACTTGAACATTTTACAATACTTAAACTCAATCAAATTTCAAACCACTTTTTATAGTCTGATATTGCAAAATAATTGGGTGACAATATTATAAAAACGATTGCTTTTTCTTTCACAATTTTACATTCTTGGCCAACGGCGGGACATAAAAGCTAGTGTTAAATATTTATTTAACGCGCACATTTTATAACAAGTTGCCACATTCTGTAGATTAACGTACACATCCAGACAGAAAATTTATTTGTTTTTTTTTTATTTATTTTTCAAAAGATGAGTGAGTACACGTACTGCATAGTAAAGAAACAATGAAACATTTTTTTCAATAAACGAGTACTTACTTGAATATCCATTTTGAATATCATTATGTAAATTATATTCTGATTTTAATTACAACAAAAATTAATATAATTATTTATGTCGGTCTTAGTGGCTTAGTTGGTTGGATATTTAACAGCTGATCCAAGAGTACCGGGTTCAATTCTCAGTGAAGATACAGTTTTGAATTGTGGTTTGAGTCCAGAACTGTGGCAAATTGTTATTGGGTGCGTGTTAAATTGATAT
Organism: Molanna angustata; assembly: GCA_963576475.1. Lineage (NCBI taxonomy): Eukaryota > Metazoa > Arthropoda > Insecta > Trichoptera > Molannidae > Molanna > Molanna angustata. The sequence goes on along the minus strand of OY754986.1, from coordinate 13,010,604 downwards.
TTGACACATAACCTGTTAGTTGCCCGAGAAACAATATTAAAATAAAAAAATCAAATGATGTATTATAGCAACTAAGATTCCTATTCTGTTTTCTGATGTTAACGATTTTTTATTTTATTTATTTATTTAGATCAAAATATTAATGGTCTCACTTATTAGATTTCGTTAATAGCTTACTAAACGCGCAACTAGATAAGAACGACTAAGGGCCGGTATTACAGTCTCAGTTTAAGAGCTAAACTCAAGTTTTTCAAAAATATAGCGTATTACAGTGTCCGTTTAGGCCTAATCTTCCCTCAAATACGACACTAAAACGACAAATATTTAACTCAACGTTTCTGGCGGATTAAGTACTTAACGGTGAGTCAAGTATCATTTGCTAGGCAACGCGTGTAGTTTCAGTTTCTATCACTAGAGGTGTTAGGCAGCAAGTGTAGTTTCAGTGTTCTATCACTAGAGGCGTTAGTTGTATTGACGATGTCGTCATACAACAAAACAAACTGACAGCCATATTGAAACGAACATGGGCATTTAAAATCATTATTTTGGTGAAAAAAATTAAATTTACCATGTTGGATAATAAAACAATAGTATTTCAAGTCGTAGCGTCCCGTTTTGTAGTTCGTATTATTTGAGGTTATTTTAAATTTGACAGATAATAACCACGGAAAAAGTAATATATATCTATAATTGAAGGTTTAGTAACTGACATGCCATATTGCACTGTAATACGGAAATGGATTCAATATCCCCTTAACATTAATCTTGGGTTTAACAAACTCAATGAGTTGAGGGCCGACTATAATACCGGGCCTATATTAGTTAGCATCGGTATTGAAAAATCGTATAAGCGTATACTAAGATATGACTAACTAGTTCACCGAATCGTTTACGAACACCCTCATTTATTTTTTTCATATGGCCGCATTGACTTCACAGATGTCAAAAGATAGATAAATGCGTGTAATCTTTGGATAACTGACATCGAAAAATGAAAACAAACACCGCGTTGTGCTGTGTTGAGTCAATTTCAACACGATTGCGACGAAGAATAACAAGGAAAATCGTTAAAAATTATTAAATTTTTCTGTCAATCTCAAATATGCGTCGGATCATATTATGTGAAGAATCCGCCATTTTGAAATACTTGGTACCTATGACGCGTTAGTGAAGCGTTAAACAACCTCTCGACCTGTCCTAACTTGACGTCTATGAAATAGAGGTTCAATAGAGACAGGTCACGGTTTGTAAACTAAACTTTGTAAGTAAACTTTTTGTTAATCACTAATTAATTAATTTTGTCGGCCTTCGTGGCTCAGTTGGTTAGATATCTGACTGCTGAGCCAAAGGTCCCGGGTTCGATTCCCGGTGGAGACACAGTTTTTAATTGTGTTTTCAGTCTGGATCTGTGAGACGATAAATATCGTAAGTCTCCAGAATGTGGCAACTTGTTATTGGGTGCGTGTTAAATTCATATTTGACATAGTACCTGTTAGTTGCCCGAGAAGAAATATAAAATAAATAAATAAATAATCACGCTCTATTACCAGGTACTAAAGATAGTTTTACCTTAAACCAATTTCCATTAAATTTATAAAGCAACTTGCTCACGCGAGTAACTATTATCATCAAAAACTTACTAAACCCAACCCAAAATTATTTGGGATGCAATAAAATACGACAGCAAAACAATAGTACGTAAATCTTCATTCCCCTTTATTTTTAGGTTAGGTGCAGTTGGTCTTCAACAATAAGAATTGCTTTTATAAATAAATTGTATTTCTCAACATATTATTTACATAGAAGATTTTTAAGACTATTTATTATTTATTATTTTGAAATATTTCGCATTTAATGTCAAATTTGACAGCTCATCCGATCTTGGTTATATGAACTGTGGTGTATTCTATGGTCTAGTCTTCTGGTCAACAATATGCATTATTTATGATGTTTTTATTCGATAGTCATTTCACTTGTGTTATGTCGATTTTTTAATACTTTTGATATTTTTGCTTGTTCATTTTTTCATTTAATATTATGCAGTATTTAACTCACCTCTGATTTATATATTAAGATTTAATTATTCTCAAAAAGAATATTTATGATGTTTTTATTCGTTAATCGTTTCACTTGTGTTATTTCGATTTTTTAATACTTGTGATATTTATGGTTGTTATCTTTTCATTTATTATTATTTGGTATTATGTATCTAAATTTTTCATTCACCTCACTTTTATATAGGTATTAAGATTTTGTGATTCTCAATGGACAAGTCTATAGGTTAGTGTTTCAATTTATTAAAAATGACTTTTTAGGTTAGAAGCCCTGTACGTGTCTTGAGTTCTGTATATGGATTGTCTTTATCCATGGTTCACTATGCTTCACCATTCTGACGATGCTCGGCATTGAGCGATACCGGTGAATGAGAGTTAAATTAATTAATTTATTTATTCATGTCTGACATATTGATATACTTATATTTCATATTATTATTAACATATACATATATTATACAGTGATGCCCAAAGCAGTGTCATTAAGGTGTTTTAATCACCATCAAACAAGGCAAAGCCTGTGTCATGATGGCTATATCTTTTACATAAAATTATGAATACAATATAAGCCTACACATATTAACACAATAGAATTACATGAAATATTAAAAAGATGACTAAAATGATGGGGCTAAAATAATATAAAATATAATGGCTACAATTATATAAAATTATTAAAAAGATGATGGAAAAAATGATGGCTAATATAATTAGAACGAAAAATATAATTTTTGTCAACATAATTTTAAATAATTTATGGGTTCTGAAACAAGTCGACTGCAAGTTGGTGATTGCTGTCTCTTTTAATTTCAATGTCTTCAGCGCCTGCGTTTGACAATATTCTGTATGATGATGGACGTTCGATCGGCGTATGTATGTAGTTGCTTTATGATGTAAACAAACATACAGCTAAGACATTTGAGCAGTTAACACTCGCCTTTCAACCAATGCCAGTTCATTCACGTTCCATGAAGTAGGATAAGAACACATGTCCGTCTAAGCTACAGTTAAACTTAACCAACAGTTCAAACAGTCGCTCTGGCTGGGCTCAAAGTGGAGAATAATTCAATCCTACTACATGTTTTTGTGATATTTTTTTTTTATATATAGTTTCAATCGTTTTTTTGAAAAATTTTATAAATAAAAATGTTGAATCTGAGCGTTGTGATTTTTGGTGTTAGTTTAATTGTAGGAATTAAAGCTATAATCCGTAAGTGTTTTGAATTTACTTAGTCTAATTTTATTGTACTTTACTTTTTGGGCAAATAACCGGTACTTATTATGTCAAATATTAATTTAACACTCGCCCAATAACAAGTTGCCACATTCTGGAGACGTACGATAATAATCTATTTATATTAATATTTTTGAAAACAATTTTGGATAAATCTTTTTTAATGATGTACCAACCTGTTTTTTTTTAATTATTTAGTTACTTTAAAATTTATTTTTATTTATTTATTTATATGCTTTTTTTTTATTTATTCATTCGTTTATTTATTCATTCATTTATAAACGGCTTAAAGCCCTTTTGTAAGCACGATACGTTTTGGGTAAAACTTAACTAAAAAAATACAATTATTTAACACGGAAAATAATATAATACCTACATAAAAAAAACAATAAAAAATATACAATATTACAATATTTACAGATTAATACATATTTATGTATGAATCAACTTCAAAACGATGAATTCATCGTGTTTCGAAGTGTCACATTTCAAAAAACATACAAACTACGAACAAACAAACAAACTTCGAACAAACTACGCAGGGATTGCATTTATTTATAGAACATGTAATCAGTTTGATTCAAAGTTCGCAGATTTTGACATGTTTGGCCCAGGCCATTTTTAGGAAGATATTGAGACATTCGTAACAGTGATTTTCCTTTCCAAATTTTTTCCATTCCTATTCATAGTCCTGTCCTTTTTAACTAGCCTGTCCATTGTTTAATTAATTTTGACTGATCTTATTTTAATTGTTTTATTTATCTTTCTTTGTCTTTTTTGTTTTTCTTTTTCGTAAGATCGTAATTTAGTAATTGGTGTTACTATTTTGGTTTTTATACATAATAATTATATTTGAATTTATATGTATATTAAAAAAAACGGTTTGTAACCTTAAATAAATAAAATAAAAAATTAAACTAACTTAAAGTACATAAATATGTATTAGGTATCAAGGAACATACGTAACATTAACATTGATATTTAGATAAAAAAAAAATGGCAAAAGCTTGAGAACCCAAACACAAATATATATAAAATCATAAAAAAATATAAAATAATCACAAAAGCCGATTAATACCTGCTAACAAAATAAAAATAAATTGTATACATGTTACTTAAGATATTCCTTTAATGTTTACAAGAATTGTAACTATTTCCAAATATTAATAACACGTTTAATATAAATATTTAAAAAATATATAAATATTTAATTACTTAAAAAAGGAAACATAATAAAACAAGACATTATATATTAAATACTAATAAAAACAAGAAACAAAATAATATGATAAAATTATCAATGGGAATTTATTCTATTTTTTTTTTAATTTAACACTTCCATATCCTGTGTTAGTGACGAATTCATTGCCAAATGACAATCTGTTTCAACTAATCAATATTTTATAGTTATATTCTTGACTTCTACTTATTATTCTTTTTAGCCCCTTTCACTCCACTGCTGGATATAGGCCTCTTCCTGGGTTTTCCATTTCTCTCTATCCTGGGCGCTCTGCTTCTACCCATGTCCCAACAGATCGACAATATCGTCAGACCATCTCCTCTGTGGTCTCCCTACACTTCTTCTATTATGATAGGGTCTCCAATTCAGAATTCTGGGGGTCCATCTGTTATCCCTCTGTCGTGCCACATGACCTGCCCATTGCCATTTTAGCTTTCCCACTCTTTCTGCAATGTCTGTGACCTTTGACCGGCGTCTTATTTCCTCGTTTCTTATTCAGTTTCACAAGGATACTAGTTACGTATTATTCAATACATCTTCATAGTATTCCCCGAATTAACCATTAATGCTAGTGAATGAACTTTAGCCGTAAATATTTTTTTATCAGCCGTTGCTAGTTGATCCTTTTTATATTTCCATGCGACATCGGGGGATTAGCTTATATTTCACTTTAAATATCCTTATTAATCTTGCATTCTCTCCTTACGTCATTTATTACTCTCTTTTAATCAAATTCACTTGTCTGTCTGTACTGAAATTTTGCAATAATTTTGACTCCTCACTAACCCAAGGGGATATAGTGGGGAGTTATGATTTTGCAATTTATCAATTATTATCACTTACATGAAGCAAAATCTAACGAGGTCTACTTGAGTATCATATAGGTATACAAATTTGCAAAATTTGAAAATAATCGAATGAATATAAACAAGTCCTACACAGCACACAGCACATAGCACACATATACAGATACATTGTGAAGAAACTTTCAGAATACAATCTCAGCACGATAATAGTTGATAATCTGCAATAAAAAAATTGCCTTAAAAATTGCGAATTAATAACCTTCCACTGTATCCCCTTGGGGGAGTTTATTACACATTTATGTATGCTTCAGTTAAAATAGATAATTGCGAAATCATAACTCCCCACTATATCCCCTTGGGCTAGTGAGGAGTTAAAATAGTGTGTCCTTGAAACAAGTAGGTACATATACATCTCCAAAACGGTCGTGGTAGGATTGAAACTCACGATCATTGTATTACTAACGCAGTGCGCTTAACTATTCTGCCACTACCCTCCCACTCACCCATCATTTTATGTACCTGCTCCTTGAGGTCTGTTCTCATGAAGGTTGCTTCTAATGTGAAGTTTTCCCAGCTAATCCATAGGTTTTATTCATTCTTTCTGTCTTTCTGTGTATGTTGTTTAATCATTTCATTCGTTTTATGACGCCGCCTTAAAATCTTTCTTAGTATTCTTACTTCTCCCCGCCGTACATCGTTATGTTTATACATGCTAGTCCTCTTCTCTCCACTGTTGGATATAGGCCTCTTCCAAACTCATCTACGCTTTCCGATCTCGAACAATACGAACCCCATAGAATTACGAAACCACTGATGAGGCTATAATAATATGAAATAATATATTTATTTTAATTTATATATTTACTTATATATTTATATATTTAATTATTTATTTATTTATTTATTTATTTATTTATTTATTTATTAATTAATTTATTTATTTATTTATTTATTTATTTATTTATTTATTTATTTATTTATTTATTTATTTATTTATTTATTTATTTAAAAATTTATTTTCTTATAATAAATAAATAAATACAATTATTAATATTTTTATATAAAGGTACATAAACTATAATTTTTTTATGATAGCCATACGTGACACGTCTATTGTAGAAGTATTAAAAAAATATTGAGCGAAATTAACAGAATACATACTAGAAAACAACTCAAGTAATAGAGAAAAAAATGTATTATGTCAAATATTAATAAAATAGAATCGAAAAAAGTTACCACATCCTGTAAACCATATTAATTTATCGTCTCTAAATTCTAGACAGAAACCGCGATCAAAAACTGTGCCTTCATGGGAACTCGAATCCGGAAATTTTTGCTCAGGAGTCAGAATATGTCAACGAATATAATATTGCCGAATAGGACATAGGACGAATTGTCTCTATTGAGATATTATTAAAGTTGTCAAATAATATGTACATATGTAGGTAATATCACTAACTTATCAAACACCTTTGATATTTAGGAAAGTCGCAGTCACCTACCTCCTTTGATATAATGAAATTGGATTACAACGCATAGTTCAAATGAAACCTTAATAAATTAATAGGAAACGATGAATAATCAGTGCTAATTTGCGCCACTTAAACATAATTAAGAATTAATGCAAGGTTAGCGACAATCTTTTGTAACAGGTCGGATTTAATGATAAAATAACAATCCCATAATTGAGATAATATAATAAATTATTCATTTCAACAGACTTATAATGAAAAATATAACTAGGATAACCACATAATATTATATAATATATATAAAGTTGTTAATTCATTGATATGGTTTGGTTACTTGTTATATTTAGTTGTTAATTAATTCATATGGTTTGGTTACCAGTAGCGAAATAGCTTAGAGAAGCCGAAAACATTGTCTTGCCTATAAATATAATAACATGTTATAAATACATAAAAATACAGGTATAATCATTGGTTCGAAAACTGTCATTTTATGAACAAAATTAACTTATTACTAATTAAAAACCTTATATATTATTTTTGTTGTTTTATTGCAACCATGCTACAAAATTACAAACTGAATCGGAAGCACGATCCTTTTCATGGCCAGAAAATCAAAATATTATTTTGGTATGTGATTGAAAAATATTTCTCATGGCCACTGAAATGAACAACGATGAACTTATAATAATAATCAGGACAATTTATAAAGCGCCGTTAAGGGACAAAAAAATATTCGACATTTCCCATTCAGGGTTTGCGTAGTCTGAAGGATCTAGGAACGCCCCTGATGGTTACTTGTTATATTAAGTTGTTAATTCATTGATATGGTTTGGTTGATTGGAAATAATGAATGGAAAACGCCTGACGAAGAAAATATACAAAGCGGACAGGAATGGAATGAGAGGTCGGGGAGTTCATGAAAAGGTTGACTGTAAACGACATTCTTAAAGAGAGGAATTTTAGAGTTTGAACAACGAAAATGTATGAGAATGCATGCGATGAATGCTGAAGAGGTGATGGATGCGTGCTAGTGCTAAGATAGAAAATCATGGCGTTCAGTTATCTCTGCTCACCCCATTACGGACACCAAAAACCAGTCAATGTAATTAATGTTGAAAAGACGCAAATTTGTGTAACTTAAGTCTTTTTTTTTTTGTTTTTTTTTTGCCTTTTCACCTTTATGAGGTGTTAACTTAAGTCTTGTTAGTTGAAAAAAAAATTATGCTTTGGCAAGAAAGTATTTTATGAACCATAATTTCTCATTCAAGTATATTGTCGAACATTCACTCTGATTTTATGCACTTGTAATTATTTTTTTCTACAATAATTATTATGGAGTAATTTTTAAATATCCTACTTCAATTTATTATTTTATGGGAATTTACACTGAATTTACAGATGGGTCGATGGCAGAGCGGTTAGCGCGCTGGGCTAGTAATCCAGTGGTCGCGAGTTCGAATCCTGCCTCGACCGATTTCGTTCACCTATAGCACAAGCATTTACGCTTATTTTAGGGAACGTAGGAAGATGTATATGTACTTGTTTAACAAGGACATATTCATTTTTTTTAAAACAAAAATAACTTCTGATTATACATTTTATTTGAAACATACTGTTTAATATATTTTAGTTTTCTGGTTTGAAAGCATTTCTGAATTCAGAATGTATTTTTTTCGAAACATTATTTTTTTGAACTTGAGTCATACATAAATATTATATAATATGTAAATTTTATATATTTTGTATTTTTTTTTAAATAACTAAATTTTGTTTAACGTACCTACCTATCAGAATCGTACGTACAATCTGGTTTGAAAGCATACCTGAATTCAGAATATATTTGACATATTTTTTTGTAAACATACTGTTTTGCATTTTTGGGTTATTGAGTTTGAAAGTATTCCTTAATTCAGAATACTTTTGATATATTTTTTCGAAACATACTGTTTAACATACTATTTGAGTAATCTCGTTTAAAAATATTCCTGAATTCAGAATACTTTTGATATTTATTCGGAAACATACTGTTCAACATATTTGAGTAATCTGGTTTGAAAATATTTCCGAATTCAGAAAACTTTTGGTTATTTTTTTAGAAACATACTTTTTAACGTATTTGAGTAAATCTGATTTCACAATACATTTGATTTATGTTTTCGAAACATACTGTTTAAAATATTTGAGAAATCTGATTTTAAGTACTCCTGAATTCAGAATGCTTTTGATATATTTTTTTGTAAGCATACTGTTTATCATATTTGAGTTATCTGGTTTGAAAGTATTCCTAAATTCAGAATACTTTTGATATATTTTTTCGACACATACTCCTTAATTCAATCTGAGAGTTGTGTCCTCTTAAAAATATCTTATGTGATACCGAAATAGTTGAAAACGTTATAGTCGCCCATACTTAATTTTTCTATCATATCTGTTACATTTTTATATTTTATTTGTTACAGCTGATTACATAAAAGTATGTCCTAGATCTGATCCTAATGTCGACAAATGCATCATCAACTCTATTTACGAATTAAAACCAAAATTAATGGAGGTAAGTTTGTTTAAAACTGTTTGATAAATAAATATAGAAAACCTCTCTTAACTCCTAAGTATAATAACGGGTGAATTTTTATCATTCTAATGTTGAGGATTACGTCTGATTCATTTATTTTTTATTTAAAACTTTTTGAGCACAATAGCGGGCTTATTGCCAAATGAAATATCTTCCAACCAATAATATTCATTTGGTATTTATGATACGTACCAACAATTTATATAAATAAAACATATAATGAAAATATAAATACATATAAAAAAATAAACAAACGAAAGGGACAGGAGAGGTGGGGACAAGGATATGATAAGGAGACAAATTTAAGTGTTATGTGAAAGCAAATGATTCCTCAGAATTCTTTTGAAAGCGGGAAGTGTTAATGAAACTCGAAGTTTCGATGGGATTTTATTCCAAAGACGAGATCCTTGTACGGAGAAAGATGTGATGAAAAAGGATATATTGTGTACTGGGATACTGAGCGTTATTTTTATTCTATATACTGAGTATAAAAGCTTTGTAGGCTGAAATCTATCTATATTTTCTAAAATTTTGGTTATAAGGGATAACGGCAGCAAATAGGGTGAACGGTGCATTAAGAACAATAATGGCCGACCCAATTATCTCAAGGCCAGCAAAGCTCGCTGCGCACAATGCAATAGTCGTACCGTCATTAATGTATGCAAGTGAGACATGGACATGGCAGAAGACGCATGAAAGTAAAATTAACGCTGTGGAAATGAGGTCCCTAAGACGAATATGTGGTAGAACAATCTATGATAGGATAAGGAATGTGGACATCAGACGAGAATGCAAGATTGAAAGAGATATTGTGAGTAGAATGAAAGTAAATACACTACGATGGTTCGGACATGTGGAGAGAATGAACGATGAGCGCCTGTCAAAGAAAGTATACAAGGCTGAAAATAGTGGAATGAGAGGTCGTGGCCGCCTGAGAAAGAGTTGGAATGATCGTATAAATGAGATTTTGAAAGATGGTAATAAACGAAGTCAGAATAATAGGAGAGCATGTATGACGCGATGCATGGATGTAAATGAGGCAAAACATGTATGTCAAGATAGAGGTGTCTGGCGTTCGGTCCTCTCTGCCTATCCCAAGTAGGGATACGGGGTGATAGTATGTATGTAGGGATACACACACAGACACACTAAATGTTCTACTCCGAATTCTGAATTCTTTCGAACAAATCGATAGTTGGTGATGTTTTTTTTTTGTTGAAAAAAATTTGATTCTTACAGAATATTTCAAAGCATAGTATAACAGAACACCGAAGATACTTTTGATAAAGTCCAAATGTAACTTAATTTGATTTAAATAATTCTTGATTAAACAAAAGATAACTACTTACATAGTTGTCAGTTATATTCAGATATTAATATTTAAATGAATACTTAGTAACGACTTATATAATAATGCTGGTTTACTATCGTAAGTATATACAATAAAAACATTGTATTACAAAGGATAATTGATATCATTTAATTATAAGCTCTGACTAGTTTACTATGCTGTAAAGATACTTAATATTATACCTTAGTTATAGCCTTAGCATTGACCTTCCACAGACATTAAACTTGATTGTATTCTTAACGTTACACAACCAAGTTAATGAAAATGAATTTGATTACTATGATATGAACAAATGAGTTAAAAATAATGGATTTCTTGCGGCCAATTTCACTATGGTTCCTTAACGCAAAAATCAATTTGCGTAATATTTTATTCCACCTCCGCTCAGTAATGAAGTGTTGGTATCTACTGTGGATGGTTATCTTTTCTCTTTCATGCACATTTTTTCCCTGCATCTTTTCTGTGATTGCCCTCATGTCCTTGTATCTTCAGGAAAATCCAGTTTACAAAGTTGATATGATTCAACTACATACATGGGAAGATGCACACACTGCCTTTGTATGGTTACATTTACTCAAGGTAAAATGTAAGGTTTGCTTAGTATTCACACATTTTTTAAATATTCGACGTAGGGTACCTCTATCGATGGACGCCGTCAGCATTTAAACGCATTTTTTTCTTGTATGTCAGGATATACGAATTTAATATAGGACAATATAACCTAATCAAACATTTGGTTTTAATAGGTTTGTATGTAGTTTTTGTACACGTAATATATATTCAAACGAGTGGGTTGTGGCCAATGCTATACTCATTCCACAAAGAATTTAAATTTTTTATGGAACATTTTCAGCATATTTTTAAAATGAGTATGTCCTTGTTAAACAAGTACATACATATACATCTTCCTACGTCGAACTCACGACTACTGGATTACTAGCCCAGCGTGCTAATTTACACATTTGATTATGAAAAATTGTTAATCCTTCAATTTATTTTATGAAAAGATGTGCCTTTTTAGCGATTTAAAAATAAAAATATGAATTTTGAAATTTTTTCGAGTTGGGTTGAGTCACATTGAAATATTTGAAAGTTGAAAAAATTGAGAAGCACAGATCAGATATATTCTTATATAATGTAATGGGATATAACCGAATGAAGCTAATATAAGGTATACACATTTACAAAATTTTGAAAGAATCGAATAAGTACTTTATGTCTCTTATCGATAAAGTGGTATAAACGCGCCGCACATAGTACATATGTATGTAGCATATAGTAAACAGCCCACACACACACACACACACACATACAGATATATTGTGATGAAGAACACAATATCAGCATGATACTAGTTGATAGTCTGCAAGTAAAAAATACATTAAAATTGCGAATTCATAACTCCCCATTATATACCCTTGGGGTAGTGAGGAATAAAAAGAAATTGCTTAAAATCCTCAACAATCTATTCTAACTAATCATTTTAACTATGCCACGAATTCTGGACCTTTGGCTCAGGAATTAATTTCAGAATTAAACTGATAATATGCTCTTTGTGAATATTTAGTATAGTTTAGATAGTCTAGAGATCACCAGGTGACTTAACGAAGCTAAAAATAAATCTAATTGATATTGTTTGATCCAGGGAATACCAGAACTAAATGTACCGCCGATGGAGCCACTGTATATGAAGGAGATCGTCCTTTCCAGAGGGCCAAAGGGAGCTCTTCTAGAAGCCACTATGTCAAACCTCAAAGTATGGGGACCTAGCAATTTCTTCATCCAAGAACTCAAGTAAGTTGAAATATGTTTTGATATCTTTTAATTGTATTTCATTTATATGAATTTCTTGAACAATTGTTTTTTGATAATAGCTTCAATTGTCAGATGCCAACTTTGGTTTGTGTTTTTTTGTACGGGATTGAATCTTGTACCTACCATCAAAATACGTACCTTGAATAGCCTCGAAGTATTTGAAATATTGTCACACCGCAGAATTCAACGAATTACCACGGAAGAATATGGTCAGCAATTACACATTATTTTTCGGCTTCACTATTTACAATCGACGAGCATGTATCAGACGATGCATGGATGTAAAGGAAGCCAGAAATGTGTGCAAAAATAGAAAGGAAGGCGCTCGATTCTCTCTGCTTACCCCGTAAGGGACATGGCGTGATGTTATGTATGTACTATTTAAGGAACAAATATTCTAGGCAGTGAGAACCGAACACCAAATTCTTCTATCTTCACACATACATCGCCTCATCAACATTGATACACTGTCTCATACATGCTCATCTTGCTAGTAATGCAATTTTACTTAAAATTTCTCAACAGGTATCATGTAGAAAATACATACTTACTATGAGTTTCGTGACAATGTTTTTGTGTGTATGGCGTATTGTGAAAACTTTTGTCCTCTGGGAATATTATAATGCATTTAGAGATTGTCAACCTTTCAAGAAGAAAAAATGAACGCTTACTATGGTGTGGAGAGTTTAGTGTTGGCTACAACCCACTTGTTTTTTTTTCAAATTTATGTACGTACGTGATTTATTACGCTAAATAAATAGTTGAGAATTCGATTTTTAAATAACAGTCGTGTCTGATTATATTTCAAATGACGTTTTTCAGATCTGACCTGCGCAGAAACCGTTTTGACTTCAGACTTCTGCTTCCGCATCTCCACTTTGAAGGAAACTACAAGATGGACATGCAAATTTTGCTCTTGACACTTCATGGAAAGGGGGATATCAAAGGAAACTTCAGTAAGTAAATATATGACCATATACAGAAACTTTCATTTTCTTCTTCGTAGTGTATTAGGTCGTTTGACCAGTTTGTGAAGGTGGACTTTCCTGGGAGAAGGATGTACAACTGTCCATTTCTGATTCAAATTTCATATTTGTATCAGACCATCGTGGTTTCTTCAGAAGCGTCTTCTGCTACTTTCCCATCTTGTTAAGTCCTCTACCCCGCATATTTGTAGACCTGATCGCCTCAAATTTGATGCGATCCCTGAGAGTTCTTCCTGCAACGGATTGGAGAGTCTATACAGACGTATTCAGGCACGCATATGGCGTGTACAGAGTAGGCTGGGCAGTACATTTTTTTTCAAATCCACGTATGAAAGGTGTCTTAAAAGTTGCTTATTTGGATACTGTTAATTTAAAAAATAATAAAAAAAATATTCATTACTACTTTTGGCCCTCTACCAGAAGTCAAAGTTTACAAAACAGTCATTTTTTTATTTTTCTGCCTCAAGTTATATCATATAAAAATATTTTTTTATGTTCGTTGCAATACGTAGAATGCAGTAGTTGGTTAAAATAAATATAATTCATTTTAAGTTCATTAGTAGGTACGTGTTCTAGTGTGTCGCTCTCCATTCGTTGATTTGTAAGGGAGTAAATGTTGGTCAATTTCGGGAGAGCTGTCAGCAGCGCTGTAATAGTCAATTAGATCGGATGTATGTTATTAATGATAAAATTCACTACCCGCAATGAAACGAATATTATTTAGTTTGGAAAAATCAAGAAATTTCTAACATCCAAGGTAATTTATATTTTCAAACATACTACAAGACCCAGCTTCAAGTATCATTAGATGGCTAAAAGTATTATTGAATCGAAAAATAACTTTTGAGACCCCTTCCGCTAAGATATGTCAATAATTAAAATTCATCATACATGGCCGGCCCCGCCTAGTGTACAGTAAGTATTTCATACAATAATTATCAAAAATAAACAAGAGTGGGTGTTGCCAATCCACTCAGCTGCGTCTTAGGACTGACAACATGGATCTTGAAGGGTGGACTGTATATTTTGTTTGATAATATTATTTGGAATAATATCGGGACGGGATGGCGGAAGCGAATCAAACTTAAAATCGTCTTAGTGCTACAAGGCCACCTTCTTCACACTGGTGATACATATGATGCCGTCACAATTAATAGATAATTCACACATTAAACACAATTATCGATCGAAATCGGACCCTTTTTGATACACACCGCGCCGTATCAAAATCTCGGTTTGTCTGATACTTGTCGACTGGCCTTGGGCGTTCGGCTGATTGAAATCTGAAATTGTTTATTGAACAAACAGTGTTTAACACTAAATATCAAGAAGTTCAATGATCTCTTACTCAAAAGTCACAAAAAGGAGAAGATTAAAAAAAAATAAAAAAAGAATAAATAACATATTATGACAACAATAAAAATCAGTAAAGATATTACAATTTGAAATTTGTAATTCTCCACGAAAAGAAGGAATCCTTGAACTTCGGGGAGGAGTTTACAAAATTAACAATTCGCAATTTACAACATAATGAAACTACAATTTATGTACAGGCATACAAAACTTCAGGGTTCAGAAAATTAACAATTCGCTTATTAGATAAGAGAAAAAAATAAAACCAATTCATATAAACGTAAGTACCTACACAAAACTTCAGAGTTCAGAAAATTTCTATTTTATAAAAATCTACAGTTCATATAAAGACACACAAAACTTCACACAAACTTCATTTTTGAGATTGAATGTAAAAAAATGTTATCGCCAAAAATAAGGTCGTTGCAACTTATATAAATGAAATCGTGACTCTCCACTAAATTAAAACATTTATTTAAAACATTCCAATTCGGCTCAGATGACCGGGCAGAAAAATGGCTGCTTTGGAAACAAAGATTTTATATATATATATATATATGAAGGCGTCTGGTAAAGAAAAATTAAAAGAAGAGGAGTTAAAAATTGCAATATTATTATATGCAGTAGATGATAAAGGTTTGGACATATACAATAACCTAGAAACAAAGTTCAAAGACAATTTAGAACACGTGGTGGACGCGTTTGAAAAATATTGCCGTCCCAAGGCAAATGTTTCATTAGAAACATTCAAATTAAATAATATTGTGAAAAAACAGGGACAAACATATAAAGATTTTGTTACGGAAATAAAGAAGCAAGCAAAAATGTGTGAATTTAAATGCAGCAAATGCAGTTGCAGCTACGAAGAAAGGATTGTTAAGGATAAAATTGTTATGGGTATTTCCGATAAAAATATGATTACTCAGCTATTGAAAAATCCAAATGATACCCTGGAGATGATGGAAGAACGACTATATATCCAAGAAGAATCAGAGTGTAGTACGGACAAGCTCGTAAAACAAGAACAAAACGAAGTTTATGAAACAAACAAATATGTAAAAACCAAAGAAGTCAAACAAGAAAGAAAATATAAATGTAAAAAATGCGGTACAATGCACTGTTATGGGAAGTGTCCTGCTTATGGAAAAAAATGTAACATTTGCAAAAAATTAAACCACTTCAGTTACGGATGTCTTAATAAGAAAAATGTGAATAAAATGGAGATGGAGAATGGGGATTTGCTATTAGTACATCAAGTCCTCATTACCCCAGATCCAACGGCCTTTCAGAAAAAGGTGTTGGTATTGCCAAAAATATATTAAAAAAGGTTCATTTTGAGAATAATAATAATAATAATAAACACTTCCTTGCACCATGCGCAAGTGGCGAGTTTATTGCCGTATGGCAATTTCTTCCAACTAACCAGTGTTTCCAGCCCAGAGAAGCAATATTTGCGTGAGAAATTAATTTAAATATATTTCTCCTCTACTGGGAATCGAACCCAGGACGCCCGCACAGAAACCGAACGGCTTACCAACAGTGCCACGGCGGTCGGCACTGTTGGTAAGCCGGAGAATGGGGATCTTCATAAAGCATTGCTGGAATATAGAACAACTCCACTAGCCAATCTAGAGTATTCCCCTAGTCAACTCCTTATGAGTCGAATCTTGAGGAGCACTTTACCTATGTCGAAAGAGATCTTAAAACCAAAATTTATCGAATTTGAAATAGTTAAAAAAGATTTTGACAAGATTAAAAAGAACACTGAGGATCACTATAATATAACAAGGAATAGGAAAATAGTTGAATTTGAGCCGGGAGAAAAAGTATTAATGAAAAATACAATTAAAAACATTTGGGAAGATGCAGTCATAGTTAAAAAACATCAGTCCCCTAGATCTTATATAGTTAAACATAATAATGGATGTCTTTTTAGAAGAAACCATTTTTTCTTAAGAAAAAAGGTGGATAGGGAAGGTAGTAAAGATACTATTAATGTCAATATAAATGATAATAATAATGATACAAAGTATGTTTCATTTCCAACTATCAACAATGATGAAAATCATGAAATTGTCCAAACCTCTAGATATGGGAGGGTTATTAAGAAACCAAATAGATTTATGTGATTAGTGTAATAGGAATAAGATTGTTTAAAAATGCTAGTTTATAAGACTTTACTTTAAATATAATATAATAAAATTGGATATATAAATGTAAGTTAATATTAATAAGACTTGTTTATAAAAATGCTAGGACATAATCATATTTGGAAGAGACTAAAGGAAGGGGTGTTGTGTAATCTATGGAAAATTATTATTGTTGGATTCGATGCGTTAAAATATTTAAATGTGGAACATTTATCATTGTTTTATTTCTATAATTTTTATAATGTTTTTTGCTGCTATGGTTTTAAAAATAATAAAGATGAAGGTTACTTTTTCAACCTAAACTGACTGTCACACAATGTGTTTTAATTTATTATAATATTTAAAACAATTTAAACAATTAGCCTTTTTTTATATATTTAACACTGTTAACACACCTGACACCATGTTTTAAATATTATAATAAATTAAAACACATTGTGTGACAGTCAGTTTAGGTTGAAAAAGTAACCTTCATCTTTTATTATTTTTAAAACCATAGCAGCAAAAAACATTATAAAAATTATAGAAATAAAACAATGATAAATGTTCCACATTTAAATATTTTAACACATCGAATCCAACAATAATAATTTTCCATAGATTATACAACAAGTGTGGAGAGTAAAAAGGACAATTGTTGCAATCACTGCCCGCCCTACACCCACAAATCAGTTTCCTTCTATACCGCGTCCTAATACATCTTACTGAATCCGCATTTCATCCATTTTTTACCCCCCCCCCCTACATTGCAGTCACTATATTCACTATAATTGTTCTCTCACCGCGCGCGTGTGATCAAAGTGACTAGTTGTGACCATCCAGACAAGGGAAAACACAGGAATAATCAATTAAGTGTAGTGTTACATCTATATATTTCCTCTTACCTTGCAGTGGTTGCAACAAATCATCCCTGCGTAAATATACAATCCACTAATTTCATATCCGCGTCAACAAAAATCAAATTAAAGGTTGAAAAAGCTGTAAAAGGTGGATCTCATATTAGGCATAAAAATATAGATTTTTTTTTTAAACCTATAATTGTATGTAAGTACATTCGTTAACTTCAGGTTTTGATCGCATACTATTGGTAGGTCTACAGATATGTACGAAGGTACCTATACAAAGATATGCATGTAGAAAATACTTGTAGGTATAAAAATTCAGGTATGTAATGTGAAAAGCCTTGATCTTGTCTTTATTATATTGATATTTATATAACATCGTCATCATAAATCCGCAATTGTACATATATATTTTTTATTTACAATTATTCTGACCTGTCATCTACAGGTACATCCGTGTTTGTATTATTACAATGAAAGAAAAAAAATGTTACACATTGTACACAAACAGGGCGCTGGAACAGGGGTTTCAGGGATGAATTAGCAATGGTATGAAAAAGTACATGTTTTCTTACATGTATTAATCATGTAGCATTTATTTATTTAATTTATGTAGATACAGCAAGTTCACAAATGGATTTTATTACCACAAGGCATTTTTTCCAATCGATCCGAGCAACGCGAAGTCAGGAAAAAATTCGGTGCATTATAACAATAATTATAAATATTTCCTTGCACTCTGCGTAAGTGGCGGATTAATTTCCACGTGGCGATATCTCCCAACAAAATCAGTGTTTCCATCCCAGAGAAGCAACATTTGCGTGAGAAATGTATTCAAATAAATTTCTCCTATGCTGGAGACCCTATCCATGGCGCCCGCACAGAAACCAAACGGCTTATCAACTGCGCCATGGCGGTTGGCATGTACCTACTTACAAATTTGATCAGCAGTAAATAGCATTAATAATATGAAAGCATAAAATTTTATATTACAATCATAAAATTTCATATTACAATAGTGACTTGGTTTTTCATTGGCCACAACCCACTTGTTTTGAATGTATGTAGGTATGTTTAGCGATAATTTTTTACTACGTTGTCCTATGATTCTATTTTCATTAGAAATAGGGTATATTTCGATTGGTCCCATTTCTAATTTGGTCAAAATGTGATTATGGGAACAAATCTTGACCATATTTGGTCACTTCAGCGATAGTAATTATATATATATATATATATATATATATATATATATATATATATATATATATATATATATATATATATATATATATATATATATATATATATATATATATATATATATATATATATATATATATATATATATATATATATATATATATATATATATATATATATATATATATATATATATATATATATATATATATATATATATATATATATATATATATATATATATATATATATATATATATATATATATATATATATATATATATATATATATATATATATATATATATATATATATATATATATATATATATATATATATATATATATATATATATATATATATATATATATATATATATATATATATATATATATATATATATATATATATATATATATATATATATATATATATATATATATATATATATATATATATATATATATATATATATATATATATATATATATATATATATATATATATATATATATATATATTGAGAAGGTGTGTGATAATGGAACAGATTTTGATATGCTTCAACACTTCCTTCCACCAACAGTCAGCGATAGAGGCAATGAGACTCATGAAAATTTTACTCTCAGGGTCATGTTTTTAATCGTGAACCTATATGAAGACAAAATGAATTCAAACAATTGAATTAAATTAAATAAAAATATCAACTGAATATGAGAGATAATGATGTACTGCATTAGGAAGACAGAGAGATAACGCACTTTGAGATATTTACATTTTTATTGTAGAAATAAATTATAATACATGACTCTAAAATATCAAACTTTGTTTGTATAGTACCAACTATTTCCTATAAGAGGAAAATGAAAATTGAATATAAAAGTGAAATTTTTAAATATTTGTTATAAAAATAATGTTAAAGATTGAAACTTATATATAACATGAATTTACATCAAAATCAAATCAAACAAAATCTCTTTCATATCATACTCAAAATCATGATTTCAATCTATATTAGGTTCAAACATAATGGATTCACATTCATATATTCAGACAATAAAATCATAAAGGTATAACTCATCATACAGCTATGGAGTAAACATTATAAAACAATATCGACTCGCAGCATGAATAAGGAGATCCCCTCGATGACCAATATCTTCAAATGAATCCGGTTGTAGAAGATGTATTTAGATTTTAAAATTCTCGTGACTATTTGTATCTTGATCCCTCCATGTTACAATAAAATCCAAGTGAAGAAATTTGTTTGTGTCCAAGTAAAAATCCAAATGAAGAAATTGTCTCCGACAATTTCCTATATGTGACTCCTTTGTCGTCAGTTATAAAATTTTAGGTTAGGCAGAATTAAATGTCGTACATTTCATCGTCGTGTATATGCAAGCATGGTAATTGCAAAATAATATCCAAATAAAATATATTTCCAATGGAAAACTAAATGGAATAACATTCGAATAATCCATTTGTAGAATTAAATAAAAATTATTTTCGTCAGAATGGGTGCGCAATATCAGGGTAGGATTGAATTTGGGATGACTGACATTTATATCAGCATCTAGATTATAGAAAAGAAAACAGGATTATTGGTTTGAAAAATGATCTCTCGCCAAACTATCTTGACATACGAACACATAAAACAAACTTACCCCAAATTCAGAAATTCAAATCGACGTCGGCCGCCATTTTCCTACACTGGCCGTACCGCTTCGATAGGTGTATGCAAAAAGAAAGAATTTGACATAAGCTTTGCTAATCATAAAAAATATTGCCACCTGACAAAAATCAATTTAGTGTGTTCGCACAAAAAAAACTATAAATTCCCAATTATTAATTTTTCCCTATACATAATTTTCTATAACATGACATACCCGCAACCCCACATAAAAAAAATTTAATAGAAATTTTTTTTTAAAAAAAAACTGAAAATTGCAAATTATGAAACCAACCCAGAGATCATAAATCAAACCGAAGGATATGAAAAGAAAAAGGAAATCATTTGCATCATAAATCATCATCCTGAAACAGTTACACAATAGACATGGTAAAACAACGATATACTTATCTACCATTCAAAAAAAATATAACCTGAAACATACAAAATCATGTTAACGGATTAAAAAATATTGACCTGTAAAACGAATACTGTTTGAAATATAAAATATTATTCCTTCAGAACATAACCTTCTAATATGTATCCCCAATTCCTAAATACAAATATCTCAAAAAATTTAACTTTAAAATATTTAAGTACAATTTGACATAACAGAGTTCCGCTTGTAAGAAAAGAAAACTCCTAACAAAAACAAAAAAAATGATCCCAATTAATGAAATAACATAACACCCAATTAAATGATAAAATAAAATTAAAACGACTCATTTAGAGTTACTTTATGATCTTTTATTACATCAATTTTTACAAGTATCACTTTATAACAAGTGAAACTTACACCCTAAATCCCAAAAATAATTGAAGGCTCACAAGAAGACTACAATTTTTAAATTTAAAACTTTTCCCCTAACAAATTTTTAATTATTAGTAGAAAATTTGACTAAAAATACTCTCATATATCGCTCATTTTCATTTTTTTAGCTAAAACGACCGAAAAGGCTTTAGCATAAAGAATAATCTCTCAAGTCACAAAGTACTTTCAAGCGAGATATATATATAAAAAAAAAAAAAATGATCTCTTGGGAAATCAGATGTCCTCAAGCGAAATACAAAGATTTC
This sequence comes from Molanna angustata, assembly GCA_963576475.1. NCBI lineage: Eukaryota > Metazoa > Arthropoda > Insecta > Trichoptera > Molannidae > Molanna > Molanna angustata. The sequence continues at coordinate 12,988,782 of OY754986.1, read as the reverse complement.
TTGGCTCATCGGATACCCTCAAGCGAGATACAAAATGCAAAATCCAATTATAAGCCGGAAAAATGCAGGGCTATCATGTGGAATGGAAAGTCTTAATATAAATATTATATAATTCCTAAAAAAAAAATATAACATTTAACACAAAAACTGGTTAAACATTATTTAATACTATTCCTAACATCAATTATAAAAAATTAAAAACCCCAAATCTTCAAAATAAATTTTAAAACATTTAATAAATTATGACAAAATGTCAATTATCACATCTATGAGATTCCATAGAATGAAATTCAGTTCAAGACCAAACAACCACACCTTCATATCTTGTATATAAAAGAAAATAAATAAATAAATTATTAATTAGCAGTGACATCACATACAAGATCCCTTCTCAATTAAAACTATTTAAACAAATAAATTCTGGAACCTATATATTTTATGTTTTCACACAGATTACTACAAATTAATATTAAAATTATTCATTATTAAAAATTAATTTTAAACCCTTCTCATGTTTCCTGTGATTTGATGTCTATCACTCAATGATTAAAGAAATTTGTATTTCTTTTACCCACAAAACGATGTAACCCATCACAATAAAATCTCAAATTCAATATTAAAATTTAATCTATCAGAATCAAATCCTTAAAACTGATTTATACAAAAAAAAATATATATAATACCACAGAAATTTAAAACAAATTCACAATTTGTTTCTACTATTTGATCTCCATTACCAGATTTTTAAATTGTTTTGTATTCAGATTATATTATATTATGGTATTCCATTTTTATTATGTATTCTTTTTTAGACAACGTAAAATATGGGATGTATCCAGTTGACATCTTAATTAAAGAATTCATCGCTGAGCGAATAGGGACAACATGGTTATACTCATCTCGTTGATTATCATGAACCAATGTGGTAAGTGCCGTAATGGATTTTCTATGTTGAACTTCAACAACGTTGGCCTGAGGTGAATAAAGATACGAACAATATAAATAAGGAGTGTCATTTTTCTTAATTAAGTCCACTGATTCATTCATTGTGTAATTAACTTCGCCATCAGAGATCGAATACGTCTGCTCAGTATTTACAGGATCGACTAAAGGATCATGGATATCTGAATTATTATTATCATTGAGCAAATTCGAATCACTAAATTCATTCATTTCCACCTCACGTACACACTGTGTAGTTTCGGACTCCGTATTTGACAAAATTATGGAAGTATTATCCGTTAGTTTCAAATTTTCATCATTCGTAATTATTGATAAGTCTATATCATCGTTACCATTAGACAACTGAGGTGGGGAATCATCCACTAAAATTTCTTTATCCTTATTATCAACATCAATATCAACATATGGTATACCATAGAATTTTTTCAAGCTTCTAATTGAATCATCGTCAACCACTGATTTTTTCAATTCTTCTATTATTTGTCTAATTGCCCCATTACATGCTTCTGCCTGTAATCTCAAATCCCTCCATGTGTTTGCTGATGGTAAACCACGCATTTTTAATTGTATTTTTAATTCCTCGATTGATTTAAAAGCATATTTTGGAATTAGATCCATAATTATTCGTTTTAAAAATAAAAAAAATTGAACTAGATTAAAACTGATAATCAAACAATAAAATACTTCACAAATAATAAAAAAAAATGTTGAACTTTTGACACTTCGGTTCTTATAAAAAAAAACTGATTTCGGAATAATAATTTATGGTTTACATAAATGGACTACTCGAAAATAATATAAATGAATATAAAAATCAACGATTACCCAACTATTGTTCAATATTCTTTAGATATAATGAGATCTTAAAGATGTAACCAAAACTTTATTTTGAATTTGACAAGATGATTTCTGCATCAAACAAGTATATGAAAATTACGATTAACTTTATAGTATGTTGTATTAAACGTTCAAAAACCATAAATAACATAAGACTGACCTTAAAACGATTCTGAATAACAATAATTTGATAATATTCATCCTATAATCAACTATATTTAACGTTTAATATCATAGAAAAGAGATGTTTAATATTAACGCATTATACAATGTCAGAATGACAAATCGTATTTATGTCGGTAAGTAGATTTCTATAATATATAACAATTAATTGCTCGTGATATTCGAAATACAGAAAATATTGAATAGATAACTGAATCACATAAAAGTATGACCGTTTATTCACAGGTGGCGTTAATTCGTTTCTATAAAATTCATTGAACAAATAATTATTGATTCCCTTTAAAATAATAAATAATGACCTCTTTTTTAAAAATAAAATACTATATTTAATGATAAACAAAATCACACCTCAATATGGAATATTAATCTTCCTAAAAAATAACTGGAAAAACGCATAATAAACCCAAAACATGTATAAAAAAAACTGTAGTAATGAAAAATTCAATATAATAAATAATACCTTTTTACCTCCACTTATTTGTATTAAATGTGAGATTTTCCCTTTAAAATCATCTGAATATTATGGTATTAATATAAAAGCTTCCAGAAGTGAATCTCGAATAAAACAAAATCCAAAATCTGAAAATTGTAAAAAGAATTAATCACACCTGTTAAACAACGATGAAAAATTTTCACACATCCCCCTTTAACAAATAAATCCCCCTAGAATACTGATTGAAAATTATTTAACAATTCCTTTCCACCCTATAATGAAGTTAAAAAATAAATTTTGATAAAACACCAAAACTAAATTGTTTATATTTAAGAAGAAAAGAAAAAAAAATTAAAATGATTATGTTGAAATATTCTCTCTAAAAAAAATCACTAAGTTATTCTTCCAATTAATAATCAACTTTTCAAACAAGAACTTTCTTTTCAAAAAAATAATTAAAATTGAATTTGTAAATATGACTGTTCACTTCCAAAGTAAGAAAAGATCTATCTCCCCACAGAATGCAATTACAATAATACAATAATTATAATTTCCCTCAAAAAAAAATACACTCAACAATAATTCTTGTCACTAGGTAATTAATAATTTTTTACTGAAACAATACATTCTGTACAACATTCTGCATATATAAAAAAATTCAAATTATGTAGGTAATGAAATTTCTTTTGACATTGAAAATTTGTCAAATATAAAAAAAAAATCTTCAAATAAATGCTTCTGTATGCTGGAATAAAAAGAGACATAATAAAATTCAGATTCTTTCAACGATCAGTGATAAAATGATAGAAAAAACACAAAACAATCACTTAACTTTTGACGATGTGAGATATGCTCAAAGCCAAATTGTATTGATGTTGTACATAACTGAGCATCAGATCTTTCCTGGTCATCCTCCAAGCCATGTTGATCATCTTAGTGTCCTTGTCAGTTTTAAGGAAGGTTAAAAGGTGGGATTTATATGGAATATAGGAGTTCCTACCTAACGTAAACTTTCTATAGATTCTACCTATTAATCTCTCCCCTCCAAACACAGCACAACAAGATAAAGGTATAAAATTTAAAATCTGGGCGCCAGTCCTCACATAAATTCACGATCCATGAACGCCTAATAGTCCACGCCAAAGAATTTTTAAAAATTAAGCTCCTCGATGTGACTTTAATGAGAAGGGGTTCCACGTTGGGCCGCCAATGAGAAGGTGTGTGATAATGGAACAGATTTTGATATGCTTCAACACTTCCTTCCACCAACAGTCAGCGATAGAGGCAATGAGACTCATGAAAATTTTACTCTCAGGGTCATGTTTTTAATCGTGAACCTATATGAAGACAAAATGAATTCAAACAATTGAATTAAATTAAATAAAAATATCAACTGAATATGAGAGATAATGATGTACTGCATTAGGAAGACAGAGAGATAACGCACTTTGAGATATTTACATTTTTATTGTAGAAATAAATTATAATACATGACTCTAAAATATCAAACTTTGTTTGTATAGTACCAACTATTTCCTATAAGAGGAAAATGAAAATTGAATATAAAAGTGAAATTTTTAAATATTTGTTATAAAAATAATGTTAAAGATTGAAACTTATATATAACATGAATTTACATCAAAATCAAATCAAACAAAATCTCTTTCATATCATACTCAAAATCATGATTTCAATCTATATTAGGTTCAAACATAATGGATTCACATTCATATATTCAGACAATAAAATCATAAAGGTATAACTCATCATACAGCTATGGAGTAAACATTATAAAACAATATCGACTCGCAGCATGAATAAGGAGATCCCCTCGATGACCAATATCTTCAAATGAATCCGGTTGTAGAAGATGTATTTAGATTTTAAAATTCTCGTGACTATTTGTATCTTGATCCCTCCATGTTACAATAAAATCCAAGTGAAGAAATTTGTTTGTGTCCAAGTAAAAATCCAAATGAAGAAATTGTCTCCGACAATTTCCTATATGTGACTCCTTTGTCGTCAGTTATAAAATTTTAGGTTAGGCAGAATTAAATGTCGTACATTTCATCGTCGTGTATATGCAAGCATGGTAATTGCAAAATAATATCCAAATAAAATATATTTCCAATGGAAAACTAAATGGAATAACATTCGAATAATCCATTTGTAGAATTAAATAAAAATTATTTTCGTCAGAATGGGTGCGCAATATCAGGGTAGGATTGAATTTGGGATGACTGACATTTATATCAGCATCTAGATTATAGAAAAGAAAACAGGATTATTGGTTTGAAAAATGATCTCTCGCCAAACTATCTTGACATACGAACACATAAAACAAACTTACCCCAAATTCAGAAATTCAAATCGACGTCGGCCGCCATTTTCCTACACTGGCCGTACCGCTTCGATAGGTGTATGCAAAAAGAAAGAATTTGACATAAGCTTTGCTAATCATAAAAAATATTGCCACCTGACAAAAATCAATTTAGTGTGTTCGCACAAAAAAAACTATAAATTCCCAATTATTAATTTTTCCCTATACATAATTTTCTATAACATGACAATATATATATATATACCATATTATACGATTTCAACTATTCCTTATTTAATAGGAAGAAAGTGCTTCAATGGTGATCACATATATAAGTTTCATCGAGTTATGATTATAGTACTCATGAGAAAATATCATTTAATTCTTCAATTTGAATATATCTTCCTCTTCTCTTCCTTTCCTTATCCTTTAGTTTATGAATTGTTCACGAAGTGGTCTACCACAGTTCTTATATGCTATCTTCTTTGTTTTTTTTGTTTACTTTTCTTCTGCTATCTTTGTTCATTTTTGTTTGTAATGTGATTTACTTATTACCATAGTACACACTGTTTTGTATATTTAACATTAACTCTGGTTAGTTGGAAGAAATATCATTAGGCAATAAGCCGGGTCAGAAGTTACGGGAAGATGACCACCTCCGAGTAGTGCCTACCTGATATCTTAATCCAGTTTATCAGTGCAGCCTTGAAGGATCTTGAAGGATCATTAAGGTAAGGCGCGCATGGAAGCTAAAATTCATCGGCCGGTAATAATCGGCCGATCGGTTCTAGCGCGCATGGAAGCTTATAGAATCGTACGATTGGAAATAACACGGCGGTCAACATTCACATTTTTAAAATACAATATGAATTCACAAGTTTTAATATACATATGATTAGAAATATGGATTGTTTTATTCATTAAGTGGAATATTTATTAAATTACCTATCTTCTTCTTCTTCCGGTGCCATGTCAGGAACCCCCAACGTCGGCTATCTCTCTGGCAAATCCCTCTCTGTCCTGTGCTGCCCGGAATATCTGTTCCACGGTCCTGAAGCCGGTCCATTCCCTAATGTTGCGCAGCCAGGACATCTGTCTCCTTCCAGTCCCTCGGCGACCTTCTATCTTGCCCTTCAGTATTAGTTGGAGCAAGTGATACTTCTCCCCCCTCATTATGTGATCTTGCGGACCTTTACTGTAGACAAGAGTTTCCTGGTTGTTCTGGCTCGACTTAAGACTTCTGAGTTCGTAACCAGATCTGTCCAAGGGATTTTGAGCATTCTGCGATGCAACCACATCTCAAAAGCTTCCAGCCTGTTCATGGTGTTAACCTTCAATGTCCAAGTCTCACAGCCATATAGCAACACAGACCACACATAACATCTCATCATCCGCTGTCTCAGGTCCATATTGAGCTTTTCGTTACAGAAGTAAGATCTCATTTTATTAAAGGCAGCTCTTGCTATCTCAATTCTGCACTTGATCTCCAGGTCCGGGTCAAGGGACTCCGAAAGAATACTGCCAAGGTACTTAAATTTATCCACCTTATCTATAACCTTGCCCATTAATTGCAAGGAAGAACCAGGATATTCACATCGACCAAATGTCATCCACTTTGTTTTGGCTACATTTATAGATAAGCCCAAATGTTCACCAAATATATTGACATTGTTTAACAATTCCTGGAGATCAGAAATATAATCCGCCAGTAATACAGTATCATCGGCGTACCTGATATTATTAATTACCACGCCGTTGACTTTTATACCCCTCTCGGTGTTGTTGAGAGCTCTTTTAAATACATAATCAGAGTATAAGTTGAAAAGTAGAGGAGACAAGATACAACCCTGCCGTACTCCTCGCTGTATGGGTATTTCATCTGATGTCACATTTCCACGTCTGATCTCCACGTCTGAATATAGGTTTTGGATGAAGTTCAGATCTTTTGTATCCAGATTGCACTCCTTCAGCATTTCAATTAGGTCACAATGTCTCACCCTATCAAATGCCTTTTCATAATCGATGAAACATGCAAATACCTCTTTTCTCTGGTCACGGCATTTTTGTAATAATACATTAATAGCCAGTAATGCTTCCCTTGTACCAAAAGCATTTTTGAAGCCAAATTGCGTGTCATCGAGGTCCTGTTCATATTTACTGCGAATCCGTGCATGAATAATTTTAAGGAAGAGCTTTAACACGTGACTCATTAAGCTGATTAATCTATAATCACCGCATTTCTTTGGGTGCTGCTTTTTGGGCAATGTCACAAAAGTGGATCTCAACCAATCTTGGGGGATATTTCCTGTGTCATATATGGCATTAAATAGTCTCAACAGGTAGGTAATATTATCGTCTCTAATGAGTTTTAACAGTTCAACCGGAATATCTTCTGGTCCGCACGCTTTTCTGTTATCCGAAGTACTTATCGCATGAAGGATTTCTGACTTAAGGATTGGTGGTCCATTAAAATCGTTACTAGTTGTAATGCCAGGCCTCGTATCTTGAAACACTTCAAAAATGTATTTCTCCCATGTTAGCATTATTTGCTTTTCATCCAAAATCAATTTATTAGAATCGTCAGTTAAACATGAAGGAGTAGTCTTTCTAGTGGTACCTGTCATTTCTTTTAATTTCTTATGCAGTTTAAATGCATTGTGATTACGGTCATAAAGTTCTAATTCTTCACATTGACACTTTATCCACTCCTCTTTTGCTTTTCTTATTTCCCTTTTTATTTCTCTTTGCAAGTTTTTATACTGGGAAATATTATTTTTGTTTCTGCGCCTTTCATCCATCAATTGTAATATATGGTCAGTCATCCAATTTTTCTTTTTTAATGGTCGTTCTGCTTTTAGATTTTCATTACAAATATCAGAAAACACGGATTTAATGTTGTTCCATTGCAATTGTACCGGTTCTTCCACTGGATTTTCGAAGAGCTGCCTGAATTTTGTATTAATCTTTTGCTGAACAGTATTTCTAACCAGATCTGATTGCAATTTAGAAACGTCAGTCCTGTTGGTCATTTTTGGTTTTTTTATTTGTTTCAAGCGTAAAGTGATATCCGCAACGAGTAGAATGTGATCAGATCCGACATCTGCTCCAGGATATGTTATGACTCTTTTAACGGAGTTCCTGTATCTATGATCTATTAATATATTATAGTCTATCTGATTTCTTACAACGTCGCGTACAATTCCATCCTGAGGTGATATCCAAGTATATAGTCTTCGTTTTGGTAATGTAAACCAGGTGTTCATTATGACCATATTTCTTTCTTGGCAGAATTAATAAAGCCTATAACCCCTTTCGTTGCTTTCACCTAGACCACACTCACCAACAATATTGGAGCGACGGCCCTTTCCAATTTTAGAATTGAAGTCACCAATGATACAATTCAGTTCTCCTTTTAAACTGTTCAGTGTGCTGGCCAATGAGTTATAGAAAGATTCTACATCACCATCATATCTCTTTTCTGCCGTTGGTGCGTACACCTGAATGACATTTATGTCTATTGGCTGAGAGTGTAGTTGCATAAGTATTAATCTGTCGGAGATGGGTATAACATTTTTCACAAATTTCTCGTATTCTTTCATAACAAAGAAAGCAACCCCATTTCTTCGGTTTCTGTCATGTGAATCGCTTCCTGAATAATATAGCTTTCCCTTCTCATGATGATTCACACCGCTGCCGGTCCACCTCAGCTCGCTTATACCAAGAATATTTACACCAATTCTTTCCATTTCCTGTATGACATTATCCAATTTACCATCATATAAACTCCTTACATTCCACGTTCCTATCCTAAAAGTTGATCTCACTATATTGAGCCGGGAGATTCTTCGCACTTCTTCGAAGGGCTGCCCGGGACTAGGGGCCATTGTTAAGTTCCTCGCCATAGTGAATACCTGGGAAAAGATAATCAGAATGGTTTCCCGTTGCCTTCTCTGATGGATTTTTCTGTAGGGGATGCCTTCCCTTAGCTGGGGGTGTCCGGTTTTCTGGCGCCGGGCCTTCGCCATTCGCCCTCTCATTATCTGCTATGACACTGATGGTAATGTCAGTGGCCACATTGCCCGGGGTTCGCGGGGTCGAAAGACCACTCTTGGACGCTAGTGAGTAGGACTTGATAGTAGTGTTGCTGATGATGGTATTGCAACATGGCACATTGCGATATTTTATAGAGGTACACCTTCCAGCTAAGTGTACCCCATCGCAGCCCTACTATCCGTTTGAACCCCATTATTACTGATGTAACTATTAATCAATTAAGTAATAACTAACCCAATTCAGTTCTTTTATTATGATTTAGCTGTTCCCAACCAGTTATTAATATTTCGCATATTTTTTTATCATACAATGAAGGACGTGCTTCAACATATATAATTAATTGTTCGGCATCAATATTTATTTCATCCATGTTTTCTGACATTTCGTTTGACAACACGGCCGATTCTGTTAGCTTCCATGCGCGCCTACCTTAAGTTTCATTGATAATAAACAAATAAAAATAAATGTATTTTCTAAGCGAAAATTGTGAATTGGGATCACATTTGAATGTCAATAGAAAGGCCGTAGTTAAACTTGAACATGTCATTTATAGAGAACAATCTGACTGTCTTGAAATTGTCAATTCCAAATTGGATCAAATGCGATTTTAATTTAAAATCGTTGACGGATCATATCCTTGACACCATACAAGACCACTTTACGTAATAGTTTAATGGCTAGGTACATTATTATGTGTATCTGTGGCAGAATATAATTGTACGTGACATGAAATTATTGAATATAGATGGCGACTGAATTTTAAGTCTTAAACGTGGCAGTGTTCGAAAAAGAGGCGTTAACAACATTATAAAGGTTTGTATTGTTTTTATAAACATTATATAAAACTAGAATTGTGAGGCGACGACCAAACGGTAAGGTCGTCGCCTCACATGCCTGAGGTCGACGGTTCGAATCCGTGAGGGGCACGCACCTCTGGATTTTCAAAAAAATTATGTGCGGATTTGTATCACTAAGCTATATGTAGCCATGATCCAATTTGTCTGGTTCCCCTTTCTAAGGGTTCCGAAGGTCAGATGGCAGTCGCTTCAATGTAATAACCAGACTCGCCAATTCCAGGATCATGGTCAAAGCGTACCCCGGTAGAAAGGAGACAAAAGCGCTAAGGGGGGGGGGGGCTGGAAATAAGTATATAAAACTAGAATTTTTCGAAAACGCGACTCCCATTCACCTGTATCGCTCTATGCTGAGCATCGTCAGAATGGTGAACAATAGTAATGAAAACCATCTATATATGTGTAAACATTCAAAGCGAGGACGCGAATAAGAGAGAAGGAAGAGGCAATTCCAATAAAAATAAAATACCCGAAAGACATTAAGGTAAATATGTAATGAAGTAACGGGATGAATATATAAATATTGTATTAAAAGGACAGCAATTAGGTATATTGAATAATGGCCAACAGAAAGACCCGACATTAACTATTCTAATGGTAATAATAATGGAGAAATATTAAAGTGTACTTGTGCATTAATCAAATGAATGTTGCTGTTACATTTTACTATATTTATCTCTAATATTTCAAGTTTATCTAATTTTTTATCTTTTCTAAAACAATGCATGAGATTTATCCCGGTTTGTGAGTTAAAGGAATACTCACTCTCAAGTAAATTAAACATATATTTTTTTCATAATTCTAGTTGATTATGGACTTTTACTATCAACGATCTCTGAAAGCATTTTAATGGAGCTTTTTTTTCTGTTAATAGTTTGTAAATAAAATCTCAATTTACGGAATCGATATTGGCAGCACAGCCTGTTCAACAATATTCTGCCATGTAGTCTTGTCCATCGCCAACTCTGGCCATCAAATTACGGAATATCTCACTATAATCTCATGTTTTACTTTACTCACCCGAACCTTGTAATAAAGCGGGAATATGAATATGTCTTATAAATTTTAATTGCATTATGTGTGAATATGTCTTATAAATTTTAATGAATATGTCATAAATTTTAATGAATATGTCTTATAAATTTTAATTACATTGATAATATTATAAAATATGATGATGAATATGATGGTGAAATAGCACTAGTATAGTGATGTTCGCAGCATGAATTTCACGTGTCAGTGTAACCAAATCATTTCACGTGTCAGTGTAACCAAATCATTTCACGTGTCAGTGTAACCAAATCATTTCACGTGTCAGTGTAACCAAATCATTTCACGTGTCAGTGTAACCAAATCATTTCTAACACTAAAATCCGTTTCGCGAGCTTTGCTACTTCGAGCACTGTTTCGTCACAGGCTAATATTTGTTCAACATACCTTTAAACCACACTCACAATACTGAATGTCGACGATTAACTTATAATATTATGTACTTTGTTTCGTTGTGTGACATACTTAAAACACATTACTTCAAGGCTCCATAGTCCATAAACAATCAATTAAATATTAACAATAATATAGATCTTAGAGTTATATCATCATTATCATCACAAGCCATACAGCCCTGGGGATGCCTTGGCTGAATCTAGCAATATCTTACATTCTTACCTTTCTGAAGGCTTGTATTTCCAGTTTCTGATTTTCAGAATAGATTCTTCGCCGCTGGCAGAGTCCATCCATCGCAGTTCACTGAAAAAAAAATTGGTTTTGCTATCTGCCTTTTAGCCGAACCTTTATTATCAGTTGCAAAAGTTAATCTATTTATAATTGTACGGTTGTGTTATGTGCACAAAACAATCGTTTAGAATAACCAAATGTCTCGTAGTCACTATAGTTTGGTTTATTTTAACATGATTTTTTATTTTTACTCTCCACACTATGGAATAGTGGAGAGTCACGATTTCACAATTTTTAAGCTATTTTCTTTTATTTACATCAATTTTTTAACTATTAGTGTATTATGTATTCGTATTTGTCAAGCCATTTGATCACATTTATCAAATTACATTGTTGACGTATAAATTATATATGTCAACATATTTTTACAAACTTTTATGATTTTGAACACCATTTATTATTTTTTCTTTTTAAATTTTCGCGTTTAATATCAACTTTGACAGCTCATCCGACATTGGCAAAATGATGTACGTTTACTAAGTTCTAGTCCATCAGCATGTTCAGTGTTTCGTCTTCGCTCGTTGTCCTTGCATTTCATAATACGAACAAAAAGGGCGATTTGAAAATACATGTAAAAATTGATGTATGCAAATGTATCGTCTCAGAATAATAATAATAATAATAATGAACACTTCCTTGCACCCTGCGCAATAATACGTCTAAGAAGGTAAATTAGTATGGATAAGTCTATTTTAAATGTACGCGTTATTAATTTATAATTAGTCGTTCACGTCAATAATTACTTTACGCAAATATAACCTTATATCTAAATAATTATCCGAGTGAAATCGTACCTACAGTTTCCTGTTATAAAAATATCGAGGTAGGATTTTTTGCCATTGACGGCCATCGCGGTTCAATAATCGTATGGTTTCGCTATTGATTGACTAGTGTAATGATACAATGAGATTTCAATTGTATTCAGACATAAGATTTGAAACACAAAACCTTAAAACCCGATTTTATCTCTCATCATCATCATTAGCGTCACAGCCCTGTGTGGACCATGGCCTTCCCCAGAATCCTTCTCCAGCCGTCCTTGTCCTCCACCGCTCTCCTCCAGTTTGCTATTCTGATCGCCTTTATGTCGTATTATGTATCGTCCAGCCATCTTAGCTTGGGCCTGCCTCTACTTCATCTGCCCTCTGGATTGGTATTCAGAACCTTTTTGGGGATACGATCATCATTCATCCGGCTGACATGTCCCAACCACTGCAGTCAACGTACTTTTATGACTTGTACAATGTTGGGTTCGTCATATAATGCCTGTAGTTCATGATTATATCGCATGCTCCAAAGTCCATTATTATTATACGCATAACCTATTACAATTTTATAGGTTCAGTTATTTTTAATTGAAAATTTAAATTACCTAAAAATTTAACTATTAATATTAAGGAACTAAAAAAAATTAGTAAATTGAACTTATTGTGTGCATTTTGACTAGTTAATTTTTTTTTTTAAATTTTAAAATACTGACGGTGTTTATGGTGTAGAACTCCATTATACTAGGCACTTTTTAATCAAACAAAAACGATGATGGTTCTACATGTATATTTTCCATATAATAGGACGACCGTACCGTCCTATTATAAGGAAAATATACATGTAGAATCATAATAATTTTTGTATGATTAAAAAATACCTAGTTAGAATAATGTTTCAGATGGGTCAATGGCAGAGCGGTTAGCACGCTGGGCTAGAAAATAGCATGATTCAAATTATCGGAAACCCAAATTCTGTTAATTTTTTGCATTTTCAGAACATACCTTCTTCTTTTTCTTTCTTTGTCAGCCATCTCTCCACTGCTGAATGTAGGCCTCCTCCAATGAACTCCATCTCTCTCTGTCTTGTGCTTCCCCCAGCCAACCCCTTCCCGCAACCGGAATAATATCGTCGACCCATCTTTTTTGTGGTCGCCCTACTGGTCTTTTATTTTCCCAAGGTCTCCATTTTAGTATTCTGGGTGTCCACCTCTCGGTACCCTGTCTTGCAACATGCCCTTCCCACTGCCATTTCAACTTTGCAACATGGTCTGCTATGTCGTTGAAATAGAACATACCTACCTGACTTGAAATGAAAAAACTGTCATGAATATTCACTTTTATTTTATGCACGCTTTAAGGAAAATAAAATGTTTTTACTCCTCATTAAACCCAAAGGTTATAGAGGAATAATAAAGGTATATAGTTGGAAGTAAGGAATTTGCAATTTTTAAGGTTATATTTATCATGCTGAGATTGTATTCTGAAAGTTTCATCACAATAAGTGTGTGTGTGTGTGTGTGCTGGGAACTATGTGATATATGCTATGTACTATATATTATGTACGGCGTACTTTTTTTACAAGGCTACGTAGGGTACACCAGCTATTAGAATTTGTGTCCATTATACACTACCATGGGTTGGGGAGGGTTTGCAATCTACTTAGGAAAATATTTTATTTATTTTTGTAAATTATCGATAGTTTAATCACGATTCATTGGAAATTTTGAAAATTTGTATATTTACATAATACTCGCCATGACCCTACTAGATTTTGAAGGATACCTGGGGGGCAAGTTTGGTTCAACCGGCGAAATCAAAACCCTAGTGATTACCCATATCATGGATATAATTATCGTATGGAGTTCTATGACATCTAAAGATATTATCGAACTCCATATAATAATGATATCCATGATATGGGTAATCGTGAGGGTTTTGATTTCGCCGGTTGTACCAGACTTGCCCCCTGATCAGTGCTTCTCATTTTTTTAACTGTCAAATATTTCAATATTGTATTGTATTGAATATATTTTATTTAGATGTAAAAAATTACAATTTCTTACATCTAGTATAAACAAAAATAAAAATAAATCAACATCTGATGACTATATGAACACCTAAAATAGACACGTACCTATCAATAACAATAAAACACAAAATAAAAAGAAAGTATCAATATAGTATCAAAATAAGCAAAACAGATATAATAGAATCTTAGAACATAATATATAAACACACATGTAACGGTTCAGTAAAGAAATGTTGAAAATTACTCTTGTTATTTTTTATATTTTTACTGTTTGTCTTAGGTATTATATTTATTTTATTGTGCTCTATAGTCAAGACAATATAATTATTTATTAGTTAAAACTGTTGGTTTCTAATAAAATAAGTGTTATTGTACATTTGTATTAATTGATAAATATATCACAATTATCATAAAGTAACCTCTTAAACTGTTTTGGTGGTAGTAAATTCAGTACAGAGTGTACTAAAAATATTAGCAAGGCGAAAATATGACTCCGAATATCTGACTGATGACAATAATGAGGTAAACATTGTAAAATAGTATCCTTGAATATAAGAAATGCATTGAATATTACTCTTTTCTTCGTGACGATACTACAAGTCATAGTTTTAATACTTTTATATTATCATGATAATTGCGTACATTTGTATGTGTTTTCTGTTAGGTATGACGAAAGACAAATCTCGTGTTTTCTATATTTCATCAATAGCAAGTTCCTAACTAGACACTGTGTTTTGCACTGTGCAATATATAAATTATTGCAATACCTATATACTACTTATGTACGTACTAGTTTCCATCTGTGTTCTATCAATTCTGCACTCGATACTCGGACGTTTATATTAATAAATGGACGAACCTGTAAGGAACTATGACTTAAATATATACTGCAAGAGTTTTTTCCACATTTGATTTAGTTAACTTCATTCTTCTTTGTTTCATGGCTATACCAAAGAATGGACTGCCCCCATGAAGGACAGTCTTGGACAGATCGAAAGCACTTCTGGAGCCCATGTCTCTACATATTTTCCTAACAGTATTTCGCAGTCTCCTACCCATAGGCAAAGTTTTAGAACTATATAGTTCTGTTCCTCATGTCTCTTCACAGTAAAACATAGCTAGGTAAGAAAAAATAAATTTAGATAATTTTTATCGCGACGATTTCGTGAATATCTCACCTCGAAGGCGATGAAAATTAATTGATTGATATCGAATCATTTTGGTTCTGGTAAGATTTGCACAAAATATGTGTTTTGAGATCTTCTCTGAAGGAAGATAAAATATGGGTATGTGGGAGCCTATTTCACGCATTTGGTCCTTTATTTATCTAGATATATAAAGTACCATTTGACTAATGCTTTATTGAATTGATCGTAACTATCGTAACAAACCACCATACTGATTGAGACAAATTCTTCTTCTGGGTCACAATCCTAGGATTAGTCTGCACCAAGCACTCGATCTTTCCACTTAACTCTTTCGTCTGCCAGTCTCTTCATCGCTTTGTAACTGCCACAGCGCACGTCACCGATTATATGGTCTGTATAGTTGTTTCTGGAGCGACCTCTACAGTTGCCCCCATCAATCATTCCTTCGACGATGTTAAAAAGCAGGTCTGGATGGTGGATGTTGTGGCCTATCCAAGTTGTACTCTGTTGGGCAATTCTTTTCATAAGTTGCCTTGTCTCTCCAGCCCTACTTAGTACCTATACCTCGTCGTTGCTGATGTGTTCTGATCAGTGAACTTTAGCCATGCGTCTGTAGCACCACATCTCAAACGCAGACAGACGTCCCGTTTCGCGTTGGCTGATGGTCCATGTTTCACAGCCATATAGCAGTACACTCCAGACACGAGTCTTGATCAAATTTTTCCTAATTTTGATGGAAATATTAGGGGATTCGAAAATTGCTGATCTTTTGTTGAATGCGACTCTTGCTTGGTGGATTTTGCTTTTGATGTCTGCTGTTGAACGTCCGTCTTGAGATATTCTGCAAATAGATTTACGATTAATCTAATGAAATCCTATTTTTACAACAGTGTGTATAATTTATTTAAACCGCTTTAACAAACATTATTATGTAAAATTGAAAATCGTGCATGTCACGGATGAATCGTCTAGTTTAATAATAATATAAGTAGTAATGTCTGTGTGGCAGGTACATACATATTAAGTATTGAAATCAACTTCATAGTGTTTTTGCATTAAGTGATGCAACATATCACCAGTAGTAAAATATTGATGAATGGAAACTATTGCAGTATAGATATCTTAAATGGTCTGGCCGCTACTGTAATCAAATACCGAATTTAAAGAGATATCAACTATAAATAAATAAAAATTTTGATTACCAATTCTATTTTGATCAGATTATTATAAGTTTTGATAGGTAACCATTTCATTTTGACAGGCAACAGGCCATTTATTTTTTGATAAGCAATATTTTTATTATGACTATCACCTACAACCTATATTTTTACGAGAATTATGATCTTCTAGAAGTAAAATATACTTTAGGAATTAAAACAATCAAGTTTTAGGATGCATTCGTTTAATTGTTGTTTGAATGAGAAACCTTATTTACATAAATACATTTTAATGTCTCAATAATCATAGCGAGTTCAATTACGAAGACGAATTAAAATTTTTATCAAGATTAATCGTTTAAAACAGTAAAGTGTTTACCAGAACTGTCACATAGCAAAATCGATTTTATAATATACTTGTGATATTCTTTTATCATTTTTATTTTTCTTATTTTATCCAATCTTCAGAATAGCAAAAAAATACTTAATACTTAGTATATTTTCTTCGACAGGCGATCCTCGTTCATTTTCTTCAAGTAGCCAAACCATCTCACCCATTTGTTTATTTTTATTACATATTTTTTATCTTCCTTTTTTTGCTTGTGTCCTCGTTTCGTACCCTGTCATAAATCGTTATATTACAAATTCGTCTTGTGATCTCATTTCAACTGCATTTATTCTACAAAAAGCATTATTTTAAATTCAAATTCTTAACATGTGAATGTTTTTTTTAATTTCGCGTAGAAATAATAGTGTCATGATTTCTTTTTCCAGCGAACTACATGTGCAACGTCACCATGAAGGGCCACAAGATCGAGAGAGACGGCGAACAGTATCTGGAGTTTGACAAGATGAAGATTGACCTCAAGGTCGGCGACGGCCAGATCTACCTCAGCAACCTGTTCAACGGGGACCCCGTGCTCGGAGAGGCCACCAACAGGATACTCAACGACAACTCCAGGGTCTTCCTGAACGAGATCACTCCCATCCTGGAGAAATCGCTCTCTGACCTCTTCACGGACGTGTCGAACAGGATCACATTGAAGTTTACGTACGGAGAACTGTTTCCATAGATTGTTGGGGAACTCGCTAAACCCCAACATGTTCAACTGTCAATTTTATCATTGGGAGGGCATATGAGGGTGGAGGGAAAAATTAAATAAAAAAAGGAATATTTGATAGATTTAAATAAAACAACCAAATCGAAATATTAAATTGGGAAAATTTTATTTTATTTTTAATAGGCGTGATGATGAAAAGAGATTCACCGAAATTATGATTTAAAAAGTAAAATAGACTAAAAAGATTTAAAATAAAATGTATTTATTTACATTTTAAAAGAGTGTATTATATTATATTAATAAAAATATTTATAGATACCAAACTCAGCAATCCGCCATTTTATGTAAAACTACAAACTTAACTTGAGTTTGTAGAAGTGACGTCATACGTCATTACCAACTTGTTGCACAGCGAAGTATTACCTACGGGCTATGGATTTGATAACGTGGATTTTTTGGAGGTGTGACGCCACCGGTAGACGTCGCTGTAAGCGTTTTTTGACATAAATGTCAAATTTGATTATGAAATGGCGTTTTTCGCTACTAAACCGATATTTTATGTGGAAATGAATATCTATATGGAAACAGTGGAGGCGTAAAAACATCGTGAGATAGTTTTTCAAAATTAGTCATCATGCCTATTGCGATAAATTTATTCATACTTTTAGGGCGACCGTAATGTTTTTGAGGCTCATATCAAAAGATTAAAATAAATATATGTGTAATAAAAAAATTAGAATTACAAAAATAATAATTGAATGAATATTTGATAATAATAGTGTAAAACTCTCTTTTTTGTATTTTTCTGGTATATGAAATATTTTTTTTTTGACTTGTAATTATTTTTTAAAACCTTTTAAGAGGCTAAAATAGTGAACTTCGAAAATGTATTCCTCAGAACCTTCAAAAGATACGTCCATGAAATAAAAAACATTTTTTTCGACATTCTTAGTTTAATACTTACTATTCATGTTGAATTAGTTTTAGCAAAACCATTTTTTAATTAATTATTGCACATAAATAAAAAAGGCCTATGAAATTTAGGGAATATGAAAAAATACGGCCTGAGTTTTTGACTCTTTTTTTATTTTTTTCATAACTATTATTGCTTTTTAAATAAAATAAACTTCTCTTTGACTAGCTTAAAAACAAAAATGCTCTTGGTGATATACCTACAATATTTGTTCGAATTTCATAAATTTGAAGGTAATAAGGTCATAGGCGTTAAAAAGGGCCTTAATGCAGCATATTATTAAATAAATTAAATTTAAAAAAGTATTTATCCATAGATTTGATTTGTTTCGACTCAATACTTCACCGAGACTAGCATTATCAAGGTCTAAAGAAAATAACTAAAAGAAATAATGTATATTCAATTTTTAAACCCTGAACATATATTAAAAAATATTAATCGAATATATTATGTATTTTATTTTTTTCTAATTTTATGGATTATTATGAATAATTTTGGACTTGTAACAGAACCACTGAAGTACTTTAAAAACACTGAAGTACTTGTAGATCTTGTACTACCGCGGACATGGCCTCATCTTTTACGCAGAGTATAATTTATTGTGCCGAGAAGGCGATCGGCAGAACTTCTTCTAGTCATATGTCTCCTAATGAATGGTGGCATCCTGGCTTAGACATCTTTAAACGAACTTCGACTCGAGCTCACCGCGCGTTGAGAGCGGCCCGTCGTCGAGGAAGTTCAAATGACTTAATAACCATGCTTCAATGTGAGTATAGACGCTCAAATAATATCTACAAACGCGAGATTTCTCGTGCCAAGTCTGAAGCATGGCGCCGCTTGGTATCTGAGGTTTCAACGACAGATCCTTGGGGTGCTGTGTTTAGATATGCATCAATGAAAAAATATCCAAATGCGTCAGTCTCGTGTATCCGTGATCCACGAACTGGAATTATCACAATAGACTCTGACTCGACGACTATCACGCTACTTGACATACTTATTTCTTCTGATGACATCTCATCTGATACTCCTCTTCATTCACAAATACGCAATAACCAATCCGATATCCCGCAAACTCCCATATCGACCTTCGCCAATTTCGATGAGCTTGATTTTATCATCAAGAATCTTCAGCAAAACAAATCTCCTGGCATTGACCGCATTGACGCAGCTCTCGTACAAAGGTGCTGGCACATAGCTCGCCACGAGATTATCTTATTGTACAACAATTGCTTGCGAGAAGGCTACTTTCCGGATTGTTGGAAAACAGGTTTAATGACTGTTATTCCCAAGCGTAGTGACCTGGATCCTTCTGACCCAAAATCATATAGACCGATTACTTTACTACCTATTTTGGGTAAGGTGTTAGAAAAGCTTATATGTCGACGCTTAGAAGATCATCTTTCCAGTACCCACCCACTGTCCAATCGTCAGTTCGGTTTTCGCGCTGGGAAATCAACGGTTGATGCTATCTTGGCTATATCTGATATCGTTAGTAGCTCTGATAGTAAATATGTTATCTCCATATCTCTTGATATTGCGGGAGCATTCGACAATGCCTGGTGGCCTCTAATTTAAAAAAAAACTTCGAGACCGTAAGGTTCCTAGCAACATATATAAAATAGTGAAGAGCTATTTTACTAATAGACATGTGGCCATGCCCGGGGGACAGGATTTGCACTGGCGACCAATTAGCATCGGGTGCCCTCAGGGTTCTGTTCTGGGTCCACTGTTATGGAACATCTTGTTCGACGACCTTCTATCACTTTGAACGCCTACGGGCTGCAGTATTTTGGCATATGCCGATGATGCTACAATCCTTATTCAAGGTAACACCCGAGCACTTATTGAGCGCGCAGCTACTCAGTTACTTTCTTCTGTTGCAGATTGGGGTATAAGTCATAGACTCAATTTCGCACCTAAGAAGACATATGGGTTAGTGTTAAAAGGCATAATGAAAAGTCCTCCCTCCATCAAATTTATCAATACGCGTGTAATATTTAAGGATAGGGTCAAAGTTTTGGGTGTTACACTAGATAGAGGCCTTACTTTCCAATACCATGTTCGTGCTGTATCCGATAGTGCAAAAATAGCCTTTCAAAAGATTTCACGTCTTGCTCGAGCTAGTTGGGGCCTTAAATTTCCAGTAGCAAGACTGTTTTACAACGCTACCTTTCTGAGTATTATGTGTTATGCCGCTTCTTGTTGGGCTCATCGTTGTGAAACCCAATACATTAGACGTCTGCTGCTTTCTGGACAGCGCTTCGCACTAATAGCTTTAGCAAAGGCTTACAGAACCTGCGCTACTGACACACTTTCTATTCTCACAGGTATGGCTCCCCTTGATCTGGAAACACAGCGACGAGCTTCTATTCACAACCTGTATAGAGGACGAAGCTCAATTTTGGGTGGTGCTTCTCTCCCACCTGTTAATTTACCCACAGTTCGTGGAGAGATCGAAAACTTGGCCCGGAGTTCTCTTTTAGATGCTTGGCAACGTCGCTGGTCCTCTTCTTCCGTGGGCAGACTTACATTTTTATTTCTTCCCGATGTGAGGACTCGAATTTTATCCTCGTGGATTGTTCCCGATTATTGGACCACGCAATTCCTTACTGGACACGGCAGTTTCAAAAGCTATCTCTTTCGTTTTCACTTATCCGATTCGTCCTCATGTCAGCTTCGTGATAACCCTGAACAGACTTCTGAGCATATCCTATGGGAATGCACTAACTTCTCCGTGTCAACTTTCCGACGAGAACTCTACGACGATGTCCGAGGGAATTTCTTTGGACCCATTGGACATGCGGACCTTGTAGCCACGAAGAGCAATTTTAGGGCTTTCAAGACTTTCTGTCTTAAATTCGGTGCACTATTATCTTCACTATCACTGAGCAGTGAGCCAGAAGTTTCAACATGATTAGCTCTCTTTGGCACATTAAGTGCAGTGTCTGCAAGGTTTAAGAGTTCTCCGGACTCTTCATATGTTCTTTGTGTTCTTTCAGAGTTTTGCAAGGGGCCGTTATTAGTCCCCATAAGCAGAACGGGTGGTGGTGGGGGAAGAACAGAACCACTGAAGAACATTGATCTTTTATTTTGAATAAATTTAATTCACAATGTACTGAAACATTTAAAAATGGCGAAATTCACTAATATTTTTTATTAATTTAAATTAAAGCACTCTTATATTTTGTTGTACTTTAAAACTAAACCAATTTTATATGTACTGTAAAAAGATTTTGTGATATTGATATTTTTTAAGTATTTTTGTGTGATATTGGTTTTGAAATATTTTGACTTATACACAAAATTATTTTGAAAAATACAAAAAAAAACATTGACGATGACTTTTAATTTTTATAGAACCTTTCTATTTTTTGCTGAATTAAGATAACAAAAACAACTTAAATAATGAAATCATAAAGAAGAAATTAACGGTTTTCTATGGAAAACTAATCAGCTCTAGGTCTATGCACTTTACCCAAAATTTGATGAAGTTGATCGGAATTATAGTTTGTGCTGTACAGAGGACACAAAAAGAATACGTCTTACGCTATAAAAAAAACATTCCAAAACGGAACTCATAGTATGCACTCTCTACATGATGCCCGTTGAGAAATTGATGTATATAATATACGATTATAAATTGTGAAATCATGACTCTCCACTATTCAATAGTAACTAGTTGAGAGCAATAAATTAACTAACCATATTTATTATTTACTGCCATCTATTGAAGAAAACTTTAAATACCTACTCAATTGAGTATTATAAAACGTCTTAATAGGCCCAATTCAGATTCGACTAAAAATTTTATACGGAATTTTAGTATATGAGAAATGTCAAAAAGTTGACCAAATTTATACGGGATTAAATTGGTATTCAGACTCTCTAATTTTATCTTATGACGTCACACCGCGCGGATAAAATCCTTTTATCCACGGTTTCCCGTTGATTTGGACGTTTTCGTATTCCGACTCGCATCTTAGACGTTCGATCTTTTAAAATATGACTTAAATTTATGCGGGTCGTTTGACATCCGTCTACAATTTTGTACGCTAGATAAGGGCTCCATTATTTGTTTGTCTTTACTTTATTCAATTATTATTAATAATTATTTGGTGAAATTGTTTAAAGTGGAGTATTTTTTTTACTCACGTCTAAAGAAAAATAAACGTGATAACTTTTTAACTGTACAAATTTATGACAAACAATAATCATCACGTATTTATAGGTACAGGTTACTTGACTTTCGTTGATATTTTTAGAGACCACACAAATAATGGAATTTTATTATCTTTGCCTAGATAATGGATAAAGAAGGTAAAGTTGTAAATTTTATTGGTTTTTGTAGCTTTTAACTAATGATGTGACACGAATTTTATTAAAAGTAATTGTTAGAGATTCCACTTGTCTAAAAACGTACTTACAAATTATATATCTATCATAATAATGAAAATCTACCAAGAATGGTCATTCTTCATCAATTTTAATATGAAGTATTCTTACAAGTAGCTAAATTTATATTCAATGTTCTACTAAAGTTTGGGGTTTCAGTCAAAATCTCACATACAAGTTGTCTGTCATTTGAGGTTAGGTTATTATATAAACCATTATGTATGTTCATTTTAAAACTTAGGTAACTCTGGATTAAATAATTATTACCATGGGTAATAACGCCCCAGATGAACCGACAGGATACTAAAAACAGGAATTCTTAGTTAGAATAATAATTTGTATACTATAAATAAATAAATTTTGTTCATTGCAGATGAAGACATTATTGAAATAGATATTGGCAATAGCGACAGACTTACTTATGATGATACTTACATTTTTTTCCACGTTGCAAGGACTAGAAGTAATTTAATAAGAAGACACATCACTTTAAAAAAAATCATATATATATTTACTTATATTAAATTTGTCACATTTTCTATGTATGTATAAAATAAATAATCGTAATATAAATACATGTGTATTAAATTTGTTGTATCTAATTTGTAGAACCTTTTAAGCAGTAGACAGAATGACAAGGAAAAATAAAACAAGTACTTATGTAAATTGTTATAAAAATAATATATATATTTTTTTCATTTATTCTGTATATTATAAAAAAGAATTACAAAAATATTTTCCGCCAAACTGCATAATAGTTTTTTGGCAAGGCAGATTCTCTTTTTCACATAACTAATGTATCTAATTAAAACATTTTATTTTACAGATCCATAGGTAGGTATAATAAAATCTGAATAGGTAGCTATTTACATTCAAATAATAATTATATGCAAAAAGGTTATTATACTATATCAAAACACCAAAAAAAAATTCAATAATTAGTGAAAAAAATAATTCAGTCCCTTGATAGAGAAACATCATTAAACTCTGGATTGTTAGAAATCGCCAAATCTGAATTTCTCTGGTATTCTGGATCCACAATCTTTCAACTCTGGTGTCACTAGAATTCCCTGTAAAACAAATAATAACATTGTATTACATGAATTATTAAATGGTCTTAATCATTTTCATAAAAGAAGCCGTCAGTCTAACATAATAAACACGAGTTTGAGTAATGACTGTCATATGAGTAGAAAATGAAAACTAATTTGAATTCAAATGAAAGATACAGTTTGGAATGTTACTTGTTTGTTACTTGTTACAAATGAAAGATACAGTTTGGAATGTTTTGAATGTTACCCTGATGTACCTATGTAATAACAAGTGATGCGTCATAAATACGGCTCACTTTTCTTCCAGTTATCACTAGATATGCTCGACATATTTAACCTATAAAATTTCAAGGCAAAACTTTATATTGACATATCTAACTTACCTTCATAAATTTACTATCTTTCCATTTCTCATTACACTATTCGTTGATACTAAGTCAATCATCAACTCCATCTGCTTCTTTGTACTCTTAATTTTGGATTTATCCTTAGGTATCCATAGCAAATAGCGCCGTACAAATTAGAAATGTTTCGGTTTTGGAGGTAAACTTTGTTTTAACCATAGAATACACTAACTAGTTTTGACAATAAAATCTCTTTTCTATGGTTTTGACGTTTTTAGGCTGTTGAATATTGCTAGAGAAATAAATTTTCGAATGTCTTGAATATATTACTTTTTGTGTCGCGGCAACACCGAAAATGTTTTTATTCACGGTGACTAAAATTTTTCGGGCGAATTCATTTTAGTCGGCCATTGTTTAAGACGAAATCAGAATACGAGTTTACGACGCTTGCGACTAAAATTTTATTCGGGACGTATAAAAACTAATTTTAGTCGGCAAATCTGAATCGGACATAGTATGGTATGTTTATACCAAAATTAAATAGTGCATAGGTACCTACTTATATCAAAATACTGCATAGTATTTATTTAATTCATTTTAGGTACTTTTCATGATAAACTCTAATTAGCAGTATACATTATTGATAAGCTTTAATAATGAATACTGCCATCTATTGAAAATATTCAGATACAAATGCTACAGTAGTTGACGAAATATCATTTTAAATAATATAAGACGTCCCCTTGAAAGTGTTTATATTTTGAATAAAAAATACTTTATTTGCTCTTTCTTAGTGATATTTCTTTAAAAAAATGATTGTATGATTAATTAATATTAAATACAATAGTATATTATTTTATATTTTGTAAATTGATTTGTTGAGATTTTTTTCATTGAAATTGGCCCACTTGCAAAAAATTAACAACTATTCGAAAGCCTATTATTATTGTTAATTGGTCCACATCTGTCAAATTCAATAAATTCACATATATATTTTTATGAAATATTTTAGATACGTAAATATTTTTTCCTTCATTATAATATATTAAAAATTGTTTTAATAAATTAAAACTTATGTAAATATTATAATATCAATTTAAGTAAAACATATTTTATTTGAAAACAGTGGTATTTTCATGTGAAATAAGTAAGGTCGTATTATTTGCTCTCTTGCGCTTTACTAGAGAAATATTTTTGAATCTTTTTTTTCTCTGCTGGGAATCGAACACGGGTAGTTCGCACAGAAGTTAAAAAATTTACTACAATGCCACGGTGGTCGGTAGGATTCTTTCGAGTACCTACTGCTACTATCCAAAAACCAATAAATTGTATGTAGGTATGTTTTAAGTACGTGTTTTTTTATGGGAATATATGGTAAATTTTAAATTATGTATAAAAGAAATATTAAATATACATATTTAGAAGGGTCGGTGGCAGAGCGGTTTAGCGCGCTGGGCTAGTAATCCAGTGGTCGCGAGTTCGAATCCTGCCTCGACCGATTTCGTTCAACTAAGCACAAGCATTTATTTGCTTATTTTAGGGAACGTAGGAAGATGTATAAAATGTACTTGTTTAACAAGGACATATTCATTTTTTTTTTTGAAAAAAAAAATATTGCTTTTTTTACATTTCACAAATATATTAAACATAAATGAGAAATTTGATTTTAAAATGCAATGTTTGAAATATATGCCCTCTTAAGGCCGCATAAGCATCCAAATGTTGGATTGGCGTTTTCTCATTTACTGAGCCAATACTGACAATATCGTCTTGAAAATAATGACAAGAATAAATTATTGTATTACCTATAGATTGACAGTTCCAGGATCACAATTACTGAAAATTCTCTCTACAAAATATAATTCCGAAAGTACCCCGAATGATATATTTAATTTGGTAGGAAAAACATTGTATTATATGATAATATAGCAAAATAATGTTAAATATGATATTAAAACATTTTGACTGTTTTAGATTTTTAAATTAGATATTTGATTTTTTAAAAAAAGGAATGATTCATAGTCCCGAGATACAAAATGTATGGCGGGACGAACTTCACTTAGAACAAACTTCAGTACGAGAAGTGGTGTACATTGTACAATTCGCTAATAATTTTCAGTACCTGTTCGGCCTTAATAGATTTATTTATTTTATTTCACAAAACTACAGTTACACAATTGTGGTAAAATTATTATGATGATTTAATATTAGAACCAAAAATGTGTTCTATAAAATTATTAAAAAAAAAACAAATGCTGCGAAGTACCAGCTTTGAATAGTGTTTCCAGTATTTTCCATTATAATCGTTTTCAGGTGTCCCTCAAAAGCCGGGTAATCGAAAATGCAATAGGCAATATAACATCTCGCATAGTTCAGCAATGAGGTTTACCACACATTCTGAAAGTTAAAAAGAAAGAGACCGGACTGGTGTGTGGAGATTCACGCATGTGTTGTGCTTCATTTTTATAAGGTATTGCATCCCCGAACACCTGTCGCTGGTTACCCCATTGTAGTATATGCCGTGATAGTATGTATGTATGGATATAAAAATAAAAAAAATGGTGTGCTGAGCAATAATAAAAATAAAAATAAAAAAAAATAACAAAAAATCATAAGAAAATGACGAAAATGGAGGAGGAAAATTGTTTTTACAGATCATGAGATGAAATAACATGAAAATGAAATGAAATGAAAATGAAATGAAATGAAATGAAATGAAAATGAAATGAAATGAAAATGAAATGAAAATGAAAATGAAATGAAAATGAAATGAAAATGAAATGAAAATGAAATAAAAATGAAATGAATATGAAATGAAAATGAAATGAAAATGAAATGAAAATGAAATGAAAATGAAATGAAAATGAAATGAAAATGAAATGAAAATGAAATGAAAATGAAATGAAAATGAAATGAAAATGAAATGAAAATGAAATGAAAATGAAATGAAAATGAAATGAAATGAAAATGAAATGAAAATGAAATGAAAATGAAATGAAAATGAAATGAAAATGAAATGAAAATGAAATGAAAATGAAATGAAAATGAAATGAAAATGAAATGAAAATGAAATGAAAATGAAATGAAAATGTTTCCATTATTTTTACATTGTATACGAACCGAATCAGAATGGACTTATTATGTTCTATTCAATCCTCAGAACAAACTTGTCTAGTGAGGCAGTTAATTTCTAAAAAGAAACAATTCTACATAATATGTAGAATGTTTATAAAGTCTTTTTAGAATAAAGTTACTTTTGTACCTATGGTGAAAACAAAACCTTCTAGTACAAACGCCTCAAATCAGTCTTAAAGAAACCGCTCCCCTCCCAAACTCCCAACGTAGTCTCCAAAAAAAATAACTACCCTACCTTCTACTCACACCCATAGTAACAAGTTCCATCGGAAATATCTCAAGTCTCTCCATAGTTAAACTCACTTCATGAAATCATCCCACAGTAAATAATCTCCCTTCTCCGCTTCAGAAAAACAAGTTCTTAAATATTCCAGGTACCCAACTTCAGATGAAGGAGTCAGGGGTTGTAAGATGCGACACTTTGTCCTTCAGTAGGTAGGTCTTCTTTCTTTCAAAGGTATCCAGCGTTTCAGACATCTTCGCCGTCATGGTTAATGTCTCGCATCCATATGCCAACACTGTTCTGACTATGGTCTTGTAGAGTGTGACTTTTGTTTTACGATGGACACTACGAGATTTAAAAACAGGGAGCAATGAAAAATATGTTTTATTGGCTGCCGTAATTCTTTTTCTTATTTCAGCTGGATCTTCAATATTTTCGGTAAGACTGGAGCCCAGGTAAGTGAATTGATCCACTACTTCAAACAAGTAGTTATCCTTATATTGCACACTGCCTCTCGGTCGATGCGCCGGGTTTCTGCTTTGTGTCATTACTTTTGTCTTTTCTTTGTTGATATACAATCCTACTTCACATGCTGCCGTCTCTAAGGGGTCGAAGACTTCTTCAATGGCTGTCATTGATCTTGCGTAAAATATGTGGCCCCGTGAAGGATGGCGATGAATGGCGCATTAGACGCAACGATGAGTTGTACAACATATACCAGACCCCAAGTATCTCAACGCACATGAAATTACTTAGGCTGAGATGGGCTGGACATGTACAACGAATGCCAACCTCACGGGTGCCGAAACGAATCATGACTGGACACCCAGGTGGGAAAAGAAGGGAAGATGAGGTCAGAAAGGATGCGGCTCAGCTTCTACAAGAGAGGAGCTGGAAAGTGGCAGCAGAGGACAGGATTGGATGGAGGCGAAAGTTAACGGAGGCCAAGGTTCGATTTGGGCTGTAGCGCCATCGAAGAAGAAGAAGGTAATGACCAATGACTAATGGATTGAATCCTTTATAGACGTTTTTAGACGGTTATAGACGTTTCCTTCCTCTGAAGCGAATCAGAGGGGCAATTCTGGTTCAATCTGCGAAATTAAAACCCTCGTGATTATCCATATCATGGATATCATTATCATATTATGGAGTTCTATGACATCTAAAGATATTACATATATGGAGGGTTTTGAAAAATGAGGGTTTTGATTTCGCCGCTTGGACCAGACTTTCCTCCAGAATAGAACATAATGTGTATCTTAATCTTGATTGTATCTGATAGGTTAGATGAAGATATAAAAGAAATTCTGCAGTTGCAGATGGTACCAGCATAATATATCTAAAACCAGTTGCAAATTTTCACTTTCTGTTCGTACAGAAAACTGTAAATTTGTAACTGTGTAGGTAAGATATAATCTTCTATACAAGTTACAATTTCTAATCTAAGTATTTAATGCAGATAAATACGGTTAGCCCTCAGTAATAGAGGAATGTGGAAAGTGAATAGTTAAACTGGTGTTAAAGGCTACTTATAAGACCAAAGTCAAGGTTAGAGCTGATTTTTTAAATTCCATGTTAATGTGATTATTTCTAGTCAGAACTGTCTGATTTCTCTGATCTTTTCTCATCCTTGAAGAATTCTCTTGGCGATTTACTGCAGGAGTAAGTCGAACGTTTCGGTTCAGTCAATGTGTAGTGTTAAAGGGTAGGAGTAATTTTATTTAAACAAAAAAATAATTGAACTAGAAAAAAAGAGGTACACTTGTGTTTTGAAGGAATTTTTTCCTGTTAAAGATGAGAAAATAAAGAGAAAAAAATATTTAAAAAAATTAACCAATATGATTCTGTTATTATCGAGTGTATTTTTTATTTTTTCCAATGTGTATCATTGGGTAGAGAATGCATACTATGAGTTTCGAGGTGATTACAATATTGCTTAAAATTTCTTAATGGCCTGTTTCAGGATAAATGCGCTGTGAAAAAAAAGAAGATTGGGATTTTAATAAGTTTCAATACATTTTGTATTATAATCGATCAAATATTAATTCCAAAATTTAATTTAATAATGAAACTATTTTGGTTTCTCCTAGGAATATCGGTTTATGATGCAATCTGTGTAAAAATATTGCGTAAGTATACGAATAAATATATAAGAATACTTCAAGGGTACATTGTTTTAAAATAAGACCTATATTTAATAACTTATAATAAACATTTCATATTCGGTTCGAAACATATGAATAACGGTTGAAGAACACAACAAAGATTATGAGATTAAAGAGAATGTCATATAGTTGTGCAAAAAATATGTTTAAACCCACAAAATAGTCTTAAATTAGATGTTTATTGAAAATAATAAGGATTAGTAACAGCTTTCTAAAACATTTTTTGTTTGAACAAAGATTTGAGTGTTAGATATGATTGAAAAAACAAATTTCTTCCTCCATCAAAATTCAAATGACCAAACTATTGAAACATTTCTCAAAAAAGTAACACTGATTTAATTTTCTTCAGTAACATTTCTAACTCTTGCATTTTCTAGCCGATTTCATTCCACAATGCAATAGGCGAGATCCTCGTTTAGAAGAATGTATTTTATCTGCCGTGGGAGACTTGAAACCACGCCTGTTGAAGGGAATTCCTCAAATTAAGATGTCTCCGTATGATCCTTTCAAAATACCATATTTGATGGTCAACAGAAAATTGGAAGCCGTCCAGGTCAAATCTAATTTTACAGACATAACCCTGACAGGATTCAATGGTTATGAAGTCAAGAAACTCAAGTAAGAATCCTTATTATTGTAGCATTTTTCTTCTTTTTTATCCGGGAGATTTTGGGCGGATTTAAGGGACTACGGTTCGATTAAAAACTATAACTAGTAAAAGAAACCAGTTTATAAATAAATATTTAAAAATCTTAATGATTTTTATTTGGTTTCAGGATTAACATAGAAAAATTGACTGCTCAATGGGTCATTGTTCTCCCAAATTTATCTTTGTCAACATATTTCAATATAACTGGTAGGATTCTTCATTTGAATCTTGGAAATAGCGGATTCGCCGAAGGAAACTTCAGTAAGTGTTTTTTTTTATTTTTTTTATGAACTTTACAACTTTAAGATTTAATTTAAAATAATATAAAAATACATCTATTTAAAGTTATTATTTATTTATTATGAATATTTTGTTTGAGTTAATAAAAAACAAAAAAAACTATTGAACCTACATATTGCATTGCAGGAGGGTTAAGGATAAAGGGAAGGGACAGGGAGGGGAAAAGGAAGAGGAGAGGAGAGGTATTTGCTCCATTTTGGAGAAACAAGTTGTCGGGTCGATTGAAAGACTCACTGTTCAACATATTTGAGGAATTTAATTTGAAATTGGGGTGTTTAGGTTTATATGCCCCCTTAAGAAAAACAAAATTTTATAATTAAATTATATTAGTATTTCGGATATAAAATATATAAAAAGAATAAAGAAAATATTTTAGAGTTTCTTATATTTAATTTAATAGCTAATAGTAAAAAGTCTGTTAATGTAATTTTGAATTTTCAGCTAATGTGCGTGTTATAGACAAAGCAGTTGGAAAAGTACTACATAAAGACGGAATAGATTATTTACAAGTCAAACTGAAGACCAAGGTCATAGTCGGAGGGGGAGTCATAAATGTTGTGGATAAGAATATTTCAACTTCTTATATCGGTAGGTCTCAAAATGTGGCAAACCCTATCAGTGTTATTTGTAAAAATTCCTTAAACCGTGGTTGAAACATGGTTCAATTGAACCCGGTTCAGAGTCTTATCCCACGTTCAACTGAAACCTTATTTATAAAAATATTTGAAATCTAGTTCAGTTGATCTCGATTTTGAGCTCCATTTCATACGACAGCACCGTAAGTTGGTTGTCATGACAACAGAATGGATGGGCTGATGACATAGTAACAGTCGTGGTGGGAAATAAGTGCTACAGGGACGCCCAGGAAGGGCGGAAAAAGTTGAAGGAGGTCGAAGAAGGCGTGAAATGTAAATTACGTAAACAATTATTTATTTTAACTTTAATCCACAAATTTTCAAACCTTTCAAGCGAAATAATATAATTAGGATTTAAAAATAATCCAACCAAACCAATCATTATTCATTATTTAAAGAATACATATTGTATTTTTCTTTTTTTTTATGTCGATACCTCTCTCTTTCTCTCTGGATTATTTGTTTTGTTTTGATTATATTTAGTACTTACATTTGTAAGTAAATGTGACGATCTATGGTTCGTAGCTTCGGAGATACTCGAATCACCTTCGTGTGAGCCGAAGTTTTCCGACGATCGTTGTACTCCGATTCCGAGTAATTCCGAACTTGACCGAGTAGCTCCGAAGCTCAATCATAGATCCCCAGAGTATACGAAATTTAATCATCGAGAATAAATGGAAATATTTTCCGTTTCAGCCGAGTTGTTTACGGAGTTATTCAACGGAAATACGAGACTGATTCTGGACATTATTAGTCCAATTGTGGACGATGCAGCAAATACAATTTTTTCGGCTTTCGTCAATAGGATATTTGCAACAATTCCGATGGCTGAAATCTTCCTTGATGACACGACGTGAAGATATTTTTGAGTTATGAAAATCGAAATCGTTAAAGATTTCAATTGATTCAATGAAGACAATTATTTTGTTGAGTTAGAAAAAATAATTTTTAATTTATTGACTGTATCGTGTAATAAGTTTGGGCGTTTTGATTTACAGAATATTGTTGATCTAAACATCGATTGTACTTATTCAGTCTTACTAATAAAAATCTACTTCACACCCGTTTACCAGTGTTTTAGGTAACACACCGTGTAAAGCCCGTGCAGCAATTATTTGAAAATCTTACTAATAAACGCTGTATAACGACTGTGTAGCTACAACAAGAGTACAACAAAAAATATTCCGACAACGTTGTAATTTTGCAATCGCGCATGCGCAGAGCCGCCAGCTTCCATCCGCCTTTATTATTTTGACGTTTGTCGTAGTTATTATTTTCATATGTTTTTCACATTTCAAAATAGGAATATGGAAAATATGTATAACGAATAATATCATCATACGAATATCCAAGCGAGCACCATTGTAGATATTATAAAAAAGCTGATTTTTTTTCAACTTTTCGCTCCTAAAATACACAATTATCGAGAATATAATAATTTATAAAGAGGTTTCGTCATATTATTTCAATATATAACAATATAAACACGCATATCAAAATCAAACTCGATTTTTGATAGATGAAATTTGTCTTAAAACACCGCTAAACTACCTAGAACAGGCGGGTAAGCGATGTGTAAAATTTGTATGAGAGATACACAGTCGTTGACCAACTGATCTGCTACACAGCGTTTATTGGTAACGTTTTTGCCTAGACGGGTGTAAATTTTACAACACGTTTATAAGTAAGACTGATTATGTATAGAAGTGATATGTACAACTGTGGTCAAATCGAAATATGTACACAAAAATACTTTTAATGTGACCATTATTTTACCAATAACAACTCTCCTTACAATAACAAATCACATTAACAACATTCATGATAGAGCTCTGCAGATGCTTGGATTTGTATTGAGAGTATTAAAAATGCTTTCACTAATATATTTACTTTGACTTTACTACATATATAAAACTCTTGTAAGAAGCCACCTCGAATACAATTATACTGTTTATTCCCCTCGCAATTCTACACATATCAATACTTTGGAAATAGTTCAGAGAAAATTTCTGAGGTATATTAATTTTAAACTTGGAATTCCGATTGAAGATATTAATTATAATAGTCTAATGAAGCCAACTAATTTATTGCCATTAGCACAGAGAAGAATTTTGGCAGATCTGTTATTTTTATATAAAATATTAAACTCACATAATGACATCCCTTACTTACTCAGTGCTATAAATTTGCGGGTGCCGTCCCTGGTCACACGCAGTACCGCGCCATTTTATAGCCTCACTAACACTAGCGTATACCAAGCTAAGCTAAACTTTGTAAAGACTGCATAGGCCCGAGATATCAGTTGGCCCTTAAATCGTTGGATTTGGTAATCCAAGTTAAAAGTTTAGGGAAGATTAAATTTCATTCGCGTATTTCAGTGCAAAATGAAACGTCAGTTACGTAATCTTCAACTATAAATATATTTTACGTTTTTTTATGGTTATTGTCTATAACGCATCTGTCAAAATTGTAATAACCTTAAATGATACGTGACGCGAAGCTGTGACTAAATATTATTTTATTATTATAACAACACATTATTTTATTTGTTTCATTACACAGCAAGTTACTTTTCAATTTTTTATACCGATCGATGTTTTTTTAATTAAAATCAAACATTGTAGTGAAAAAATGTCATTGAATATGTACTACGTACGTAGTACTTCAATGCAAAATGTATGTACTTTTTACAGATGGATATGGAACTAAGTGATAATGGTAAAATAGTGTCTTATGTAGAAAATTTAAGAATACACATTATATGTATATATAGAAACAGGATGGATCAATTTAAAAAGTGGGATGAAAAAACATCGCAAAAATAAAGTTGCGTGCCTGACGTTTCATTATGGCTGACAGTTTATTTCTTTTGTTGTCAGGCAATACATTATAATTATGTAAAAAAGAAAATAAATATTAAATACATGTACCACTTCTATATCAAGTCTTTTATTAGTGATTAGTACGCCTCCTGGCGAAAAAGACTAGAAACAATACTTAACTCAAGATTAAGACACGCGATCCGCCAGAAACGTTGAGTTAAATATTTGTCGTTTAGTGACGTATTTAAGGGAAGATTAGGTACTGAAATACGCAATATTTTTGTTAAACTCCTAAGGGCCGACTGAAATACTGGGCCATAGTTTGGGGAATCAGTATGCCTAATGTACAGATATATTCAATGATTCAATTGCTATTTATAATAAGACACCTATACATTGCACTTGTCTATGAGACCAAGCATTGAATTGTTTTCTTCGCTTTTTGTTTGTTTACATGTTTTCACATTTTTTTTAATATAATCTTTTTTGTATGTACAAATATGTTTAAATTCTGTTTTATTTGTATGTGTAAAAGGCTATTAAGCCGTTAATTGTAATAAAATAAAATAAAAGAAATAAATAAGTAAACATATAATTTGAAATATATCGGATTATAAAGAGTTGTATAATAATAACCAAATATTTATTTATTCCTTTTTTATTCCTGATTTATTCATTTAACTTTCCGAACATATAATTTGTACCTATACTGTCGGGTTTATTTGAAAATAGAAATTTCATCCTACAAATAAATGTACAATACAGTGTGTACTATGGTAAAGTCTGATTTTTTTAAAAGTGTCAAAGCTCATACGGTGACCATGGTGTAAAAGAAAAAAAATATGATGGAATTTTTTTTATCATTTCATGATATAAAACGGTTGTTACTTGCACATGCATATATTATCTTCTAAACCTTCAAATCTACTCATAGCTATACTTACCCCCGGTGCCATGCGGCTTTAATGGGTCTACATTATTAGGTATTTTCTGCAAATGTTAATGGGCATCTCCTGGGAAAGTAATATTTAAACAAAATATTTATTTGATACTTTTTATTAGGAATATAAAAATAATATATTATGAAGTAATTAGTCCTTATAATAATAAACAGTTACATATTATTTTACAAAATAATAAATTATATTATCAAGTATATTTACATAATAGTTCATTGAGGCAAACACACATACATAAATAATATAACTATGAAACTAATACAAATAAATAATGGCCTCTTATTCTATACTTAAACGGTGATAAGACATGTTTATAATAATAATAATTTTATATCGATATTTAACTAAAAATAAAATACATAAGTTAGAAATAAAAAAATCATCAACGAAAACAATTCCTAATTTAGAACACATGGTCACCATAAAAAATCAAACGTGCGCTCACTTCGAGAGATAGATACGTACTGTCCATAGAAAAGAGAACTTATTTAGAAGGGAAACTTCGACTTTTTTTTTATCCCGCGCTTTTAGCGCCATCTCTGTTTGTAGAAGGGAAACTTCGACTTTTTCTTTGATGCCGCGCTTTTAGCGCCATCTCTGTTTGGTCCCCGAAAGTGTTACTGGAATCCAGTAATAATAATAATAATATTACTGACCTTCCCCAGTGTTTAAGATTAAAACACTGAATTTTGTTTTTTGGGAGAATTTCATTACCAAAAAATTCTAGGTATAAATCACTTTTTATAAAGAAAAATTATAAAAAAATATTTTTACGATAATGCAAAAAAAGACATTTTTCCCAAAAAATCAAAGAATCAGTGTTTTAATCTTGAACAGCAGAGATAGCAAATTGTTTTTCTAGAAAGTTAGAAAGATAGGTAAGTATTCTTTTTCTCTCTAATTGAGTTATGAAAATAAAAGAATATTTAAAACTAAGTTATTATATATTGTAAACTATATCATACCTACAATGTTTGTATTCATTAAACAATATAATTAAATCTTAATATTATGTAGTAGACAAAATACTATGGACTTATAAATTTCTTCGTGGATTCATGGGTTGAACTGTATAAATTTTCATGGAATATCGCTCAGTCTGCCGAGTCTGCTCAAAGTCAATTCTGAAAAACAAAACACCATTATATTACATACATAAGCGCATTGAACTATTAGTTTTCTAGTATTAATAATGTTGTCAACTTGGAATTGATAAAATAACTATATTTATAAAGTTTTTGCCAAATTTCTAACCAGAGTAAAATATCACCACTACATGCAATTGTTTTAAAAATATTGCTAGTACTATCATTTATAGATATCGGATCAACTTGTTACTAACAAAAATATTGGATTATCGATAAAATAAGTTGTTTCATTAAAATTGATACATCGAATAAATTTCAAAGTGACATACAACATAACCTCTAAACAAAAACGGTAATAATATTATTTTACCTGGGGCAAATATTGAATGCATCTTATTTATTCCTCTTTGTTTTTCTTAATTTCCATCTATAATAGATGACTTTCTCAAAATATACTACATATTTTGTATTTTTTCACTCACACAAAAAAATATCCGTTGGAACATAATGTATCACAGTGTATAATTGCCTTTGTTTAGTAAAACAAAATACTTCATATGCATTTTCGATAATATAAGTGCAAAACTGGAACACTAGCACCAATCGATTTCAGATAAATTTGAAAATTCGTAAATTTTAAAATATAAACATCGATGTTATCAAACTTTCCATTAAAACTGTTGGTTGTTGGTTGACCTCACACCACTTTTTAGATTTGAAATGGGTGCTTCTAATTGGTTGAATAACTAAAACAAGCATAGACAAAATAATATTTGTACCATAAACAAATGTAGGAACCTACCTACTCGTTTTTTATTTTAATCGGTTAGTAAAAAAACTGGTAGGTAACTGAATAGTAAACCTGCCATAATTGACACTACTGCCATCTATACAAAGTCCCCGAAGGTAATTTAATACTTTTTTTCAATGTACTGAGTTTCCAGACGGTGGTACTGTCGGGTTTGTTGATGTTTGTTGTTAAGGACATCAAATGGTGTAAACCAATCAGCAACCACGATTCTACTAATACATTTACATGCGTAAATACAATGCATTTTTTTGTTTATGTATAGAATTGGCACTTTAAAAAAAATCAGACTTTAATAAGGTAATAACATGACTAAAATAAAAGGAAATATACACACATAGATTACAGAAGAAAAGACGAAAAATATTGAAATATTGCGCAAGCGCATAAAGTGATCACGTAAACCAGCCGATGTCAGGTCGTAAACTCTGCAGGTGCCTTGAGTTCCTTGTTCTTCTAATTTATCCCAACTTCGTCTCTATTGGGATGTTAAAAAGTTTGTCAATAAAAATATCTATAGGTTTGCTAATTATAATCTTTATAATCAGTCTTTGTGTGACTTCAACTGGCAAAGATTCGCCCTATAGGTACCACCCCATCCCGAAACACCGTACATAAGGATAGAGTGATATATTTCAGGATAACAAAATAAAACTAAAAATACCTTGGATCCATGCTGACGACAGATGCCCAGGTGGACGAGGATGTCAACCACCGCGTCAATGTGGCGTGGCTGAAGTGAGGACAAAATATATAAAACAGTCGTAAGACCTGCAATGTAATGCGGATCAGAGTGCTGGACAACATAAAAAACACGCACAACAACTGCACGCGATTGGAATGAAGGTGTTGCGCTGGGCAGGTGGTGTAACACGCCTTGATACGGGGACCTTGATGCGATGAGTCAAAATCGTTGTTTAATATTGTGTTAAATCTCGAAGTTGTATTTGGTTTGAAGAGGTGAGTGAATCCTCTGTACCTGTCCATTGTGACGCTGTTGTTTGATGTTTGGATGGTTGTAGATAGCAGTCGTAGGCAGTTGCAAGTCGTTGAAAATAGTTGCAAGTCGTTGTAGATCGTTGCAGGTAGTTGCAGTTGTTGTTTTAACATCTACGGGAATAGGGTCATCCGGTGTCTTGTAGTTTGATTTTGTTGACAGCAACGGGGAAAAGTCATCCGGTGTCTTGTAGTTTGATTTGTTGACAGCAACGGGGAAAAGTCATCCGGTGTCTTGTAGTTTGATTTGTTGATAGCAACGGGGAAAAGTCATCCGGTGTCTTGTAGTTTGATTTTGTTGACAGCAACGGGGAAAAGTCATCCGGTGTCTTGTAGTTTGATTTGTTGACAGCAACGGGGAAAAGTCATCCGGTGTCTTGTAGTTTGATTTTGTTGACAGCAACGGGGAAAAGTCATCCGGTGTCTTGTAGTTTGATTTGTTGACAGCAACGGGGAAAAGTCATCCGGTGTCTTGTAGTTTGATTTGTTGACAGCAACGGGGAAAAGTCATCCGGTGTCTTGTAGTTTGATTTGTTGACAGCAACGGGGAAAAGTCATCCGGTGTCTTGTAGTTTGATTTGTTGACAGCAACGGGGAAAAGTCATCCGGTGTCTTGTAGTTTGATTTGTTGACAGCAACGGGGAAAAGTCATCCGGTGTCTTGTAGTTTGATTTGTTGACAGCAACGGGGAAAAGTCATCCGGTGTCTTGTAGTTTGATTTGTTGACAGCAACGGGGAAAAGTCATCCGGTGTCTTGTAGTTTGATTTGTTGACAGCAACGGGGAAAAGTCATCCGGTGTCTTGTAGTTTGATTTGTTGACAGCAACGGGGAAAAGTCATCCGGTGTCTTGTAGTTTGATTTGTTGACAGCAACGGGGAAAAGTCATCCGGTGTCTTGTAGTTTGATTTGTTGACAGCAACGGGGAAAAGTCATCCGGTGTCTTGTTTTGTTGACAGCATGAAGTCTTCGTTAATGATGATGATGATGATCATCATAATAAAATGTTTGTTGTCTTGTTGACATAAATAAACATGATTGACAATAGTAAACTTTAATTTTCTCAAATATAAATGATTACCGTTGTATCTGGTACATGAGTATATATAATAATAGTAGGCATAGTACATATATTCAATTCGTAAAAGTAGGTACCTAGCATTAATAAAATAAAAATATTTTTTTTGAAGTGTTGGAAATGATCAAATTATTCTGAGTCCAAAATGTTTCAATTTTTGTTAAAGTCCTTTTAGGTATCGTTAAGTGTTTGTTAGGTATTTAATACTTTGCCAAATGTGAAATATTTTTTTAATTTGAAATAAGTAAAGTATATAGGTATTTAAAAAATTTGTTTGTACATAAGTATAAAAATTCTCTTCTTTGAAAGTCGTTTAAATTAAATTAATATTTCTTTTACGTTTTAAAATAATCATTCAGAAATGTTATTGTGCTTGGTAAATGGAACGATTCGAATACAGTTAAAGATCGCTAGATAAAACAAAATTAATTTATGATAATTTTCTTCGAAATAAAATCTAAATAATATTGAGAAAGTAAAGTAATTGTTTTATAAAACTTCTTTTTTGTATAATCAATTTTTTACTGTGTAAAATTTCTAAAAAGAGGTATATATGTATATATAATAAAATCACTTTTTTTATTATATTTTTTTATTATATATATTTTTTTTTACTATATTAAAAATTCTTTGACTTCATAAATTACTTGATCAATTTTTTAAAAATTTCATTTTGAAAATATGTTCTTCAAAGAATGTTTCTAGTTAGATTAATTAAATTTCAATTAAAAACTTAGCTTTTTTTTAATAAGTAGGTACTCCAAAGTAATGATCTCTGGCGGTAGATATTTTGCTTACTGCAGCAATTTAGACAATATAAAGGTTTATTTTTCAACATCCTGTGTTTCTCTCTATGCGGGTTTCGTCTCGCCAGTTGATAATATGAAAAAAATACAAAAATGATTACAATATGAAATTATTAGGTACCTATACGAAGTATTGATGGGACTTGAATGTTATTTTTTATTTTTCAACATAAATGATCATAGTGAAAAATGTCATCAAATTAATGTTATTAATTTACAATTTAGATTTAATGCAACCAAAATAAAATTTCATTTTTAAATAAAATGTTTGAATGTGAATGAAATTCTTTCTTAAAAATAAAAATTGCAACTTTTTTTTATAAAAAAATATAAATGTTACAATGTTAGAAGACATGCTTAATATACACAATAAATCGTTTTTAGCTAATTTTTTTTAGTAAAAATTACAATAAGTGGATAGCGTTACCAAAAGATAATTAAATTGTTTATAGAATCTTGTTGGAATAAAATAGTTCCACATTTTTGAAAATCAATAGTCTTTTTAGTAAATAAGAATACAATAATAATATTTTAGGAACAATCAAATAAGTCTTGCATGAAATGACATATGAAAGAAATGGCTATCTACAGCAATATTTTTTGTTTTAAGTGGAAGTGAAAAAAATTACAGCACCTTAATATATAGAATTATTCCTCCACTGATCCGCTCGTCAGCAACGTTCTTTTTACATATATAAATAACTTTTATGCGAAACAATTCATCACTTTTGCAAAGCTGATTATTTATATATCTTTCATAGAATAGGCAATATCTTTGTCAATAAAAAGTTGAAAGAAATTAAATATTACACATTTTATTTTTACAATTTCATTTAAATAATTCATTATCAATTTTAAGATTAGTATTTGTTCAAATAACATTATAGTAGATTGAAATTATGAACGTAAATGTTCTTTTATGAACATGTAACAAAAATATGATGAATTTTAAATCGAGTATGTCAGAGGATCCTTTAAGGTAGTACCAATAGAGGAGAAATTGAAAGAGGGAAGACAGCGATGGTATGGCTATGTCATGCGAAGGATGGACAACCTACTTCGTCAAAACAGTGCTCGGTATCCCCTCAAAGCTATAAGGAATACGAAGGCCACCGGCGACAAGGTAGACGAGTATTGAGATGGAGCTGGCGGAACGAGGTGTCTCACAAGAGACCACTCAGAGTCGCAGATCATGGCGACTGTTGACTAGGAAGCCCGACCTCAGATGATCCGGGACAGAGGGGCAGGAAACGGTGATGATTTTGATGATGAAAATTGTTTAGTATTTGTAGATAAGGTTGTAGTAATGTTATTTCCCTTCATGTGCATGCGGGGCAGATTTGGAAACACTCGATCATGTGTTCTTTGAATGTCCAATGAACTACGAATATGACATATATCCCAACTTAAAAGTCCCTCTTCCAGTAAACATGTCGCATGTCTTATCGCTTAACTCTATTCTTATTTATTCCGCAATAACCAAATTTATCTTAATCAATGTTGTTAATCTGTAAGTCGTAATATTAACCAATATATTTTTTACTGTTTCTTCCGTTAGGCACAAATCACTCTTCTAAGGGTGGGTTTCCTAATATAAAAAAAAATCTCATAAAATCTCTGATTCTTTCGGCCCTGAGCATGATCACATAATTTACTATTTATGTATATGGCTTTAATGTTGACGGGAAAGTTCGCAATACCGTTATCTTTAGAAAATTATAAATTTTCACAGATTGTAAGTGCATTATTGGCATACATATTTGAAATGCAGATATTGATATATTTGGGTCATCCACCGTTTTATCATACAAAAGTAAGTTATTAACTAGTTGCTCATATGACTTTCATTACTAAACTTATCTACTAGTACATAGTGAGTGTTGAACTTTCCAAGGAGAAGGTTCAGAATATATTATGTGAAGTGTGGACTAATTTTAAATATTTACAAATTTTAGCTATATATCGAATACGTTTCCTAAAATCAAACGTCTATTTCATGTTATATCATGCAATAAATATATATATATATATATATATATATATATATATATATATATATATATATATATATATATATATATATATATATATATATATATATATATATATATATATATATATATATATATATATATATATATATATATATATATATATATATATATATATATATATATATATATATATATATATATATATATATATATATATATATATATATATATATATATATATATATATATATATATATATATATATATATATATATATATATATATATATATATATATATATATATATATATATATATATATATATATATATATATATATATATATATATATATATATATATATATATATATATATATATATATATATATATATATATATATATATATATATATATATATATATATATATATATATATATATATATATATATATATATATATATATATATATATATATATATATATATATATATATATATATATATATATATATATATATTTTAATCTAACGATTTTGAATTTTTTGTGTTAACAAAGTGGAAATCTTTTTTAAAATTAACGGGGAAATAACTGCATAGAATCACGAATTTTTTTATCATCTTCAAGATATAAAAAAACGAGTGGGTTGTGGCCAACGCTAAACTCCTCACTAACAAGTCACTATAGAGTATTCAAAGTTTCTATAGAAAGTTTTCGGCAATTTTATGAAATTAGTGAGTTTAATTCTTTTATTATTTAAATATATTATTATGAAAAATTGATATTTATTAATGACATTTTATTTAAGTGATGTGCCCTTTTAGCAATTTGAAAATAAAAATAACAAATTTCGAGTTTCCTGAGCATGGGAGTCACTTTGAAATATTTGACAGTTAAAAAAAATGAGAACCACTATTCAGATATGCTTCAAAATCTAATGAGGTCTATGCGAGTTTTTGATATACAAATTTGCAAAATTTGAAAATAATCGAATGAGCACTTTAGTCTATAATCGATAATCTAGAATAAACACGCCGTACGTAGCATATTATAGTACACAGCACACACACACAGATACATTGTGATGAAACTTTCAGAATGCAATCCCAGCATGATACTAGTTGATAATCTGCAATAAAAAATTACTTTAAAAATTGCGAATTCATAAATCCCCTTGGGGTAGTGAGGAGTAAAAACAATGTTAAGTTCAACCCCTTCTTCATAAGGGCCCGCTCACATTGGATACGAATTTGGTCGTACGTAAACGTACGATGCTGGTCGTACGAATCGAGTGCGCGCACTGGCTTGCTCACATTGGATACGAATTCGCATCGTACGTATACGTACGATACTGGTCGAGTGCGCGCACTAGATACGGCTTTCTCCGATTTTTGATACGAATTTGATCGTACGTCGACGTACGATGCTGGTCATACAATTTTATTTATTTAAGATTTGGTACACGGATAACAAACAATACACATAAACA
The DNA here is from genome assembly GCA_963576475.1 of Molanna angustata. Classification (NCBI taxonomy): domain Eukaryota; kingdom Metazoa; phylum Arthropoda; class Insecta; order Trichoptera; family Molannidae; genus Molanna; species Molanna angustata. The sequence goes on along the minus strand of OY754986.1, from coordinate 12,945,332 downwards.
TAATATCAATCACAACAAAGCTACCGTGCATACAAAAATCACACAAGGCACAGCCTCTCTGTGGGTTAGCCAATTTTTTTTAGAAAAAAATGAATATGTCCTTGTTAAACAAGTACATATACATCTTCCTACGTTCCCTAAAATAAGAAAATAAATGCTTGTGCTATAGGTGAATGAAATTGGTTGAGGTAGGATTCGAACTCGCGACCACTGGATTACTAGCCCAGCGCGCTAACCGCTCTGCCATCGACCCATCTAATTTTATTCCCATTTATTTATTTATTCATTTATTTAATATTTCTTCTCGGGCAACTAACAGATACTATGTCAAATATTTATTTAACACGCACCCAATAACAAGTTGCCACATTCTGGAGACTTACGATATTAGTCGTCTCACAGATCCAGACTGAAAACACAATTAAAAACTGTGCCTCCACCGGGAATCGAACCCGGGACCTTTGGATCAGCAGTCAGATACGCAACCAACTGAGCAACGAAGGCCGACAATTGTAATATATATAGACAAAATTATCTTGTTTATAACATTTTATAATAACATATTCTCTTCACATAGCACAAAACATCACAAAACCTTGGGGTAAGCAAATTATAAAAAACAGGTAACAACACATGAAGAGAAATTTAAAATAACAGTTTACAAAGATAAAAATACCAAGTCATAAAAAAATATTTAGTTAAGTATTTGAATTCGGATCAAATTGCATAACGTAATCAGAAATCTCATAAACATTTATGTCCAAAAACAAAATTTTCTGTATCCATTTATGTGTAATTAAAGTACGAACGGAGCAAAATATCCAAACAAGTTTGGATCGAATTCGTATGTCGGAACTATACGCACGTCAACGTACGACTAACTCGCACCCAGTGTGAGCACTCTCATATTGCTCAAAGGAACGGGATTATTCGTGCGTTTTCGACGTTTTCGTACGTATTCGGACGACTGAATTTCGTACGTAAACGTATCCAATGTGAGCATGTCCATGAGCGAACTCAGACGTCGTAACAATTCGTGCGTATACGTACGACCACAGTACGACTACGTACGATCACGTACGACCAACTCACATCCAGTGTGAGCACTCTCATAGTACATCAAGTATCGGGATCGTTCGTGCATTTACGTACGTTTACGCACGAGCGAAATTCGTACGAAAACGCATCCAATGTGAGCGAGGCCTAAGGATTCATATTTTTTTCGTGCAACTCTCCAATAATATCTAAAAATTTAAGTCCTGGCAGCACCGTCTACCGTGGTTGACATTTGTCATTTGACAGATATTATACGCGTTCGTTCTGTCATTTGATAAAACATTTAAATAATTAATCAGCATAATATTATATTATAACTTTTTATTTTATGTAGCTTCACGGGCAACTAACAGGTACAATGTCAAATAATTATTTAACATGCACCAATAACAAGCTGCCACATTCTGGAGACTTACGATCTGCTTATGGTATTAATCGTCTCACAGAGCCAGACTTAAAACACAATTAAAAACTGTATCTCCACCGGGAATCGAATCTGGGACCCTTGGATCAGTAGTCAGATACCTAACCAACTGAGCCACGAAGGCCGAAGATAGAAATGATGCGACTATTTTAATTTTATGTTTCCCCCAGAGACAATCCAACTAGCAAACAAGTCGTATAAATAAGAGTTATACCTATGACTTTTAGTCGTATAGGAGTTTTATAGTGGTTATTAACTAACTCTGTTAGTCGTATAGACGTTGTACATCTGACGGTTAAGTCCTCTAACTAAATAGTCTAATTGCAACGTCCAATAAACGTTTTTGCAACGTAATTATACAAGGATCACATAATGGTCTTAATCGAAACGTTAACTTAACAAATCTGTAAGTCGTAAAAACATTTCAGTTGTATAAAGATTTTTAAAAAGACAATATCGTCATAAAAAGGGTATTATTATAACATCTAAACAACTTATTGGCCTATAAACGTTTTAGAAAAAACTTTAATAGACGATTGTATAGTGGTATTATGGATGACTTCAATACGACATAAAATTATTAGTGTGACGTTTATATACCTATTATTCAACAGTTGGTTTTATAAATGAAAAACAAAAACTTTTATAAAACATAATATGTAGTTGTCGATGAACCTGTTATATTCCTTTTATATGACAATATGTTTTATAGATGTTAAGTACAGACTTTTATAAAACAAAATTAAACATTTTGTTTTACATTTGGGAGAAATTAAGAGAACATAAAACACCGAATCTAGTAATTGAATATAATATGATTTATTAAAACACCCTAATACATGATGAAGTTACATGTTAGTTAAGATAAATATCACGTGCGTTAAAAAAGTTTTATACGTGTTTATACGTGAATTAAATCAACGGAAACCTAATGTTTATTGATATTTTTCTGCATTTTGAACAAACTTGACTTGAAAAAACTATCTCCAACATTGATAAACTGCAGCGTAATAAATATAATATTAAAATAAAATTATACACTTCACTGTTTGTGAGTCAATAAAAATGATTACAAACACTATTCTTTTTGGCATCAAATTAAAAACATATATTTATGTATATTTTTTATAATAATTTGTGTGTTTTTTACTGACTTTATTTCCCATTTTTCTTAAATATTGAAAAACGCAGAAAAACCAACTAGATAATTTAATTTTCTATAAAAACATATACACTATCGCAGTGCATCTTGAACTTTTCTTACGGGGAATCTCAGTAGTTTGATACTTAATCTCCATACATACATACCATCAAGCTGTTTACATATTCGAGAGAGGAAAAAGTACCTACTGACCTTCACACAAGTCTTGCCTGACATACATTTTTTGTATAAAAAACAAAATATCTTAAAAATATTCAATAATTTAGATGCTAGGGTTCATAGTTTGGTACGTTTATTTATTTTTATTTATAAAATACATGGATTTTTACGTATTCTTTTACTATACACATACTATCAACAGTTGGATGTAATGTGTTACATGTAGGGAATGCAATCCCAAACGGGATCCCGAAATACCGAGATCCCGCAGACATTTTGCGGGACTAATCTCGGTCGAAAATTTTGCGGGATCCCGCTGGACTGGCGGGATTACAGAGAAGCGTAATTCATACGTGTTACTCTTTGTTGATTTGTTGAGGAAACGGATTTCAGAGCGGCGAACTAACTTGACAGCGGTTTTATTATATACTTACATGATCCATATAAGTACGAAGAAGACAGTAGTCAATTTATTAATGTTGATGACACATTTAGTCTACCTTCAAAAAGTTTAATATGCAAGACAATCAAAACTATAGTCGAAAGGCTAGAGTACACGGACATGGGTAACAACGCAGAAGCCACTGCTCCTGCTGACGCTGATGAACCTTAGGATGACGACACTCCTCTCGCAAATCAGGAGACATACGCAGCAGCAGCAGCACCAATGTCACTTCAAGACGAACTCAAACTTACTTTGATTAGTATGAAGAGTTCGAGATCAACAGCCCAACAACCTAGATCTGGCAATATGAGCAACATTGAGGTTTTGATAAAGAAGGAAATGAATTATTTCGAGTCCGGTGGAAAGGCACATACCTTCAATTCACTTACAATGCGCAAATGACTATTGTGCCAACCAGCGTGGAATCTGAACGAGCTTTTTCAGCCACTGGCTACCTTGTGTCCAATATCAGAAGCCGTTTATCAGACGACACAATACTTTAACTTTTTTACGAAGCTATTTCCAAAATAATGTTTAAACTTATGATGCTTATTGTACAAAAATATTGTTTATCGTGTGAACGTTATTATTTAAATTTAATTTGTAATATAAATTTATGTCTCATTTTATTCTTTGCCAATTTATGACAAACTTTACCGATGTCTAACTAAAGGTAAGTTTGTTAATAAACCATTTAAAATGTCCCAAAGAACGTGTTTGATTAGGTATAAATTTAAAACTCTAAAAACAAGGTTGGTAGATCGAGGTATTAATTAGGTCTTTATTATACGATTGATAAGATATCTAAGTCCACCCTGCTGGATCCCGCAAATACCTGGATCCAGCGGTACTAAGATTGTTCAGTCCCGCAAATACCTGGATTGACATCGTCCTGCGGGATTGCATTCCCTAGTTACATGCAACTAATTATACTATGAATTTCAACCCTGCCAAAACAATCAACAATGGCGCTCGATCGCAGTTGTTTAAAAAACCTTTACTTGACTAACAGTCGTTCAATGACTTGTACTACATACAATGGCTGGTTCAATGACTTGTACTATAAATTATTATATTGTACTATTTTTCAAAAATAATGTTTTTCTATTAAATCAGTTTTTTGTTCACATAATTTCATATTTTATTCTAAATTCAATACTTAAACCATAACTTAAACTTTAGATTTATTGGCAGGTACTTATTATTTGAAAATCAGTAATTTATCATTCTTCAACACTTAGGTGGGCTATTTCAATTATTTCTAAATAAATATTTGGTTTGTTAAATATGTTAGTTCAATTAATTCAAAATTTGGTTTATATTTTTTTGTTTGACCATATAGAATGAACTTAAGATGAACGGTTAACAAATAAAAATTTGTACCTATATAATACAGTAGTGGCCAAAAAAATGGAAACTATTTTTTACTCGACTAAATTATATAGAAAATCTTCCTTCTTAGATTTCTAAATGAATATTTCTAAAAAAATATTATTGCCTTGTCTTTATTATAGTGTGGGTTATGCATGAATTATCATTTATACATAAAATATTCAGATATAATACACATTTTATTAAAATTATTGTACATTGAATAAAATATAAAAAATATTGTGCTCAGCTATGGAAAATTGTTAATGACAATAAAATTTAAAATTCACGTGTTTAAGATAAATCACTTTAGTATTTAGTTGGGTAGCCTTTATTTTTTATCACAGCCTTCATTCTTCGAGGCATTGAGTCCACCAACTTCTCCAAACCTGCATTATTGATGACCTTGAATCATGATTTTATTACAGCTTCAATCAGGGCCCTCTTATTCGATAAGAGATTTTATTTAATTATATTAGTTAAAATGTGCCACAAAGCAATAGCAGCAAAGTATAAAGATACAAAGATTTTCAACCTGGCCCACAAGTTTTCTATCTAATTAAGATCTGGGCTGTTACCAGGCCACTTAAGTACCATAATATTATTTTCTTCGAACCAGCTTGAGACACTTTTAGCAGTATGACAGGGTGCGTTGTCTTGCTGGAATATGCATGTCTCTCTATTTTCTCCAAACAGATCCGCTATAAAAGGCTTTAACTTTGGATCCAAGATAGTCTCCTTGTATTTTTTTCATGTAACGTCCCATCAATGATATGTAGACGACCCACGCCACTTCTTGACATGCACCCCCATATCATTATGCTGAGAGGGTGCTTCATGGTGACGGTGGTACACACTGGTAACAAGTCTTCTCCAGTTCTCCTCCTAACATACTTTATTCCATCCGATACAAATATAGAAATTTTTGTTTCATCGCTCCAGATTACATTCTTCCAGTCTTCTTTGGTCCAATTCTTGTGTTCTTTTGCCCAATTGAGTCTTTTTTCCCTTTGTTTACTATTCAAGTAAGCTTTTTTTCTTGGGCTTCTGGCCCTTAATCCATTGTTGACTAGGCGTCGTCGAATCGTCCTAGCGCTTACAATTATACCACTCTCAGCAAGGATGTGTTGGATATCACTCGAAGTGGATCTACGGTCTTGAAGAGCTAATTTCGTTATCCTTCTGTCGTCTATCAATAACGTCTTCCGGTTTCTGCCAGATTTTACAGCATTGTGTAAACTTTTGGAGACTTTGAACCTCTCGCAGACCTTTGAACTCCAGACTTGGACGCTCTGTGTCCCAACTTTTCAGCAATTTGTTTATATGTATATCCCTCTTCTCGTAGGGTAACTGCTCTACTACATTTTGTAGGTGACCAGTAGCCTCCAAGCATGTTTCAGAAGAAGTTTCAGAATAAAATAATCTCAGAATTTGAAAAACAGTCCAACCACTTACAAATGACACAGTACAGGACGAACGACAGACTAATAGCTCTTGCTTAGATAGGATTTCAAATATCCTCAATAATTACTTTCTAATGATCACAGACATCAAAAAAACAAATTTCCAGAAAAAAATGTGAGTAATAATGATGATTCATATCATCAAATAGTAAGGTATATGTTCCTTACAACTCATTATGAGACAAATTAGAAAGGATTAACTAATTTTGTAAAAAAAAGTTAAAACAATTAAAAAAATATTTATTGTTTCTTGCGAAATAAACAAAAGAAAATATTTGTCATTAAAAACAATAAGAATGCAATAAAATTTCAATGAAAAAGTAAAATGAATCACCTAGTAAGTTGAAAAATGTAGTCAAAATAAAAAGTTTCCATTCTTTTGGCCACTACTGAATATCACGTGTTTGTGTCACCGACACAGTAACAACATAGTTCTCTATAAATAATGGGGTGCATGCTATCTCCATGGCTCTTCAATCTATACGTTGAATGTTGCATCAGAACTTTTATGGAGGATAGCAAGGGTCTGAAATTTATTTATTTATATTCACATACACGGCCTCTTAGCCATTATAAAAATATGGTAAAAATAAAACATAAAACTCGTATTAAACAACACAACAATTAACAAGAAAAACAACACAATAATTCATTAAAATACAAAATCTATCACACAAATCGAAATATTCATAATATGTCCCATTCCGATTCGTTTAAATTTATCTGTCTGAATTTTAGTAGGTATATGAGAAATGTCAAAACGTTGACAATTCAGTAAGTATAGTATATGAAGGATGTAAAGAGAACGTACTGAGAATGGATGCCAGCAAATCGAAGTTCAAATGGTGTTTCAAAAGAGTGAAAGCAGAACAGCGTACCAAATAAAATTAGAGAACAAATGGTTCAAGCAAGTAGACGAATATGTCTATTTGGGAAGCAACGGAATACCGGAATGGACGGATTGATAAGGAGATCGAAAGAAGAGTTATGGCAAGAAACAGAGGGAATGGAGCACTTAGACCAGTTATGAATGACCGCAACATATCAAAGGATGCTAAAGTTGCCATTAATAACGCTATCTTAATAGTGCCAACCTTGATGTATGCAAGTGAAACCTGGACATGGCAGAAGTCACATGAAAGCAGAATAAATGCAGTTTAAATGAGATCACTAAAATGAATTTAAGATGAAGATAGATGTCATTAATAGAATGAAAATGATGAATTCATTTCATTCATTAATTGGCCACATGGGGAGAATGAATGAGGAATGCCTGACGAAGAAAATATACAATGCGCATAGGAATGAAATGAGAAATCAATGCCGCCCAAGAAAGGGATGGCATGACCATGTGAATGGTATTTTGAAAGACGAAAAGGTTAGAAGCGTGAAGAACAGATAAACATGTATAAGAAGATGTATGAATGTTGACGAGGCGATGATTGTGTGTCAAGATATATGGCATTCAGTTTTCTCTGTCTACCATGTGAGGATCATGGCATTATGGTATGTATAAGAATCACATACATTAGGTATGAGAAATTTTATAAATATAATAATTAAATTAGACAAACGATTTACTACAAACAAGACAAATATTGAAAATAATATTTCTATATTGCCCTCATTCAGTATAACAAAAGCTGTTTTTCATTCAAATTTTGCTTATGAGTAAAAGCATTTCTTTATAAACATTATTCTATTTCTATTTTACAAATATATATATTTAAAGTCACTAAAATTTAACGATTTATTATACACAGACTAATCTCCTGAGCTCGTAGTGCACAGTGACATAGATCTGTAAATGTGTGGGTGCGAGAGAGACTGCTCAATAAGAGTCTGGTCAATCAAAGAACACTTTTAATATATAATACTAAACATAATATAGGAAAAAAAAATCACTTGATCTCTGAAGTGCTGCTTTAACTAATACCATGAAATATTTCTTTAGCTTTTGTGCATAATTTTAAGACAATGAACCAAAAATTCTAAAAGAAATTTTTCAAAAGCATACTTTGTGAAATATAAATTATATTATATAGTAATATGAAAGTTTTCTATGCATGACATGTTATGGCTGGTCTGGAAAAATATAGTTGTTTGTTACTCATGATGAACATACACAATATTATGATTTCAAAAATCAATATTAAGTCTATACAAGTTGTTCTAAATTCAAACTTTACATGGGAAATTAGAGTAGCGTCTAGCCCCAGCTCTTCTTTTCTGCATTATTAGGCTAGGTTTAAGTTTGTGTATAATAATAATAGCGACTCGCGTGAGCGAGTTGCTTTATAAATTGAATTATAAATTATTATAAGTTTAATTTACATTTTTTATTTAATTTATTGCATTTAATATAAAATTTCACAGCTCATTTGACTCCATACTACGAGACCTCAACCAATCAGAGAGCCAACCGGAAACATAATGCGGAATGGTAAATGCGGATTGTAGACGCTAGTGGAAATTAGTAATTGATGAATATTATTTGTTTTGTTATTTTTTTATAAACTTAATTTCTTTATGTTACATTGAGAATACATGAATGTAATTCAATGTAAATAATGTCCTTTTTATATATTTTTCAAAACAACATAGTAAAACATCAAGTTTCCCAAGTAGAATAACTGCCGTTGAAATGAGGTCTCTCAGACAAATGTGTAATAAGACGATGTGTGATTGAATAAAAAAAGTAAGCACAAGAACAGAATGTATGTTGGAAAAGGACGCCACATGCAAGATAAAAATATAATATATGTCCTTAAGTGGATCGGCCACATAGAAAGAACAGATGAAGAACAGTTGACAAAAAAATTATACATGGCTAAAAGATGCGGAATAAGAGATAGAGGTCGGTCGAGAAAGACTCATTTAAATCACATGAATGGAATCTGAAGTGTAGATAGTAGGAGAGTGTGCATGAGGCAATGTTTGGATTAAGTGAAGCGAGAAAAGTATATCAGGATAGGAAAGTATGGCGCTCGGTTCTCTCTGCCTACCTCAATATGAACAAGGCATGATAGTATGTATGTAAAAAAACACAAAATATTTATTAGTAACTTGTATATTTCTAGAAAATAAACTCTTATGACGTCCGGTTTCTAAAAAAAACTGATAAAATAAACATTTTCCTAATATTCATATAAGATATTATGAAAAATGATGTAAAAGAGTAAAATTAAATAATAATTTAACATAAACAGAGCAAATTTCACAATAATAATGTTAATATATTACCTTTAGTCAGTATATATTATTATAAGGTCTTTGGTATATACCTAGTCAAAGATGTTCCGTACTCAAATTTTGTATGGAAAATTTTCAGCGATTTTATGAAATGAGTTTGTTTAATTATTTTTTTATTTTATTATGAAAAGTTGATATTTCTTTAATGCCATTTTATGAAAGTGAGGAGCCTTTTTACCTATTTGAAAATAAAAATTTCAAATTTTAAGTTTCCTGAGCTTGGGGTCACTTTGAAATATTTGACAGTTAAAAAAATTGAGAAGCACTATTCATATATCGTTCAAAATCTAATGGGATCTAAGTGAGCATTAGATATACAAATTTGCAAAATTTGAATAGAATCGAATGAGTACTTTAGTCTATAATCGATAAAGTAAAATGAACACGCCGTACATAGCACATAGCACATAGCACACTGCACATAGCACACACACACAGATACATTGTGATGAAACTTTCAGAATACAATCTCAGCATGATACTAGTTGATAATCTGCAAAAAAAAAAATACCCTTAAAAATTGCGAAATCATAACTCCCCACTATATCACCTTGTGTTAGTGAGGGGTAAAAAGAATCCATAGATTAAGTGAAATTTAAGTGTCTTATGTTATGGTGTTTAGTTAATAAAATTTTGTCAAGGAATTGTTGATAAGAAAATATTTATATGAGAATTTTTCACGTGATTTTACTATGAAATATTTATGGATCTTCGTTTTTATCTTTGTTTACAATCAGTTTGAAGCAAAAATTCTACGTAAGTATATTATTTTTACAATGATAATATTTTGAATATGTGTTGTTATTAAACATATTGTACAAAGGTACAAACTATTACACCACGTTCCTCGTGAGGTAGTCATAAATAAATAAATAAATAACGGGATGCAAAATATTCTACTTACGCTGACAAAAATTCATCGCCTCATGTGCTTACACTCAAAAACAGTTATGTTCATATGATACACTTTCATGATTATTTCCTATTTATTTTATATACTAGTTACATGTAACACATGAGATCCAACTGTCGATAGCGATAGTATGTATAGTTGAAGAATAAGTACCTACCTATAAACCCATAAATACAAATTATTGAATATTTTAAGATATTTTGTTTTCTATGCAACACATGTAGGTATGTAAGTATATCAAGAAAGGATTGTATGGAGGTCAGTCCTTTTTTCCTACTCAGAATATGAAAACAACATGATGGTATGCATGTTTGTTTGGAGATGAAGTATCAAACTAATAAATCTTCATAGATAGTGTGTATAAGCGACTGCCATACAAATTGTATGAAGCAATGTCGTCACTAAATTCAATTTTTATAAAAATTGTTAAAAAAAAATTGAGATGTACTACTACAATGTTTATATTTTTTATAGAAAATTAAATTATCTAGTTGGGGTGTTTCGAATTTTTTCGATATATTTAAAAACTTTGGAAATATAGGCAGTTAAACACAGAAGTTTATCATATTTTTTTTTACTCAATTAAAAAATGTTTGAGAAACTCTGGATTTTTTTTGGAAAAACTTATTTGATATTTTGTATTTGTCTATGTTTGGACCAATTTTCAGCGTTCTAGCTTTTATGGTTTCTGAGAAAAACAAATTAAAAATTCAATAGTTGATAACCCCTGACTGAAACAAAAATGCAAAATTCTAAGTATATATAAAAGTTTTGTAGGCCTATAACTGTTTATTTATTCTGAAATTTTGGGCTCTGTAAATTGAGCGAATCAAAGGTTATAAGGACACACACACACACACACACACACACACACACACACACAGACACACACACACACACACACACACACACACACACACATACACACACACACGAAATGTTCTACTCCGAATTCTGAGTAAATCCGTATGTGGAACATATATGCTGCGAAGCCTCTAAGTTTGTGTTTTTTGACTTCAAAGTTGGAAAAGCCGTGAAAAAAGTAGACCCTGCATACAATTCTCGCGTATCCTGGCTTGAAACATTGTCGATATGTTAAGAGAACGAAGTTCTCCTGAACAAATCGACAGTTGGATTATCATATTTTTACTGACAAACTTTTTTTTATATCATTTGACTCCCGAAACGGGAAAGAATGTGAGGTGTTTCATTAATATATTTATCTTTGTCTTTCTAATTTGGAAGAATCCTGCATTTGATGACAGGTATTATGGCGGACATTAGGACCTGGTAGATCTATGATATTTTTTATTATTTATCGTATGACATAGTGAATACATCAAAATAAAACCAACAAACACACAGTTATACATAAACAAAATGTGATCATATATTCAAGTCGAGTGCCCCGAGCCAGTCCACAAATGCAGGCGTCAGCTCGCAAATATCCGTCTTTGGGCCCTCATAAGCACGGACGCTGCATTCCTCCAATATATATTGAATGAAATTTATTGAGACAAGTAGAGTAGACAATTTCCACGTGCTGTGCCTCGGGTAACGCCAAAATTCTACTCAATTAGAGGCTGAACAATTTTCATATTAAAATCTCCCAGTCACACATAGTGAATCTATTGAAAGTAATGATATTTATTGAGGTGGTGGTTGTGAGCGCAAAATACTGCGAGTGTGCCAATTTAATGTGGAACTGGAACTATCACCTGGTTCATAATTGTTTATTGTCACGAAAAATTGTAAATTGCTAGTCCTAGAATAGGATTTCCTAGTTGGACAGCAGTAATCTACTTGTTGTCATTGTAATAGATTGTATGACTTGAATTATTGGTCATTGTTTTAGCTGACTACATACAGCAATGTAGGAGGCGAGAGCCGCAATTTGAAAAATGCGTCTTATCAGCAGTGGAGAACATGAAGCCGTACATGATGAAGGGGATAAGATCCATCAAGTTTCCACCGTATGAACCTTTGGTTCTGCCATCGATGACTATAACGAGAAATCTCGAAGCTATTCGGGTGAAAGCAAAGTTTATAAACATGACTGTGCACGGATCGAGCCGATTCAAAATCAAGTACCTCAAGTAAGTAAATACCATTTTTGATTATTTATTCTCTTAAAAAATGTATATTCATCGACTGCGATGGCATATTAGTTGGAAAACCGTTTGGCTCCTCTACAGACGTCCTGGATACAATCCCCAGCAATTCAAAAAATATCTCACGCAAGTGTTTCTTCTTTGGGCTAGGAACACTTGGTGATTGGAAGAATTGTATTTTTTTATGATGTGCAGCACTCTGATCCGTACAGCATTGCAGGTTTTACGACTGTTTTGTATATTTTGCCGTTAGTTTTAATAGGCATTTTTTTATCGCATACCAGACAGAGATCTCCACTTCAACCACGCGACATTGATGTGGTGGTTGACATCCTCGTCCACCTGGGCATTTGTCGTCAGCATGGATCTAGGATATTTGAAGTAAGACGCTTTAGGTAGCTTTATGTGGTTATTCAGATGTATTTCTTGATCAAAGGTTTCTATTCCTCCAAAGTCACACTCTATAAACTCAGTTTTTCTTCGATTTTCTCTCAGTCCATATCTTTCGAGCTCTTTCACCCATGTATTAAAGGTCTCTTGGAGCTCCGAAGTCTCTATGTAGATCAGCACAGCTCTAAACTCTAACAGCGGTACTAATAACATTTTCGTTAAAACTCGTTTTAGCCAACTAAACCTCCCACTACGTAAACCACGTATTAGGCACTAATTCGTGGTTTAGTGAGTTCTGACTAATAATGTAAAAATGTACAAGGACTAAGTAAACCATGGAATACGGAATGAGTGTTGAGTGAACGCAGCCATTTAACGGGAATTTCGGAATTTTTCTTTACTTTATGCTTTTTTTTGTTCATTCTCTATGACTTTATTAGCCGTCATCTATGACATTTATCGAGAATCGTATTTCTATGTTTGTCATTGTTTGTTTACTGCATGTTTGATGGTTTACTGTTTATGTATCGTCACGTTTTGGTTGAATTCCCAATGATTTAACTTATTACAACATAACTTATTACATTTATTTTAAAACAATTGTCAATGGAAAATAAATATCTTCATTTATTTGCCTTCTTCCAAATAAATCTACGAGATGTCTAACTCCTGCCTTTGAAAATCTGTACTTTCTTCTAAAATTAATGTCGTCGTAATCAACAAACGGATTACAACGCACCTATGAAAACACCTTATAAATTTTGCGTCATCAAAAAACTTTCCACCTGCTCTATTTCTTGAAACGATCTTTCAAAATCGCCGATTCTATAATCAAACAGATTGTCGTCCATAATTAAAAAAAGTATTTCTTTAAAAATGACAAAATTTATACAATACGCGCGGTCTATTTGGCTTTTGACAGCTCACGAATTCGCTATTCCACCACTAAACTAGGGGCCCGGATGGTTTAGCGTTACCATGGTGATATAAAGCATGGAATATAATAGAAGTTTTAAAACTTGGTTATTAGTAAGATATTTGGCCGTTAGGTTTTAGTCACTCTATTCCATGGTTCAACCTCGCTACTTTTTCGTTATAAGTACCGCCGTAAGTGTTTATCAATATTATAAAATGAATATTTGAACAGTGTCATTGGCCCTGAGTCAAATTGAAAACGCTGTTCGTTATCGCCAAGCGCTATTTTTTTTTTGTATGTGATTTGACGTTTGTTGTAGAAATTTTTTCTACAATAACAAACAACAAACGTCAAATTACAAAAAAAAATTAGCGCTTGGCGATAACGAACAGCGTTTTCAATTTGACTTGGGGGCCTTATCTATTAAATCCCAAAGACTACCAAATATTGCTTTACCTGGAAAACCAGAGAGAAGAAGTATGCCTGGAATATCTCTCAAAAGTCGGATTGACAGCTAGAAATCAACATAACAAGAGGCAGCAAACTCAAATGCAAACAGGTCCATTAACCAGTAAAAGTAGAAGATTTAAATTGAGTATGCCGAAGGAACCAAGTTCTACACAATTCCCCCATTTCTTTTTTGGTCACATTAATTGTCCATATTTAAATTTGTCTAAACCCCCTCATGGCAAACTAAATGGAGTTTTTGCTCTGATCTCTCTGTGATATTTTTATTATAAAATGCATAGCTTAACTATTTATTCAAAACAAATAAATAAAATGTTTGGTAAATAAAATTGTAGGATTTGAGAGATTCCTTGTTATTTTCAGAATCGACACAGATAATCTGACAGCCGATTTAAATATTTATATACCCAAAATGTTTGTAACAACACATTTTGAAGTTGCTGGGCGTTTGCTTGATACTCTTCCTCTCGGAAGTAAGGGATATGTAGAGGCCAACTTCAGTAAGTAATAAACATAATAATTAGTATAAAACAAAAATAGCATTGTTTTGACTACGAATTGAGTCTTTTATTATACCGGTTTTAAAGCGTATCGCTTCCTTGTCAGGACGGAAACAAATAAATCTCTATTTTTGTCTGTTGCGATAGGTAGAACTGATGGTGTGTGGTGGAAATAGAGGGGTTGAGGGAGATGGTAACCATTGATGAGCGGTTAATATTTGATTATTAATAATGGTTTCGCCTTTGTTTACTGCTTTTCTAATTTCCTATACCTACTTCTAAATTATCCAGTCTGTGTTCCTGTTTGTGTACCTACTTGCAAAATTAAGCCCCTGGAATATGTATGACTTACTACTGTCGAAAATGTGACTATTTTCTATATTATGATCTGAAAATTCATAGTATACGTTCCTTAGTTCCTTTATTTAAATCATTTAATAAGTTTGTATTTTTTTCTAGCTAAAATGAATATAATTCAAAAAGGACAGGGAAAAGTTATCACAAAGAAAGACATCGAGTATTTGAAGGTGGATCAATTATTAACTAATATTTTGATAAAAAACGGAAAAATTAATGCTGTTGACAAAAATCCATCGACTTCATTACTAAGTAAGTATAAAATTTTGTAATTTAGGGATTTATCGTCAATTACGTACATATTACAGGTCCATGCAGAGATCTCTTATCTATAAATCTTCATTTCTTCTGGTGCCCTGTCAGGAAAACCTGACGATGGAGATCACCCTGGTGAAGTCCCTGCTATAGGAATATCTACTCAACAATTCTAATTCCGTATGATTCCGAATTTTGCGCAGCAAAGATATCTGTCTTCTTCCAGCCCCAGCCCCTCGACATTACCTTTCATGCCTTTTAATATTAAAAAGGAGCAAGTGGTACATGAGTTATTTCAGACATTTATTGCTTATCTATGAACCATCAATACTTATCGATAAAAATTATTACTTTTCAGCAAATACTGTAGCAGACTTTTTCAACGCAAATCCACGGCTAGTCTTGGACGTCATCAGCCCAATATTAGATGACACGTCGTCGGTAGTTCTTGGGGCTTTTGTCAACAGAATATTTGGAACAATTCCACTATCAGAACTCCTTCCTGATGATTAAATATAACCAAGTGGGTTATTCTCAATACCATTAAAAAACATAATATTTAGTCCACTAAACTGTTCATTAGTGATAAGCTTACATGACTCAACCATAGAAAATGTCTTTTACTTAATTACTATTTTTACTATTTTTTAGATGGGTCGGTGGCAGAGCGGTTAGCGCGCTAGGCTAGTAATCCAGTGGTCGCGATTTCGAATCCTGCATTGACCGATTTCGTTCACCTATAGCACAAGCATTTATTTGCTTATTTTAGGGAACGTAGGAAGATGTATATTTACCTACTTGTTTAACAAGGACATATTCATTTAAAAAAAAAATATGAACAAACAAGAAGTAAGTCGTGGAATATCGCGCGTTTCATGTTTTGGTTGGCAATATATTGCAGTTATCCTTACATTTCAACACATCCTAGATAACTGTTCTCTAAATATTTATAAACAACGTGTTTTTTTCGACAAATAAATCTGAAAACAATTCACATTAGTCGTTATTCTCTATATAAAAACGATCTAGTCTGCCAACCAAAACGTCAAATATCCCCAAAAAAATGCCTCACTTCGATTCATACAATATTTGAAAAAAAAAACTACGATATGTAGTATATTATAATAAAAATCTATGGCGCCAAATATATATAAAACATAGACGACGCCATAAATCTTTCGTAAAAATAGACGGTTATTAGCGGGAAAACGCATTTCACGCCAATTCTGTTCGTAGAAATAGTGGTACCGATTTAATTTACATAGGTATACAAGTAAAAAAATTGCATAGTTTAATTGTATATTACAAAAACAATATTAATTGAACCTAATTATAGTATAAATTTTTTTGAATATTAGGTTCCTATAATTTTAAACTCATTTATTTAATGGCTCAAAAATATAAAAAAGACGATGTTTTATTTGAGTAAATAAATTGAAATACGTGACTTAATAAATATTAAGTAGTAGGTATATGAACCGTTTAATAAATAAACAAAATTAATCTATTTAGATTTGAAAAATATAGTCTGTACTGCCATCTGTTGAAATATCGTTCAAACTTTTTTAAAACATTTAAGATTGAGAACTGAAAATGAAAATACTAGGATACCTTAGTTATTTATCGTTGAACATTGATATCGTAGAACTGACGTTTATATACTTTTGATCATCCTTAATGTTTTCTAAGTTTAAAAAAAATAAAAAGATAACTTTTGGGATGATTACCTCCTAAAGACTTCAAATCACTTCTTGAAATGAAAAATTCTGACCCTCTCCATGAACTGTATTTCGTTTACTGGACTAGCGTGTTTTATTATTTATTTATTTTCTTTGGGAAGCTACAGCTCATTTACAGTTTAATGAAACAATGTTATTTTTACATTGTTAGAGCCAAAAAAAACATTCCATCAACATAATATAAAAACAAATAACAGTTTACAAGCCAAAAACATTCATACACATACCTTCATACACACCCTCACACACAGTCATACACACCATCATATACACGCACACACATACATACATACACACATATACAACAACTAGGGAAGGAAAGAGAAATGAGAGAATAGAGACTAGGAGGAGAGGATAAAGGGATATTGGTCGAGCATCATATGAGAAAAAATGTGAGAATACTGCTAACGGGACCTCTCGGGAATTTTTCTTACATTATTCTTAAATAACTAAATAGGCCGCAATTCTTCGAAAATGTTTAATAGGTGAAGTTTTACTTTTGCAACTATCGCCCGCAAGTGCAGTGTTGGTCTGTATTGTTCATACGGAGTTATAATGAATACAATGTTGATTATTTATTTTGGAATTTTATCAAACTAATTAAAAGTTTAAGGGCGAGAACATAAAATAATGTATTATTTTTAAATTGCCTCATTGGACGTCCAACTAGGTGAACCTGTTTTAGGACGTCCGATGTAGTTACAATTTGTAGGTATCAATAACTTAACCAAATTAAGATGCTTTAAAGCTTAGTCAGTGAAAATTATAAATAAATAGCGAGCAAACTAGAATAAGCTTAATTTACTATTGGATTCATCTATGCCGATAGATATAAGCCAACTGTTTTTTTGTGTTTTTGCCAACTGTTCTTGTTTTTTTCACAGTGTCCATTTTCATATTTTTCCAAGCATCAGGTAGTATATTGTACATTTTGGGGCCAAGATATTTAAAATTACGTTGTGCGAATGTAGTGTTTGTTTTTTTCTTTACGATAATAGACCTTTGACCATTACCACCACCTCTTCCACAGTAGTTAAGTAGATTGTATGATGTTTTTAAGTTAGTAATAAAAGGAAACTATAATATGTTTGTTGCGATCTCCCTCCTTAGACGCGTCGACAAAATCGCGACCCCTGTAGTAACTGTCGTAAACGACTATTACACAAATATAAACACAACTTTAGTTACAAACGAAACAATTGATTACAACTATTTTAAGGTGAACCAAACAATTATTATTCAGAAAAGTCAAGACACACCTCGCTTCCTATAGTTGTTTACCTTAAAATGTCAATTTTGTGTTTACATGTTTTTAATTAGTCAATATCCTGATAAATTGCAGGCCTGCATCCATTCTCCTGATGAAGATACGATTCTCTAACTTTATCAAGAATATAAATGATAATATTTTGTCGTTCACCTTGAGACAGATTGATCAAATTTAATCAATTTTCCGTTCTTAATTTAAATTGCAAGCAGAAAATTCTACGTTAAATAAGGTCAGCATTAGGTATACATTATGCTATGGTCAATATTTTATGTATATTTAAAAAAAAATACACTAATTGATATTATTTTAAAGACTTCTATTATATTACAATTTATTCAGACACATAAAGCATTAGTAGAAATAATAAAATATATAAAATTGTAACAAAGCGTATCAATTTCACAAGATTTATTTTTATTTTTACTTTTATATTATACAACAGCGCTGGAGCAAGTTTCAGTCAAGGAGTGAGAAAATGATGCCTGGGTAAAAACTTAAGGGAGTTGAGTTTAAAACTTAAGGGATTTGATATCTTCCAACCACCCATATCCATTTGGTGAGGTAAATTGAGTCTATGACACGTTACAATTTATGTGAATAAAAAAATTGTGATATAAAAAACAGTAAAAGTATTAAAAAGAAGGAGGGGAGAGGAGAGGATGAGGGGGAAAGGAAATGATAAGGAGACAAATTTGATTCCTCAGAGTGTAAGGAAATGATTCCTCAGATTTCGTTTGAAAGCGGGAAGTGTTAATGAAACTCGAAGTTGCGATGGGATGTAATTCCAAAAGTGAAAGATGTGGTAAAAAAAGAAGCACATGTCATATTGTGTACTGGGATACTGAGCGTTATTTCAGTATTCGAATGAAGAGGAAACCCGTGTTCTGAGGGGAAGGGAAATCGATTTCGTATACAAACTGGAGCGTTAGGGTTGTTTTCGACCTTGTTTAGAAGTGTGAGGGGTATGTAGGCTCCTACGTTGCCTGATAGCAGCGTAGCCTGTTTTGGGTGACACCAAAATACAGCAAGTCAAAGAATTTGTATATCTGGGCAGCACAATATCTCAAGATGGCCGTTCAGAAGCGGAAATAATAAGTGGAGTTCTAATAAGCTAGAAGTCCTAATGTTTACTATAGTTTAATGTACATAGTACGGAAATGAAAAACTTTTTATTTTATTTAATTGAATCAACCCAATGTCAACTTAATATGTGTCAATGCATTGAATATGCTGTAAGAAAAAAATAGGCTATAAAAAGAATTTGAAAATTTCACCTTTAAGTACCTATGGCCCGAGATATCAGTTGGCCCTTATATCGTTGGATTAAATTTCATTCGCGTATTTCAGTGCAAAATTAAACGTTAGTTACGTAATCAGCAACTATAGATATATTTTACGTTTTTCTATGGTTATTGTCTATAACGCATCTGTCAAAATTGTATTAACCTTAAATGATACCTACGTGACGCGAAGCTGTGACTAAATATTATTTTATTATTATAACAACACATTATTTTATTTGTTTCATTACACAGCATGTTACTTTTTCAATTTTTTATACCGATCGATGTTTTTTTTAATTAAAATCAAACATTGTAGTGAAAAAATGTCATTGAATATGTACTACGTACGTAGTACTTCAATGCAAAATGTATCTACATTTTACAGATGGATATGGAACTAAGTGATAATGGTAAAATAGTGTCTTATGTAGAAAATTTAAGAATACACATTATATGTATATATAGAAACAGGATGGATCAATTTAAAAAGTGGGATGAAAAAACATCGCAAAAATAAAGTTGCGTGCCTGACGTTTCATTATGGCTGACAGTTTATTTCGTTTGTTGTCAGGCAATACATTATAATTATGTAAAAAAGAAAATAAATATTAAATACATGTACCACTTCTATATCAAGTCTTTTATTTTAATAACAAAAATAAATCATGATTATAATTACTATGCATAGTTATTTGTAGTATAAAATGAAATAAAACATTAAAGCGTGCGGCGAAAAAGACTAGAAACAATACTTAACTCAAGATTAAGACACGCGATCCGCCAGAAACGTTGAGTTAAATATTTGTCGTTTAGTGACGTATTTAAGGGAAGATAAGGTACTGAAATACGCAATATTTTTGTTAAACTTGAGTTAAACTCCCAAGGGCCGACTGAAATACTGGGCCTATATGATTTTTTTTATTTATAAACTAAATGTACGATAATGTGTTAAATGGTTATTTATTGACATAAGACAATTTCTTTCAACCATCCACAGCAACGTGTTATAAAACCGTTAATATTATTTGGAAATTCATAAAAAAAGTATATCTGTTTATTTCCATTTCTGTTTTTTATCACTACTAGTTTCGAGAACTCTCGTTCTCTTCCTCAGGTGGGTTATAACCAATAGTTATAAAAATAACAGAGAAGAAAAAATATACCTATATATTTTTTCTTTTTTAAATCATTTGTGCTAAATTACTTATCGTTCAATCAAAATTATTGGTTTTCGAGCAAGGCAAAAATATCACAACATAATATTTTATATACTTTTTGGAATATTTTCTTATTAATATCACATTTTCCGTGTGGAGGAATTTTTCGAAATAAAGGTAGGTATTTAGAAAAATTTAAAAGATAATCTTTTGAAATGAAAGACTAAGCATGAGAATCGCACCTCTGAATCTACGACCATACATTTAGGTAGGTACTGAAAGGATCTTACGAAATTGCGTATTCCGGCTTAAAATATTAGAGAGGCGTGGATTACGGGAAAGCCTATATTGATAATGTAATTCCATACTACATGTATCAACATTGTTTCAAAATGAATAAATCTTTTGAAATCTTAGGAGTTTTAAACTGAGGTTTTGTAAAATTAAGATTTGACGAAATAATAATAATAATATTTATGAAAAAATATACGATTTACATACACATAAGTAAAAGCAATTAATCAAGCCAAAAATGAACTTATAATTCTGGCGCGGTTCATGAGTGACATCTGTACGGGCATTAACTCATATAAAAGAACTGTTGCTTTCATTGTTAATAATAAACCAATTTCTCAATAGATGGCGTTACAAAAAGGTTTCTTGGTTAATTCATATATGGCGTTGGTGTTTCTCAGCTTATTTTCAAACGATCAGCTTCTCGTTGTATATAGATCTATATAGATCTTTTAAAATTGTATTTATAAGGGAACTCAATAAGTAGGTATTATTGGTGAACGTTGCGCAAGCGCATAAAGTGATCACGTAAACCAACCGATGACAGATCGCAAGTCCTGCGTTCCTACATGCCTTTTAGTTCCTGGTTATCATATTATATACCAACTTTGTCTCTATTGAGATTTTAAAAAAATGTCGTATTCAGAATTCGCCATTGTACCGATGCCTTACCACATAATTATTTGGAAAGGATCAGGTTCGTGGACATATTCTGTATGTCCAGGACCAGATCCTTTTCAGGAGTCACATTAAACAGGAATAATTCATTGTTTTGCTACCAGCAGTGAGTACATGTAACATGAGTTCAAAGGTGGGCTGATTAAAATATTTTAATAAAAAAAAAAGAATGAATAAAGGATTATTAATGAATGTCGGGCATTTTGGACCTGGTCGATCTGTTCATGTGAGCTATATTATTTGCTATGATGATAATTGAAGTAGTGGCTATGAGTTGTGTGTCTAACTAATGTAGAACATTACCTATCACTCATAATATCGTCATTGTAGAAATTGTAAACTGCTAGCCCTAGAACAGGATTTTCTAGTGGGGCAGAAGTAATCTACTTTCCGTTATAAGGTGTGATGTGATAAATAATAAAAAAAACTTTTTTTGATCCGCAGATTGAAAACATCTGAAATCATAAAGCGTAAACCAATCTTATGAAGAATAAATAACCTTTGTGCAATTAGCGCATAAATTTTCCAATAGTATACAAATACATAGGTTTGACTTGTAGATACGATAATATACGTTGTATTTTGAAATAAAAAAAAAATGCTAGTCATTGAAGCCTTCCTTTTATAGGTAAGTAAGTGCGTCTTTCAGTGGATATCAATCTTTTTGATTTGATCCTCCTCTTATATCTTGCTTTAATAGGCGTGATGACAGTAAGAAAAAATCATTGAAATTATGATTTTATAAAATAAAATATGTTATAAAGATTTGAAAAAATATATTTATTTTCATTTTAAAAGAGCGAATAATATTAATATTATTAAAATAAAAATACAAAATATGTTAGTCCGCCATTTTATGTGAAACACCAATCAGAGCGCATGACGTCACCATATTGCTACTGTCATATTGTGTTGTTCGAAATGGCTATTTTTTTCATAACAAGCTATATGGAATATGCTGCTTATTTTTAACATGCTATTTTTATTTATTGATTTATTTGGTTTATTTGGGACACTAAACCAAATAATATCGCTATCCGCTCTATTGAATCGTTGACGCATCTGTTATAACACGCACCGAGTATTGTAACGTGGTGGAGAATATTTAACGTTTCAGAAATAAATAACTTGGTGGCTTTCATTGCTTGATTATAAAATAAAATTATGTTATTATATTGTTTCTTTGATTTTGTTATGTACAGTAATGATGATGTTTGTGGGAGTTGTACAGTGTTATATGAGGTTGAAATAGAAATACACAATGTATGTATTATGATGAATCTAGTAGATCAGAATATAATAAGATATACATATGGGATAATTGTTATGATTCATATACATATAATGATTAATATATTAAAAAAATAGAATGTTATGTAATAGGTGTGATGACTGTAAGAAAAAAATCATTGAAATTATGATAAAAAAAATAAAATAGGTTATAAAGATTTAAAAAATGTACTTATTTTCATTTTAAATGAGTGAATAATAATAATATTATAAATATAAAACTACAAAATGTGTTAGTCCGCCATTTTATGAGAAAAAACAATCAGAGCGCACGACGTCATAGTATGGTCGCGTCAATTCTTCTGATAGTCTTCAATACAATATACGCATTAATTGTCGGTCTGGACTATGTTTATTTTGGTGTTATCGATATATTAATATTTTAATTAGATACTTAAAACTAAAACAAATAAAATATAAATGGAACAAGGATTCATCAAAGCAAATAGTTTCAATTTACCTAGATACTCGCCTACCTATCGGGGGACACTATGGGCCGGTATTACAGTGTCAGTTTAAGAGCTAAACTCAAGTTTTTCAAAAATATAGCGTATTACAGTGTCCGTTTAGACCTAATCTTCCCTCAAATACGTCACTAAAACGACAAATATTTAACCTAACGTTTCTGGCAGATTAAGTACTTAACTGTGAGTCAACTGTCATTTGCTAGGCAACTCGTGTAATTTCAGTTTCTATCACTAGAGGCGTTAGGCAACGTGTGTAGATTCAGTGTTGTATCACTAAAGGCGTTAGTTATATCGAAGGTGGCGCCACACAACAAAACAAACTGACAGCCGTATTGAAACGAACACGGGCATTTAAAAGCATTATTTTGGTGAAAAAAATTAAATTTACCATGTTGGATAATAAAACAATGGTATTTAAAGTCGTAGCGTCCCGTTTTGTATTTCGTATTATTTGAGGTTATTTAAATTTGACAGATAATAACCACAGAAAAAGTGAAATATGTCTATAATTGAAGATTTATTAACTGACATGTCATATTGCACTGTAATACGGAAATGGATTCAATCTCCCCTTAACATTAATCTTGAGTTTGGCAAACTCAATGAGTTGAGGGCCGACTGTAATATCGGGCCTATGTTAATTGTATTTTGTATGTAACTTAGTTTTTATTGAATAAATAAATAAATAATGAACGCTCGCAACGTATGGTAAACTAATTTAGTTTTAGTATTCTACAATTTTGTCACGCGATGGTGAGCTGACGAACGTTCGACATGTTATGATGCTGGTCACTGCCAAACTAAACTATCAAGCTATATTTTTTTCATGCAATGAAGCGATTTGCGAAACGACGGCGATTACGCGAAGCATGCGTTTTAAAACATCGTTACAATTTTAGCAGCATACGAATTATTACATAGCGCTCGTTATTTGTATTCTGTTCATAACAAGCTATATTTATCTGCTATCGTTATTTTTAGCAATAGCAGCCATAGTAGTTATTTTTCTGCCTGTCTTAACTACTCTTAACTAGAATGGAACTTTTGATGGTCGGATATTTCTTTGCGTCGAACAAAGACTTTTGTTCATCAGAATTTCGAAACGTAAAAACTTAATAATAAGTACATATAAGTACTTTATTTATCTGTAATTTAAATACAACTTACATCTCGAAAATCGATAAAATATGCTCCTTCTCTCTACATTATGTGTTCATAAGCTAAAAACATACGCGGGAAACGTATGATGGCCTATTTTGACGTTTGGACATTAATGAAGTTCTTTATATGCTTATTGCCTAAATAATGGTAAATATTATATTATTGAGAGCTAAAAGTGGGGGAACAAATACTGTACTTCATTGTAAACGCGTACTTAATAAAATACACTTGTGTCTCGCCGTGCGAAATTTAATCACTTATTTCTCTTTTTTTTCGCGTGGGACGAAAACATATACCTCAGTGAGTGTTTTTTTCGTCGTGTTTGTACATTTAGGGACCGCACAACACTTATGCACTTTTGAATTGATTATAAATACACAAATCGTCCTAGAATACATATATTACATATAGTAGTGATATGCAGTTTACAATATCGTGACGTCACCGTCAGGGTCGGCAGGCGCCATGATACTACAAGCGTTTTTTGGCGTAAATGTCAAATTTGATTTTAAAATGGCGATTTTTGCTACTAAACCTTTATTTTATGTAGAAATGTATATATATTTGAAAACAGTGAATGCGTAAAAACATCGTGAGATAGTTTTTCAAAATTAGTCATCATGCCCATTCTCTGTCGTCAAAGGAAAGTAAACGATTAACAGTATGATTCAAAAGCTCACTTGATATTCACATTCATATTATTACTTGTTGCATTCACTACATACATACATCATACATACACCATGACATACATCATGACAAAAATTAATAAAAAATAGAATCACCTCAGAACAGTCCTAGGTCCAGTGAGGTGATATATTACATATAACTTTATTAAACTGTCTATAATGTAATACCAAATGTGTGTATTTATAATGTTTTATCTTTATACGTCGTAGCTTTACTTTTGTGGCCCATTTTAACTAATAAATTAAAATTACAAATTACTTTGTTTACACCACTAATGTGTATTTATAGTTTAGGTACTAGTTGCGGAGCTGACCCGCTCCCTCATCAGAACAAATTAATAACTAATAGTATTAGTTTGTTCTGATGAGGGAGCGGGTCAGCTCCGCAACTAGTAAACTATAAATACTCATTAGTGGTGTAAACAAAGTAATTTGTAATTTTAATTTATAATGTTTTAATTTATTTTGTAATGTGTTATTTTCTGTAAATAAAAAATAAAAAATAACAAAAAAAAAAGAACTAACAGAATTTTCTAGATAGGCAATTTTATTACGTATTGCTTCTCAAGCAAGGAACAGGTACTATATCAAATATTAAATTGGTTGTAAAAAAAACTGTGAAAATCTGTGTCTCCATCTAAAATTGTATCCGAAATTTTTGGCTCAGGAATAACGAAGGCCGACATTTGATAACTCGATTCGATATCCGGTGGACACATAATATATGTAGTTTTGATTAAGTTTTCAGACTTGATCTGTGAGATTATAAACATCGTTAGTCTCCAGAATGTGGCAGATGTTATTGGAATAAAAGAAAAAATCAATCACGCATCCACAGTTGTACAACCGCTTGATTAAATATTGTATTTTGCTATTGTAGAACATGGTTGTATGATATCCATAAAACCCACATTTCCTTATATCGAAATACATTCTCCTCTGACCGTCTTAAGGGGATATTTATGATTTACGCATACAATTTTGAACGTTATGTGTCACAAGCCATATACGTATCGAGTGTCGTTGTTATAGAGTTGTGAAATTGTGTGCGAATTCTCAATTTGTATATATGTGTATATGTCGGATTATCCGACCATGATTCGTACAAGGCGAAACGTTCGTCCTAATACCAGCAGCAATAAAATTCGTAAAACTTTTAATTACACAGTTGGTAAGCCGTTTGGTTTTCGTACGGGCGTCCTGGGTTCGATTCCCAGCAGAGGAGAAATTTATTCAAATTAATTCATTACGCTAATATTGATTATCTGGGCTGGAAACACTGGTTAGTTTGAAAGAATTGCCATATGGCAATAAACTCGCCACTTGCGCAGGGTGCAAGGAAGTGTGTATTGATTGATATATTAATCTGTTTCGATTTACATAAAAGTATATTATAGAGACGATGAGACGTGTATGAGACGATGTATGGACGTGAATGAAGCGAGAAATGTATGTCAAGAGAGAGGAGTCTGGCGTACGGTTCTCTCTGCCTACCCCAAATAGAGAAATGGCGTGATGGTATGGTATGGTACGGTATATTATAGAGAAATATAGTCGTCCTATGTGGCTCAGTTGGTTGGGTATCTAACTGCTGATCCAAGGGTCCCGGGTTCGATTCCTGGTGGAGACACAGTTTTTAATTGTGTTTTCAGTCTGTATCTGTGAGTCTCCAGAATGTGGCAACTTGTTATTGGGTGCGTATTAAATAATTATTTGAGATAGAACCTGTTAGTTGCCCGAGAAGTAATATAAAATAAAATAAAATATATCCAAAAGTCACACTATTTTAAACCGATATACTTATTTGATTTATTCACATCCATGCATCGCGTTAAACGTGTTATTTGTGGGGTAACCAGCGTTATGTGCGCGTGTGTGCATTACCTTAAAAATGGAAGCACGACACATTCGAGTATCACCGCCTAAAAAGTCTCGTCTCACCTAAAAAGTCAACATTCAGAAAAGGTGATGAACTTCGTTGCTGAACTATGCGAGATGTTATATTACTATTTTGGATTACTTGGCTCTTACGGGACAATGATTACTTGGCTCTTATGGGAAAATGATTTCTTGGCTCTTACGGGACAATGATTACTTGGCTCTTATGGGAAAATGATTTCTTGGCTCTTACGGGACAATGATTACTTGGCTCTTACGGGATAATGATATTAGAGAAGAGTGGAAGCACTATTCTATGCCGGTACCTCACATCATATATTTGATTCAGGTTAAGATTCTTCATTTTTTCGTTAAATTAACATTTTCCTAGATTTAAAAACGAAGTGGTGTCCTTCCTCGATTGAATTTGAATAATTTGACTAAAGTCTAGTTTTTCTTTACATAAAATCAGTATAATATATAACAATAAATCTAAAGATTAGGTACATTAATAAATATCAAGATGTTAATTCATTTCCTTAATTGTATTTTTATTTAATTTTTTGTAAGAATCGTTATTTATTGCGTGCACAATGTGCGTAAATATTCTGCATATTAATAATAAATATCATGTCATTAGGGCTGCCATAACCTAAATTGTTAACGCCGGACAAAAACTTTAAGAACTCCGGACATTTGAGTGAAATATTTTTCTATCCGGACACTCACGAAAAAAATAATTGTGTATTTTCATTTATACAGCTTTTATGCGTTATAAACTACAGCGAAATAAATCAAATTTTACACTCTTCTCATTATGAGTTAAACTTACTGACATCTATTGAGATGTCAATAAGTTTGTCAATAAAAACTGTTAAATAAATTTTGTAATCAACTCGCTCTGAAGAGTTATGTGACATCGTTTTCCGCACCAAAAATAAACCTTGCCGCTGTATTAAACACCACCTGAAATCTATCGATTTGATACTTCGGCAATCCAGCATACATAAATGCTGTTGCAGTAATCAAGCCGAGACATGACGAATGCATTTATATCCTATCTATATTATCTATATCTAAATATTAAGTGTTTTTATCTAATTCTTGGGTAAACTTAATTAATCATCATTTACGGCATACATCGCCCTTGCCAACAAACACGAAAAACACCATACTGAAACAAAACCACATAATAGAAAATAATAAACAAAAAAAAGGAAAAACCTATCCAAATGCCACCATAATAAAAGTCAATAATATAATTGAATTTCTATGTATTTCGCTTTCTTCCCTTTAAATTGTATACATATACCGACCGCCATGGCACAGTTGTTAAGCCGTTCAGTTTCTGTGCGGGCGTCCTGGGTTCGATTCCCAGCAGAGGAGAAATTTATTTAAATTTATTTCTCACGCAAATATTGCTTCTCTGGGCTGGAAACACTAGTTATTTGGAAGAAATTGCCATACGGCAATAAACTCGTCGCTTGCGCAGGGTGCAAGGAAGTGTTCATTATTATTATTATTATTACATATTTAAATAAAAACCAGTAAATTCCACTTGCTATTTTTTTTTATTATTTATTACAAATCAATACAAAGTTTAGATATAAATCACAATTTAAAATGGTATACAAATTCCATTATATGATTCACAATAACCCACTTTAATTGAGATAAAATCTCGTGTTAAAAGAGGGGAGTATCTATTTAGTATTGTTACATTTGCCAAAACATTGTACATCTACTAAACAATATGAAAGCTACACAAAAACAAGAATGAAATAACAAAAAATAAATAAATAAATCAGAACAATTTTTTAATTTATTTTTAAATATATTATATTTTTTTTAATATATCATTCATATGGATCTCTTGTCACAGCGGACAAAAACACCAGTGCGGAAATAAGGGCAAGACTTGCCGTGGCAAACAGATGCTATTATGGACTGCTAAAGCACCTAAGGTCACGACTCATCTCTCGTAAAACAAACCCTCATATACAAAACTCTTCTTAGACCGGTCATGACATATGTATCAGAATGCCGGACATTGACCAAGAAGGACGAAAGTGTATTGTTGGTGTTCGAAAGGAAAATACTTCGCAAAATATTTGGGCCTACCTGTGAAGGAGGATCTTGGAGGATCCGGTTTAACCATGAGCTATAAATAATGTATGGCGAACTAAACGTTGTTCAATACATCAAAATACAATTTCTACGTTGGCTCGGACACGTTTGTAGAATGGAGGATAGCCGGGTCCCAAAGAAAGTATTGGAAGTGAAGGAAGAAGAAGCAGAGGGAGATCTAGGATGAGATGGCTGGACGACATCGAGGGCGATATAAGTGCGATCGGACAAACAAATTGGAGGAGACTTACTGTCGACAGGGCTGGATGGAGGCAATTTCTTGAGGAGGCCAAGGCCCACACCGGGCTGTAGCGCCATTGCTGATAAAGTAAATTCCTTATTTTTTGAGGATATGTTGATCTATTTGCATGTTTTGTTATAATCACGAGGATTAGTGATTATTTTGTGTTGTGAATTTCTAAACCCCTCCTCAAAGCACAAGACTTTTCGCCTTAATTTCGAGGAGAATATTATTTTTTAAAAATTGATTATTTATTTTATTTTATATTACCTACTTTTCGGAGAAAACTAACAGGTAATATGTCAAATATTCATTTAACACGCACCCATTAACAAGTTACCACATTCTAGAGACTAAAGATATTAATAGTTTCACATATCCAGACTGAAAACACAATTTAAAACTGTGTCTCCACCGGGAATCTAACCCGGGACCTTTGGATCAGCAGTCAGATACATAACCAACTGAACCAAGAAGGCCAACAATCTATATATTTTCTTTGTGTATTTAATGTGTTATATTATATGTATGTGCGAGAAAAAAAAATTAGGAGGGGCCTACATACACAGCATGGACCCCATATATTGCGTCCAACAATTTAGGTTCTCCTAGGATGTCAGCGTAGCTTTCGCGAAAGACAGCCAAAGTCATCTTCCCAGGAGTTGCTTTCAGAGGGAGAACAGATCCACGAACTGCGCAGAGAATAAGAAGAAGAAGCAAAAAAATATTATGACAACATACATCGTTGCATTTGAAATATTTTCTTGTAAGTATTATGTACGTAAAATATATATTATATTGTTTTATTTTTTATATGTAACTTATTCATAGATGCAACTTGTTTGTCGTGTAGTTTCGTTATTGGCAAACTATACAGTAGAATGTTCGTTGTTGCGTCAGTGAGTTGTTAATCGAAAAGGAGTTTTTAACACACCGAAAACGACATAACTACCGCACACTGCCAACCGAACGGTGCTGCACATAATTTATTTAGGGCAGAAAATCATTTTGTAAACAGCCAGTCACATTTGCGACGTCGGCCGTTGAACGCTGTGCAGTCGCCACTTTTACCAAGCCGGCTGAAAAGGTTCGAAAATTTAAAATTATTACGTTCGTCTGTGTTTGGTTTTTTGTCTATGAATATTTTTAATTTTGAAATTGGAATCTTAGTTTTGTGAAAAGTGCAAATGAAAGGTTGCTGTGCATATTTTGAAATGATAAATAGATATTTTTATTAAATGTTTGTTTGAATCTGTGTATGAGTATGTGTTTTTTGATTTTAAAACAAATATCAATTTTGGATAAATGCCTTTTTTCACACATTTTTCCCCTGTCTGTCCTTAATAGAATTTTGCAATTGATTTTAAAAAACTTCCCGACCAGTAACAGCTTTGAAACTTTCAGAATGTATATATTACCGATGAATATGCATGTCAAAACTGTTGATTCATTTGATTTTTTTGATAAAGTTGAACAATTTTGTATTTCATACAAACTTAGTGTAATTATTTGAGTACCATTTATATCGTTTTACAATAGTTTAAGTATGTTCTGTATTTGAATTTCTTTGCTGAATAAAACTACTGCGTTAGACATTGGAAGTACACAATATCTGGAAAATTTTGTGTCTTCATTTCAACGCGAAGAAAACATACGTCTTCATTTTTTTATTTATTTTAATGAATGTGATAAATTGAAATTTTGATGTATTTATTCTGAATTTAATTTTCAAAAATAGAATCGAGACAATTCCATTTTATATATTATGCTTTGTTTAAGGTGTTATTGATAGGTATATTAAGGATGTTATGGACAACTTAACATTTTTTCCTTCGTACTAAAATCCTTATTGTTTTATAAATACTCGACTGGATAAGGATGTGACTGAAAATCTGTAAAATCTGTGAGGGTATAATTCGAAGATATTTTTTTTCTGATTTGTGTAATTAACAAATAAAAATGATTAGATACCTATATACCCAATATGTACATATTTACATATCATGATGCCTCTAATACACTTTTCTAATCTGTGTAATTTAGTTTAGTTTATATAGTTTAGTAACTATAAAAAAAGTAAATACAACATATATGTATGTCTCCTGTGAAATATAATTATATATACACTGCAAGCCCTAGAACATGTATACCTAGTTAGGTAGCAGTTATATATTATCACTGAAGCAAATCTTGCCTTTTTGGTGAAATAAGACTTGCGTATTTTACACGCATATGCCTTGAAGTTGTATAAGGTAATACACACTTGTGCAACCTGTATTTAGTAATTGTGGGATATGAATGTATTTTCAAATATATTTGTTCTGTATTTAAATTTGTAAGCATAATTTTTAACTCCTCACCACCCCAATGGGATACAGTGGAGAGTTATATGTATTCACAATTTTAAGTTTATTTTTTATTTTAGTTTATCAACTAGTATCATGTTAAGATTGTATTATGAAAGTTTCATCACAATGTATCTGTGTGTATGTGCTGTGTACCTTCTATGTACTATGTATAATACGGCAGGTTTATTTAACTTCTATCGATTATGAACTAAAGTACTCATTCGATTCTTTTCAAATTTTTCTAATATGTATATCTAATACTCGCTAAGGTAAGGCGCGCATGGAAGCTTAAATTAATCGGCCGATTATTATCGGCCGATTAATTTATCGGCCGATAATAAATCGGCCGATCGGTTCTAACGCGCATAGAAGCTTCTAGAATCGTACGATTGGAAATAACACGGCGGTCAACATTCATATGATTAGAAATAATTGACAGATCATAATTTACCGAACTTAATAAAAAAATCATTAACTTGGGCTCCATGCGCCTGTAAAACATTGCGCGGGAAACAGAAAACTGCAATATCTTTGTATTGCGTGGTAAAAGGTATGTATTGCACGGGAAAAGATAAATAAATTGACAGATCATAATTTACCAAACATAACCTAGAAATCATTATGTTGGGCTATGCGCGCGTACAAGCGGGAAAATACAAACATTGCGCGGGAAACAGAAAAGAACTATTGTGTGACAGAGCAAATGTACAGACGCAATAGTGAACCAAGTACATATATATAATATAAAACTTTTTTTTAAGGTTTTTTCGTTGACACAGTTGAAGTTCATAATTATAAATTGTAAAATAAAA
The DNA here is from genome assembly GCA_963576475.1 of Molanna angustata. Lineage (NCBI taxonomy): Eukaryota > Metazoa > Arthropoda > Insecta > Trichoptera > Molannidae > Molanna > Molanna angustata. Next base: position 12,912,656 of record OY754986.1, on the reverse strand, counting down.
CACTTGAAACACAGTTAAGTTTTTATTCATTAAGTGGAATATTTATTAAATTACCTATGTTACTATTAATCAATTAAGTAATAACTTACCCAATTCAGTTCTTTTATTATAATTTAGCTGTTCCCAGCCAGTTATTAATATTTCGCTTATCTCCAACAATATTTTTTGCTTAATTTGGCGGTTACTATAATTTTTTATCATATAATGAAGGACGTGCTTCAACCAATATAATTAATTTTTCCGAATCAAAATTTATTTCATCTGACATTTCGTTTGGCAGCACTGACAACGCACTTCTCGATCTACTGCGCTCGGACGATTAAATTATCGGTGAGCATGCGCCATGCGCGCCCTCTCATACAACAAGATTGGTTACAAAAAATCGGCCGATCTCGATCGGCCGATTTTTATGTGTCTCGTCACAGATTTTAAAATCGGCCGATTCTGTTAGCTTTCATGCGCGCTCTTACATGTAATTCGTATGTTGTAACTCACCGATAATTAATCGGCCGATGAAATTAGCTTCCATGCGCGCCTACCTTTATACCCCATTAGATTTTGAAGGATATTTGCTCAGTGCGACTCAATTTTTTTAACTGTCTAATATTTCAAGGTGATCCCAAGCTCAGTAAACTTAAAATTTGATATTTTTATTTTTGAATTGCCAAAATGACTCATCATTTTCATAAAATGGCATCGAAGAATTTAAATAAAAAATAAATTTCCATCCAAAATTTGAATAATTTGTGGTGTCTTGGTATTGAGGAATAGTAGGTAGTTGGCCACAACCCACTCGTTTCACTTATTTTCCAATTATGAATCAATTTTTACAATATTATTTTTAAACAATAATTTTTTTTCAGGATCTCGATTGGAATGCATTGATGATAATCTACAAAGCATATGTGGATACGTGATATTTATTTTTACAAAAGACGAATAACAGATAAACGAACTTTGATTTATCGTCAAGAAAAAAACAGTTTTTCGATATTTTCTAAACGCAAATAGAAATTAACGAAATGAAGTTAATACTGTTCGTCATTGGAGCTTTAACGCTCGAAGCAGCGTCCGCACAAGTACTTCGTAAGTGATCAAATTTTAATTTTGTAAAAAAAAGTAATATTTCAAAATATCTTATGTTTAGTCATTGAGTTTATAATTTCAGTTTAATAAAACAGTTTATCAAATGCGAAATTATTGTTTTGTGGCTCCATCGTTAATTAATAACATTAAAATTACTTTGTATAAACCACTTTTATTAGAAACAAGTCTACATATTTCAAGAACAATGTTCTCTTCCTCAGGACACTTTGTGTACTAGTTAACAAATCTTAAAAATAATATGTGTAGGTAAAAGCAGTGAGAGGGGAAGAAAGAAGGAGTAAAGGGGTAAAGAAGGTTAGGGTGACCATAATATATAAGTTAACATTATTTTTACAAAGAGAACATTGTTCTTGAAACATGTAGACTTGTTTTAATAAAAGTGGTTTATACAAAGTAATTTTATTGTTATTAATTAATAAAACAGTATAATGAAGAAGATAATGGAGGAGACCTTCACCCAAAAAGGATCCATATTAAAAATAAAATTATTACCTTAATAATTTGTCGCACTAACAAAAAACATTAAATCAATACAACTACACAAATACTTCAACAGTTTAAAAATATGTAAATATACATTTATTTTATATATAAGATACGTAACCAACTATAAAAACAAATAAAATAAACTGTTAAAGCAAATAAAACAACTGTAAAAGCGTATAAAATAAGCTGTAGAAAAAAAATAAAATAAACTGTAAAAACAAATAAAGTAAACTCTAAAAGCAAAGAAAATGAAACATCATTATTACCATACCATACCATCACGCCATTTCCCTATTTGGGATTGGCAGAGAGAACCCCAGAATCCTCTTTCTTGACATACATTTCTCGCTTCATTCACATCCATGCATCGTCTCATACACGCTCTTCTGTTATTCTTACTTCTAACGTCTTCATCTTTCAAAAATTCCATTTACGTGATCGTGCCAACTTTTCCTTGGACTTTTCGCTTCTCTTTACTGTGATTATCGTTATCTTCTACATTATTTTGAGGTGAATAATAATGAAAATGTTCTTTTCCAGCTGATTATATTCCACAGTGCAAGAGGCGAGATCCAGAGTACGTCAAATGCATCCTGTCCGCAGTGGAGAAGGTCAAACCGTATCTTCTGAAGGGCATCCCTCAAATCAAAGTGCCTCCGTATGAGCCCTTGGAAGTGCCGTCCTTGACTGTCGACAGAAACCTTGAAGCCATCCAAATAAAGGCAAAACTGAACAAAATGATGGTGCATGGGTCCAGCGGATTCAAAATTAAAAACTTAAAGTAAGTTTCTAAATTAAAATAAATTAAATTATTTTGATTTTGGCGCATATTACAAAATGTAAGACCTATCATGTACAAAGATAAAACCTACCTACAAAGCATTGCCTGTGTGTGGGTATGCGGTTAATGCGAAACATGTTTTCTTCAGCTAATTACATGTACTTTCAGTACGACAAAAAATGACATATCATTAGATAGTATCACTACATACAATTAAAATAACAACTCAGAATGATCATATTAAAAAAATCCTATTGTTTATAAACATGATGTGTGATTTCAGTTACAAATTGGCCTTAATTTTTAGATTGACACAAGGTCATATCGTTTCCTTTCATTTCAAAATAGCATAATACGCATGTGAACGGATCTACCTTTGTAATTTAGCAATTTTCATAAATTGTGGGAATCAGGTAGTTACGTAGTAAATTGCCGAGGTTTGAGCAAAAAATGTTGGGTTCGATAACACGCTAGACAATAACAAATTATGTACAGAGGGAACAGCAATGGTCCGTAGTAGTGCCTTTTTTTATGTTTGGTCTATAACTTTAAATAATAAAGTGTTATTTAAATGGATATTTTTTGTTGAATAGTTTCATGTATATTATGGTATTTATCTAAATATTATACAAGAGTGATTTGAGTTTTGTAATTTGTAAACGAGTAACAAAAAAAACCACCTTAAATTGTTTATTTTGATGACCGACGTCCTAGATTCGTTTCGATAAAAATAATATAAAAAATAGTAATATATTTTATTTATTTATTTATAATAAACATGGCATTTTACATACAGAGGTTTGACAACAATAATAAAGGTACATATATAAAAAAGATTAAATGCTATACATATTTCAGACAGAGACAATGGAAAGGTACACATACACATCCAAACCATTGACACTCTCTTGCGATTTTGCTCTCCAATATGCTAGGGATAATCCCTGTGTTATATTGGATGCAGTCTTTGGTTTTGTAAGTTAAACAACATTATTTTAAAGTGGATTCAGCACAATTGATCATACACTTCCTAACATACATGCACAGGCACTCTCCATACTCACGTAATATACTGGACCATATAACATACACACACAGCACACATACAGACACACACACACACACACACACACACACACACACACACACACACACACACACACACACACACACACACACACACACACATACAGTAAACAAAAAGCAAGTCATAAGAAATGAGAAAAATGTTATTGTGGTGGATTTGATTCAATAATCCATAAGGTTATTTCCCTTTTGAACCTTTGGTAGTGATTGATATTTTTAATAGAATCTGGGATGGTATTGTAAACACTGGGAGCTTGATTAATTGATATCATTCCATTAATTATTGAGCAGAATTGCATATTGAAACGTTGTGATTTCATTCCAAGTTTTGATTATCTTCGACGATTGCTTTTTTGTCTTACTAGAACATTATTAAGACTTATCATAATTTATCTATCAATATACCTATCATAGTCTTGATATCTTCATTCAGTCCTGATTGTCTTATTAAGACATATTTTTGTAAATGAAATGTAGAATACAGAAACGGAGCACCTAGACCAGTAATATCCGATCCAAGCATCTCAAAAGCAGCCAAAATTGACGTATATAATGAAATTGCAGTGCCTACTTTAACGTATGCCAGTGAAACTAGGACATAGCAAAAGACGCAAAAAAGTAGAATAAATGCTGTAGAAATGAGTTCATTTAGAAGAGTTAGTAACAGAACTATTTAATGATAGAATAAAAAATGAGGACATAAGAAGAGAATGCAAAATAAAGAAGGATACTATAAATAAAATTAAAATGAATGCCCTGAGGTGGTTAGGGCATATTGAAAGAATGAACAACGAACTGACCAAAAAGTATACAGGGGTAAAGTAATGGAGTGAATAGTAGCGGCCCGCTCCAGAAAGCAATGACATGACAATGTTAATGATATTTTGAAAGAAGGAAAAATTCAGAAGGCTTGAAAAACCGACGATCATATATAAGACGATGCACGGATGTAAAGGAAGCCATTAATGTGTGCAATAATAGAATCGTATGATGTTCGGTTCTCTGTGTCCAGTCCGTCAGAAATATGGCGTGATGGTATGTGTGTCTCAATTATTTGTACCAATATTTAAATAGATATTTTATCCAGTTTTATGACTCAAAAAAATGCTTAAAATATCCAAGATTAAAATAGCATGTAAAGAGCTGTATTTATATCTATCGAAAACAATTTGATGTGTCTAATTTGCTTCTCCTCATGGTAATCAATAGATTGGTAGGATTCTAATACAAACACTAATTGATGTTAATATTATAACAATATTCAGAAACGGTCAGATGATATTATTAAAAGAAGAAATAAAACCATGTCGAACGCAAATATTAGCAAACCTCTTAGCTGCGATGACATATGGCTGATTTAGTGTTGCAATATAAAAAATACAAGTAGCCAATGGTCACTTTTTGTGGCCTTGAATTAAAAGAATACTTTGCATAAGAGTTTTATGCACAAATTACAAAAAAAGTAAACATCTGATTTCAAATGTTAATTGGTCATGCTGATTTTGTAATCTTGAAGTCCACAAAATCGTACATTGAATCCTGACATAATAATAATAATATAATAACACAGCTGGCTATATATAATATTGTATAGCGCCGTTTTTGTGTGTCCACCTCAAGGGCGTTTTACAATTACCACTAGGAATTGATGACTTTAAGTTTTTTTTAAATACATGAGTTTTTAAATGTATTTCAAAGCTAATTTCACTGTTAATTACCCTGATGGTTGGTGGCAGATTGATCCAATGATTCGGTGCCCTTACGGCAAAAGCACGTTAACCGAATTTAGTGAAGTAACACCGATTTTCCTCAGATAATGTCAAGCGGCAGTTGCTGCAGATCGAAACCTTGTATAATGGTGCTTTTCCATTCAACGCTTTATGCACCATCCAATAGTCTTTTAACAAAACATGCTCCGGAACACGTAGTCAGTAAGATCTCTCAATAGACGAGTGATGCGATCAAATTTTTATGAACCCTTATTTAATCTGATAGCAGAATTGAAGACAGTTTGAAGACGATCCAGTTGAATTTATGGTAGACCACTATATATTATATGGTGTTGCGATAGTTCAATCTTGAAACCACAAGCGCATTTAATAGCAAACGTGCTGCATCTACTGACAAACTTTTCTTATTGGTTTAGTAGGTAGTTTTATTGAAGATTTTGGTGTTATGCTGTTATCGTTAATATTAAATGGTGATGGATCAATAGTATGTTGCTTTTATGGGTTGTAATCCATAAAAAAATCCGTTTTATGTGAATTAAGTGTAAGCCAATTTGAAAACATCCAGGAGTTTATATCAGTTATACATTGTTCTATATTATGTTTCAGTATTAGTATTTCACTTGGCTTACAGAAAAATATACTTGGGTGTCATCTGCATAGATATGTGACCAAAGTCCAAATGAATGTATATTTTTTTGAATTTCACGTGTATATAAAGTATATAGAATGGGGTCTAGTACAGAACCCTGTGGAACCCCTGTTTCACTTGATATTATTTGTGAAATATGTCCGTTATATTTTACTGCATGGTTATCCTTTTTTGTCCTTCACTAAACAATCTGCAAAGGGGTCGATTGCAGTTTCTAAATGCGGAACAGATGGTGATGGTAGTTACGAAAATCATTCACAGGATACTGAATGCGTCATAATTGTTAGCCTCCTTGGCTAGTTAGTTAGAAATCCTGAGCGAAGGGTCCCGGGTTCGTTTCCCGGTGGAGACATAGTTATTAGCATTAGTCTCCAGAATGAGTCAACTAGTTATTGGATGCTTGTTAAATTAATATTTGACATACCTAGATTTTTTTTACTTTTATAACCTTCTTACTTTCCGTGTCCGGAACACCATGAAATTAGAAAACTTCAGTGCTCGACCACCCGGAAGCCGTTTACCTTCGATGTCACGGTGTCTTCATGTGTACATGTAACTCCAATCAAGGGGCATGAGAGAAGGTGCGAGTTGTCCTGCATTGTGCCACACTCACAACTATCTTAATCTCTGAAGCCCCAATTTTTGAGGTTACTGTAGCAGCGGGTGACGCCTATTTATTTGTTTTTATTTATTTACTTATTTAGATCATAATATTATAAAAAAGTATAAAAATATAAGTATTTCACTAAAAAGTGTCTGTTCCGAATAAATTTTAAATATATTCAATAGATTCCAATCAATTTATTTTAACGTGAAACAACATTGTACCGACGTTATATTAGCAAATTCAATAATGTATGCTGTTGCAAAATTCAGGGCGAAAAATGTTTAAATAAATAAATTATTTCATTACACCTTTCAAATTCAATCAACTTGTTTATGATGTCTTCATTATCCAAAACGCATCAAAAGTGGTCGAAATAAATAGATATTTGACTCCTGAGCGAAGGATCCCGAGTGCGATTCTCGATGGAGTTTTAAATTGCGTTTTAAGTCTGGATCTATCAGACGATAACTATCATTTGTGTATTTTTTTGCAGAGTTGACTTGAACAAGTATTCTGCAGAGCTGAGTGTCACCATACCGAGTATTTTTGTGACTGGAGACTACGATGTCGCTGGTAGACTGCTTCTGATTCCTCTTGGAGGAAAAGGATTCATGGAAGGGAACTTCTGTATGTATTTTCAATTTGTTTCTTTTGTGATTTCATTGCGTCGAAAGCAACTTACAGTACTATCTAAAATATTAATTTTTCGTAATTCTCATATCGACCTCAGTAATCTTATGTGTGTGCTGGGATACTATAAGCTTCTTAAATATTGTACAACTATTACTTTCTTGTTATTCTTTAACTTAACCCTTCAATTAAATATTTATTTAGCCTTTCAACAATCTAAGTTTTGAACGACAATTGTTGAGGATAAGATAATACTGATATTAGTTTTTTTAAAAAAAGAACAGGATAAGAAATGAGAACAAAAGAAGAAAATGGAAGATGAAGAAATTATGCCATTAATTGAATGAGACTTAACTCATTGAGATGGTTTGGCCACATGTAATGAATGAGGAGTAGAATGAGAGGTCGACAAGATAAAGATGGAAGATGTATAAATGTTAAAGAGGCGATGGATGCGTGCAAAGATAGAAAAATATGGCGTTCTCTCTGCCTACTCCGTTAGAGATATTGCGTGAGGGTATGTATGTAATTTATTAGTAGATCAAGAAAGTAAATATTATTTTTAGAGACCGGATTATATGCAACATGAAATACTCGAAATATGCATGCAAATATGCATTATAAATGCTCAAAATATGCAAGAGAATCGCCAAAATGTGCCAAAATATGCAACATCAAATTAAAATAAATACTACAAAATACCATTATTTTATAATAAAAAAACAGCGTAATGTACAAACAAAATAAATTACCTAGGTAGTTATTTACTAACTATATACATATTTTTATATTTTGTTCTTAAAAATGTTAACAATCAAGTAACGTTCCAAATGTTCAGTTGTGAGGTTATGCCTTCTATCACTTAAATATTTTTATAAATAGAAAACGATCTCTCTACATTCACTGAGGTCACTGGGCAGTATTTGAATTTTACGATATAGATCGAATTCATATTGCCTCTGGCGAAATTGAATTCGATCCATTGATGGAGCTATTGATTTGGCATAAAGATTGTTTAATATGTTGACGGTGCTCACTCACTCACTCACTCAAGCATTCAGAATAATATTCAGTAATGCGTCGTTCCTCTTGGCTTACAAAGACAGCCGAATGTCTTCGGGGATCTTTGTTAACTCGCATCGGTAGGTACTCGGTTCCACAGATGCAGTTAAAATTTTTCAAAATGTTCTCAATTATGCACGATCAGTAGATTTTAGTCGAAATGTGCAATATCTTACAAAAATAGCCCAAATATACAAATGCATATGCAAATATGCATTTGCATATAATCCGGTCTCTAATTATTTTTCATATTGAATAAAAGCTTCTTCTATAATCTTCAACGACTTTATGTTTATTAAATATTTTTGCAGTTACATTATACGCAAACAATGGATTTTTTCCTGTAAGAAGTCATAAATATTTTATACCAAATTTTTAATATCTCAATAGAGACGAAGACTTGAAGACCTAGACTTGAAGCTCCGTAAGAGACTTACAAAAACATGTGTGGAGCATACTGATGTATGGCTGTGAGACATGGTGTCTTACCGAAAGAGACATAATTAGACTAGAGGCTTTCGAGATGTGGAGTTACAGAAGAATACTGGGAATTTACTGGAGGGACCATATCACAAATGCCGAGGTTCTCAACAGAGTTGAAGAAGGCAGGCACCTACTCAAAACCATCTCCGAGAGACGTGCTCGCTGGATTGGTCACATCTTGCGCCACGAGGGTCTCCTACATGACCTTATGGAGGGAATGGTTGAGGGGACAAACCACAGGGTGCGCCCCCGACGGGAGTATTTGGCCCAGGTGTGTGAGGACATGAACTGCGCCACATATGTTGAGCTGAAGGGGGCTGCAGAGGATAGAGAGACGTGGAAAGCGAGATGTAGACTTCTTCTGCAAACCAATCCGCAGGATTGAGACTTTTGATGATGAGAGACGAAGTTAGAATATTATAGAAGAACCTGAAACTCGAAGCACCTACAGGGCTTGCAACTTATTATCGAACTTTCTATAAAATTGAAATTTAATTTATAAAGAACTTTCAAAAAATTTGATTAACAGGGAACTCAAGAGAAGGCATAATTGGTGAACGTTGCGCAAACTCATAAAAAGATCACATAAACCAGCCGATGACAGGTCGTAAGCCATGTAGGTGCATTGAGTTCCTGGTTCTCCAATAATACATTCAATAACATCTCTATTGAGAATTTAAAAAAATGCTATTAAAGACTTTATGTTAATTATATATTTCATTATATTTTTTTTATTTCAGCTGATATAAGCACATTCGCTAAGGGTTCTGCCAAGATAATCAAGAAGAAAGGAATCGAGTTCTTGCAGATTGATAAACTAAGCTCAAAAATAAGAATTGGAGGAGGCAAAGTCAACTTTGTAGATAAGAATCCTTCCACATCTCTTATCGGTACGTATAAAATACTTCATTACAAAATCCTTCAATTAATTCAGATTAATCAGATTTGTAGGAAAATATCATTTTGGCATAATTTATTACCTTACTAAGAAACTTAGTATCTTCTTACTTGTAACTGGAAACCCGACAAGTAAGGGGAGTATAATATATATTTTAATTAAGAATTTAAATATAATTATAAATCATATTTAAATTCTTAATTGAAACTCTTTAATCGAATTTTATATTGAAAAATGACAGTTTTAATAAACTCATTATCTATTTTTCCTCCACCATCACCCGATCTGTTTATGGGGACTAAAAACGGCTCCTTGCAAAACACTGAAAGATCACTTAAAGAACTCTAAAACCTTGCAGACACTGCATTTAAAGGGCCAAAGAGAGCCAATCATAAGTTAGCAGCTGGTTGACCGTTCAGTCAATGTAGAGATAAGATCGAACCATTTTTTTTAACAAAAAGTCTTGAAAAAACAGGAGAGTTTAGTACATTCCCATAGGATATTCTTAGAAGTCTAATCAGGGTTATCACAAAGCTGACATGAGGACGAATCGGAAACTCATTGCCTAGTTAAATTAGAAAATATTGTTTGTGTTCAAAGATTACAGAATCTGTTCATTATTTAATCACGGTTAGGATTTCATGATAAAATTTTAGCTCAACTACTCAGTAATAAACAAATAAAAATACTATAATAAATTAATTTCGAATAGTTATTATTATTATTTTATTTGTGTATTTCAATTATGTATATGCAAAAAAATATCGACTTTTTTATGTTTCAAGAGTACCTATGGATATTATTGGAACAGATTTAGTTGTCTTTCTTGAAATTATCTTGATATAGTATTGATATAGAAATTTTCTTGTGTTTCAGTCTACTGCAAAGTGTAGACTGAAACACAAAGACACACACAATTTATTGTACTTTAAGTTTTAAAAATAATTTTCTATTTTAGCTGACACTGCTGCGACTTTCTTCAATGGTAATCCTCGTTTGGTTCTGGACATCATCAGTCCGATCGTTGACGACACCGCGGCTGTAGTCGTGTCAGCATACATCAACAAGATATTCGGAACTATTCCACTTTCAGAGCTTATTCCAGAAAACTAAAGTATATTACATAAAAAACAACTTTAAAAATTTCTCTGAGATAAGTCGAATAGAAGCTACGTGTACCTTCAACAAAAAAATTTATACCTGAATTTGTAAAAAAAAAACACTTATTTAAGACTGTAGAATTATATAGCTGAAGATTGTTGAGTAAGAAATCTGTGTTCTTCCCAACCCAAATCCTTTTCATTGTTTATTATTATAACTCAAAAAATACTCCTAGTTGTGAAAACAGTCGTGAAGATTGCATCAGTTTAAGAAACTTTGAAAGAATTTGTTGAGAGAAATATTCGCTTTATACATATCCAACCATTTTGCATTGTTGTGGGTATCTACGCAGAAGCTGTGCCATTAAAAGGAAAGCTCTATAGATTTGAAATATCGGCACTTCTGTACAAAAAAAAACAATCTCCTTCTTCGTTTAGTAGATCTGTTGGTCTGTAATACAAAAATTATGCCTCCTTAGATGACAAAGTCCAACTATCCTTTCATCTCTTGGGTGGACGGCGACCAGAGGGGATTTCATTTGCTGCTATATTCGTAAGCCTATCACTGTCCATTCTGGCTGCGATGTCCCTACAATGTCTTCTTCTGGATCTACTCCACGGAACGATATCCTCTACTCCACGAGTTTTTCTTATATCAACAACCAAATTGTGGAATCAAAAGATACAAATATGAATTTTCATCTACTTTGGAGGTTAAGTAAAGAAATAATTAAGGTCCTTGGAAATAAAGAGCAGTTGGAAATGTTTTTTTTCTAGATTTCTTTGATGTTAATGATTCTTTCCTCGTAAGTATTATGTCTGTGGACACAACAGAACCCATATCCTCTGGCACACAAGCATGACAGAGAGACGTCTGCAAATCGGTACTGGAGAAGAGAAATATGTTTATGCATCTTCAGAAAAAGTGATGAACATAAATGAACATAGAAAATAAATATGTTATTCTAATTGTATTAAATCAGGCGTCACTTAAGAGTTAGACAACAAATGTGTATCTCTAAAGTATTCATGATTTTCGTACTAGCTCCTAGGTCTTCTGGGGAACTGAATTTTGTCTAAATCTACAATAAGTTACAGGGATGTAAAATTTCTGGATCATAACCAAAGATTCGAGATCGCAGTAATATCGCAGTTTATAAAGCTATTAATTTATAACCCCTTATTCATCACAATATTTAAAAATAACGTCGTTTTCCTCTCAAATCACGGCCTACCACTTCGATCTGTTGAACGTGCCACACTAGCTATCCCCATTAACAACACAGAAGTTTTCAGCTGTTCTTTTCAAGTGAAATCAGCTTGATTATGGAATGGCCTGAAGATGAAAGTGAAGTTTCGTCGTCTCAATCCACACAAATATTTAAAGATAAACTAAAAAAAACTTTAATTTTTTTATATACATCCTTACCTTCCTTCTTATCCTTATTGCTATGTGAGGTGTTAACAGTGTTTATTTTCTTAATTTCTCACTTAATAACTTCATTGTACCAATTTAACTTCAGAGACTTCACGATTCTCGGGTTGGTTGTGAGAAAATGCCTTATGGAAATTAACTTGCCTTTGTGAACTTGTTCATAAAGTATATAAATAAATAACCAGTATTTGAATATACAATAATGTCCGGATTGATAAGGTATGTATGACTTTTCACCGTGACTACCTTAACCCATAGAAAGTAAATAAATTGAGATATTTTCTTCTTGTAGAAGAGGTTGACCACTATAATATAATAATAAATTCGTTTGAACTGGGATCTCAGACATAAGATAACTCAAACCATCGAAATAAAGACTACATGCATAGAATAACACATTTGATAAGAGACAAAGAAGTCTGAGAGGCCTCAAGCCTCATTATTTGAAAAAATATACTATCATTAAACAAAAGTGATATATTATTTCAAATAAAGAGGAACATTGAGACCTGAAGCCTCGTCAATTTTTATATTTATCTTTGAATGCGGGTGTAAGTCTGGAATGAGCGGCCTTCGGGAAACTCAATAATAGTTAGGAAACAGGGCAGTAAAACAAACCCCTCCCGTATAACTTTTGATCCGCTCAATTTACATAGCCAAAAATTTCAGATTATATAGATATTTATATGCCTACAAAACTTTTATACTCAGAATTTTGAATTTTTGTTTCAGTCAGGGGTTATCAAATTATGAAATATTACTTTATTTTTCCATATATCTCAAAAACCATATAAGCTAGAACTTCGTGTACACTCATGTACCTATACATAATCAAATTACAAAAGTATGGAATTCTCAATCATTGCCAACAGACTTTAATTTGGATTTTGTATGTCCGCTTCACAAAAATGGAAACCAACTACGACATTACAGCATAAAAAATCCTCTAAATGATTCTATTTTGGAGGCTGGAACCTTTCAGTGATTCTATTCAGGAGGTTTGAAGACACAGCCGATTGCAGAGTGCTCAGTGTCAACTGGAAAACTGCTGTTCTGGATAGAAGAGGGGTGGTGATTGATCTTGGAGGCAGCTAAGACCTGCCAAGTGTTGTAAGGCTATGTATGGAGAAGAAGAAGAAATCTTTAAAAGAACTTTTTTTCATCTTTAATAAGTAGTCAGGTAGAATAAAATACTCCGGCGAGAACACAGCATTACGCAGTCCACTTTAAAACAACTGTTGAAAAATTCCAACATAAGTTCTTATGTAATGTCAATTTTAATGCTAATACCAATAGAAACTTTAATTGAGTTTATTTATTCAGTTGTTACCTATATTGAATTATAAATTTCATAGGTATTGTAGGGAATTAAAGCAAATAACACGCACCAATGAAATATTTGTAAGCACACGCTCTCAGGTGCACAATTATCACAAAATTAAAAAAAATATATACGTAACAGCTTTGAAAAAAGAACCTCAATAAAGTTCAAAATAAAATAGTATTAATTTTAATTATTCTTTTTAATGAATTATGGTCGAATTTCGACTACTGGGCGATCACTATATGTATTAATTTATGTTTACGTATTCTTCAATTATACATACTGTCGCCATCGACAGTTGGATCTCATGTGTTACATGCAACTATTATAATTGTTTTGTTATGTCACTTGTTATAATGTATACCTACTTATAATTATGTCTAGTTCAAGATTTTTCTAAGGTATCTGTGTTAAAGTCAGCAATAAAAACCATGGAAAATAAATAGTAGGTAATTAATTATAGACAGTGAAAAATAAGGGTTACTGGCGTTCAATGCAAAAAAATGTTAAACTTTAAACAAATTATAAAAATCGAATATTAGGATCTTAGCTTTTATTGTTCATAAATAAAAAACAATTTCTCAATAAACAACATTTAAAATAAGTTTCATTGTCTTCGATAGATGCCGGTAATGTTCCCAAGATTATTTTCAAACGATTTGTTATATATCACCTTGTAACATAATATATAGAATTTTCAAATTTGGATAGGTTTGGAAATCAATAAAAAGGTATATTGGTGAACTTTGCGCAAGCGCTTAAAGTGATCACGTAAACCAGCCGGTGACAGGTCGTAAGGCCTGAAGGTGCCTGATTTCTCAGTTCTTCTACAAAAATATATATTCCCGTTTCGTCTATTCAGATATTAAAATTTGTCCTAAAAACAAAAATGTGTAGTATCTGATAATAACTGATTTCTTTTTCCTCTCCTCTTCCCCACCTCTTCCTCTACTCTTCCTTTCCTCTTCCCTTCCTCTTCGTCTCCTTATCTATTTGTTTCCCTATCATTGCTATGAACTGTTATTATATTCAATTATTTTTTTCATTTCTGTGTTTGCTTTTCTTCAGTTATCTTTATTATATGTATTTTTTTCATCAACTCCTGTTAGTTGGAAGAAATATTCGCAAGTGTTCAAATTTTGTGTACCAGAAGAAACAAATAACTCCCCACCAGTATTGAGACGCTCCTGTCATGCCTTAGTTCTCATACATTACGTATGATTTGTAAATTTATCAATGTCAACAGTTTAAAGATTTAGGACTGTTCAGTCGTGCAGTCTTAAGTCTTTGAATTGTTCTATAAACAAAATTATGCTGTGTGTATGCTGAAGAACACCAATCTCTGGTGAACGGCAAAAAAAGAAACAAATAAATAAAAAAAAGAATAACAAAGTTTTTTCTTAATATGAGCGCTCATTTATTTTATGTATTTAGTATAAAGAATATCCATCTACATTCATCAGAACCGAACGCCAAACTATTCCCTATTTTGACATCTATTTCTTGATTAATTTATTTCCATGCATTTTCCATTATTCTCATATTTGTTGGAACCCATTCGTCTTAGGAACGTCACTGTACATATAAAAGTCTTTTATAAAAATATATACCTTTTGTAATTTGACCATAATCTAATTCTACATTCCATATAGGAAAATGGCCATCATACGTACTGCAGAGACCTTAGTTCTAAGTTATATAAGAACGACAAATTGCTTTGATCGTTCATTGTCAGTAATAGAATTTCTTTGACTAGTATCCTACAATTTACTTAATGTATTGTTTTTATTAGAAAAAGAAAGCGTTTCAAAAATGAATATCATATTATTAGGAATTTTAGTAGCGTCGTCAGCTTTTTTTGGAACAATAACTTCAAAATCAACAACAACAACTGTATCTCCTGATGTTGTAGGTAAGTATTTATTGTTATTTTTTGCATTAGATGTATATAATATAATATATTATTTATTTATTTATTTGGTTATATGTGAATAGAGATGATAAATCAATCAAATGTTTCATTTGATAAAAACTGAGATACCATAGAAATGAAGTCTTTAATTGGCATATATTCGGTAAGTATGATGCGTCGAGATCCAGGATCGACGGTTTTATGGAATTTGTTAGTTAGGTAGCGTTATTCGAAGTGCATCACGATATCTGTGACAAGCAAATCTATGTGTATTCATTTCTACTATTTACGTCTAAACTCTTTGTTATATCGTTATATGACCTCTAAAATGAGGTCTCATTCTACAAATAAATAAATTAAATGGCAGAATTTTTTATAATAGGCACTCTTCAAATTTAGACATTTGTTTCATTCTTATGTCTACTTATGAATAACAATGAATTAAAATTAAATTTATCTAACTAGTTTAATGTAACACATGAGATCCAACTGTCAATGGCGATAGTATGTATAGGTACATGAATAACAAAATTTGAACCAAACTATAAAGCCTCAAAGTCAAATTATAGAATAATTAAAGATATTTAGTTTTCTATACAAAACGTGCACAAGATAGGATATTGTTTTTGTCTAGATTTATTTAAATTTTCAGCGTTCTAGCTTATGGTTTTTTTTTTGAGATTTATGGAAAAATGATAGAAAAATTCAAATGTTTGTAACCCCTGACTGGAACAAAAATAGTAAATTCTTAGAAAAAAAGTTTTGTAGACCTAAAACTTTCTATATGTTATGAATTTTTGGCCTCTATACATTAATCGGATCAAAAGTTATAAGGGGGAGACGGACACATACAAACACACTAAATGTTCTACTCCGTTTCTAGTCTGAGTTGATCCATATTACATAATATATTTGCTGCGAAGACTCTAAATTGGTGTTTATTTACTTCAAAGTTGAAAAAAACCCGAAAAATATTGAAATTATATCAATAAATATATTTACAGCGAAACTATTCATAACTAGTGTTTTATTTTATGAAACCGTGGATTTTCCCAAAGAATTGTCCATTAACGATTTTAATAAAACTAGGAACTATTTCTCGAAAAATTCCCGTTAAATTTGGTATAATTATATATTTGATCCTATAGTAAAAACAATATATGTATTATATCTTTTTTGTGTAGTCGGTTTGATACCTTTGTGTGGAAGAAACGATCCAGATATCAACGAATGTATCAAAAACGCCACAATATCTTTGAGAGAAAAGATAAATGCAGGAATACCAGAACTGTCGCTGCCATCTTTTGATCCAATTACAATTCCCACCATCAAACTGCAGCAAACTTCAGACTCGTTGGCGTACAAAGCAGTTTTGACGGATGTCAACATTTACGGAGTTACAGATTATGAATTCACAGATGTCATGTGAGTACCTAACTCTGATAAAAGATTTTTCTCTTAATCATATGTGAATTACGATTATTGAATAACGATTATTGAATTGTTTGATGTCTTTTAGGAATGCGTAATTTGCTGTCAGTATTTTATTGCAAATATTCATACCTTATGTTTTAACACCATATTTTGCAATGACACAAACAAGCAGAGTACTGATACTAGGAAGGATAGCCTAGTCTTCACACCATTTTTTTTAAACATAACCTACAAAATTTTGGTATAAATACCAATTTAGTCATTTATTTTAATATTTTAGTTACTTTTTTAATATATAATGAAACTGGCTCACGCCAGTCGCAATTATAACTACAAACAAACCTAACCAACCTATTTTTACCAAACTTTTGTAGGTTAGGTTTACAAAAATGGGGTGAAGACTAGGCTATTCTACTAGGAAACCCTGTTATAGGGCCAACAGTTTATAGATTTACAATAACAATACATTTATGAATTCGGTGAAGATAGTTTCCGCTCTGCATTAGGTATTATCACAATCAAGATACTTTGTACTAATAACTAATTTACCACTACCTACTTCAAAAGACATCAAAACAGACATATTGCTAACATATGTAAAAAATATTTTAAGATATTATAGAACTACATAAGATAATTATATCCGTGATATGGGTTAACATGGATGGTTTTAATTCTGCTGTCTGACTGGACTTGCCCCCCAAGTCAAAATGCACGTCATTATGTATTTCAACAAAACAATTACCGACATTATCCCGAAATTATAATTCTTGATACGTGATCACACTAAACGTTGGAAATTATTAACCTCGAAACAAAAACTCAATATAGATGTCTATATAGTATATTTTTGAAATTGTAAAAATTATATCAATATAATATAAATAAACAGCTTATAATATAACAATTGATTAAGATTTTCATTGTATTGGCATAATAATTGCCATTTTTTCAATTTGAATATTAAAAGAAATATTTTATTTTATTTGTTGGTTAATTCACAGAATATATTACATTTACATTGTGCATATAATATTTATATAAATTCATTCCAATAAGGAATTTACACTTGAAATATTAGATATTTAATGCTTGTAACAAAACGTATTCACAAAAAATAAACATATCTTAAGTGATCGAGGAAATAACAACCTACATAAATAAATAAATAAATCATTTTTTTGTTGCCATTATTGTTATATCACATAATAACAAATAAAAAAATATACATTTTGAACAGCAATGGACAGCAAAAAGGCTATTGCTCAGCTGAGCACTACCATGTATCCCTGGAGTGCTGCTGGTTTTCAGCAAAGCTTTGGGACAACACAAGACATTGAGAACAGACCACATATCATAACCAATAAAAATTTAAAAAGTAATTAAAAATAAAATGTTTCTTCCTTCTCTTTTTTACTACTGGCACCCTTGTTGGTTTAATAACCACATCTTGCTGTGTTTCTTAAAACTCTGCAAAGAGGTCATTGCAAGTATGTTTCGCGGAAACTCATTCCAGTGCTTTGAGGTAGCATGTCTAAAACTACCCTTATACCATACCACTTTATATTACGTGGATTACCATAGTTGTAATCCACGTAAAAAGTTTAAAAAATAATTAACTGACCTGACCTGTTCATTCTCGGAAGATATACCTAATTGAATCTTTCTTTTAAACTCATAAGCGCAGCGTATGTTATTTTTCGTTATATTTATTTTACATAATATTTATCATGACACACTCTGTCGTCGAAACAATCATCATCATTACTGGGACTACAGTCCGCTACGGACCCTGGCCTCCTCCAGAAATCGTCTCCATCCCTCCCTATCGACCGCCAGTCTTTTCCAATTTATCAGGTCCATTTCTCTTATATCGCACAGCACGTAGTCCAGCCATCTCAACCTAGGTCTGCTTCTACTTCTTCTGCCTTCGGGACAAGACGTGTCTAATACATTTTTACCGTCGAAACAATATTAAACATAATTTTGATTTTACAGAGCCGACATGGAAAACTTTACAATAACAATGAAAGCTGTGTTTGAGCATGTGTATGTCAATACGGAATACATGATAATGGGAAAATTCGAAATGTTACCGATAGAAGGCAGTGGAAGACTGATGGCGAATTACAGTAAGGAATCTACATTTAATCATACATAATATTAATTTATATTGACAAGTGAGCGCGTAGAGGTCAAAATTCGATCCTATGTCGAATCGTTTACAAGACATTCGTTTCGGTGAAATATGGTCGCTTTATCTATATTATAAATTTGAATGTTTGTATGTATGTGTTGAATGCGCTCCTAAACCGCTCATCCGATTGCGATAAAACTTTGGTGAACTGTCGAGAGTATACCAGGGATGGTTTCTGGATCAAAAAATTTTAACTTCTTCTTCTTCTTCATCTACCTACATTTTACCTATGAAGGTGGATTATCCTGGGAACCGTTCATCCGATTGCAATGAAACTTTGATAAATTGTCGAGCGTATGCCCGGGATGGTTTCTGGATTAAAAAAAATTCTTCTTCTTCTTCTTCATCGGGTATTAGGTCATTTTACCTATGAAGTGGACTATCCTGGGAACCGTTCATCCGATTGCAATGAAACTTTGGTGAATTGTTGAGCGTATGCCCGGGATGGTTTCTGGATTAAATTTTTTTTCTTCTTCTTCTTCTTCATCGAGTATTGGGTCATTTTACCTATGAAAGTGGACTATCCTGGAAACCGTTCGTCCGATTGCAATGAAACTTTGGCGAATTGTCGAGCCTATGCTCGGGATGGTTTCTGAATTAAAAAAAATTCTTCTTCTTCTTCGGGTATTATGTCATTTTACCTATGAAGGTAAAATGACCTAATACTCTGGGAGAAGAAGCTTCCACTGTCCTTCTATCTCTTCGCAGGTCTTCCAGGACATTTTTTGGATTTAAACTTTTTTCTTCTTCTTCTTCTTCTTCTTCATTGTGTATTTGGTCATTTTACCTATGAAGGTGGAGTATTGTGGAAGAATAAGATGCAACTGTCCTTCCATCTCTTCGCAGGTTTTCCAGGATGGTTTCTGGATTCAAACTTTTTTCTTCTTCTTCTTCTTTATCGTGTATTTGTTAATTTTACTTATGAAGTTGGAGAATCCTGGAAAAAGAAGGTCCAACTGTCCTTTCATCTCTTCGTAGGTCTTCCCAGTATTGTGTCGGGAATTAAACTTTTTCTTAACCTACTGAAGGGACGGGAGGTAATGAAGGGAAGGGAGGTACTGGTGGGTCTGACGGGACGGGTGGTACTGAAGGGTCTGAAGGGACGGGAGGCACTGAATGGACGGGAGGCACTGAATGGACGGGAGGCACTGAAGGGACGGGAGGCACTGAAGGGACGGGAGGCACTGAAGGGACGGGAGGCACTGAAGGGACGGGAGGCACTGAAGGGACGGGAGGCACTGAAGGGACGGGAGGCACTGAAGGGACGGGAGGCACTGAAGGGACGGGAGGCACTGAAGGGACGGGAGGCACTGAAGGGACGGGAGGCACTGAAGGGACGGGAGGCACTGAAGGGACGGGAGGCACTGAAGGGACGGGAGGCACTGAAGGGACGGGAGGCACTGAAGGGACGGGAGGCACTGAAGGGACGGGAGGCACTGAAGGGACGGGAGGCACTGAAGGGACGGGAGGCACTGAAGGGACGGGAGGCACTGAAGGGACGGGAGGCACTGAAGGGACGGGAGGCACTGAAGGGACGGGAGGCACTGAAGGGACGGGAGGCACTGAAGGGACCATTTTTAACTATACAGGCAATACGAAGTTTGCCGGGGGTTCACTAGTCTATATTATAAATTTGAATGTTTGTATGTATCTATGTATGTATGTGTTGAATGCGCTCCTAAACCGCTCATCCGATTGCGATGAAACTTTGGTGAACTGTCGAGAGTATACCAGGGATGGTTTCAGGATCAAAAAATTTTAACTTCTTCTTCTTCTTCATCGAGTATTAGGTCATTTTACCTTTGAAGGTGGACTATCCTGAGAACCGTTCATCCGATTGCAATTAAACTTTGGTGAATTGTCGAGCGTATGCCCGGGATGGTTTCTGAATTTAAAAAAAATTTCTTCTTCTTCTTCTTCATCGGGTGTCAGGTCATTTTACCTATGAAGGTGGACTATCCTGAAAACCATTCATCCGATTGCAATGAAACTTTGGTGAATTGTCGAGCGTATGACCGGGATAGTTTCTGGATTAAAATTTTTTCTTCTTCTTCTTCTTCATCGGGTATCAGGTCATTTTACCTATGAAGGTGGACTATCCTGAGAACCGTACATCCGATTGCAATGAAACTTTGGTGAATTGTCGAGCGTATGACCGGGATAGTTTCTGGATTAAAAATTTTTCTTCTTCTTCTTCTTCATCGGGTATCAGGTCATTTTACCTATGAAGGTAAAATGACCTTATACTCTGGGAGAAGAAGCTCCAACTGTCCTTCCATCTCTTCGCAGGTCTTCCAGGACAGTTTCTGGATTTAAACTTTTTTCTTCTTCTTCTTCTTTATCGTGTATTTGGTCATTTCACCTATGAAGGTGGAGTTTCCTGGGAGAATAAGATGCAACTGTCCTACCATCCCTTCACAGGTCTTCCAGAACGGTTTCTGGATTCAAACTTTTTTCTTCTTCTTCTTTATCGTGTATTTGTTCATTTTACCTATGAAGTTGGAGAATCCTGGAAAAAGAAGGTCCAACTGTCCTTTCATCTCTTCGTAGGTCTTCCCAGTATTGTGTCGGGAATTAAACTTTTTCTTCACCTACTTAAGGGACGAGAGGTAATGAAGGGAAGGGAGGTACCGGCAGGCCTGACGGGACGGGAGTAACTGAAGGGACGGGAGTAACTGAAGGGACGGGAGTAACTGAAGGGACGGGAGTAACTGAAGGGACGGGAGTAACTGAAGGGACGGGAGTAACACAAGGGACGGGAGTAACTGAAGGGACGGGAGTAACTGAAGGGACGGGAGTAACTGAAGGGACGGGAGTAACTGAAGGGACGGGAGTAACTGAAGGGACGGGAGTAACTGAAGGGACGGGAGTAACTGAAGGGACGGGAGTAACTGAAGGGACGGGAGTAACTGAAGGGACGGGAGTAACTGAAGGGACGGGAGTAACTGAAGGGACGGGAGTAACTGAAGGGACGGGAGTAACTGAAGGGACGGGAGTAACTGAAGGGACGGGAGTAACTGAAGGGACGGGAGTAACTGAAGGGACGGGAGTAACTGAAGGGACGGGAGTAACTGAAGGGACGGGAGTAACTGAAGGGACGGGAGTAACTGAAGGGACGGGAGTAACTGAAGGGACGGGAGTAACTGAAGGGACGGGAGTAACTGAAGGGACGGGAGTAACTGAAGGGACGGGAGAAACTGAAGGGACGGGAGTAACTGAAGGGACGGGAGTAACTGAAGGGACGGGAGTAACTGAAGGGACGGGAGTAACTGAAGGGACGGGAGGTACTGAAGGGACGGGAGGTACTGAAGGGTCGGGAGGTACTGAAGGGACGGGAGGTACTGAAGGGACGGGAGGTACTGAAGGGACGGGAGGTACTGAAGGGACGGGAGGTACTTAAGGGACGGGAAGCACTGAAGGGATGGGAGGTATTGAAGAGTCTGAAGCGACGGGTGGTTATGGAGGACGATTTTTCATTATACAGGCAATACGAAGTTTGCCGGGGGTTCACTAGTAATATATAAATGAATAAATAAGTAGAAGTAAGTTTAGTTTGTCGATCGACAATTTACCTCAGTATCTTATATAAATTCGAATATTTTTATTATTGCATATGCGCAAACATTGGATTTTTTTCCCTGTCGGGAGTCAAAGATATTTTTTAACAGATTTTTAATTATCTCAATAGAGACGAAGTTGGAATATTTATTGTAGGAGAACCGGGAAATCAAGGCACCTACAGGGCTTACGACCTGTCATCGGCTGGTTTACGTGATCACTTTATGCGCTTGCGCAACGTTCACCAATTATGCCTTTTAATGAGATCCCTATCAATTCAATTTTGATAGTTCTATATATTGTAATACTGAAATTCTTTTCGCTTGAAAGTAAGGAATTTTTACTACAGCCATCTATGGGTGAAATTATGAACAACAATCTTAACTTAACTTTCAAGCAACGGGCGTCCACTTCGATCTGCTGAACGTGCTTTACTATCTATCCCTATTCATAGTTCTAAATTTTTTAGCTCTTCATTTGAAGTAAATTCAGCTAGACTATGGAATAGCCTAAGTCCTGATATTACGTCGTCTATCTTACTAAACATTAAACATCTTCAAGAAAAGGCTAAAGCAAAAATATTTATCTGACAACACCTGATTACATCTTCCTCTCCTCTTCCTTTCCTTATCCCTTAGCCTTCCTATCATTGTTATGGTTTGTTCTTATAACCTATCTTCTTTGTTTTTGTGTTTTTTGCTTCTTTTTTTTATTACTTTTCTTCTGCTATCTTTATTTATTTTGTACACATTGTTTTGTATATTAAACATTTACTCAGGTTGGTTGGATGAAATTGCCATTAGGCAATAAACCTGCCAGTGTACTAATCATATGTACAAGAAGTTTAAATAAATAAACAATTCTTGATAGAATTCCATTGTATGTACATATATTACAAATATACAGGGTTACAGGTTTAGTCGTACAGAATATTAAAGGATGTTATTATTCAGGTCATTTCTGATGGATTTGATGCTAAATGTTAGGTCCGAAACTTAACCGTTATGGAGATATTGAATTTTAAAGATTTAAAAAAAAAAAAATTTGGCTATTTTATCAATTTTTTACGGATTAGAGGTCTTAGGGTCCGTTTTTTATGTATCTAGTTAGAGGGCATGTTAATTAATAAAAATGATTAACAAAAACTGAACCTACTACTAACAGCTTAAAAATACAGATCGACAACAGTTAGAATTAAAGAATTATCACAATGTGTTTTTAACTTTGAAGCTCTTTGTTTGAAAAAAAAATACGGAACTTATTCTGCAAATAATTGTAAAAACTTCTACGTTTCTTTAGCTATTCAAAAAGATATAACACTTGCTATTAAATAGTCAAACCATTGACCAAATAACAGTTAAGGTAGTAGAGGGTACATTTTAGTTTGAAGAAAAAGTAGCTAAAATTCGTAAACAAAACTTTTCGTAAGCAATTTTTTTTATAATTCATGTTTAATAGTAGACTTCAATAGAACTAATACCAAGTATTTTTTTATATTTGTAATATAGGTATCTACATAATGAGTGCAAGTTTAATTCAATTAAACTCTTTCTGTTTACAGCCGAAAGTACAGCTGACATCAAACTGTTAGGATCTTTAGTCAAGAGAAAAGACGAAACTTACTTTGCCAATAATGATGTCGAAGTCAATGTGACTGTGGGGGACTCATTCATAGACTTTGAAAACCTGTTCACAGGTGGTGCTATGAAAAGTAAGTACCAGAAGGATTAAAAATTAAAACCAATAAAAAAAAGCAACGCAATAGGTAACTAAGATATTCATTCGAAATTCGATTTTTTTTCACAGGTCAAATCAGTGATCACATTATACAAATGCACTCTGAAGAAGTTACGAACGAACTTCAGCCGGCTGTGGAAAACCTCATTTCGATGCTTGTGGACAATGTTGCCAGCAAGTTTTTCAAAAGCCTCCCTTACGATAAGCTCTTCCCGAAATAGAGATTATAAGACTGAATATTGAAAACAGCAGCAAGTCCAATTCAAAACCTTCACAAAACTCATTACAAATACTTCGTTTCTTCAAATTCTCTTTTCTTTATAGTTCCAAGAGATAGAAACGTTTTTAATGAATCATTTGTAATACAACAAAAACAGCCCCTAAAAATGAATTGATATTTGACTTTGTTACATTTTAGACTACTGCAAAAAATTCTTTTCCTTTTGTCTTGATCTGAAACGAAATATATGTGTCTACGGAAAGTTGAAATATTACGTTGAAAACTTTATTCCGACTTCATTTTTTTTTATTATTGCCCCCTGACCTCGGCTGCCTCTCTGTATTGAGCTATTTGGAACAGCTCTTCCACTATTTTGAATCTGTTCCATTCCCATGTTTCTTAGCCAAGACATCTGCCTCCAACCCACACCGCGACTACCCTCATTTTTTTCTTTCGTTATGTTGTATATATTTATTCATACAAACATTGATGACATTACAATAATGATTGAATCTGCAATGCCCCACTAGGCAAAAAAAACCTGTGCCGGGGCCAATGTATCTAGAGTAATAATGCATCAATGTCTATTTACAGTGTCTTGCATATTTTTATTGATATGTTGAAAATTATATTTATTGTTACGGAGATGATTTATTATTATTTGTTTTATTACGTCTTAGAAACCAAATATTTTTATTTTATTTTAAATTCCCAATATTATTATTCCTATACTTTTCTTTTTTTATTTGTTTGTATAAATAAGAGTGAAGCAGTGTTGAACAACTTTATTGCTTGATATTGTATTTATTGTTATTTGAAATAAATACTATTTGCTATTTTTTTGTTTTCACTTACCTACTTTTTATAACATTAATTACTTTGTTGAAAGAAATTGTCATGTGGCAATAAACTTTACAGAGTAGAATGAAGTATTTTTTGTATTATTTTACTATAGTTGACCTGAACCAAAAATTGCCAAAAAATGTCATAAAATACACCCTTATTTAATAAATAGATATTATTTGTGGAAAGTGCAAAATATTACATAATTTCTATTTAAATCAATCTACACTAAGCGTTTTCTAGAATATTCTCATGATGCAAAAGATAATTAATATCCAAAGATGTCGAAATTTTCCTTGGCAAATAATTTATCAACTTATGAAGGATTATATTTTTAATAAGTTGACGTAAGAGTAAACCAATATCATAAGCAGTTTTTTTTCTAGAAAAATAATTCATCTACTTATGAGGAATTGGATTTATAATAAGTTGATTCCAGAGAAGATGAATAGGTACTAAAAGCTGTCAAGTTTTCCTAGAAAAATAATTCATCTACTTATGAGGAATTGGATTTATAATAAGTTGATTCCAGAGAAGATGAATAGGTACTAAAAGCTGTCAAGTTTTCCTAGAAAAATAATTCATCTACTTATGAGGAATTGGATTTATAATAAGTTGATTCCAGAGAAGATGAATAGGTACTAAAAGCTGTCAAGTTTTCCTAGAAAAATAATTCATCTACTTATGAGGAATTGGATTAGTTGATTTCCGAGAAAATTAATACGTACTGTCAAGTTTTCCTAGACAAATAATGCATCTACATGGGAGGAATTGGATTTATAATAAGTTGATTCCAGAGAAAATGAATAGGTTATATAAGCTGTCAAGTTTTCCTAGACAAATGATTCATCTACTTAGAAGGAACTGTATTTATAATAAGTTGATTGTAATTGAAATCTATACTTGAAGCTGTCAAGTTTTCCTAGACAAATAATTCATCTACTTAGGAGGAACTGTATTTATAATAAGTTGATTGTAGTTGAAATTTATACTTGAAGCTGTCAAGTTTTCCTAGACAAATAATTCATGTGCTTAGGAGGATCTGTATAAATAATAAGTTGATTCCAGTTAAAATAAACACTAAAAGCTGTCAAGTTTTCCTAGATAAATAATTAATTTACTTAGGAGGAACTGTATTTATAATAAGTTGTTTTAAGATAAAATCAATATTAAAAGCTGTCAAGTTTTCCTAGACAAATAATTCATCTACTTAGGAGTAACTGGATTCATAACATATAAATGTCGGCCTCGTAGCTCAGTTGGTAGGATATCTGACTGCTGATCCATGGGTCTCCAAAATGTGACAACTTGTTATTGGGTATGTGTTAAATTAATATTTGACATAGTACCTGTTAGTTGCCCGAGAAGCAATATTAAATAAATAAATTGAATAAACATTAATATTTTATTTTTTTTTATTATTTCTAGATCATAATATCACACATAAAATATTTTATAATCATGAGAAAATAAAATGTATTTTCAACATTTTTTTGTACTAAAATCATAATAAATACACACTAAATAAATTCTGTAACACAAAACTATAATAATAAGTATAATAATATGTATTATAAATTTGGTCTTACTATTGTGACAGTGGTTCCCAGTGCATGTAATGAAATGTTAAAACTACATATAATAAATTGAATACAATATAGTTTTAAGTTCAATATCAATATAATGTTAAAGTTTTATTTTATATTTGAGTGAATAAGGCTGGCATTACGAAAATATACTTATGAAACTTTAGCCAATTATGTTCCTTTTTATATCCTTTGGTATGACGTATTGCGATATATTCTTTAGGATAGTGAAACACATTAAAAAAATACCTTTTCGGTTCTCAACATACATTTTACATAATACGTCAAACGAAAATATTTCTATGATTTAAAAACAGATCTTTAGTGACAATACATATTGCATCGCTTTCTTAAATTTTTCTTCAAGTATGTAAGTATAGTTCTTACGAAAATCGGTCAAAATATTGCTATTTGACAGATGGAAAGGTAAGGCGTACGGAGCCCATATGTTATGTAATATAAAATATTCTCTTGTAAGGAAAGGAACATAATAATTGCTCAATATTTCCTTAAATATACATATTTTGTAATGCCAGTATGAAAGTATACGAAAGTAACCTTCATCATATTAATATGTTTTTTCACTCTGTATAATAATTTAAGATATTATTTGAAATTTAAGCCTTTTTCTACGGAGTTGATTTTAAAAAATATTCACTCATATCTATAAATCAGATTTGTTTTTAAAATCGAGGTGTGGTTTAAATATAAACAAACACGATATATATATCTTGAATATATCTCGAAATTTTGACAATTGTCAACACTGCTTAGCTTACATATAGCATCAAATAGATTAATATTATATAATATTTGGATACACTGAGAAAAAAAATTTGAAAAAGTTCTTTTTAGTATTTTTTTTCTTTGTGTATCTGTCTTTTTATTGTGGTCTGTTTATTCTTTGAGCCACGCGTCCAGTGGGATTTGAAGGAATGCAGAGTTGAGGAGTTGTTTGAAGTGTTTTGAAATGCTCTGCGCAGCCGTTGGTTTCATTTCAGTGATGATTTCATCGGCGTTGTTGTTCAAGAATTGGTTCATGGCTTCACCTGTAAATTAAAGCAAAACTACTTAGAATATTGCTTCCACTCATTTCTGTTATAATCGTTCATCTCAGGAGCACCTGCTCGTCAGCAATGAGATACCTAACCAACTGAGCCACGATGGCCGACAAAATATGGTTACCTAACAATGTGGAATTTATGGATTTTACGCCATCTACATATACGCGACTCACAAAGATGTAGTCTAGCCAAGACTCAAACCTCTAGGCCGGTTGGTAAAAATTAATTTTATTCATTCAGATTTTCTGATATAATTAATTTTATTCATTCAGATTTTCTAATATAATTAATTTTATTCATTCAGATTTTCTAATATATATCATGTTCAATTATTATAAGGTTGTAGCGACTGCGCCAATTGCACCAATTGCGCCAATTGCGCCGCGCAGTGCTTCGCTGCGCTGAGTACTTCGGCAGGCGCCATCTTGCCCTGCGCCGTATGCACAGCCGTCTCCTATTTAAGGGGAAGCACAGCGCGCCCAATTCATTCCCGTCATCCAGACCTCGAAGCTAGGCATCACGCTGCCCGACCGCTCGTCGCTGTTCAAATCGTCCGCGTTTCAAATTTACATTTATATTCATTAAATAATAACTCGACATTTCTGTACCAAGTAATATTAGTAAACATCAATTGTAACCATCAACTTGATAAATAAAAGAGTAAGTTAAATTTCCTGTTATATCTTTCAATCTGTCTACCATTCCTACCTGAGTAATATTTGGTAATAATATTTAATCTATTGTATACGGTATCGCAGTTGCTTGGTCGATCAATCTGTGGCTCAGCTGTCGGGACTATCCGAACAGACCGCCACCAGGTTCGAACCAAGCGGTTGAGATATCATTTGGGTTGTATGTAGCCTAAGGCGGACAAACAGGTAATACCTACACGTCCAACTGACCGACCTTACCACCTCTATTACAGGCTTGCATATCAGCTCACGCTGGTATGCAATCGCTTCTAACCAAGTGACCACTCTGGCACTTTGGTAAGCTCTACATACCACAAAATACTAAAACAACCCCAAAACTGGTGACCACCGAACGTGTCTCAGAACACACACATACCTTCAGAAACTGGTAAGATTCCGAAATCGTTTAAAAACTCAGGTACTTTTATTTTGTGCTAATAATTTTATATATGTTATATTGTGGTAATTGACTGGTAGCCATTGCGCGACAACCAAGTATTGTGTAACGTAAAATCAGTAGCTATATTAAACAGAACGATTATACGTGTTCATTAATATAATACTTAACATTTTTATAACACGACAGAAATAAAAAGATTTAATGGGAAATAGGTATTAAGCAATGAGGTCTGGATGAAGCGAATCTGAACGGGTAACTTTTAAAAAAAATATATTTTAAAATTTGTGTATAACTTAAACCCGCAAATTACGCAAACCCCGTTCATTCGCGTTTGTAAAAAAGCGTAATTTAAATATAAAAAATCGACGCAATATAAAAAAACATTCATTGTAGCGACTGCGCCAATTGCACCAATTGCGCCAATTGCGCCGCGCAGTGCTTCGCTGCGCTGAGTACTTCGGCAGGCGCCATCTTGCCCTGCGCCGTATGCACAGCCGTCTCCTATTTAAGGGGAAGCACAGCGCGCCCAATTCATTCCCGTCATCCAGACCTCGAAGCTAGGCATCACGCTGCCCGACCGCTCGTCGCTGTTCAAATCGTCCGCGTTTCAAATTTACATTTATATTCATTAAATAATAACTCGACATTTCTGTACCAAGTAATATTAGTAAACATCAATTGTAACCATCAACTTGATAAATAAAAGAGTAAGTTAAATTTCCTGTTATATCTTTCAATCTGTCTACCATTCCTACCTGAGTAATATTTGGTAATAATATTTAATCTATTGTATACGGTATCGCAGTTGCTTGGTCGATCAATCTGTGGCTCAGCTGTCGGGACTATCCGAACAGACCGCCACCAGGTTCGAACCAAGCGGTTGAGATATCATTTGGGTTGTATGTAGCCTAAGGCGGACAAACAGGTAATACCTACACGTCCAACTGACCGACCTTACCACCTCTATTACAGGCTTGCATATCAGCTCACGCTGGTATGCAATCGCTTCTAACCAAGT
This sequence comes from Molanna angustata, assembly GCA_963576475.1. Classification (NCBI taxonomy): domain Eukaryota; kingdom Metazoa; phylum Arthropoda; class Insecta; order Trichoptera; family Molannidae; genus Molanna; species Molanna angustata. The sequence goes on along the minus strand of OY754986.1, from coordinate 12,882,617 downwards.
GACCACTCTGGCACTTTGGTAAGCTCTACATACCACAAAATACTAAAACAACCCCAAAAGGTCTTTGTGTTCAATGGATTAAAGCGTTCAATATGATTAATAATAAGTTATTTAAAATTGATTAAACTGTTTAAAATAAGTTTGCATTAAAAATCGAATACCTTTAATGCTTTTTGGTTTTGAACAAAACAGATTCCGAAACTATGTAGGTATAAGTGTATTTATATGACATTTATAGTTATCAGTCCTCCAACCTTTCTCCCTTCCTATCATGTATTCAAATTTATTGAATAGGTACATGATGGGAAGTATATATTTAAAAAATAAAATATCTTGAAATTTGTTAGAATACTACAATTGGCATTATAAAAATCACCATTATATTTTGTATACATGGTTTTGTTGCTGTTAATTAAATAAATAAAAAATATAATTACATTTACTCCCGACAGGGGAAAAATCCAATGTTTGCGTAAATGTAATTTTAAAAAATATTCGGTTCACATACACATTAGTACAAGTATGTAAACTAGCCAAAAATGAAATAATATTTCTGTCACAATTCATGGGTGACATCTGTGCGAAAGCATTGTTACCTCGTATATAAGAACTGTGGCTTTCATTGTTTGCGAACCAATTTCTCAATAGAGTGCGTTACAAAAATAAGTTTATTCATCAGTTCATAGATGGTAATGTAAAAACAGCTTATTTTTTTTTTTTAATTTATTTGAAAAAATGGACAACGTACAATAATATTTTTTTAAACAAATATAAAAGATAAGAATAGCAACATAAGTAATTGTAACTTAATCAGCCCACCTTTGATTTCATGGTGCATTGTACTCACTATTGGTAACAAAAAAAATATATTATTCCTGTCTAACGTGGCTCCTGAAAAGAGTCCTGGACATACAGAATATGTCAAGGACTATAATTTACAAGCATTTATGCTTTATTTAGGGAACTTATGAGGATGTATTATGTACTTGTTACTACAAGGACATATTTATTCTTTATTTAAAAAAATAAAAATTAAATTATGTCTATGAACAAAAATGTATAGAACTTTAAAAAATTGGATTGATAGGGAACTTAATAAAAATGAATAATTGGTTAAATTTGCGCAAGCACATAAAGTAGTCACGTAATCCAGCCGATGACAGGTCATAAGCCCTGTAGGTGTCCTGATTTCCCAGTTCTCCCTCAATATTCCGACTTCTTCTCTATTGAGATATTAAAGAAATTGTCATAAAAAAAAAATATTTTTCTCGTAATTATAGATTCTATATAATTTTGTTCCCTTAAATAAACTAAAATATATGTTTTCCTATTTTCATTACTTTTACGTTAAAATAATATCTTACCAATGACATTATCTCCGTTGATCTCGTCCCTGATTTTGAACTTGGATTTTTTGAGTTTGAAGTCGATGAGTAGTTTCTCAATCATCATGTATTTGATCCCATCTCTCTCAATAGCTTTACCAAAGATCCTTCCGATTGCTGCGACGTCACCTATGAATTGATCAAACAAACATTACGTAGCTATCTTCTTTACGAAAACAGTCACCTTAAACCCCGTTCCCACTTGTCGTGTGTTAGGTCCGACAAAATGTCGTGTGATCTATGTAGTGGCAATACATTTTAAAAGGGGCTGTTCACACTTGTCGTTATCGTGTAAGTGTGAACAGCTCCATTTAAAATGTATTGCCACTATGTAGATCACCCGACATTTAGTCGGACCTAACACACGACAATTGGGAAAGGGATCTTACTGTAGATTCGTGAATCTTATTCCTTGTTATATACCTATATGTTGAAGTATCTAGAGCGAATTAACTATAAAAGATACTTAATGGTTTTCAAGGTTCTGCGTGGCTTGGCTCCACATTACATTCAAGAACTGTGTCAATGGAATGTATTTAAGGGAATCGGATAGTCAATAAAGTTGCTTAATTCAATCGAGATTTCAGAGTAAACGGACCTGTTAATAAGAACAGGTTATTGGGGCCATCTGCAAAGTACTTAAGATGTCTTAGTTTCACAGAGCCAAAAAATAAGCAAAAGTGCCCTTGAAATACATTAAGACATAGGAAGGTCGCACCATTCCTTTGTAAGTGTGTGTACCCCGTTAACACACACAAGTTTGGCACACCACTACTACACGTACAAGGGGGTGGTGCGGTTCAACCACAGAGGAGAGGTTCAACCAACTTGAAACAGATTTGAGACTGGCAACTGAATATAATGAATTTAAAATTACAATAAAAAAATAGGTTTATTTTTTAATTTCACGGATTTGTAAATTATATTAACTTCTTTTTGTAATGCAATAATTATGTATAAGTAATATTTTGTTTCTATTGTTTTTAAGTGTCTCCTTTACACACTTACTGTGCATCTTTTACTTTTTACTGTGCATCCTTTTCGGTATTTTTTATTGTGTTTATATGTATTATAAATGTTATAATAAAAATAATAAAAAAATAACAAATCTGATTCAATAAACTTATTCTTTATTGTTCGGTATGGATTTTTGAATAATCATCATTTCAGCCCTCTTTCATCCAGTAATTGACACAGGGTTCCCCTGAGTCCTCCACGGCTCCCTATCCTGGGGAGATCGAATCCAACCACCTTCAGCCTTGAAGTCAGGCAGAAGAAGTGTTGGAAGATCTCAGTCGAAGTGATGGTCCGATGACGACGATTCTCGAATAACAGTTGATAATTGTATCGGAATCAAGTTTTTTGACAGATTTTAAGATCACCACAGTCTTTCTTGGTGCTTCTTGAAAGTTCAGCCAATCTTTGCCAGCACAATTATAGGACAACTTAAGATATAGACATTCGATAAAAATGACAACGTATATTATTTCTGTGGTCACAAGTCACAAGAAAAAAATTACATATTCCCTAGCAATGCCATAGGAGTTTTTAGTGACTAAACCATATCAATGTTACTTTCATTCTATTAATGATATCTTTCTTCACCTTACATTCTTTTCGTATATCCTCATTTCTTATCCTGTAATACATCGTTCTATTACAGATTCTTCTTAACGATTTCATTTCAACTGCATTAATTCTGCTTTCACATATCCCACCATCTACGAAATCTTCACTGGCTAAAAGTGCCAGCGAGAATTAAGTACAAATTATGTTTGTTGACTTTTAAAGCTAACCATGGCATGGTTTCTACGTATATTTCAGACTTCTGCATCCCTCTCAACGTAAACGAGTGACAACAAACACTTCGGTCAGCTACCACATCCATGATTGGCAAGTTAACTGAAATAAATAGTCAACACTACATCCTTCGGTGGTCGTGCTTTTGCTGGTCGTGAATAAACTACCACCTGGGGGGCAAGTCTGGTTCAATCGGCGAAATCAAAACCTTCGTGATTACCCATATCATGGATATAATTATTATATGGAGTTCTACAATATCTTTAGATGTCATAGAATTCCATACGATAATTATATCCATGATATGGGTAATCCCTAGGGTTTTGATTTCGCTGATGGAACCAGACTTGCCCCCCTGAACTCAGGCGAATAGACAACTTGACCCTATTCAGAAAACACCTGAAAACTCACTTCTTTCGCGAGTCTTACAAAAACCTGTTATATATTCAAAGCGCCCTTGACGTGAGTTTATCACAAAAACGGCGATATTAAAATCATCCCAATATATTTATTATTTCTTGCGATTTCTGCCATATCCCGATTTCACTAGCATACGTCAAGGTTGACTCTAAGATAGCATCATAAATGGCAATTTTGCCTCCCTTTGATGTGTTGCGATCATTCATAACAGGTCTAAGTGCTCCATTCACTAACATCGATTAAAAATCACCTTTTTGTCTCTGAGAATGTCGGCTGTGTCCGGCGAAAGCGCTTATAAATAAGTTGATTTATAAAAAAAAACACACACCATAAAAATATATATTATAGCATCATGTCTGAGATGTCTGGTCCCAAAAAATTATCAGATTGGATTATCAAAAATTATGCACATCAACAGAACTTTGATGAATGAATAAATGAATACCGACCAAATGTTGCCCAGAAATCTCCTCTAGATTTGACAGGGAAGAGAAGAACTTGTCCAGCCACATCGTACTGTCCAGACACTTCAATTTTAGGAATTCTCACTCCCAAGTCTATTCTCAGTTTGGGGATGTCAGCCCTGGAAATAAAAAAAAAACATTCAAACGGTTTGTGCTATCAATGCTAGAGATAAATTGGTTTTTATTTATTAAGATATTTGTGTATGCACAAATAATACTTTTTGGGATACAAATACATAGGGGTTGTTGTCTAGTATGAGCAATGTGGAATTTCGGAATTTTGACAAGCTATTTATTTATGCGATATCGCAATTCCTAAACATTTCATACTAGACCACATTAAAAAAACAAAAAGTGGGTTTTTTTCTGTGTTCCTGTGATTTGAAGTCTGGTGTATCTATATTTGAAATATTAGTAACATCGATAGTGTTATTTTAGTAAGTTTGATGTTCAGAAAGTTTATTTTAATATAGTACCTCACGTAAATCTTGGTTTTCTGAACTGGAAACATTGGTGAGTTGGAGCGAATTGCCATTTTTCACTTGCACAGGGTGGAAAGAAGTGTTTATTATAATTATACAAATGACCTTCTGGTCTGGAAACTATCACGCTAACTGCGAGGATCATACATAAGCTAAAATGCACTCAGAGATCCATGGAAAGGCAAATGATAGGCGTAAGTCTAAGAGACAAAATTAGAAATGAAGAAATCAGACGCCAGACAAAAGTTGTTGATGTCATGGATCGAGTTGCAAAACTTAAATGGCAATGGGCAGGTCATGTTGCCAGACAGGTTACGGACAGATGGGCACCCAGAATTCTAAATTGGAGACCATGGGATATGAAAAGGGGAATAGGCCGGCCCCAGAAAAGGTGGGCCGATGATATTGTCCCTGTCGCTGGAAGCGGATGGGTTCGAAAAGCCCAGAAAAAAGACGAGTGGAAGATTTTAGAAGAGGCCTACATCCAGCAGTGGAGAGATGGCTGAGAAAGAAGAAGAAGAAACAAATGACCTTCATGATTCAGTTTTTCATATATCTGAGTCCTGAGCCAAATTGTCCTGGATTCGATTTCCGGTCGAGACCCAGTTTTTCACTGTGTATTCATTCTGGATATTTGACACATAATTATGTTACCACAGACCACAGGCCACCTGCGAGTTTGCCTTGCTTGCCCTGTTACCTGCTCAAATGAGGACCTGCTACGCCGTAGCGGCGCAGCGTTCGACGTTGCCAAGTATTGGTCGAGAAGTGTTTGATTGCTGCTCACAAGAGAAAAGAAAAGATGTGAGACATGATTATAAGTCTTCACGGCAACTTGTAATTGGGTACAAATTAAATTTATCGATGTAAATTAAACAAAGTTGGGTTAGTTTATAACTCAAGAACCGATGGACCAATTGTAATGATCTCTTATTTGTTTGATTCGTCTCCGCCCCGAATAGCAGAATAACTATTCAAATATCGGAAAAATTCACGTTAGTAAAAATAATACAGAAATTTAATTCTTACACAAATTAAAACACACCGCAATGCGAGCGTAAAAGTGTAATTGAATTTTTATCTTCCTCATTTATATAAACTATGAAATAAATATATTTTTTAATTTTATTACATTAATAAAATCGTAAATTAAATTTAACTAAAATTTTACACGACATTATCGTCGGGTCAGCAAGTTTTTGATACAGTAATTTTCAGTTTCCTAAAAAAACAATAGCTAAAATTTAACACGATATTATCGCCGGGTCAGCAAGTTTATGATACAGTACTTGTTAGTTTCTCAAAAATCAACAGTTAAAATTTAACACGACATTATCGCCGGGTCAGCAAGTTTTTGATACAGTAATTTATATTTTCCTTAAAAACAATATCTAAAATTTAACACGACATTATCGCCGGGTCAGCAAGCTTTTGATACAGTAATTTATATTTTCCTTAAAAACAATAGCTAAAATTTAACACGACATTATCGCCGGATCAGCAAGTGTTTGATACAGTAATTTTCAGTTTCCAAAAAAGCAATCGCCGGGACAGCAAGTTTTTGATACAGTACTTGTTAGTTTCTCAAAAATCAACAGCTAAAATTTAACTATCACTAAGAAGAGTATGTAAAAGAACGATATATGATAGAATAAAAAATGAGGACATAAGGAGGGAATGCAAGATGAAGAAGAGTATTATAAATAAAATGAAAGTGAATTCCTTGAGGTGGTTTGGACATATTGAAAGAATGAATGATGAACGACTGACCAAAAAAATATACATGGGTGTAAGAGATGGAGTGATTAGTAGTGGCCGCCCCAGAAAGGGATGGCATGACCATGTGAATGATATTTTGAAAGAAGGAAATATAAGAAGCTTGAATAATCGACGAGCATGTATGGATGTAAAGGAAGCTAGGAATGTATGCAAAAATAGAGGAGTATGGCGCTCGGTTCTCTCTGCTTACCCCTAAGGGATATGGCGTGATGGTATGTATGTATGTATATGTAAAATTTAACACGACATTATTATCACCGGGTGAGCAAGTTTTTGTAACAGTAATTTTTAGTTTCCCAAAAATCAATAGCTAAACTAATAGAGGGGTCGATGGCAGAGCGGTTAGCGCGTTGGGCTAGTAATCCAGTGGTCGCGAGTATGAATCCTGCCTAGATCAATTTCGTTCACCTATAGCACAATCATTTATGCTAAATTTGGGGAATGTAGGAAGATGCATATTTAGGTACTTGTTTAACAAGGACATATTCATTAAAAAAAACTACAAATTATAAGGTTTTTGATATGGCACGCAACAGAGAGGCTTACGTCCATGTGATATCTTGACGTTGGGCTAAACCCAAAATGGCGCAAGAAAAAGAAGTCGAATTATGAAACCAAATCTTACTTGACTTTAGTGATGGAGTAGTTTCCAGCCCCGTAGGCTGTCATATTTAAGAAGGATGCCTTTATCTTGACCGCTCCGTTACCATTCTCCATTCCCATGTAGGGTATGTGGAGAGGGTCTATGGGCTGGACATTCAGTTCGCTGATACCGGTCACCAGGTACGGCCTGAGATGATTGAAGGACTGCTTTATGCACGTGTTGAGTTCAGGATCCGACTGGCTGCATGGTATGATGTAGGGGGCTGAAATCAAAATGAAAAATTGACGTTTATAAATCGTGACATAAAACCTGAAAAGGATAGGATATGAAGCTTATGTGCTGCTGGTTGCTATATATGGTTTAGAAATAGTAACTATTTTAAAGTGCCGAGAAACTGCGAGAGCTTTTTTTGCATAAAACAAATATGATGTCCTTGTTAAACAAGTAGATAAACATCTTCCTACATTCCCTTACTTTAACATAGATGCTTGAGCTATAGGTGAGCGAAATCGGTCCAGGCAGGATTCGAATTCGGGACCACTGGATTAATAGCCCAGAACCTTGCCAGGTCTGTCACTAAGAGATAAAATAAGAAATAAAACGATCGTCTTCTGAACCAGCGATGTCCTGAGTTCAATTCTCAGCAGAGGAAAAATTATTACTCACAAAAATCTTGTTTTATAATATAATAGGACATATTATATAAGATAGTTTAAGACCTTTTGCGCTTTTTTATCTTTTGTATTTGTCATATATAAGGTAACTTGAATCAATTTCATTAAGGTCAGATAATTGATGACTTTTAAGAGTTTGAATCAATTTCAAACTCTTAAAAGTCATCACTGATCTTCTACAGAAAAACGTTTTTTTTTGTAAGTTTTTATTAATGCACTATTTCAAGACAAATTTCATTTATTTGGAAACAGCTATTTAATTGACAATAACAAAACAACAACACGCAATTTATAACGCCAATTACAGCATATTTAATAGTATTAAAATAAATAAATATTATCTAAGTGTCAACCACGTTTGAGTATTTTTACGTTAACTAGTTTCGGAGACGGAACCGCTCACTTACTATGTACGTATGAAACGTGTGCATAAAACTATGGATCAAAAAGTTCATGGGCGGAGTTTATATAGTTAGGGCTGTCAACGGAAAGATATTTATTTATTTATTTATTTATTTAGGGACAAATACAGTCTTAAAATACTAAAATGGAATAATACACTATAAAATAAAAACAAACAGACCAATTACATATGTCCACAGATATTAAATATAAAACATTTCAAACATCATAAATTTAAATATAACTAAGATGTATGTTTGCCTGTGACGGGAAAGGAAAAGGATGGGAAAAGGATTATGACAGTTAAATTGTTATATTTTTAAATAATGGAGTAGTATTCAAAGTTTGGTTGTAATGAATATTGTTATAATTTTTCATTTATACGAGGCATGCCTTTTAAGTTTTGTCGTTTGAAGAAAATAACACTACTTTAATCTTATAGTATCTTTTATTGTTTTTTAAAGTATACACCACGTAGTTTAATATACTTTTCCATTCGCTCGAATCAGTTATTAAAACATTTATTCCTCTCCAAAGTAGGGGTGTTCAATATGGCTGTCTTGAAGGCGTCGACTGCTTCTTCACTGGACTGGAACCTTTGACCGCGAAGATTTTTCTTAATTCTAGGAAATGTAAAGAAATCGTTAGAGCTTAGGTCAGGACTGTATGGAGGATGGTCAAGAATTTCTACGTTTTCCTGCTTCAAATACTGAATAGTTTGACGAGCGCTGTGTGAGCTTGCGTTATCATGGTATGATGCGTCGTTTTGGGTTAGATTTCCGAAGTTCAACGATGACTTGTGGTAAACAAACTGTCGTATACAACTCAGCATTAACCGTTCTATGATCTTCAAGTGCAATTATCGCAACATGACCGATTTTCGCAGTGAACGTGGCCACCATCTTCTTTGGAGTGCTTCGAGAGCGAACAACTTTAGTCGGCTTTGGCTCATCTTGGAAGACCCAGACTGTAGATTGTTGTTTGAAATCAGGATCGTAGGCATAGATCCAAGATTCGAAACCACTGATAATGTCGTAGACGTGATTTGACTCTCCTCGGTTGAACCTTTGAAGAGTTTTCTTACACCATCTGATGCAGGCCTCCTTATTATCGTCGAAAAGCAAATGCGGGATCCAACGGAAAACTAGCTTTCTCACACCAAGTGCCAAATGCAATATCTTCTGAATGGTTGTCCCTGAGATGCCTAATAACGCCTCTATCTCTCGATATGTCACATGAGGATCTTCGAGAATTAGTTGTCTCACAGCAATGATGTTTTCTTCAGTGAAGGCGGATTTTGGACGTCCTTCACGAGATTCGTCACTAAGACTGGTATGTCCACGCTGAAATTCTAAGTACCAGCGTTCGACAGTCCGCAGAGATGGAGCTTTATCTTGGAACACAGATGTTATCTCTTAAAAACACTGAAGCCGTATTAGGCTTCTTTTAAAGTCGTAGAAAATTATTGCACGGACATTTTCCTTAGTAAGATTCATTTTCGTACGCGACCTGACAGATTCAAAACGACACAATGACTAAACAATAGCATTAATCCTAATACTTTCAATTGTTTTGAGATTCTAAATTCAAACAAATTTGAATATCAAACAGTTTTAAATTCAAAGCTGCCGGTAAATATGTAAACGACAGAACTTAAAAGGCATGCCTAGTAATTTAACAAGCAAGTAGACTATTCAATCGGGATCTGACATCTGTGGAATAAATGGTCATTTATTTGTGATTTATTTTGAAATCCGAACATACACAGAGGGCAGAGGACATTACATTAAGTTTCGTCGGCCGACTTCTGCGGGTTGGATTTTGCGGCTCACATTTTTATCGCGTATTTTTGGTGTTGTGTGCTGTTTGTGACCAGATTCATGTCTGTCACACTATTGACGATCCTACCCCTTCCTGTGAGCAAGATAATTGAACGTCGGAGCTGTTCCTGTGAAGATATAAAGATACGTCTCAAGTAAGTGACTGTATATATTAACAGGTGGAATAACAGATCTCGGTTTGTAGTAGACTTGCTCACAATAATAATTTTGGTTTGGAGTAATTGAGCCCCAAACCCCCGTACAGCGGGATATTTACACGCCTGCTCGTTCTAGTGTAGTTGGTTATTTATTATTTTTTGTTTTTTATTAATGGCTTTTTATTTCGAAGGCCTCCAAATCATCTGATCTTAAATCCTCTTCATTGATATGTAATATTTTATAAGCCGTTTTACTATTGTCATTCCTGCCAGGTTCTAGATTCGATTCCCGGTGGGGAATTTTGCGTTTTTAGTGTGGGTGTGTGAGAAGTTAAATAGGTCGTAAGCCCTGTAGGTGACTTAAGTGAAATATTCTAGAATATTTCAAATTCGTCTCTATTGGGATGTTAAACATTTGTCATAAAATAAAGATATTTTAAAAATTAAATATATCTTGATATACACGATAAATATATCTTGTAATACTAGATATATCTTGAAATACTAAACACCTATATCTTGAAATACCAAATATATGAAATACGAAATATGTTTTGAAATACGAAATGTGTTTTGACTTAATATATCTGGAAATCCTAAATATATGAAATAAGTACTTATTATTTCATGAAATACTTAATATATCTCATGTATATGTTGAAATACTAAATATATATATTGAAATACTAAATATGATAAATCCAATTGTGAATCAATAAAACTGGGAATTTCCTGAAGAAATGGTAAAACACTGTATCATACATTATATGCAATAAGTGTTACGATGAAATGTTAGTGGAGTATTGACCTGTTACGTAAATTACATCATGATGTCAGTGGACCGGTTTCCTAGAAGCGTGCCATGCAATGACTCTCTGTCTCCTCATTCTTGGTACAAAAATATAATAATATCACACTCACACTACTCACCGGGCTGAAGATAGAGGGGAGCTGAACCAACCTAGAGAGAAAGAGAGAGGGAAGTCGAATCTCAAGAACAGAGAGAGTGTAAATAATCGATGCTAGAAATTGAATCGGTTGGTGTCTCATTTGGAATTAAAATAACAATGAAATTTTAAATTAAAATAACAAATGAACAAAATATCTACTAAATGAAATTATTTGATTGTCATAAGCTCGTTCCCAAGCTATCATTCCATAATAATATGTGAGTAGAGATTGAGTTAAACTGTAATATACCATACAATGTTTTTAGGTCAAATTATCTGTCTATCCCACTTTAGTTGAAAGTAAAATATATATTCCTAAATATTTTGTAAAGTCGGCTCTAAATACAAAGTCACATTCATTACATTCACTAGTACAGTAAGAATTGTGAAATTTGTGAAATTCAGGTCGTCGTGTTGTGTAGGTAGGAAATATTTACCCACACCATACGCATTTCATCTACCATTCGATATATATTTGGGTATTCTTGCCTGGATCTATGCTAAATAAAATATATAAAATGCCGGACCTGACTATGTTGTTTAGATTGTGAATCACCTGTTTTATTGCCCAGTCATTGTCTGTGAACTAATAAAATACAATACAAAAATGTTTTTTGGTTAATTTATTTATTTATTTATTATATATGTATGTACTCCCTTAATAGGACATTTACAATAAAAGACAAGATAAATAATAACAATGTAGGCACCACAAAACAACAATAAGTGCAAATACATCAATAACACAAATATTAAAAAAAAATACTAAAGTAAAGGGCAATATAAGACAATGTAACTACACACAAAAAGAAGAAGAAGAAGGAAAATAAATAAACATTATTACAAATTCTATTTTTAAACCAGAAAATAAACAAACCAAAAATGAAAAAATGTAATTTACGCTAAGCATCCTTTTGAAACCATCTATAGTGTATACATTAAATATATCAACAGCACTATATTGGTTTCCAAGGCGGTGCAATCTATGAATTGGCGAGTTAATAATGAAGTTACTTCGAAGATCTCTATGTATATGAAAAGGTGCATTTTGACGTGAAGCAAACCTTGTCGGTACTCTGAATTTTATCATTTCAATTAGGTCAGGGGTGTCCAATATACCCTGGATTATTTTAAATAAACAAATTAAATCATAAATCGTTCTTCTGCTTGATAGTTTCGATAAATTTAGAACGCTAATTAGGAAATCATAATTTGATTTTTCTAAAGGAATGGATAATTTGTCATTTACAAATTTTATAAATGTATGTTGAACCCTTTCAACCCTCAAAGAGTGCACACTCATCATCTCGTTCAGATCATCTGCAAAAATTAAGAATGACGTACACTTAACTATTCTCAACCCGTTCGGTGTGTTTAGTAATATATTTGAGGTATGCCAGTCTGTTTGCTATAGTGAGAGTATTGCAATATAAAATTTGACCCAAATTTATGCGACTCGATGTTGTTCCTACACAGACCATAGATCATAAACAAGATGAAATTGTTCAAACGACAACATAACCGGTATTCTAAATTGTACACAAACATTACTTATAATAGACAATCTAAGGTCATTCTTGACATGTGTTTCATCTTCCGTCATCAATGTTTTTATTTTATTGAATTTATTTATTTCGTTTATTTATTTTGTTTATTTGGGACAATAAGAGCATTCTAAACTAATATGAACATAACAATAACTTATTATTTAAGGTCAAAAAACTGTCCACAAAGTACGCATTTACAGTTGATTTCTGAAAAAAATAACATTATATATTAAAAACTAGAAAAAAATATAAGAGTAAAATTAATATATGACAACAGTAACAGGGATAATGGGAACTGTAGGAATAGTAACAGGGATAATGGGAACTGTAGGGAAGAATGTGAGAGGTAGAGCAACTGATGGTATGTCACAGCATCTTTCGTCATTAAGATATCTGTCCGCATTTGCACCTAACCCTATTTCGGAATGTATTATAAGAAAGGAAAAATATGTCTATATCACTAAATCTTTCATTATATTGTAGACTAATTCGAGGGATATTTGAAAACTTCCGATAGTTCGTTCAACAAAGTGGAAGGTGATACAACTCGGGTCGTCTGGTTGTTCTTCCAGAAACTCTAAGTGATATAAAGCTTATTAGTTCAGAAGAGTCCAAAAAATGTTTATAAAAAATAGCTTATATAAAAGAGATAAATCGGCCATAATTAATCGATTAACTAGTGTGTCAAATCTATGAAATTGAACTGATTCGGAATATAAAGGAAAATATGTGCGTAAACGAAAGTTGATATGTTTCAAATACTTATTTTGTACTTTATTCAATTATATTTATATGTTTTAGGTAGTAAGGATTCCATATTGCAGTTCAGTATTCTAAATGTGGACAAATGAACGTTGTGTATGAAGTGAAGATATTATATTATATTTTATTGTTTATTCCATACTAGCTGAAAAGCTTCGCTTCGCTCAGCTTCTATGCTAGGGCTTCCAGCCAGCTTTTACCGCTGCGCGGTAAATGACCGCCTCCGGCGGTCCATGGCTCTGACGGGTCTGAAGGTACTGAACGGTCTGAAGGTACTGAACGATCTGAAGATACTGAAAGATCTGAAGGTACTGAAGGGTCTGAAGTTACTAAAATGTCTGAAGGGATGAAAGATACGGGAGGAACTGAAGGGGGGTAGGAGGCATTGAAGGAACGGGAGGTTCAGAAGGACCTGAAGGGACGGGAGACACTGAAGAGACGGGTGGCACTGAGGGACAGGAGGCATTGAAAGGACGGGAGGCACCGAAGGGACGGGAGACACTGAGGGACCATTTTTAATTATACAGGCAATACGAAGATTGCCGAGTTTAATCTATATCAAACGCCTATAATCCGCAAAGTGGTAAAAAAGGTTGCAAACCCTATTGTAGAAGTCAAACGAAGATTCTCTTTTAGTTTCTTAATTTGCGTTTCACAAACTATGACATTTAGCAAGCTTTATTTTTCGCTGCTGTGTTTATCGCCTTCGCACAAAAACATTATTCTTATAAAATATTAATTTACAAAATAATAAATTGTTGTTTAATTTTAGAAAGAATGATATTTTAAACTCCTTGTAAATAAGCATGTAATAAATATTTGATTCATAATAAGACTTTTGTAGAAAGTAAATTGATATTATTGTTGATAAATGGTTTTAAATTTAATTTGTTTATAGTTCCATATGAAAAGTTATGGATAGTTATATAAAATCTTTGTTAGCACCATTCATACTACATAATATGATTCAAAATAAGACTTTTGTAGTATATAAATTGATATCATTGTGGATTATTTGTATTTTATTTAATTTGTTTATAGATCCATATGCAACGTTATGGATAGTTATATAAAATCTTTGTTCGCACCATTCATACTACATAATATGATTCAAAATAAGACTTTTGTAGTATATAAATTGATATCATTGTGGATTATTTGTATTTTATTTAATTTGTTTATAGATCCATATGCAACGTTATGGATAGTTATATAAAATCTTTATTCGCACCATTCATACTTCATAATATGATACAAAATAAGACTTTTGTAGTATATAAATTGATATCATTGTGGATTATTTGTATTTTATTTAATTTGTTTATAGATCCATATGCAACGTTATGGATAGTTATTTAAAATTTTTATTCGCACCATTCATACTTCATAATCATTGTGGATTATTTGTATTTTATTTAATTTGTTTTTAGATCCATATGCAACGTTATGGATAGTTATATAAAATCTTTGTTCGCACCATTCATACTTCATAATATGATACAAAATAAGACTTTTGTAGTATATAAATTGATATCATTGTGGATTATTTGTATTTTATTTAATTTGTTTATAGATCCATATGCAACGTTATGGATAGTTATATAAAATCTTTGTTCGCACCATTCATACTTCATAATATGATACAAAATAAGTCTTTTGTAATATTGAAATTGATATCATTGTGGATTATTTGTATTTTATTTTATTTGTTTTTAGATCCATATGCAACGTTATGGATAGTTAAATAAAATCTTTGTTCGCACCATTCATACTTCATAATATGATACAAAATAAGTCTTTTGTAATATTGAAATTGATATCATTGTGGATTATTTGTATTTTATTTAATTTGTTTATAGATCCATATGCAACGTTATGGATAGTTATATAAAATCTTTGTTCGAACCATTCATACTTCATAATATGATACAAAATAAGACTTTTGTAGTATATAAATTGATATCATTGTGGATTATTTGTATTTTATTTAATTTGTTTATAGATCCATATGCAACGTTATGGATAGTTATATAAAATCTTTGTTCGCACCATTCATACTTCATAATATGATACAAAATAAGTCTTTTGTAATATTGAAATTGATATCATTGTGGATTATTTGTATTTTATTTTATTTGTTTTTAGATCCATATGCAACGTTATGGATAGTTAAATAAAATCTTTGTTCGCACCATTCATACTTCATAATATGATACAAAATAAGTCTTTTGTAATATTGAAATTGATATCATTGTGGATTATTTGTATTTTATTTAATTTGTTTATAGATCCATATGCAACGTTATGGATAGTTATATAAAATCTTTGTTCGCACCATTCATACTTCATAATATGATACAAAATAAGACTTTTGTAGTATATAAATTGATATCATTGTGGATTATTTGTATTTTATTTAATTTGTTTATAGATCCATATGCAACGTTATGGATAGTTATATAAAATCTTTGTTCGCACCATTCATACTTCATAATATGATACAAAATAAGTCTTTTGTAATATTGAAATTGATATCATTGTGGATTATTTGTATTTTATTTTATTTGTTTTTAGATCCATATGCAACGTTATGGATAGTTAAATAAAATCTTTGTTCGCACCATTCATACTTCATAATATGATACAAAATAAGTCTTTTGTAATATTGAAATTGATATCATTGTGGATTATTTGTATTTTATTTAATTTGTTTATAGATCCATATGCAACGTTATGGATAGTTATATAAAATCTTTGTTCGAACCATTCATACTTCATAATATGATACAAAATAAGACTTTTGTAGTATATAAATTGATATCATTGTGGATTATTTGTATTTTATTTAATTTGTTTATAGATCCATATGCAACGTTATGGATAGTTATATAAAATCTTTGTTCGCACCATTCATACTTCATAATATGATACAAAATAAGTCTTTTGTAATATTGAAATTGATATCATTGTGGATTATTTGTATTTTATTTTATTTGTTTTTAGATCCATATGCAACGTTATGGATAGTTAAATAAAATCTTTGTTCGCACCATTCATACTTCATAATATGATACAAAATAAGTCTTTTGTAATATTGAAATTGATATCATTGTGGATTATTTGTATTTTATTTAATTTGTTTATAGATCCATATGCAACGTTATGGATAGTTATATAAAATCTTTGTTCGAACCATTCATACTTCATAATATGATACAAAATAAGACTTTTGTAATATTGAAATTGATATTATTGTTGATTCTTTGTGTTATATTTGTTTATTGTTCTACGTTGTGGATAGTAAATACCTACATAATCTTTATTCTGTTACATGTTATATCTAAGATCATACATATATTTTATTTATTGGTTTTTGTTTACTTCTATTATGTGTAATGAATATTATAACCTTTGTGTAAAGGTGTAAATGCTAAATTTATAATTTGATTCCTATGTATTTGTTTTTACTTGGAATATTCAAACTATGATATTGCCTCGCTTTTTTCTGCCATTTAGTTGGTGGGTTCTCCCATTTATGATTTTATCGTTTGCTTTGTACTGACTTTGAACATAAAATTGGAATGAAACATTTCAGAAAATATAATATTTTATTCTAGTAACCATATGCAACTTGTTATTGTGCCGTTCCTACTCTTTCACCTGATTACTTGAAGAATGACATGTTGTGCTATGTGTTTCTCTGATATTCTATACATGCAGACTGAGAAGATGTAGTTTGTCGCTGTTAAGATGACCTGTACACCTAAATACAATAATCACCAACTCATTTATGAAAATATTTTAAAACAAATACGTTCTTCCCATATATGAATGTTGATTTAAAATTTACCTAAATTCATCGAGAGTTGAAATTTCAACTTACATTTTTTTTAATTATATTAGGCTAAAATTGGATTCTGAAAGAAAATAAAATATAAAGAGTTATTAAATATTGGAAAATAAAGTAAATCGATATACTAATTACGATAAAAATATAAAGTATCTTTCGAATATTTGACAGCTGAAAGAATGGTGGAACAACGCGAGGAAAGCAAATCTGACCCACAATGCAAAAGGGACCATTTGTTCAACGTGAATTGCTCACTCTCCCTGTGTCGGATTTTATTACTTCGTGCCATTTGAGGTCTAATTACGATAGGGACGCATATATCAGAATGTTGGTATTATTGTCATCTTCAGGGTAAATTCACATATATCAATTTTGGCGACTCGGCGAGTAAAGCATAAAAACATTATTTAATTCTTATTATATAACATTTAAACTAACTTTCTTTTGAAAATAATAAAAAAAACATATCAGCTTGTGAGGCTTTGTGTTTTTATACTGTTTCAAATGTAATATTATAAAAATGTAATATTGTAAGTTTTTTACTCTACTGTAAAATTGCCGATATCCACATAGAAAGATTTCAAACGAATGTAAGAACAGGCAGCCTTGGGCAGACTGACATGAATATAGTCGTGCACAAACATTCGCAAATCCAGAACGACAATCTTACCAGGTCTACTTTATTTATATGCAGATTGTTATATATTTGCCTATGAAGTGTACTCACATTTTTAAATGGTTTACACAGGCGGATAATGAACCCCAAAGATTTATAAGCTTTATTAACTATTATATCCAAATGTAATCCCCAAATCTCTCATATGATCCACTTCTTCGAGCGTGTTATTGTGAAGCATATAATTACATTAAATAATGTTTTTAGCACGAGTGAATGAAATTTTGTTTTGAGATATTCAAGTCAAGTTTGTTTTGTAGGCAATATTGTGATAATCTATCAAGGTCACTCTGGAGTTTATGCCAGTTTGCAATTGAAATAATTTTCAAATAAACTTTCATGTCATCAGTATATGAGACATATAAGGAGTTTGTAAAGTACATGTAGATATCGTGAGTGTAAACATTAAATAGCAACGGTCCCAAGCGTGAGCCCTGTGGAACTCCAGATGGAAGAAACTTGAAATTGGACCTATAATTATCAATTTTATTTACTGAGATCTATGTATATACGACACAAACTAACTATGTAAGTCACCGTCTATCCTGACTAATTTTAATTTCTTGGATAATACAACATGAGTAGTCTGTGTATATCGCGTCGATAAATATATATATTTATTTATTTATTTTTTTATTTACACATAACAAAAATTACAATATTTTAACTAAGCAATATAATAATTTTTATCCTTTGCATTTTATCATTTGTATGTAGGTACTGTTGGTTTTCCAATGTAATAATAAAATAAATAAAAAATAAATAGCAAATGAATTGGGTTTAGTTGTACCACCTAAACAAGCCAGGCCTGTTCAGATGTGGTAGAAAATTTATTCCTCGAATACGAATAGCAATCGACACAACATTTTAATCATGTAGAATAAGAAAGAAAGAGTTTTTGTGTCACATCCGTGTATAGAAATTTAACTTAAATATTTTTACACCAATTTAATTTAAGATACTTCACTTTGCTCGGGTTGGTTGGAAGAAATTGTCTTATGGCAATAAACCCTCATTTGTGCACTTGTAGTTACATAAAGTATATAAATAAATAAACAGTTTTTACTACTCACTACCCCAAAGGATATAGTGCGGAGTAATGAATTCGCAATTTTAATGTTATTTTTATAGCAGATTATCAACTAGTGTCATGCTGAGATTGTATTCTGAAAGTTTCATCACAATGTATCTGTGTGTGTGTGTGTGCTATGTGCTGTGTACTATATAGTATGTACGGTGTGTTTATTCTACTTTATCGATTATTAACTAAAGTACTCTTTCGATTCTTTTCAAAATTTGTAAATTTGTATATCTAATACTCGCTTAGACCTCCAATAGATTTTGAAGGATATCCGATCAGTGCTTCTCATTTCTTGACTCTAAAATATTTGACAGTTGGTAAGCCGTTTGAAATTTATGCGGGCGTCCTGGGTTTGATCCCCAACAGAAGAGAAACTTATTTTAATTCATTTCAAATATTGCTTCTCTGGACTGGGAACACTGGTTAGTTGGAAAAAATTGCCATATGGCAATAAAATCGCCACTTGCGAAAGCTGCAAGGAGGTGTTGATTATTTTAATTTTTATTTTTATTATATTTCAAATTGACTCCAATTCAGAAAACTTGAATTTTATATTTATATTTTAAAATTGCTAAAAAGGCACATCATTTTCATAAGATGGCATTAGAGACTTATCTAATTTTCATAATAAAATATTTCAATCAGTAATAATTTAACAAACTCATTGAAATAATTTTAAAAATGCTGAAAATTTTCCATACAAAATTCGAATACTTTATGGAGTAACTAGGTAGTGATGAGTATAGCATTGGCCACAACCCGATAGTCTTTATAGAAATCCAATAAAATATATCAATATCTGTTATATGATAAATAAAACTAATTAATCATGGTTATGAGTAGGCACCTAATAGAAAAGAATAAACTTCTTTTGACAATTATTTAAAAAAGTAAATACTAAGAAAAATCGAAAAAACAGTTTTTAAATATGTAAATAATTTAAAGGATCTAATTAACTGATATATGAAATAATTAAAATGCCATCAAAAATTTATACCAACTGACTACACTTGAGGTAGGTAATTTAATATTTAAAGGCTATCTCCTATTATTCTAATTGATACCTATAATATTATTTTAAATACGCTTAAATAAGTAAATATTAACTTATCGATAACATAACTAATGTATGTGATACCTTATAAGGATATTACTTATCAACTTAAGTGATGTACATACATACATAAACACATACGTGTCTTAAATAAGTATATCTATATTTTTATATAATATAACTAGTGGGCTCTGGCAGACGTTGTTCTGCCACAAATCGCATTTTATATACCTCATTTTTTGTATGTATTGTTCTGCCATAGACCGCCGTGTATGTAGATCGCATTTTATATAGATTTCATTTTATGTATGTATTTTTCTGCCATAGAATGCCTCCTATGTAGATCGCATTTTATGTAGACCTCATTTTATGTATATATTGTTCTGCCATCAACCGCATTCTATGTAGATCGCATTTTATGTAGACCTTCTTTTATGTATATATTGTTCTGCCATCAACCGCATTCTATGTAGATCGCATTTTATGTAGACCTCCTTTTATGTATATATTGTTCTGCCATCAACCGCATTCTATGTAGATCGCATTTTATGTAGACCTCCTTTTATGTATATATTGTTCTGCCATCAACCGCATTCTATGTAGATCGCATTTTATGTAGACCGCCTTTTATGTAGATATGATTGTATTGTTCTGCCATCGACCACCTTTAATTTGGATCGTATTTTATGTAGACCTCATTTTATGTATTGAAAATTTTTTTTCGTTCTATAGATGCGTAATACAATGTCAATAGATTTGTTCACACTGTCATTTATTGAAAAATTAAAATGAATTACGATTTTTTTCCTATAAAAAATCAGGGGGGGTGTAGGGATTACAAAATTTATGGTTGTATATATTTTTGGATGAGAAATCTAAAAATATATATAAAAAAATTTAAATATTTTTCTAGGTATCAAAAACAGCGCCATCTATCGAGCCTAAAACTATCCTATCTTTCAATCCGGAATAAAATATACAAATTTAGAAAATTCCATTGAAATCGTTAGGGCGGTTTTGGAGATTAGCGTGTACAAACATCATGACACGATATTTTTATATATTTAGATGTAAAATTATGTAAATCCACTGAATTGGTTAGTAGTAATCAATTTTAATTAGCACTTAAATCTGCTAAAAGGGATTTGTTTTCACATACTTGATTAGTGATCCTTAATTAAAAGCGTAAGTGGTGTAAAATTAATATCGATTTTTAATCTAAGTGATTTTTTTGGCATTAAGCCTGTCACACCTGTCACAGGTGTCATTAGATATTTGCATCGCCTTAAACACGTGTTTGGAAGAACAATTTATGCCGCAAACCCGTGCACGATTGGAGGACGCGTACCTTGATTTGAACACGAGTTTGTAAATATATCCCCTTGGGGTAGTGAGGAGTAATAAGAAAATGTTGTTAATACATATTTATTATATGAACAATATATCGTCTGTAGTCAATCTGTTAACAGCGCATCCTTAAATTGTTTTGCACATATTTCCAGAACACTGAAACAAATATTATGACAACTGAACTGGCTACCTGCTTTTTAGCCAAGCCTTTGTTATCACTGTTATCAGTAATTAAGGTTTATCTATTTATTACTGTACTATTTGGCTGTGTGCACTAAACATTGGGTTGCACAAATAAAAATGGTTTTGTAGTCACTATAGTTCGGTATACATCAAGCAAGACTCGCATTTAATAATAGATCAAAAATAATAGTAGAACAAAATAGACCTAAATCTAAGAATACTCCTCATCAAGACCTATGTATGAAGTATCTTGATGTACGGCTGCGAGACATGGTGTCTATCCGAAAGAGATAAAAGGAGACTGGAGACTTTTGAAATGTGGTCCTATAGGAGACTATTAGGAATTTCTTGGAGAGGCCACATAACGAATGAGGGGGTTCTCCAAAAAAATGATAGAGGATGGCACCTGCTCAGGGCATTGTCCGAAAGGCGTGCAAGATGGATCGGCCATGTAACACGACATGAGGACCTCTCGCACGCCATAATGGAGGGTATAACCGAGGGGATAAGCACTAAGGGACGCTCATTCCGAAAGTATCTGGAGGACCTGCTGATAGATGTGCGCTGCTCATCAAATTTTGATTTCAAAAGAGCCGCACAAGACATGGAAGAATAGAATTGAAGAAATTGCTGCAAACCAATCCAAGGATTGAAACCAGAGAAGAAGATAGTTCGGTTAATGTTAATAAGAAAAAAAAAACAATTTCAGTGAAGGACACCAGATAATCTTGGGATTAATGGGAAACGTGGTTGATAAAAGATCTATAGTTCGCTCATCGACCCGATGGTGTGACCTTTTCAAGTCAAGATCCTCAACAACCGAAGCCTTTCGATCTGCCCATGACTGACCTACACGGAGGCAGACCATACGACTAATTAAGAGAAGCAACCATCCTTAATCACGAGACCATGGAAGAAGAATATTAAATTATATAGTAGGCATTTTTAATTACCAGTCTTAAACAATCGCAAATCTCAGACGATTACGTAACACACCAATAATCCGTCAATTTCCTGAAGTATTATTTGTATAATCATATTTTGACAATTTTGAATAAATATCGCACGATTTGATTGACTTTAGAGTTATACCTACAATAATGACGTATTTAGTTGTTACGTGCTGTGTTTGACGATGATGCGTAGAATATCAAACAGCATGAGAGGTTTTTTAAGAGTTATGTAATCACGTAAATGGAAAATGTATTTAAACAAGGTCAAGGCTCGTTGAACGAATGGACATTGAACTGATGAAATACAATAAATTATATGAAAACAAAGAATTAAAATATTTTTTTGCCGTTCACCAGAAATTGGTATTCATCGGCATTAACACACCATAATTATTTTGTCCACAGCACAATTAGAAAACTCTGGGCTGTAAAAACTTACGGTTTTAAATCTTCAAGCTGTTGACGATGATAAACAAAACATTATAAACATTATAAAAACAAAAATAAGGTGTGACTGGAGCGTTTCGAGACTGATGGGTTCATTTTAAAATATAGTTCTACGTTTGGGAATTTTTGGCAGTTAAAAAACACTTGATTCAAATCTTCCACCTCATCACGTCCACATTCACAAATGGGTGGGTCTACGATTTTAATTTAATACAGATGACTTTTGCTCATAAAATTTAATATCATAGAACCAAGGTCTGGTCGAAATAGAGCCGTGGATATCAGATAAATGTTTCCCTTTTAATGCTGAAGATGTAATCAAAATCAATTGTAATTGTTGTAGGTATAACTATTGAAACGCGAGTACATTTTGACGCCAGACAAAAGTTGTTGATGTCATGGATCGAGTTGCAAAACTTAAATGGCAATGGGCAGGTCATGTTGCCAGACAGGGTACGGACAGATGGGCACCCAGAATTCACCCGGAATAGGCCGGCCCCAGAAAAGGTAGGCCGATGATATTGTCCCTGTCGCTGGAAGCAGATGGGTTCAAAAAGCCCAAAAAAAAGACGGGTGGAAGCTTTTAGAAGAGGCCTACATCCAGCAGTGGAGAGATGGCTGAGAAAGAAGAAGAAGAAGAAATATTGAAAGTGTACCCAAAATCAAAATTTGATAATAGTCAGATTTCTTCCATAGCTAATGGTACTCATTTTGAGTAAAAATTATACTATAAATTTGAGAACAATCGAATGAGTATTTAAGTCAGGATTGTCAGGAGTTTTTTATTAACTCCGTCATACTACATACACAGATATATTGTGGCGAGACTTTCAGAAAATACCTACTTCTAAACTTGCCACAGTACCTTTAAAACAAATTCACTTATTTATACAATCATGGACTTCCACTCCGATGTGCTGAACGTACGACACTATCCATCCCTATGCATAGCACAGAATTTTTGAGCTCGTCGTTCGAAGTACAATCAACAAGACCATGGGATAGTCAAGTCCGGATATTGCGTGGTCTAACTCACTTTTCAAGGAAAAACTAAAAAAGGAATATTTATCCGTTTTAACACCTGATCCCGATTTCCCCTCTTTGTTCTTTTCCAATCCTTTTTTTGCTATATTGTTTTTTTTATCTTTAATATTTATCTTAGTAAAATGTATATTATCTATGTTTTTTTTTAGCTTTCATTCTTTTTTTGATGTACATATTATACAATTTTGTCATACTTTGTAATCTGGTTGGTTGGAAGAAATTGCCTAATGGCAATAAGCCCCCCAGTGTGCGTTATATTTTTTTACATATGTGCAAGAAGATAAATAAATAAACATCTGTCACAGATTATTTATTTAAATATCGCAACCCTATATTTTTTAAGAGACAAATGTTTTCTTTTATTTTATTATATTTTATTTCTACATTACTTCTAGGGCAACTATACATTTATAAAAACAAAACGCCAAGGAATATATTATTTTATTGAAATTCTTGAGAATTTCCCATGTTTTGTGACGTCACATTCACTCTAATGACGAAATCGCATTCCTTAGTACCTCGAAGGCCCAAGCCTTCCTTAAGATTTGGCTTTGAATACGAGTATTAGTGCATTATTAACTTGAATTAGTATACTTTATTTAGTCGGATTGCATGCAACATAATTTATTTACGTAATACTTTAAGCAATTGTGAAATTTCAGTTGCATTAGTTATGATTTGGTAAATTTAACACTACGAACACACTTGATATCCATTCTACATTATGCTAACGATGAAATAGTTTTATATTATTATTCATTTACACACACCATCGCACTGTAACACTACCGGGGCTGGCAGAGAGAACTGAGCACAAGCATTTTTGTCTTTCGATTTATTGACATCCATACATCTTTTCACGCGGGCTCGTTTGATAATCCAATATTTTACAATCACAATAAGATTTTGTTTAGATAAGATTTTGTTAAGACACCTACAACACGAGCCAATATGTAGGTGTCATCTGGTTTTCATTACGTCTCTTCTAGCTTTATCTATTATCTTAAAGGAACGACTTTCGATTCCTGGAGGATCAACAGTCTTTAATTGTGTAATCAGGATCATATATTGAATAGGAAAAAAAATGAGGATACAATTTTTTCAAATTTTAATTAAAATAAAATCGATTACGCACCAGTACAGACAGATAGGTATATAAGTGAAATTAAAGAAAAATTAAATCGATCTAATAACGATATCTATATAACGCCTGAATATTATGCAACATATATAACAGTCACAATTCAATTTCAGAAATAAAAAAATTAATCAATATCATAAAAATATCAAATGAATCCAGCATAAATAGTTTTTCGTCATCGGTAATATACAAATTCTGAAAGTTTCTGAGCTCCAACTGGTCGAGAATTCAGTTAAAAATCAATTGCGAAATTCCAGTATTGACTGGTGAGGTTAAAGAGAAGAATGTAAAAATGTAGCAACTTGTTATAGAACCAATACATTGCATGATAGACTTTGCTATCGTAAAACAACTTGTGCCCGTCACGTGAGTGGGCATGTCGCAAATTTGTGTCTTTTTGCTTAGTTGGTATATGTGCAAACAGCCCCCCTCCACGGCGAAAAGGCGGCACTTGTTTCTTGTTTTTTTTAATGTTTTAACTTAGGCCATTGAAAAATTACAGTAAAACGAGTGAGCCGTGACCAACGCTAAACTCCTCACTAACAAGTCCCTCCATAAAGTATTCAAATTTTGTATGGAAAATTGTCAGCATTTTCGTGAAATGAGTTTGTCCAATTATTTTTTATTAAAATATTTTATTATGAAAAATTGACAATTATTCAAGGCCATTTTATGATCGTGATGTGTCTTATTACAAATTTGAATATAAAAATTTAAAATTTTAAGTTTCCTGAGCTTAGGGTCACATTAAAATATTTAACGTTTAAAAAAATTGAGAAGCACTATTCAGATATCCTTGAAAATCTAATGGGGTCTAAGCGAGTATTAGATATATACATAGGTATTTGAAAAATTTGAAAAGAACCGAATGAGTACTTTAGTCTATAATATTGATAAATTAAAATTACACGCCGTATATAGCACGCAGCACATAGCACACACACATACAGATACATTGTGATGAAACTATCAGAATACAATCTCAGCATGATACTAGTTGATAATCTGAAATAAAAACAATGGCCTTAGAAATTGCGAAATCATAACTCCCCACTATATCCCCTTGGGTTAGTGAGGAGTAAAAAGTATTTGACACATACATATATTTTCTATTTGAAAGTTAAAATATACATATATATTAATTTTAATAATTTTATAACAGGCAAAATAACATCTCACAAAGTTCAGGATTGAGTTTCACCACCCGTTATGAATGTTATCTTATTAGGTGAGCTGAAACTAGTGTGTGGGCATACACGCATATGTCGTGTTTCTTTTACAGTGTAATGCACACCTGTCGCTGTTTACCCTATATTGTGGGATATGGCGTGATGTGTGATACAGTGTGTGAAAAAAATGTGTATTTGATTACCGTGTATAACAATCTGTATTATTGCAATAACTACGTAATTATCTTCGTGCATATATCGAACATGAAGATTTATGTGATAAATATCGCTTGGAAGTGTGAAAGTTGCAGCCCGATGTGAAAAAAAAGTCATTTTGCGATATACCTATGATTTTTGTTGAATTGTGCTTAACGATCTTTTTTCACTAGTAGATACTGCCTCAAAAGTTATTTCTGAATAATGATACCATATTGTGAATAATGACGATTTAGATCATTCCTTGAATTCACAGTGTAAATTCTGTTTACCCGATGGGAACTAAAAACATAGTGAAAAAATGTGTCTTCACTGGTAATGACAACACAACATACAATCCTTTGAACCTGCACTCCGTGCTGTTACTGCTAATGATGGTGTTAATGTATGTGTATATTTGTTTTTTTTATTTTTATTATTATTACACAAACAAATATAACATATATAAACAAATAAAGAATATATAAATAACGCCCCACTAGCATGTTCTGGGACTGTTATTTTACACAGTTGAGTATCTTTATTCAGCTGTAATTTTCATATTTTATGTACTTATTTATTTACTATTTATTTATCTATCTGGCAACGATACATAATTACATTATACATAATACAGCGTTAAGTATATATAACAAAAAAATATTTTCAAGATTACAGTGATAAGAATATATTCTAAATGTTTGGTATGTGTTTTTATTTTTATTTTTACCATTATATATAAAATTGTGTATTATTTTTAAATTGTCTCATTGGACGTCCAACTAGGTGAACCTGTTTTAGGACGTCAGATAAGTAAATACGATTAGTATAATTAACTTAACCATATTAAAAACTTGATACAAAAAAAAAAAACTAATTAATTCCATAAAGCGAATAAACTTAATTTATTGTTAGATTCATATATGCCGATTGATATAAGCCAATTGTTTATTGTTTTTTTTAGAATATCTATTTTCATATTTTTCCAAGCGTCACGGTACCTATGTATATTGTGCATACTAGGGTCAAGAAATTAAAAATTACGGCACAACAAAATAAAAAAGACTGGACACTTTTATAAACGTCTAAATTTGCAATCGGGCTACGACGTATGTATTCAACAACACGAGATATTATGCATAATGCATATTACAAAGATTACTTGCAATTTCTTTCTTGACGTAATTTTTATATACGCATAAGCATTATGTAATCACTATACATCAAGTGAAACATTGCATATATGTTTGTATTTTTTGTTTAAAAGAAATACCCAGAAAATTAAACAGCAAAGTTAAAAAAAATGTTTTAAATACTTGGTGTTTTCAGATTTATTAAAAAACTAGTAGAAACCAATCTCACAAATAAGCCAAAATACCTATATCGATCTTTTGGCGTTTCTGGACCAAAGACATGGAACAATCTTCCAATGGATATAAGATGTGCCGAAAATATCAATGAATTCAAGAAGAAATTAAAAACTCATCTTTTCCGCAAGTCGTATACAGATTGTCCTTCATCCGTTCAATAATATTATGTGTACTAAATATTATGCCAGTTTACTTTGAATCGACTATTTTTTATAATTAATTTCATCTGGATTATGTAACAAGATTAATTTGTGATTTCTAGGTATTTTTTTAAGTTTAATATTTCACCATTTTCAATGTGTTAGCTATAGGACTAATTTTAACTTAATTTTAACTTATTGTATTTTTTTAAGTTTTATGTTTCACCATTTTCAATGTTTTATTCTAATTTTAAATTATTTTTTTGCAAACTGAAAGCGCCCTTGAGGTGACCACGGTTGTCACTAAACGGCGCTTTATAAATTGTCCTTATTATTATTATTATGTTTTTGGTAATAGATGTTATATTCTAGAAGTATAATTAGTTATGAGATAAAATTATTTTTTACTAATTTTCTCAATGCGTCCATAGTATAAAGTAAGTAAGATGCAGTCCGCAAATTAAACTAATCCACGATTGACCCCAAAGCTGTTTGGAGCAGGTCTTACATAATAGATTGGTATTTAGATTAAACTTATCCACGGTAGACCCCAATACTGTTTAAAGCAGGGATTTCATAATAATAATATTATATCAATAGTAAGTTGTAGTCCGCCAATTGAACTAATCCACGGTAGACCCCAATACTGTTTAAATCAGGGATTTCATAATAATAATATTATATCAATAGTAAGTTGTAGTCCGCCAATTGAACTAATCCACGGTTTACTCCAATGCTGTTTAGAGCTGGGATATGTTAATAATATATCGATAGTTAGATGCAGTCCGCCAATTGAACTAGGTAATCCACGGTAGACCCCAATACTGTTTAAAGCAGGGATTTAATAATAATAATATATCAATAGTAAGTTGTAGTCCACCAATTGAACTAATCCACGGTAGACCCCAATACTGTTTAAAGCAGGGATTTCATAATAATAATATTATATCAACAGTAAGTTGTAGTCCACCAATTGAACTAATCCACGGTAGACCCAATACTGTTTAAATCAGGGATTCCATAATAATATATCCGCCAATTGATATCCACGGTTGAAATAAAAAGGATTTGCGTTAGGATTTAAACCTGGTTACCAAATTACCTACTGTCTGTCTAGCGCATTCAATGCGGTCAGCTACAAACCCAGAAAACTACGTTTTTTTTATTAACTTTGACCTATTTTTATGAGTTGCAAAATAAATAGCATATATCAAGGAAAAATGAGCATTAAAGAGGTCATTTCGTACGTTACAATGTCAAACATTAAGTTAATGGTTTTTTGGACAGAAAGTGGAAGACGCAATAAATACGCAAGAAATAAATATACAACAGCGGAAGGTTGCAGATGGATGTGAAACATGGACATTAATATTGTATTTAAATAATCACGTATGCATATACCCGTTCCTTTGCGGAAGACATTAATCTGTTTTTTTTTATTTATTTATTTATAAAAGAGTACAAAGAGTACGAGAGTTGGTATTTCTATTTTCAAATTGCTAAAAAGGCACATCATTCTAATAAAATGGAATTGAAGAATTATAAAGTTTTCATAAAAAAATATTTATATAAAAAATAATTTAACACAAACATAAATAATTGCTGAAAAATTTCCATACAAAATTTGATTACATTGTGGAGTGACTTAGAGTTACTGCAACCATTTACTCTGGAGGTGGGGGAAAAGGGATAACGAGCAGACAATAAGACATATAGTGCAGGACTGCCGGCTCAACAAGATCAATGGTGACCTCTAGGACATTCACAGGGCGACCCCAGAGGCGGTGGAATGGCTGGCGAGGCTGGTGCTAAGGATTTAACCTACTTTTGTGACGCAACCCACACACGGACGATGAAGTTTTACACCGGAGAGAGAAGAAGGCCAAACGAAAAGTAAAGTAAGTATGGTAATCGATCGATTCAGCATAATTACTAAAGTTGAGACCAAGGAGAAAATCAAGATGAGAAGCAAAATTTCGCTGGATTCTTTCGATTCTGTCGATATACGTTGAATAGTGAGGATTCCAAACCACAGATCCAAACTCTAAATGACTCCTAACAAGAGAGTTGTAAAGGACCTTCAGGGTAACAACTGATCTAATTAGCTATGATACGTATTCAAAATTATAATGGTATTTCTGTTATATATTACAGTCGTATACTTATGTTCACCATCTAAAAACCACAATTTGTAAATGTATCGAAGATATCGGTGTTTGGATGTCAGCAAACAAACTTAAGCTAAACCCAACAAAGACAGAACTACTCTGGACAGCAACACGCAAACGATAGACACTTCCCCACTAACTTTCGAAAATTCAGATATTCTTCCCAAATCCTGTGTTAAACTTCTTGGAGTCAAAATAGATTCAAATCTAAGCTTTTCAAACCAAATTAACACACTTACTTCTTCTGCTTTCTTTCAACTAAGATTTATTTTATTTATTTATTTATTTATTTATTCATGTCTGACAAATATTGATACACTTATAATTCGTATTATTATTAACAAATACATATTATATTATACAGTGATGCAGAAAGCAGTGTCATTAAGGTGTTTTAATCACCATCAAACTAGGCAAAGTCTGTGTCTTGATGGATGTTTAAAGTCGTTTAAAGTCAATCCGAAGGAGTATCCCAATTGAAGCCATGAAATCTTTGGTAAGCGCCTTTGTTGTCTCCCGTTTGGATTATTGTAACGGTATATATGCGAATTTACCAAAGAAAGAAATTAATAAAATTCAGTCAGTTTTCAATGCTGCAGCCAGACTCATCACTAGAGCATCCAAATTTTCTCACATCTCTCACCATCTTCGCAATCTACATTGGCTTAAAGTCCCCGAAAGAATTGAATATAAGCTTTGTCTCATAATCTTTAAAGCACTTCGTGGTATGGCTCCTACTTACCTCTCCGAACTGTGCATTCCGCTTTCAATAAATGACAGACAATCATCACTTCGTTCAGCTTCTTCATCCATGGTTGGGAAATTAGTTGAAATAAACAGGGTGCACACAACTAATTTCGGTGATCATGCATTTGCTGTGGCAGGACCTAATGCATGGAATAAGCTCCTACACACCCTCAGACAAACCGAAAATATATCTTCTTTCAGAAAAAAACTCAAAACGCACCTTTTTCGCAAATCTTACCAGAGCCAAAATGATACAACGTAATCAATTTTTCAGCGCCCTTGAGGTGAGATATTCACAAAAAACGGTGCTATATAAATTATCCAAATTTATTATTTATTTATTAACAGCTTCAAAATCATTACACACAAACATGAATGATCGCGTATAAGATATACCTACGTGAACCCAAATTTATCGCAATGTTGATACACAAAGTGAGTGCACATGTCCGTATTGACACGGCCTAGTTCTCCGGTCGCGATCATAAGAAGTGATAACCGGTATTTTGCAAAATGTTCTCTAACTAACACAATCGAAATATTTTATGGGTTTATTTTTGTATAATGTCTCGTAATCAGTTAAAGCATGTAAGTACGTATTTCCTAATTTAACATTTAATTTGTATTTTATTTAATCCATACATACCATCACATTGCGTGTCTGTAATTGGGGTAGGCAGAGAGAACCGAAAGCTCTAAGCTTTGGTCTTATTTATTTTTTTAAATTTTTTTTATTTATTACAAATCAATACAAAGTTTATATATAAATCACAATTAAAAAAGGTTTACAAATTCTATTATATGACTCATAATAAACCTCTTTAATTGAGATAAAATCTCGTGTTAAAAGAGGGGAGTATCTATTTTGTATTGTTACATTCGCCAAAATATTGCACATCTACTAACAAATGTGAAGCTACACAAAAACAAGAATGAAATAAATAAATAAATCGGTACAATTTTTTAATTTTATTCTTAAATATATTATAATTTTTTTCGAGTCTAAGACTCAAAGGGAGTTCATTAAACCACTTAGTACCTTTATACTTATAGAAATGTTGTGAGGCAGTTATACGTAAAAGAGGTTTGGTAATACATCCTTGTGAATTAATCCTGCTGCTTATAGAAACTGTCAATTGGTTTGAATTTGTAAGAATATCTTTATGAATTTGGAACAATGAGATTTTTTTGTAGATATTTTCAACAGTTGAAACATTAAATTCTTGAAATACATTAATAGTTGGATAGTCAAATCTCGTTTTTAATATAATTTTAATAATGATTCTTTGAAATACTTCTAAAGGCACTAAAGTGGTTTTAAAAGCTCCCCCTCCCCCAACATATAATGCCATATTGTAAGATGGATATTATAATAGTGAAAAATATATTGTTTTAAGCAAGTTTGTTTGAAGAATATTTAAGTCTCAAAAAAATAAAAATTAGCTTTTTAAGGTGTTCAACAGTAGTAGTTATATATGCAATTTCCATTTCATACTGCTTTCAATAATAATGCCTAGGTATTTGATGTTATTTTTAGTTGATAATTTAATACATGCTGATTTATTTATTTATTTAAGGGTCTTATAAAATAAACAGAAAAAAAATACACTATGAAATGAAAACAAAGACAGACAAATTACTTTTGTCCAAAATTGATGTTCATTAAATATCTAATCATAGAAGTATGTACCTACATTACAACAAAAAAAAAATATAAATATATTTATGTAAAATTATTACATATTCATATATTTCACACATTTACCCGTGACAGGAAAGGAAGGGAAGGAAAAAGGAAAGGAGAATGACTTTATTTGTTTTCTTGCTGTGAAAATTAACAGAATCTGCTAGATACAATTTTCACGTTCTTACATTATACGTCTGCTTTTTAAACTAATAATAGCGCTGGTGTTTTCTTGGCTAGTTCTTCCCTCTCATTCCATTTCTTTAAGCTCTATCAATTTGATTGTTTAAAATATTTTTTTTAATCTTGTAAAGCTTCTCGGGTATCTCATAACTACTATGCCATATATAAATTAAACCCGCACATTTCACATTTCACATTCCGGAGACTGGTGATGTTTATCGACTATGCTGGATATCGTACCAGGAACCTTTGGCTCAGCAGTCAAATATCTAACTGACTGAGCCACAATGGCCAGCAGAAGTATATTAAGTATTAAATACTTAAGTGTATTAAAAATTATATTTAAAAACTTATAATTTTCATAAATATAATGTCCTATTCTGATTCGTTTCATAGTACGAAAACGTCCAAAACAAAGGATGACCGAAAAGGATTTTATCCCGTATTAAATGCAGTCAACTTTTTTGCATTTCTCATATACTTAAATTCAAACGGATAAATTTAGATGAATCAGAATAGGACATATTGAAGGTGTTGTACATATGGACGATGTACAACACCTTCCATAGACAAATGGAAACCACCGAGATGCGTATGCTAAGATGGTCAGCGGGAGTGTCTCTAAAAGACAAAATAAAAAGATCAATAAGATCATACATTCGCGGAAGCTTAGAAGTGACAGGCATTAACGATAAATTAGAAGAAAGACAATTGAGATGATATGGTCCCCGAGAAGACCCGAGGATCATATTGTGAACCAGGCTACGGCCGTAGATATCCCCCGATCAACGAATAGGAGAAGACCAAAAAATACATGGATGGCGCAAAGGAGTTCACAATTGATGAAAGAAGAATTAACATCAGAGGCGGCCCAGAACCGAAGAGTGTACAGCCTGAGGACGAGGAGAGCTGACCCCAACAGTCTTTATCGACGATAAATTGGGAAGAGGCCAGGAAGAAGAAGAATAGAACATATAGAAATCATTAAAATTTGTAATGTGTACACTATATACAAAGTGTAGAGTTAAGCGTTTTGAAATATAATTTAATCGTGTGTTCTTCCGTATGCATTCATAATAAGTGGCGTGTTTATTCAATGGCTACGTGTAATACGCATTAATTAATATATTGAAATATTACTTGAAATTAAAAATAAAAACATGTTTAGGGTTAAGGTTAAATATTTATTGTTACATACATTGAAACCTAATTGGTTTACAGTTTCTTTTTATATGTCATTCTATTATTTCTTTCTCTTCCTTAGCTTTAATCCCACACGGTGGCGGGATCAGCTCTCTTTAATGCGCTCCTCAACATCGTACTATCCTTAACATCGTCCTCAGAGACAATATGTTAAGTGCTTAGAAATGTATTATATAATTGCATTGAAAAAGGCTGTGTTTTGATAACCATAGAAAAAACGTCAAAAATATGCAATAAATGCTCAAAAAATATTTCAAACGCATCCCAAATGCTATGTTGCCTATTCTTTCATGTGACATTTCAATGTCGAATTATTTCAAGAATAGGCTAAAAGCCTACCATACGACATTTCATTCGACATTTTTTAGGCGACATAGTCGAATACGACATTTACTGTGCGAGATTGGAGAATATATACCCAGGTCGTTCAAGATGGTATTTACTGCGACTATACCTCGGAACACTACATCTTGCGTGTAAATAAAGCGCGGTAAGCATTAAGTTAGGCATGTGTCCCAATTTTTGTTCAGCGATTTCATAGACTAGTAACGTATATATTATTATTGACTCTTAAAAGAAAAATATTACATAAATTTCGTAAAAAAAATTATGTATTTTTCTCATTGAAAGGTTATATTTCTACAAGGGCAAAATGTCGGCCACATTGTGTAAAGATTTTCATAATTAAAACTGAAGTCCAATAATTAGATATCAAATGTTGTAATCAGGTTACCTATCTATATACATAATTCATGAACTTCAGACTAGACCAATGTCAAAACTTTGATGAGTCTTTTATAATATTATGAAATAAGGAAAACTGGATTACCTTTTATAATTTTCCTTATTATCATTATCATAAAGATTCAGCAAGAAACAACAATAAAATATTATTTTTTGTCTTGTATGCACCGAATGTTTTTTTCTCAGAATAGATGTTTTATTTTATTTATTTAAAAATAAATATCTCGTGTTTCAAAACATAATATGTTAATAATCCATTGCAGGAAATTATATATTGTTGTAGTAAATAATATATCTTAAAATTATTAGATTTTCCTCGAATATCAAAAATACTAATACTCATGTGTGGTACTTAATATAATTTAAAAATAAATACCTAACTCAAAACACAGGTAAATTAATCCCGTAAGAGTCGGGTAGTTGAAATAAAACAGGTTAAAAATAATATCGGTTTCTTTTGCATATTGTATTTTTTGGCTGTCATCTTTTTTTTGTGAACTTTTTACTGTGTAGGTTGATATATAATTAATATTTTACTGTTAACTTTTTACTGTTAATTTTGTTTTATTTGTTTTTTGAATTTCCATAAAAATATTATTTGTTTAGGGTTCACTAACAGCAATACAATTTAATATATACGTTACTAGTCTATGAAATCGCTGAACAAAAATTGGGACACATACCTAACTCTGCTATTTTGAGGAAGTGTATAAAAAGTCTTTTTTATTCACTTCCGATTTTACGACTTTTTTAATATATTTTTTTGATGATCAAAAATATCAATCGTCAGCCCAGTCAATCACACAGAATATTATGATACATTTATTTCCTCATTAGAATAATTTAGACTATTTTGCAAATTAAATTCTGTTTTACGCGTGACGATAACGATGAATCATCAAATATATAAAAATAATGCTTAACATTAATCACACATAGTTAATTTCTATGCAAATATAGTGTGATGCATGTTATTGTGCTAAAACACCAAAATCGCATATTGTTTACTGAGAATTTATTGTGATTATAAATAATATAATCAAGGATTATTTGACATTTTTTTATTTATTTATTTTATTTGAGAAAACTATAGCTTTGTGAATTGTGTGGTTATATATTGTGCTATCAAAATTAGTACAAGCCAATACTGTTTTCTTCTAATTAAAAAAGAATGAAATAAAAATATTTAAACAAATATGCAGAGCAGCAGGTAAACGAATAACAATAATGATGAAAAAAAAAGACTAATAAATAAAACAATAATATATCAAAAATTATCAAAAATATATAATAAAAGACATAAATGTAGTAGATGATAGTTGTAGGAAATGTTTGGCTTTTCCGGAAACAATCGAGCATATAATATCGGGCTGTTCTTTTCTCGCGCAATCAGAATATACATTTAGACATAACCAAGTAGCAAAAATAATACACCAAAATTTAGCTATTAAATATAAATTAATTGACGCGATAAACATAAAACCATATTATGAATATGATCCGATTTCATTTTTAGAAAATAATAATATTTCGTTTTATTACGATAAAACAATATTAACTGACCGGTCAATTCAACATAACAGACCCGATTTAATAATACATGATAAAATTAAAAAAATAACATATATTTGCGACGTGGCTATTCCAAATTCTAGTAATATTATAAAAAACTTTTGGTGAAAAAATTAGAAAATACACCTCTTTAGGTAACGAGATTAAAAGACTTTAGCATTCTCGTAAAATAATAATATAACCGTTCATTATTTCAGCCACTGGCATTATTCCAAAATCGTTAATCCGTAACTTAGAAATTATAGATTTATCGAAAAAATTAATAATAAAAATGCAAAAAACGTTAATAATGAATACATGTAGAATTATTAAAGATTTTTTAAACGTTAATATTCGGGAATCAGTAGGGTTGTTTGGTAGTATAGAGACCTCCTCAGAGCCCAATCCTTTGATATGTTAAGTATCTGGATGGGTGAACTATTCCCAATTGAAAGCTTGATGATGCGTTTGTTGCATTTTATTTTTCTCTTTTAAATAAATTACAATTTACGCATTGATCTGCTAATATATATCAAAAGTGACGAAACGAGAACATATTATCGCTAGTTTGCGAGAACAACAACATAAGTCAAAAAATTCGATTTCTGAGTTAATAATGCAGAAATGTTGTGTTTAACAATAATCTAAAGTAATAAAGCAATCAAAATGTTAGTGTATGTGTGTGTGTATGTGTGTGTGTGTGTGTGTGTTTGTCTCACGCCTTCTGAAAAACCAAGAGCATCTAAAAATCTAATTTATGTGCGAACGTGTACCTGTATACCTGATGCAGTGTCACGCTAAAAATAATGCGATAAAAATGCTGAATTTTAAAAATATTTCAATAATTATTTTTTTCATACAAAATTTTCCAAGTCGTATCTGTCAAAAAAGTGTACATTTTGCACGCATATATCTGTTAGTTTAAAAGTTAGAAGTACGTATTTACACGAAAAAA
Source organism: Molanna angustata (assembly GCA_963576475.1). Lineage (NCBI taxonomy): Eukaryota > Metazoa > Arthropoda > Insecta > Trichoptera > Molannidae > Molanna > Molanna angustata. Next base: position 12,845,482 of record OY754986.1, on the reverse strand, counting down.
ATTTACTTTCCAGTATAACTTAGCGTTTAAGTGAAAAACATGGTGAATATTTTGTATAATTATAATGTTTAACTTATTTTTAAAGTAAGCGTTTTGTACATAAATGCCGCCATTTTAATATCTTTTCATACAATATTTCATTTTCCTACCGAATGAATATGTTCTTGAAAATAATAAACCTTTGAAATAAATATAATTATGAAATAATAAAATGAAACACAAGACATTACAGCAAGTTTTAAGACGTATATTGTAAAAGTCTGTTAATTATTAGTAAAGATATGGGCATAATAAAATTGCATAATTTGTATATAATATTTGATATTTCGGACAATTTTCATTTTTATGGCATCGAACAAACCAATGTAGGTACCTACATATTCAAAAAAGTCTCAAACCATTTGATATTTTTAACGTATTGGAATGGTAACTATGGTAACGGAAAGATTCTGATATTCAAATAAAATTTGTTATGAATAGAATTTCTTTAGAATATTGTTGTAGGTAGGTACCTACCTATTACTATTTACTTACAAATCAACAATATACTGATTTCCTATCGGAAAATTGTATGCGATGTACTCCTAAACCGTTTTTCCGATTACAATGAAACTTTGGTGAATTGTCGAGCGTGTGCCCGGGATGGTTTCTGAATTTAAACTTTTTTCTTATTCTTCTTCTTCTTCGTGTATTTGGTCATTTAACCTATGAAGGGGGAGTATCCTGGGAAAAGAATGTCCGACTGTCCCTCCATCTCTTCGCAGGTCTTCCAGGACGGTTTGTGGATTTTAACTTTTTTCTTCTTCTTCTTCATCGTGTATTTGGTTATTTTACCTATGAAGGTGGACTATCCTGGGAGAAGAAGGTCCCATTTTCCGACCATCTCTTCACAGGTTTCTGGGTTTAAACTTTTTTCTTTTTTTTCTTCATCGTGTATTTGGTCATCTTACCTATGAAGATGAACTATCCTGGGAGATGAAGGTCCAATTTTCCTTCCATCTCTTCGCAGGTTTCTGGATTTAAACTATTTTCTTCTTCTTCTTCATCGTCTATTTAGTCATTTTACCTATGAAGGTGGACTAACCTGGGAGAAGAAGGTCCAATTTTCCTTCCATCTCTTCACAGGTTTCTGGATTTAAACTTTTTTCTTCTTCTTCTTCTTCATCGTGTATTTTTGGTCATTTTACCTATGAAGTTGGAGAATCCTGGGAGAAGAAGGTCCAACTGTCCTTCTATCTCTTAGCAGGTCTTCCAAGACGGTTTCTGGATATAAACTTTTTTCTTCTTCTTCTTCATCGTGCATTTGGTCATTTTACCTATGAAGGTGGACTATCCTGGGAGAAGAAGGTCCAATTTTCCTTCCATATCTTCGCAGGTATCTGGATTTGAACTTTTTTCTTCTTCTTCTTCGTGTATTTAGTCATTTTACCTATGAAGGTGGAGTATCCTGGTAAAAGAAGGTCTTTTCATCTCTTCGCGGTTCTTCCAGGATGGTTTCTGGATTTAAACTTTTCTTAACCGACTGAAGAGACGGGATGTAATTAATGAAGGGAAGGGACGTAATGAGGAATTGAAGGGACGGGAGGTACTGAAGGGCTTGAAGGGACGGGAGGTACTGAAGGGTCTGAAGCGACGGGAGGTACTGAAGGGTCTGAAGCGACGGGTCTTTTTCTTTTTCTTAATTTTATGTAGACCTTTAGGACAGTTTTTATACAAACTATTTCCTATAGTCTAATTCATTTTCTTCTTCTTTTATGTATACATTTGGGTCAGTTTTTATAAAAATTATTTCCTATAGTCTAATTATTCTTCTTCATTTACGTAGACTTTTGGGAGAGTTTTAATACAAACTATTTCCAATAGTCTTATTAATTTCTTTTTCTTTTATGTAGACCAAAGGTGAGTTTTTATACAAACTTTTTCTATAGTTTAATTATTATTCTTTTAAATAGACCTTTGAATCAGTTTTTATATTAACTATTTCCTATAGTCTTATTCATCTTCTTTTATGTAGACCTTTGGTCAGTTTTTATACAAACAATTTCCAATAGTCTAATTCTTCTTCTTTTTTGTAGACCTTTGGGTGAGCTTTTATACATACTCCTATTGTCTAATTCATCTTTTTTTATGTAGATCTTACTTATGTAGTCAGTTTTTACACAAACTATTTCCTTTAGTCTTTTTCTTCGTTTTCTTATTTTATGTAGAACTTGGGTGAATTTTATACAAACTATTTCCTATAATCTTCTTCTTCTATTTTATGTATTTTAACTTATTTTACGTAGACCATTGGGATAGTTTTTTATACAAACTATTTCGTATAGTCTTATACTTATCTTTCTCTTTTTTATCTAGACTTTTGGGTTAGTTTTAAGTCTAATAGTCTATTGTGCAGAAATATTTTTAACGATATGCATACTTGATGAAAATACATATGTAAAAACGAATGGATTGTGGGATGTGACGATGTAACCTGCACTAGAATCTTTTCAATACTTTTGTTTAATCAAATTTAAACCATTTATATCATCCTATTTTGAATAATTTTCAACACCTACGTATTTGATTTAGTTGACAATATTTAAAGAAAGGGGGTTGTGGCCATTACTGAACTCTTCACAACGTTTATATTCAAATTAAAAACTACTTACCATAGTTTAAGTCTTCTTCTTCTTCGTAAATGTAGACTTTTGTGTCAATTTTAAGTCTGTTAGTCTTATTGTGCAAAAATATAAAAACGAATATTATGATGTGACCAACACTAGATATTTTCAGTACATTTGTTTAATCAAATTTTAACCACATCCCAACATCCAAAATTACTAAATTTTCAATAGGTACATATTAAAATTTATTTCGATGATAATATTTAAAAATGGGGGTTGTGGCCAAACCAATCTCTTTACAACGTTGATAAACAGTCATATTTAAAACCATTTCGCATAGTCCATGCGTGCAGAAATTTTGTATATTGTACTTCATTCTCACTTTATAAAAAATAATGGGTTGTGGCCATCACTTGAACATTTTACAATCAAATTCAATCATATTTCAAACCACTTTTCATAGTCCGATTTTGAAAAATAATTGGGTGACAATATTATAAAAAAGATTGCTTTTTCCATCACAATATTACATTCTTGGCCAACGGCGGGACATAAAAGCTAGTCTAAAGTAATAAAGCAATCAATATGTTAGTGTGTGTGTGTATGTGTGTGTGTGTGTTTGTCTCACGCCTTTTGAAAAACCAAGAGCATCTAAAAATCTAATTTATGTGCGAACGTGTACCAGTATACCTGATGCAGTGTCACGCTAAAAATAATGCGATTAAAATGCTGAATTTTAAAGATATTTCAATAATTATTTTTTTCATACAAAATTTTCCAAGTCATATCTGTCAAAAAAGTGTACATTTTGCACGCAAATATCTGTTAGTTTAAAAGTTAGAAGTACGTATTTACACGAAAAAAATATATTTTCAAGTATAACTTAGCTTTTAAGTGAAAAACATGGTGAATATTTTGTCTAATTATAATGTTTAACTTATTTTTAAAGTAAGCGTTTTGTACATATAACCCCGCCATTTTAATATCTTTTCATACGATATTTAATTTTCCTACCGAATGAATATGTTCTTTAAAATAATATACCTTTGAAATAAATGTGATTATGAAATAATAAAATGAAACACAAGACATTACGGCAAGTTTTAAGACATATATTGTAAAAATGTGTTTATTATTAGTAAAGATATAGGTATAATAAAATTGCATAATTTGTATATAATATTTGATATTTTGGACAATTGTTGATTTTCGTTTTTGTGGCTTCGAACAAACCAATGTAGGTACCCACATATTCAAAAAATGTATCCGAACCATTTGATATTACTTACGTGTTCGAATTTACGGTTACTATGGTTACAGAAAGAATGTGATATTCAAATAATTTTATGAATTGAATTTATTTAGAAGATTGTTGTAGGTAGGTACCTACCTAATACTAGGTACTTACAAATCAACAATAATATACCTATACTGATTTCCTATAGGAATATTATTTTATTTATTTATTTATCAACCGTTTGTCCGATTATAATGAAACTTTGGTGAATTGTCGAGCGTATGCCCGGGATGGTTTCTGGATTTTAACTTTTTTCTTATTCTTCTTCTTCTTCGTGTATTTGGTCGTTTTACCTATGAAGGGGGAGTATCTTGGGAAAAGAAGGTCTGATTGTCCCTCCATCTCTTCACAGGTCTTCCAGGACGGGTTCTGCATATAAACTTTTTTCTTCTTTTTCTTCAACGTGTATTTGGTCATCTTACCTATGAAGATGAACTATCCTGAGAGATGAAGGTCCAATTTTCCTTCCATCTCTTCGCAGGTTTCTGGATTTAAACTTTTTTCTTCTTCTTCTTCTTCTTCGTGTATTTGGTCGTTTTACCTATGAAGGGGGATTTTCTTGGGAAAAGAAGGTCTGATTGTCCCTCCATCTCTTCACAGGTCTTCCAGGACGGGTTCTGCATATAAACTTTTTTCTTCTTTTTCTTCAACGTGTATTTGGTCATCTTGCCTATGAAGATGAACTATCCTGGGAGATGAAGGTCCAATTTTCCTTCCATCTCTTCGCAGGTTTCTGGATTTAAACTTTTTTCTTCTTCTTCTTCATCGTCTATTTGGTCATTTTACCTATGAAGGTGGACTAACCTGGGAGAAGAAGGTCCAATTTTCCTTCCATCTCTTCGCAGGTATCTGGATTTAAACTTATTTCTTCTTCTTCTTCGTGTATTTAGTCATTTTACCTATTAAGGTAGAGCATCCTGGGAAAAGAAGGTTCTTTCATCTCTTCGCGGTTCTTCCAGGATGGTTTCTGGATTTAAACTTTTCTTAACCGACTGATGGGAGGGATTTAATGAAGGGAAGGGAGGCACTAAAGGGCCTGAAGGGACGGGAGGTATAAAACTGCCTGAAGGGACGGAAGGTACTGAAGGGCCTGATGGGAAGGGACGTAATGAGGGATTGAAGGGACGGGAGGTACTGAAGGGTCTGAAGCAGCGGGTCCTGGAGTCTAATTCTTTTTCTTCTTAATTTTATGTAGACCTTTAGGGCAGTTTTTATACAAACTATTTCCTATAGTCTTATTCATGTTCTTCTTCTTTTATGTATACATTTGGGTCATTTTTTTATAAAAATTATTTCCTTTAGTCTTATTATTCTTCTTCTTCATTCAAGTACGTAGACTTTTGGGAGAGTTTTAATACAAACTATTTCCAATAGTCTTATTCATTTTCTTCTTCTTTTGTGTAGACCAAGGGTGAGTTTTTATACAAAATTTTCCTATAGTTTAATTATTATTCTTTTATATAGACCTTTGAATTATTTTTTATATTAACTATTTCCTATAGTCTAATTCATCTTCTTTTATGTAGACTTTTTTTCAGTTTTTACACAAACTATTTCCAATAGTCTAATTATTCTTCTTCTTCTTTTTTGTAGACCTTTGGGTGAGCTTTTATACATACAATTTCCTATTGTCTAATTCATCTTTTATTATGTAGACCTTATATTTCCTTTAGTCTTTTTCTTCGTTTTCTTATTTTATGTAGAACTTTGGTGAATTTTACACAAACTATTTCCTATAGATTAATCTTCTTCTTCTTTTATGAAGACCTTTTGGTCAGTTTTTATACAATCTATTTCCAATAGTCTAATTCTTCTATTATATGTATTTTTACTTATTTTATGTAGACTATTTTTCTTTTTTTATTACTTTATGTATTTTTCTCTTTTTTATTTAGACTTTTGGGTTAGTTATAAGTCTAATAGTCTATTGTGCAGAAATATTACTAACGATTTGCACACTTGATGAAAATACATATGTAAAAATGAATGGGATGTGGGATGTGTACGATGTAACCTGCACTAGAATCTTTTCAATACTTTTGTTTAATCAAATTTAAACCATTTATATCATCCTAATTTGAATAATTTTCAACACCTAATATTTAAAGAATGGGGGTTGTGGCCATTACTGAACTCTTCACAACGTTTATATTCAAATTAAAAACTATTTACCATAGTTTAAGTCTTCTTCTTCTTCGTTAATGTAGACTTTTGTGTCAATTTTAAGTCTATTAGTCTAATTGTGCAAAAATATAATGCACCAATACTAGATCTTTTCAGTACCTACGTTTGTTTAATCAAATTTTAACCACATTCCAACATCCAAAATTACTAAATTTTCAATAGGTACATATAACAATTTGTTTTCGATGATAATATTTAAAAATGGGGGTTGTGGCCAAACCAATCTCTTTACAACGTTGATAAACAGTCATATTTAAAACCATTACGCATAGTCCATGCGAGCAGAAATTGTATATAATACTTCATTCACACTTTATAGCAATATATAAAAAAGAATGGGTTGTGGCCATCACTTGAACATTTTACAATGCTTAAACTCAATCAAATTTCAAACCACTTTTCATAGTCCGATATTGCAAAATAATTGGGTGACAATATTATAAAAACGATTGCTTTTTCTTTCACAATTTTACATTCTTGGCCAACGGCGGGACATAAAAGCTGGTGATTAATAATTGGTTTAAGAACATCTCAGTGCTATTTATATACGCTTATAGATTGTAATCAGTTTGAAATTGTCTTTTCTCTAACTTATGTAACTTTTTTACTTCTTAACTTATGTAGGTACTACCTATAGTTTTTTTTTCCTTCGACTTGTGTAACTTTTTTTTTGCTTAACTTGTAGAAGTATTTTTTACTTAACTTTTGTAACCTAATTCTCTCTTATTTATGTAACTCTTACTTACGTGTGTGATTGAATATGAGCTCATGTAATTTTGTAAAGTTTTGTGCATCCATAATTGGACGTCCAGCACTCATAATAATAACCAATATTGTTTTCTTTTCATGAAAATTGTAAGCTGGATGTCTGTCGATGTACCCTTTTTATAAAATTAAAATAAAATTATGTCGTCTCCAATTCTCAGTACAATATCTCAAGAAACAGCACATGTGTCGTTGTTCCACTGTCATATATTCACTGTAATATTGATAAACACAACATTTCTGCATTATCAACTCAAAAATCGGATTTTTGACTTAGGTTGATGTTCTAGCTGGGAAATCCAATTTTGGCGTATTATTATGCGATAAAATATTCGATTAAATCTTCATTTGCTTATTTTTTTATTGAAAAATAAGGAAACATAATATATTACAAAAAAAAACAATATTTGTGAGTCACGCCAAGTTTAATTTCTAGACTTGTCGGCGTGTTCTCAAGACAACAGCAATACTATTCATACATAATATGCAAATTATATGTTAAGTTTTTATAACCAAATTATTGTCTATGAATCAGTGATCAATACTTCTGCAATATTTTGTTTTCGTGACAAAAATATTGAATATTTTTTACACTGTTTAGTATCAAAGCATATAGGGAATATGGTATTTAAAAATTCATACATGGATTTTCTAACGGGGGAAGCAGAGAATTTTTTTTCTTTCTTGACAAACATCTATCGCCTTGTTTGTATTCACGCTTTGTCTCGTACAACTTGTCAATCTATTTTTCGAGCTGTCAAAAAACTACAATAAATTTAAAAAAGCACTAGGTACTTGGTTGGTACCTTGTTAAGTTATCAATGATATGAATTTTAGTATATAAGGTCTTTGGATATGAATATTAGGGGCTTCGCAGCTCTAACGCCATTTTATATTTCGATAAGGTATAGGGAATTAAATTAAAAAAAATAAGTATATGATCTACATCTACAGAGTAACACAATGTACCATACCATACCATCACGCCATTTCCCTATTTGGGGTAGGCAGAGAGAACCGAACGCCAGACTCCTCTCTCTTGACATATTTTTTTTTAATTTTATTTATTTATCACACCATATTTATAATGACAACAATACATAAGTAGATTACTGCTGCCCAACTAGGAATTCCTTTTCTAGGGCTAGCAGTTTACAATTTATATTGACAATTATATGCAATTATGAACCAGGTGATTTTTCCCGTTCCACGCTAAATATGTATACAATCTCAACTTTCTGCACTCACAATCATTACCTCAACAAACATATAAGCTCACACAAAACAGATCAACCAGATCCCAATGTCCGCCATAATACCTGTCATAAATCCAATCTCTGAAGCGATTTTTATTTCAGAGGCATAGAAAGAGACTAGTTAAATATGTTGGTGTTTCCAAATCAAAAAAAATATTTTTATTCATAATATTCCTCGCTTCATTCACGTCCATACATCGTCTCATACACGCTCTTGTATTATTCTTACTTCTAACATCTCCATCTTTCAAAATCCCATTTATGTGATCGTGCCAACTTTTTCTTGGCCGACCTCTACTTTTCGTTCCTCTTTTATCAGCCTTGTATACTTTTTTTGTTAGACGGTCATCACTCATTCTGTCTATGTGGCCGAACCACCTTAGCGCATTTATTTTCATCTTACTTACGATATTTCTTTCAATCATACATTCTCGTCTAATTTCCTCATTTCTTATTCTATCACACATCGTTTTACCACACATTCGTCTTAGTGACCTCATTTCAACTGCGTTAATTCTACTTTCATGTCTCACTAGCATACATTAGAGTCGGTGCGACGAAGATAATAATAAGGAAAATAATATAAATATATACCTACACTCTTTTTTAATTTTGGTATAAAACACCTCACTAAGCTGAGCCTAATAAATCACAGAATATTAATTAACATTATAGATATCTCTCAGAAAACATAATATTATACTTATTAGGTTTAGTTATTCTTCTTATTAGATTCATATTGATACGGAAATAAAAACTGTTAAATTATGACTGAAGGTTTTCACGTAAATAAATAACTTAGTTTTTCAATTTTATTTATAATAAATATATAAATTGAGTCTAAAAGTTATGTGTGAAATTGTCAAAAATAACATAATATTGGATTAGTACCTACTCAATCTTTTAAGGAAATCTAATTGCAATCCATGTTTGAATAATTACTTATAACTTTAAAAAATGTATAGTATAATATTATGATAATATTTTTTTACGACAAGCTTAAAGTATTTTAAGATTCAGGAAATGACTATATAATTTTATAAAATATACAATAATTAAATAAGCCTATACCTATATGCGTTGATATTATAATAAATTAGTTTTGACATACTTATTGATATTTTTAATTTTATTTTGTAAGATATGATGTAAAAATAATTGGATAAACTAAATACGTGTAATAACGAATGAGCCAATATTAAAACGCAGAGCATTATTTCACAGTCATCCTTCGTGGCTCAGTTAAGACATCTTCTGAGCCAGAGATCCCGGGTTCGATTCTCGGCGAAGACACAGTTATTCGCTGTTCTTTCAGTCTGGGTTTGTGAGACGTTTGACATAAAAAGTTTCCAGAATGTGGCAACTTGTTATTGGGTGCGTGATAAATTAATATTTGACATAGTACCGAGAAGCAATGAAATACAATAAAAAAAATGTCTCGTTGAATTGCATTATAAATTAATGTGATTCACCATCGACTCTGAATTCAGCCTTTTCAGATGAGACGATACTGGTGTGTGGGAATACAACCATGTGTCGTGCTTTCTATTACAAGGTCGTAAAATCCCGCACACCTGATGCTGGTATCCCCACATGGTGGTTATGCCGTGATGGTATGAACGAATGAATGTACATTATAAATTAAAAAATTAAAAAACACACGATTCTACATAATGCATTGTACTATGCATGTATTTCAATAGCTATTTCGCTTATTTAGTATCTATAATTGCCTTATAAACTTAATATAATACAAAACACTATATTTACGATTCTACATAATGTATTATACTATGTAGGTATGTATATTTCAATAGCTATTTCGATTATTTAGTATCTACGATTGCCTTATAAACTTAATATAATACAAAACACTATATTTACGATTCTACATAATGTATTATACCATGTAGGTATGTATACATCAATAGCTATTTTGATTATTTTATATTTAGAATTGCCTTATAAGCGATTATTTTATATCTAGAATTGCCTTATAAACGATTATTTAATATCTAGAATTGCCTTATAAACGATTATTTAATATCTACAATTGCTTTATAAACTAAATAGAACATAAAACACTACGTTGACGATTCTACATAACGTATGTACTTCTTATATGCTGAATCTATTTCGATTCTAGAATTACTTTATAAACAAAGTAGTTAAAAAACACTACGTTTACGATTCTACAACTACAAGATGTATTATACTATGTATGTATGTATGTATATAGCAGTAATTATTTCGTTTATTTACTATCTAGAATTGCTTTATAAACTAAATAGGACTAGGGGCTCTGCCCCTGATCGCTATCGCGGCCCAACCCGCAACGGCCGCTGCGCGGTTTATTTGCCGCTACGCGGCAGTTGCGAAATGTCCTTATAAAACTAAATATCGTCAAATATTTAGTTTTATAAGGTTTGGACATTTTGGACATTACACAACAATTAAAAACTTAATATCTTTACGTGAAAACGTCAAAATCAAGTAATAAAACAATTTTTTTATAGTAAAAATGCGGAAATTATAAAAAAAAAAATTTCGACAATGTTTTGAAAGAAATGCGCTATATGAAATGCATACGTTTTTTAAATAAATTATAAACATTGATAATTTAAATGTGTATTCGAAATATCATTTAGAACAGTACACAACAGTTAAGACTGAATATTTTTTTTATAATAATACCTACAATAATAATGATAAATTATACCTACCTACATCATTTAACTAAATAACGCCATTAAATGAAAATATTATCTTATCTTTTACCGACATTCTGACATATTATTATGACATGTCGAAAGCAATGTTGTCAGTGTTCAAAATGGATATTCCGCAGATTATTACGATTAAAATTTATTCTGAATGTTTGAAATTCCTTTTTAAACAATAATTTTGTCAATTTATGCAGAAAATACATTTTAAACGATAATTTTGTACTTTTTCGCAAAAATTTCTTTTTTATTTTAAAGAAAAATTTCGAACGCGAAAATTGAATAAGGAAAAATAATTTCACTGGCAATCCGTTGAACGACGAAAAAACATGGCGTATAGTAATTATATTATAGATAGAAAATTCTACATATGTTTACGATTCTACGAAATTAATATTCATTGTAAATGAAAACTGTAGAATATGAAACATGTTTATTTTTGTATTTTTGAATAACATTGTTTTAGCGTTTTTTTGTTGTGGTAATTCGCATAATATTGACTTTAGTTGGAAACAATCTGTCGTCAAATTTGGACATTGACAGTAGTAAATATTGACAAATCAAATATTGTCATAGACTCACATAGTATGTTGTATTGAAGGACATTGGAGTCACGTTGCAAATATAACATTGAATCTTGATTCTTTTGAGCGTATCCATCTTATGTATGTAAGAGGGCATATAACGCTAAATCTAGTGTCTGAAAACATGATATAATAAAACCGCCTTATGCACTATGAAGTTAAGTGTACTAGAGGCGGTGAACTGGAGATTTGACGTCTGACACAAAACCATTAGAAGTAAGTAGACAAAAAACTTGGAAGCAAAAATTGCGAGGGAAATAATTTTAAATTAATTTATACCATGCATGGAATTGAATCCAAAACAATATAAAATTCTTAAAATATACTATATATCGGGTGTTTCCACCCGATAGACTAGAAGCACAACAACCTTTGCATGTGAAAGTGCCAAAATAAATTATTACTATAATTCACCTTTGCAAAGGCTGTTGAGGGAAGGGAATACTTTTTGTGAAGTTGATATTTTTGCAACCCCATTGAGTTCATTTAAACAAAGCATTTTACACAGTATTACGTCTATAAAAATTTAACATTTTTCACAAATAACGTAGCGTGTACCATAAATAACATAGCGTGATGGTGATTATATATTTTTATTTTTTGAGGCATATTATTTATTTATTTATTTATTCATTGATTAACAATTAAGTCACATAACACATTAACATTATAGTGTCCCCCGTTAGGTAGATCATTTTTTTATGTTTGCTTATGTCTATTGTTTGTTTTTTTTTTATTTTTGAATTTACTGTTTTGGAGTCCATGTGTATATCTTTTTTTTATGTTTGCTTACATCTATTGTTTTTTTTTTTCATTTTTATCTTACTGTTTAGGTTAAAGTGTAGACCTAATTGTTTTTTCTGATGATGGCAGCGTTTAGACATGTACAATACAATTATGACATCAGGTATTAAGGCCTATTACATTTTGTCGTTGTGATTTAGGGAAAAAAATATTAAAAGTTTACAAACAATCTAAAACATATTACTATGTAAATAATCTAAAACATAAAACGTATGTACACTTATACGTACAATAAGTAAAACACGCCATGGTTTCCTATACAAAGCGGGTATTGATTTTCTTTTGTTTTGAGTATTTAAATGTTGTGGAACTGAGGTGAAATATGTCAAAATATTGAAACATGTTGTTGTATGTATCGCACATTCTATGAATTGCTATGTTTTGTGCATAACTGGTAAATGCGTTCCTTTTACGAAGTCACTCGTGAAATATTACATATTTTATGCTTGGTACACAGAGTATTAACAAATAAAATAAACAAAACTTAAGTGAATTAGGAAATAACAACTAATTGATTCAACAATAAAGTAAGCGAGTTGAAAAATAAATAAAACTACATATTTTATAGAAAACAAATCATAATAAATTGAACACTTAAAATAAATTGAAGAATCAAGATGCACATCCTTCAAAACTTAAGTAAGGAATTTCGTCATGTATTAATGATATGAAAGAAAAACGAGTGGGCTGTGGCCAATGCTAAATAACTCCTCACTAACGAGTCATTCTATTAAGTATTCAAATTTTGTATGGAAAATATTCAGAATTTCCATAAAATAGGTTTATAAAATTATGTTTTATTTAAATGTAATATTATGAAAACTCGATAACTCTTTAATGCCATTTTATGAAAGTGATGCGCCTTTTTATCAATTTGAAAATAAAAAATCAAATTTAAAGTTTCCTAAGCATGGGGTCACTTTGAAATATTTAACAGTTAAAAAAAAATGAGAAGCAATCTTCAGATATCATTTAAAATCTAATGGGGCCTTAGCGAGTATTGGATATACATATTTGCAAAATTTGAAAATAATCGAATTAGTACTTCAGTCTATAATCGATAAAGTAAAGAAAACACGCCGTACATAGCACACAGCACATAGGACACATACACAGATACATTGTGATTAAACTTTCAGAATACAATCTCAGTATGATACTAGTTGATAATCTGGTATAAAATGGCCTTAAAAATAACGAAACCATAACTCTCCACTATATCCCCTTGGGTTAGCGAGGAGTAAAAACTGAGTTACGGTGAAGTTAATATAATGTTAGTTGTACTAAATGTGAGCGCAAAGGGTAAATTTCATCACAATAAGATATTCTGCTTTAGTACTTTGTAAATATTTCTACTAATTATTGGGTATTTCCATATTTGCAAATACCTTAAATTATTATCATACATAGCTATTGCATGATATTGTTTAATCGGTCACACTTAATGAGTGCTAGTTTTTTCATAGTAGGTAATACTTACTGAGTCATTATAAGTTTCGTTATATTTTTGTTAATAAATTCAATTCATATATGATTCACGTGTCCCACATATTAAAATAAATGTCTTAAACGTTTCAATCAATGTTTCAGAAGAATAAAGTCAGGTTTAAAATATAATTCGAAAATTGTAGACAATTTATGATCAATTTAGCCAATTTATCATGATCAAGTTACAATAATTTATATTTTTATTTTATTCATTCATTCATTCATTCATACCATCACGGCATATCCCACAATGTGGGGTAACCAGCGATAGGTGTGGAGGTGTGCATTGCCTTATAAAAGGGAGCACAACACATCTGTGTATGCCCACACACCAGTCTCGTCTCACCTAAAAAGGCACTACATTCAGAATGGGTGGTGAACCTCATTGCTGAATTATGTCAGAAGTTATTGTTGCCTGATGTATTTTCGATTACCCGGCTCTTACTGGACACTCGAAAACAATAATAGAAAAGAGTGGAAGCACTATTCTAAGCCGGTGCATTTTTATTTTATAAAAGGTATATTTTATAAGAGATCGCTTAGAAGAATTTGTAACAGAACGATGTATGACAGAGTTCGGAATGAAGATAAAGAAAGATGTAATTAACAGAATGAAAGTTAACACATTGAGATGGTTTGGCCACTTGGGGAGAATGAACGAAGAACGCCTGACGAAGAAAATATACAAATCTGACAGGAACGGAATAAGAGGTCGCAGGCGCCCAAGAAAAGGATGGCACGACCATGTAAACGATATTTTGAAAGATGGAAATGTAAGAAGCATGAACAACAGACGAACATGTATAAGACGATGTATGAATGTTGATGAGGCGATGAATGTGTGTCAAGATAGAAAAATGTGGCGTTCGGTTCTCTCTGCCTACCCCGTGAGGGACATGGCGTGATGGTATGTATGTATGTATGTATGTATAGAACATTTTATAAAGAATGAATTATTTTGTTTGTTATGTATGTAATTTTAGGTAATATTAACACAAGTTTAGGTCAGATATAACCCAAAAAAAATTCTGCCACCTCGGAACAGGCTCAGCCTAGTTTATACCAAGTAAAAAATTTACAAAAATGTTACATACCTACTATTTCTTTAAAATGTACCTACTTTTTCTGATATTTTATTGTCTGTATATTGTTAGATTTTGTTTGGTTTCAATAATAAAAAAAAAATCATCATGGCTAATCAAAGTAGCGTCTAGCCCCTGAGTTTCTTTTCTGCATTCTTAGGTTAGGTGTAAGTTTGTGTATAATAATAATAGCGACTCGCGTGAGCGAGTTGCTTTATAAATTGAATTATAAATTATTATAAATTAAATATATAATATTCTTTTAATTTTTCGCATTTAATATAAAATTTCACAGCTCATTTGACTTAATACTACGAGATCTCAACCAATCAGAGAGCCAACCGGAAACAGAATGCAAACGGGTAGATTCGGATTGTAGACTCTAGTGCTAATCAAAACTATAATCTACTTAAATAGGTAAATCTTAACATATTCATTGTTTTTTACCGGTCTATTGAAACCGTTTTCTAGCTAGAAAACCCTTTTTACTTTCAACTTATGGAATAGTGTACTGAGTAAAGATTTAACAATTTTTAAATATTTTTTTACAAATTCACTTTTACAGTCTGTGCTACAATTTTGCAATTGATTTTTAACAATCTCTGAAAAATTCAGAATTTGTGTATTCTCGATAACAATGCACGTACAACTGTTTGTTTGATTCATTTGATACTTTGACAAAATTGAGTAATCTTGTATTTCATACCAAGGGAACAAGCTTAATAAAATTTGTATTTTATTCGGTTAAATGCAACAATATTATATTATTTTTACGTGTTTTCAATGTAAAAATGGTTAAAATCATAATGATATACATTTCTAAACATGATTTGACTGTCATCTAAAATAAAATTAAGGGAAATTTAATAAATTAAATAATTAATTATTAATTGAGTTATTCAATGTATGTATGCTGGTGAAAAAATGATTACAAATTCAATATGTGAAGAAAACTTTGAAACAGGTGTCATATTTATTATTTATTTATTTGTTATACTTGGAGCTGAATATTTTTTCATAAATAAAATATATATATATATATATATATATATATATATATATATATATATATATATATATATATATATATATATATATATATATATATATATATATATATATATATATATATATATATATATATATATATATATATATATATATATATATATATATATATATATATATATATATATATATATATATATATATATATATATATATATATATATATATATATATATATATATATATATATATATATATATATATATATATATATATATATATATATATATATATATATATATATATATATATATATATATATATATATATATATATATATATATATATATATATATATATATATATATATATATATATATATATATATATATATATATATATATATATATATATATATATATATATATATATATATATATATATATATATATATATATATATATATATATATATATATATATATATATATATATATATATATATATATATATATATATATATATATCATTTTCAAGAACATATATTTAACATGCCGACCGCCGTTTTACAGTTGGTAAGCCGTTTGGTTTATGTGCGGGCATCCTGGTATCGGTTCCCAGCCGAGGAGAAATTTATTTAAAATCATTTATCACGCTCATTAGTTGGAAGAAATTCCCGTATGGCATTACAAATTGCCACTTGCGTAGGGTGCAAGGAAGTGTTTATTATAATAATTATTATTATTAACATTTTTATGTGAAATGCTATATTTTTTGTTAACGATTTTCACATTCTGTTTAATACCTACTATAATATTGGTTATCGTATTATTTATTTGATAACTATCTTTAAATAACATTTTAATTAAAATGTTTTTATTGTTTATTTATATTAAGTATAAAAATATGCTAATTTTAATAAATATATTCAACGATTCAATACAGTCCGTAGTCTCTTACAAAAATAATATGTTCATTAAGACTTATAAGAAATTAAAGAAATCCGCTAATTCGTGAATAAAATCGAATTCAATAAATATTGCGTTGAAATTTAACTTTAACAATAAAAATAAGTAGGTTTTTATTATTTTTTTTATTTATCTAGTTTTCATTTTATCATGAAATTGAAATTATTTTGGAGAAAAATAATGGGTACCTACCTACGTATACAATATTTGTGATTTGTTCGATATTACGATTCATTATTTTGAATTCCATTCTACTTAGATATTTAAATATTTATTAGATTTCAAAATACTCACCAGAATAAATCGTATTATCGTATCTCTGTCCTTCCGACGAAGAAACGACGAACACCGCCATAAACACAACGCATATTAAAAAACGCATTTTTGCTGTCAATATATATTGAATCACTTGACACAGAATGTAAATTAAAAAAAAAATAAACCAATTTCGTGCGCGTTCTCGTGAAAAACGGCGCGCTATTCCGAATTCAAAACGAATTTGAAAATGGCGACCGTAGCGCGGGCACTTTTGTTCCACAAACGGCCGATAGTCTTTTTACTCGCGACTCGATTTTATGGCTGCTGAGAGATGTCGCACGCAGCCGGGTAAATAATTATTATTTAAATTGTTGTAAGACAATTTTTTCGTATTATTATTATTATTACGTCATATTTTTTAGGTTAAGATGATTATGTCATCGAGTAGGTACCTACACGTAACTAGGTGTATCTGAGAGTGAAAGCTGGCCGTAGAGGTGGAGCCATTTTATACTCGCCGTTGAACAGCGCAATGTCGGCTTGTTTAACGACACTTATGAATATTGTTTTTTGGGTTAATAAATAAGGTTATAGCGTGAAAAAGAGGTCATAAAGTATTAGGGCTTATATTCAAGGTTTTTAAAGGGCACACAAAATATTGATACGTTTATAATTGATTGGATATTAATTCGTATTATTAAATATAGAATTGATAGCGTTTGGCGCCAAAAAGATTACATGTACGGCTGAAGTTATTTACACGTAAAATAGATGATTTTCTATGGTAAAATAGTAAAATTACATAGTCATTTATTATTTTTTAAGTGATTAACGAAATAAAACGCAGTCATTGTCTTTCTCAAAGAACACACGCATATTTAACAAAATATGTGAATTTTTGATGGTGAATCATTAATTTTTTTTTAAATATTTCCTTGAATATCACGGAGGTATAAAATAAAAATAATCGAATATTTTTTTACAAAAAACCAATTTTCTCGATAGATGGCGTTACAACAAAAATAAATAAAAATAATAAAAATGTTGTTCATAATTTCACACATAGATGGCTGTAGTAAAAATTCCTTATTTTCAAGCGAAAAGAATTTCAGTATTACAATATATAGAACTTTCAAAATTGAATTGATAGGGATCTCATTAAAAAGACATAATTGGTGAACGTTGCGCAAGCGCATAAAGTGATCACGTAAACCAGCCGATGACAGGTCGTAAGCCCTGTAGGTGCCTTGATTTCTCGGTTCCCCTACAGTAAATATTCCAACTTCGTCTCTATTGAGATAATTAAAAATCTGTTAAAAAATAAAAATAATTTCTCTAAGTAATAAGACAAGCTTTCTTAAAAAAATACGTAGGTATATGTAGATATTTTTTTGCATAGCACGAAAAGTAGCTCATGGAGCCATCTAGATTAGCAATCTCGGCACCATAGTGCATAGTGTTAATAGATTATTTACACTCGTGGACTGTCATTGACTAAGATTTCTTAAAAAAAATAAACTTAATGGGAATCAACCAATAGTAAGGGACCAGAACTATGACAGAACTTCTTGGAGGCCTTAAAATTGTTCTTCGAGATCACAAAATTCGCATGACCTTGAAGAGGCCCTTGGACAACAACGATGAGCTCCGATCTATAAGAGGACACCATTCGGTGGCAACAATCCCACAGAATATAATGTGGGATTGTGATGTGTAACTTTTTTATTTTCTTAATAAATAAATAAATAACGGACTAAAAACAGATTTATTTCGTAGGGCAGCACATAGCTAAACCGTCAGCGCACTTGGAATGATCTTGAATCATTTAACGGCGATATAATAATCCCGATAATTATTATTACTATCCATAATATATGATAAAGTTGCTGGAGGAGACCAAGAGACAACAAGAGACCAAAGAATCTGTTGGAGACATCAAAAGATTCGTTGGACTCCAGTGGATGGTAATACGCCAGGGACGGGAGGAATGGAGGCATAATATGTTCTGAATGAATGAATGAATATCTATTTCCAACAGTATAAATATTACAAAGGAACAAAATACAATTTAATTTATACCTAATTACAATTTAATAATATTTTTTTTCCACACATTTGGAAGTTTTACTGCCTCGCTAGACATAGTCTGTTCTGAGGCTGTACTTGTTTAGAATTGCTATGACTTCTATGCGATCATATGATTTGTTTTCTTTTTTTCTTCACATATTCCATTCACTTAGATCATCGACAACCAGGATGAAAAACTCTAAAACTATAGTGAGATAACATGAGCGGAAGATATATAAAGATAAAATCGTTTAAATAATGATTCTCAATTATAATTAACTAAATCATAAACAATGGTATCACTATGAACTGACGACTAAAGTTATAAAACTAATCCCCAATGCAATAATGATTATTATTTATAGTTCATTTTGATGAGAATAGCTATATATTAATTTGTTCTAAAAGGGAAAAAAACATGAACAGGCAATAACGTGGCCTTGTCGGCCTTCGTGGCTCAGTTGGTTAGATATCTGACTGCTAAGCCAAAGGTCCCGGGTTCGATTCCCGGTGGAGACACAGTTTTGATTGTGTTTTCAGTCTGGATCTGTGAGACGATTTATTTCGTAAGTCTCCAGAATGTGGCAACCTGTTATTGGGTGCGTGTCAAATATGTGACATAGTACCTGTTAGTTGTCCGAGTAGTAATATAAAATATGAATAAGCTATGACAATAGTCGAAGTTATAAAACTCATCTCTGATTGTACTACATAAAAAAAAATATGAACAGGCTTTACAATAGTATTAATATGAACTGGTGACTGAAGTTTTAAACCTAATCCGCATTAGGAATGGGATAACAACAATAACACTGTTGTTGTACAATTGTTGTTGTATGTAAATATATTTATTTTGTAAAATGTGTCAGTTTTAATAAGTACCTATTTAGATAAATAAATGAATAACTATTAATCCAATGGAGCCAGGTTCGTATACTTGCACGAGCATTTGCTTATGTACATATATTTCAAGGATATTTTTAATCTAATAAAATATATCGACCAGTTGTTGACCATCTTTAAAATATCACACTCATAATAATCCATATAAATTGTTTTATTAACCCAAAAAATGGATATACCTATTCATCAACAATAATTTAATCTCAGCATTGAATTTTTCAAAATTAATTCAAGGATTTTATAAAAAACAAATAAACTTCACGTGCATAAAATAAAATCGATAAACATAAGTAAATTTATCGAATGTTAAATTGGCTAACGAATACAATAAACAATGTATCCATGACAAATTTATCAAAATATAATTTATTAAATGATTACATTTTATTTTAATACAAATTTTATGTTCTATAATAATATTTATAAAAACATATGCAATAAATATTTAATAATTTGTTTCAAATTCATTGTATTTTATAATTAACCCGTCCTTTGAAGGGAAAGAAAAATGAATAAAAACATTTAATTAATCAATCATTATTAAAAAAAAAAAAGTTTACAAATAATCAACAATTGTACATCCTGAACGGATGGTAGGCACCGAAGGGACTGAAGGGCTGAAAGGACTGAAGGGCTGAAGGGCTGAAGGGCTGAAGGGCTGAAGGGACTGAAGGGACTGAAAGGACGGAAGAGACTGAAAGGACGGAAGGGACCATTTTTAATTTTACAGGCAATATGAATATTGCCGAGTTTCGCTATAATATACAAAATTTTATATTATTTGACAATCTCAAAACAGCTCAATTGAAAACAAATTGAAATATAATGTATATTAATTTATAGGAAACTGGGAAAATCAGGCACCTTTACGAACTATCATCGGGTGATTTACGTAATCACTTTAAGAACTTGCGCAACGTTCACCAATAATGCCATTTTATGCAATCATATTTTTTATAATAAAAAATCCTTACCATAAGTTAATAAACCGATGTTTGAAAAAAAAAATCATTTTTACATACATACATATTATCACGTCATGTACCTGTTATTGGGGTAGATAGATAGAACTGAGCGCCATATACTTTTGTATTTGCATGAATTCATCGCCTCACTATCATTTATAAATTTACGTCTGATATTTTCGCTTCTAATGTTTTGTATTGATAAAAATGAACGTTTTTTATTCCTTTTTATATTGTATAGGTATTGTATATATATTTTATTAGAAGTAAAAAATACATTTTCTAACACCTAGTATAATCGAAAGAATACAAACAATGTTAAAGAAAAAAACAAGTTTACATAGTATGACTCATAATAAACAAGAAAATATTGCAATATCCATACACAGAAAACAAAGGAAGCAAACGATATTACGATTTTTAAAGATAAGATTTTTTCTTTATGTTTACAATACCTAGGAAACGAAAGACGAAAAGCGACAAGACCAGATGCTTCCTTCAGACATTCTGACAAATCATTATACAGTTGATGTACTTTGTGATACACATTATTTTGTGTACCTGCCAGGTTAGACTGAGGCAGTTTAAAGTCCCGCCGACTTCTCGTGTGGGTGTGAACTTCAAAATTATAAAGAACATTTTTTATTAAGCTATCATTCCTTCTCACTATTCTTTTTTAGCCTCCCCTCCACTGCTGGATGTAGACCTCTTCTAGTAAGTTCCACTTTTTCTGTAACGGTCATTCCTCGTCCGCCCTTTTCCAGCGATAGGTATGAGGTCATCTGACCATTTTTTCTGAAGGCTCGTCTGCTTCCAGCGGCTTCCACCTCTGAACTATGGGTCTCCGTATCCCTGTTTCTTACATATATTGACACATGACAAGCCCATTGCCATTTCAGCCTAGCAATACGGTCAATTATGTCGGTAAATTTCGTCCGTCATCTTATTTCTTTATTTCTAATTTTGTCCCAAGACTTTCATGCAATATATGTAATGGTGACAGGAAAATTATTCGAAAAACAATTATTCGAATGCTCAATTTTACGAAAATCAATTTCACGAATGGCAATTATTCGAATCACATTTTTTCGAAAAACAATTTTCCGAACACACAATTATCAAAATTTACAATTGTTCGAATTTTTATGACGTCATGTTGGTAGCATTGTGAGAGAAATAAACCATAGATTTTTATTATAATATACTAAATGTCGTAGTTAGCAAATTTTGTATGAATCGAAAACAAATGACTCACTTTTTGCACGGAGTACTACATCTTCATAGTATATTATGTATAATAAAAATCTATGGAATAAACAACATGGCGACGCACCGCGCTGTCCGATATCCTAGGATGTACACCTATTTTTTAAACCTAAACCTACAAAACTTTGGTGAACATAATATGTTGGTTAGGTTTGTTTGTAGTTATAATTGCGACTGGCGTGAGCCAGTTGCATTATATATTGAAAAAAGTAACTATAATATTAAAGTAAAATAACTAAATTGGTGTGAATACTAGATAAACACAAACTGGTGTACAAACTAGGCTATCCCGCGCTGTCAAATATCAGTTATTAAAATGTGCAAACATACGTACCCAATAATAATACTACAAGTAATAATAGTCTTCATCGAATATATTTTACTGGCAACAAATATGTCAAAGGAGGCAACATAATGACACAAAAATATATTAAATTCGGTTAATTGGTTTTCCAACAAATGTTAGTTCGAATAATTTGCTTTCGGACAATTGTCATTCTGATAACTGATTTTCGAAAAATTGTTATTCGTACAATTGCGCATTCGAACAATTGTGTTTCGAAGAATTTTCATGTAATCATATGTAATCTCTCTTCCATGAAACGTTGTGTGTATTTTAGTTTTTATATAGCACCAAGGCAGAGATTGGCGGACAATGTTACTCGAGATCTGAACGTGCTGAATTCTTGTGATGCCTGGGAGTCCACTGCAGCTGACAGGGAGGCTTGGAAAGCTATTGTTCAGGAGGCTAAAACTCTACCGGTGTTGTATGGCCATCGGAAGTGAGTAAGTAAGTAAGTATAGCACCCATTGGCTGTCAATAATACAGTTTCCATAAAAATTCAATGTTTTTTTAATTTTTTTTTAATCAGAAATTTATAAACATCTATAAGTTATGTAGATTGACTGCGACATACATATCTTTGTACTTGCCAAGTATTGTTGCTGTCGACTGCAGGTATAATATTTGGTAGGACCGCTGTCGGTCCGCTGTTTTGTAGGTACCTATGTATTATTTTTTTGAGTGTTCATAAATAAATATTCAATAACACATATCCGCAATATCTCAGGAGTATATCGGCAATGACGCAGTGATAAGAGGCATAGAATACCTAACTCCTTTGTCCCTCCTCACTGCCCCCAATCCCCACACATCCCATTATCATTTGCATGTTTATATTTTGAAATACTTATGGTCTTCGTCGTTTATTTATTTTTGTATTTTATTTCAATTTAACTTACGCTACTATTTATATATGTTTTAATAATTTTATATTATGATATAATGTAATGTATGATGAAGGAACTATTTTGGCAAATATTTTACTTTCATTGTTGTTGTTGACAATTTGCAGTTTCCCCCTAAAATCAGATAAATAAATAATGACTGAAAACACAAAAAAACCTGTGTCACCACCGGGAAATGAATTCGTATCTTTAGGCACATGAGTCGGGTGTCTAATGAACTGAGTCACGAAGACCAAAGATTTTTTTAATAATAAATTTGAGTAATTTTTTAAAGTTAATTTTTAATTTATATCTATGTACCTACGTATACTCACTTACTTACTTTGCGTATGGGATCGGCTTTATCTTCACCGCGAGGGTTGCGTCCTGGTGTCACGTTAGATTATATTCGGAAGCTCGCCGACATAAGCCAGTTCACCGCTTCCGAGTCAGCCGCATGTAGTTCCTCCAGTGAACCGGGGAATGCATAAAGATGGCATTCTCCCACCAAGTGTGCCACCGTCTGCCTTGTAGCTCCACATTCGCAGTTTGGTGTTTCCCTCTTGCCCCACTTCCAAAGGAGGTAGTTACAACAGCCCTGCTCTGTGCGGATTCTGTTTAGCCGCACCCATGCTTTACGAGGCAAGCCGAAACCAGGGACTCGTACAGTTGGGTCTGGAATCAGGGATTTGTTGCAAACTTCCGCCCTTTCCCAGAAAAAAAAACATAAAAAATCGTATACTGAAAAAAAAACATAAAAAATCGATAATTAAAATACAAAGTAAAATTATGCATGCTAGTTTGAGAAATATAATAATAAATGGAAATTGTAATTATATAACAAGAAGTAGTAAAAACAACAACAAATTAAAAATCAATATCGAAAAAAATAATCTGATCGGTATAGGCAGAGTGAACGGAACATTACACGTTCCTACTTCGATGTACATTATATCATCATTTCCTGCCCCTCTATACCAGTTCATCCGGGGTCGGGCCTCCTAATCATCAGTCGCCATGATCTGCGACTCTGCGTCGTCTCCTGTGGGACACCTTGTGCCGCCAACTCCCTCTCGACACTCGTCCACCATGTCGCCGGCGGTCTGCCTCTTCCTCGTGGTTTTGAGGGGATACCGAACACAGTTTTAACGGAGTAGGTATCCTCCCTTCGCATGACATGGCCATACCATCGTTGTCTGCCCTCTTTCAGTTTCTCCTCTATTGGGGCTACCTTAAAAGATCCTCTGATGTACTCGTTGCGAACTCTATCAAGGCGTGTCACACCACCTGCCCAGCGCAACATCTTCATTTCAGTCGTGTGCAGTTGTTGTGCGTGCTTTTTTAATATTGTCCAGCACTCAGATCCGTATAACATTGCAGGTCTTACGACTATTTAGTATATTTTGGCCTTAGTTTGGATAGGCATTCTTTTGTCGCATAGTACGCCAGAGAGAGGTCTCCACTTCAGCCACGCCACATTGACGCGGTGGTTGACATCCTCGTTCACCTGGGCATCTGTCGTCAGCATGGATCCAAGGTATTTGAAGTGCGACACTTTGGGTAGCTTTATGTCATTATCCAGAAGTATATCTCGTTAGTATATCTATATTCGATGTACAATATATACGTAGCATTATTTATATCCATGAATGTTTGCATTGATACAAGTGAATGGGAATCGTTTCTCTCTGTCAACCCCGTAAGGGACATTTATTTATTTATTTATTTAATATACAGTTACACCAACAGAACACTGAACAACACAAACAAAGAAATCATGAAACAAAAACATAAGAATCTCCAGTAAGGACTTTTTGTTGTTGAGTGACTCAGCGACGAATTATATTTTGAACATTGACATTAGACCTTGACAAGCAAGCCTAATTGTGCTATTATTTTATTATTTTTGTTTTTTTTTTTACTATTATTTTTGTATCTAAACTTTGTTTTGTTATGATGTGTATGTGATTGACCCATACGATAAATAAAGAAATAAGTAAGAATCTCCAGTGCTCCAATAACAGGTATCTCCCCCATGGCTATTGTGTAGAGTTTGGTAGGTACAATCAACGTCTCCTGAGCATTCAAATTAGAACAAAAAAGACATTACTTTGCACAGTTTAAAAGAAAGTTTAAAATACACATATACATATGTATGTAACCCTATACCACCATGCCAACCCCATAAGGGACATGGCATGGTGGTATGATTTTACATCCATGTATTGTTTCATACAGATTTTCATAGTATGCATTTTAAACTTAAATGTGCCGGGTAAAAAATGTGTCGGGTAAATGATCCAGAGTATGTAAGACCAATGTGCAGATGGTAACGGTGGTGAGGCAGGATATGCTTAGTAGCAGAGTTACCCCAGAGGATGCGCCGAACCGAGGACATTGGAAGCGTTAGACGCAGAAAGCAGCAGACCTTGCCGTCATGTTGTACAATTGCTGAGGAAAATATGAAGGAAGAAGATCATTTTGAATATATTTATTTCTTAAACCTCATGTACAATAATACCCCCTATTCAGTAACTATTGTAACTAAAATAGGAACCTTCTAAAATTAAAGATTTCAGATAAACGGTCTTATTTCAGCGTTATAAAATATAAACTTGGACTAATTGGAATAAGAACGTACCTATATTGGCCGGAACGTTCTTAAAAAGTTATTGAATTAGACGTATTATGAATAATTCAGTAACTTTTTTAGAACATTGGGGGCCAATATAGGTACGTTCCTATGCCATTTTATTGATATTTTATAACGCTAAAATAAGACAGTAAATCTAAAATCTACAATTTTAGCATGTTCCTATTTTAGTAACAATAGTTACTGAATAGGGGGTAATGTGAACCTATAATGACGGGTTTGTTTCTTCCAACCAACCAATGCAACGTGAGGCTATTCATAGTGTAGTGGTAGGTATATTCAATTTATATTAAATAACAAATAGAAATAAAAACACGTATCATTATTAAATATTAATACAAAGCAACAATGAGAGAGAGAGAGAGAGAGAGAAAGGGAGAGGGAAAGAAAAAATAAAGTTAATAATTCTATCCTAAAAACTATTTCCTTAGTGTCGTACACCGTATTTCGTAGGTATGTACAAATTTGTTTGATTTGTATGTACAAAATGACGAATTTTCACACTAATAAGACTAGATTACGATGATCTTATTATTATTACAACATATTATGAATATTTCTCTTTGTTGAGATACTGTTTCCTACTCGTAAACCACAGCTCAATACATATCATGTACGAATTTTTCATAATATTATGCTAAAATCAATTTTATTACTTTACGCCTGTATATCAAATAGTATAACTAAAGTGTTATAACGTATTTTTAAAATTGCCAGCTTTCAGGCGTTCTATTTTCACGGGTATTATTGGCTGTGAAATTTTTGACTATGGAGTACGATACAAAATGAACGCAGTATTAATTGCTAAGAGAAAATCATATTTATTTTATTAGTTTATTTATATATTTATTTTAGGTGTTGGGCGCTATATATTGTAGATCCGGTCCGTCAATAATTTTATCTATAAAGCGGATATTTTTGCTATACATTGACCTTTTAGTGTGTATATCTCATTTCAGTAACATATCAATTTGTTAATTATAATTAATTATATTAATAATAATTAATATATTTATACACAATTATTACTAACTACTTTGATTAAACGTTCATATTGCAATGTTTTATGCTAAATTAATTCAAATCAATCTGGTTTATTGATAAATCTATAACACGAGGTGACAATACTAGAGGTTAAAACAATTGATTTATTTATTTACAACAAATTATATTATTTTTTACAAACCGCCCTCAGCAATACTTTCTTCTTCTTCTTCTCAACCTTTGAATCTGTCAGTATATATTCGTAAATCGTGTACGCACACGCACGCACACACAAACGTACGCACGCACGGACGCACGTACGTACTCATGGGCGGACTTACACTAAAATCGCACTTTTTTTATCCCTTATTTTGATATTTTGTTTTATTTATTTTATTAAAACAAAAAAACAAAAGTTTATAATAATATTAATAATGGTATATTAAATTACGAATTATGTTATATACCTTTCTATGGCTTTTTTTAGCAGGAATAATTTGTTTGGTAAAATATTAAGCAATTATTGAAGGTGTTACTATTGCCGTGCAGAGGGTGTCTTTATGAGGAGCTCGACTTCTGGGATCGAACCAGTTGATCGGCTAAATACTTCTGCGTGTTCTTTAACCATGCACGACTGTAACCGACAATAGAATTGGGTATTTAAATAGACATATAAATAAGAACTCAAAGATTAAAACTTACTGGATTTATTCACAAAGTTATTTACACATGATACTGGTATTACACGAAGATTATAAATATTAAAACTCAATAAATTTAAACGACTACAGGAACGTGGCTGGGTCGTAACGAATTCCGGTCAGGGGAGAAGCTGGTAGGCAGGAACGAACTTGAATGCCGATGAACGGTCCGTTGCGTCTATTATAGCTGGCGTGACGTCACCGATTGTGCGCGCGCCGATTTTCCGAAATGTGATAGGTCTTGCCATACACTCCCTCACCAGTCCGGAAGACGGTACAACTATGGCCTCTGAATCCCTGAGTCTCTGTAACATAAAAATAAAAAAATTCAAAGTATTTGTTTTTAAAGGTATACATAACTCTTATTGTTCTAAGTGTATGCTAGACATCTTACATTATTGTTAAATTATGTCTGCATCATTAAGTTTATCAAAGCTAATTGTTCCATAATTACTGATAACTAATTCTGTTATCTAAAATACAAACAAATATTGGTTAAAAATACAAACTTTACGATAACTTTACATTACTTATTGTGGACAAAATCATTCCTTAATTGAATGTATGTTTGTTCAAAATATTTTAAATAAACACTAAAACAAAACTATAATAATAAACTTTAAGTTTTAACGCTACTCTGAATATATTGAGTGCTTATGAAAATAATACAAAGTGCAGAAAAGAAATAATAACTTTAAGTACATCGCTACTCTATTAATATTGAGTGCTTGTGCAATTGACATTACCTGAAAATAACAATATGTGCGTGAGTCAGTTCACTATTAAATAAGAATGCACTTTTGTTGGTATATGGAATGTGTCCTTATGGTATAATTTTGTTTACAAATAATACAATTAAATATGACACTTGATATAGATTAAATTTTTACATACTTAGGTATTTAAGAAGCTGTGCATTATTACATTCTCTTTTCATTTAAAAAAACTATAAATACACGTTTTATTTTAAATTCTACTTCTTAATACTCATAATGAAAATAGAAACTTGTTACATAATATATATTCAAATAAGTTAATAAGCTATATAGAGTGGTAAGGCTAAATCATCATAAAATAGAACATTTTCACTCTTAAAAAGGATAAATAATCTTTGCAATGTCTATACATATCAAATATGTTTCTTTTATATGAGGAAAATTTTATATATTAATTATTTAATTTGAGTTACTGATTTCAAAGAAAATTGCTCCAAAACATTCTTAATAAATAGATAAATTGGACGTTTTGATAAACGTCACGTTTGTGCTTTTATGCTTATAAGCGACTTACATGAATCGTTTTTTTTACATAAGTATATACGTCATTTACAAATGAATAATTTTAGTTTCTGTAGCAAAATCGTGCTGGAAAATGAACTCTTCTTCCTGCCTTAGTCACAGTGTGGGGTTGCCGGAGAGAAGATCTTAAACAAGTGGCATCATGATTCTGCGATGGTGTCATCTGGCTTTGCTGTGTGAGCGTTGTTTGATGATTACTCGTCTCTGTAGAGGGGTTGAGGTCATCGTTTATGAAGAATGCTGGCTTCAATCGATCCATTGAGATTTTCTTCGGTTTTTCATTAATAATGATTATTGCAGTTTTTTCATCCATCTCTTGCACCTTGTAGGGTCCGTCATAGGGTCGTTGAAGAGGTCTGCGGACTGCGTCATTTCGCAAGAAAACGTACTGGGCATCTTTCATTTGTCTGTGTATGAACGTCTTCGTCTTGTTGTTATTGGAGTTTGGGATGGGACGAAGTTCTGACATCATCTTCTGCAACTTGTGTCCATACGTGTCAGGTTCCTCTGTGGGTGAGCTTTCAAAAAAATCACCAGGCAGCCTGAGGGTGGTTCCATAGGTCATCTGTGCCGGTGTAAATTCTGAGCCTTCTTTGATTGCTGAACGAAGACCAAGCAGTACCAGTGGTAGGGCGTTCGTCCAGGAGGTATTGTTAATCGTCATCAATGATGTCTTTAAGGTACGATGCCATCTCTCTATAATTCCGTTGCACTGAGGATGGTAAGCAGTAGTTCTCTGATGTCTCACGCCAAGTTTGCTGGTTAACTTGTTGAATAAGTTGCTTTCGAATTGACGACCTTGATCTGTAGTGATTGAAGAGGGTACGCCGAAACGGGCGATCCAATTTAGCATCAAAGCGTCAGCGACTGTTTCTGCTGTCATGTCTTTAAGGGGAACTGCTTCTGGCCATCTG
Source organism: Molanna angustata (assembly GCA_963576475.1). Lineage (NCBI taxonomy): Eukaryota > Metazoa > Arthropoda > Insecta > Trichoptera > Molannidae > Molanna > Molanna angustata. Next base: position 12,815,482 of record OY754986.1, on the reverse strand, counting down.
GTGTATCTATCTATGATTGTTAGCAGGTATGTGTATTCTTTTGAAGGAGGAATGGGGCCAACCAGGTCCAAATGAATATTTTTGAATCTCCCATCTGGTGCTTTATACTGCTGTAACGGTGTAATGGTGTGACGGTGTACTTTAGATGCTTGGCAGTCAATACAATTGCTTATTACATCTTTGACAGTCTTTTCCATGCCAGGCCAAACATATCTCTGCTTCAATATTTTAAATGTTGCGTTGCTGCCGGGATGACTTACTTTATGGAGTGTTAAAATGACTTCCTTTCTCATTGACTCGGGAACAAATGGTCGTATTACGTTCGTCGAGAAATCGCACCATAACATTTTATTGGTGCCAGGTACCAAAATTTTCTTTAATTGCAGTGATGATTTTTCATGCATTTCCATCATTACACTTTCCTTCTCCTGCTCTTGCGCCATTCGCTGATAATCAATATGTGATGTGATTTGTATTTCGGCAACTCGAGATAATGTGTCTGCGACTATATTGTCCTCGCCGGAAATGTGTTTAATGCTTGTAGAAAATTGGCTGATAAAGTCGAGTTGTCTTTCCTGTCTTGGTGAGTTTACTTTATTTTTTGTGAAGGCGAATATTAGTGGCTTGTGATCTGTGAAGATAGTGAAGTTTCTACCCTCTAATTGTTGTCTGAAATATTTCACTGCTTCGTAAATAGCTGTCAGCTCTCTGTCATAAGTACTATATTTTAACTGTGGATTATTGAATTTTCTTGAGAAAAAAGATATGGGTTGCCATGCTCCATTTTTCATTTGCTGCAAGGAGGCACCCATTGCTGTATCGGAGGCGTCGACCATAATTGATATTTCGGCTGTGGGGTCAATATGTACTAAAAGCGACGCTTGTACCAGGTCGTTTTTACATTTTTCAAAGGCCTTGGTTAACTCTTCTGTCCATTGAATTTTCCTTTTGTCGTTTTTTGTATAACCTTTTAACTGATCAAAAAGTATCTTTTGGGTCCCAGCTGCGTTTTGTAGGTACTTCCTGTAAAAATTTATCATCCCCAAAAATCTTCGAAGACCTTTTGCGTTGGTTGGGGGTTCAATTTTGGTTATCGCTTCAACTCTTTCCTTGATTGGGGAACTTCCATTCTTGTTGATCTTATAACCAAGGAATTCAATTTCTTCTTCTCCTAATTTACATTTGTTTAGGTTGATAATTAGACCATTTTTAGATAGCCTTTCGAACAATAAGTCTAGGTGTTTTTCGTGCTCTTCCATGTTTTTGGAGGCAACCAGGATGTCGTCAATATAAGTGAATACGAATTCCAAATCTCTGGTAATATTATGAAGGTACCTTTGGAAACTCTGAGCTGCGTTAGAAAGTCCGAATTGCATTACTAGAAATTCAAATAATCCAAATGGGGTTATGATAGCGGTCTTTGGAATGTCTTCTTCTTCTACTCGTACTTGGTGGTAAGCTCTGGTTAAATCTATTTTGCTGAAGATCTTCGCATCGTGAAGTTTATGTGCGAAATCTTGTAGTTGAGGTATTGGATACTTGTCAGGTTTGGTGATTGAATTCAGTTTGCGATAATCACCGCACGGACGCCAATTTCCATCCGATTTCCTGACCATATGTAGGGCGCTGGACCAGTTGCTTTTGGATGGTCGGCAAATGCCTTGTTCGACCATATAAGAGAATTCCTTTTTAGCAATCTCCAATTGAAGTGGATTGAGTCTCCTGACTTTGGCTGTGACTGGAGGTCCCTTCGTCTGGATGTGGTGAGTAACGTTGTGTTCTATGCGCTTTGGGTTCAAATCTGCGCGAGTGATATTTGGGTACTTCTCAATTATTTTGTAAAATTTTGATGTGGAATGAACAGTGGCAATATTCATTATACTGGTTTTGTAGACGATCCCTCTAGTTGACATTCCTGTAGCTTTGTCAATCAATGTTTTCCTTTTAATATCCACTAAAACGTCGTAATATTCCAAAAAATCAGCTCCTATTATGGGTTTTGTGACATCTGCGATGATAAACTTCCATTTGTGACTCCTTCGTAGTCCCAAATTCAGGTTGATTATTTTGTGCCCATAACTAGGTATTACAGTACCATTTGCTGCATAAAGTGGAGTGACGATGCTATCTGTTGAAATTATTGATTTGTCATTTCTGAAATATCTAGGTATTACTGAGATTTCAGCTCCAGTGTCTACGAGATATCTAATTCCTGTTACTAATTCTGTAATGAAGAGACGATGTTTCAACTGCGACTGGGACGTCTCGCACACCTGCCGCAATTTTAGTTTTCCTGATCGTTGAATTTACATGGTGCTATGCAGTTAAATGCTTTTGTTCCGAATTTTTGGTGTAGATGGCAAATGTCTTCTCTTCTATAATTGTTGTTTTGCTTCACGTTGTTGTTATTACTCTTTCTGTTGTCATAGTAATTTTTCTGATTCCTATTTTGGTGATTATTATTGTAGTTTTGGTATCGATTCCTGCTTGGAGAACGCGATCTTGAACGATTCCTCCAATTATTATTATGTTGAGGTCTTGACTGTGTTCTTGATTGTCTATGATCAATTTCCAATCTGACGATCTTGTCTGTCAATAGTTGAATTTGTTGCTGCATGCTGTGAAGTAAGCTGTTAGTGACTAAATCACTCTGGTGAGCTTGACTACTTGCTGATGTGGATGGTGAATTAATGGACTGAATTTCTGTTCTTTCGTTTACTTCCAAGATCCGATCGGCCGTTTGCGCGAGCACGCTGATGTCGTTTGTAATTATTGCCGAGATTATTTCCTGTACTCTATGTGGTAATCTTTCGATCAAAAGTCTTTTAAGAAGTGCATCATTCGCTAAGGTTGGTCCTGCAAGGCTCTGCATGTGACGAAGTAAATGTGAAGGCTTCCTATCACCAAGCTGTACTCCATGTAGAAGTTGAGAAAGTCTTTTCTCTTCAGATTCCTGAAGGCGGTTTAATAAGGTTTCTTTCAAATGTTGGTATTTATCCTTTGTTGGTGGATGACGTCAGCCACACATGAGATTGTATCGGGGTCCAGTACTCCCAAGATGTGTTGATATTTTGTTTCGTCTTTGGTGATCCTTGCAGAATTGAACTGGGCTTCCACCGTTATAAACCATAGGTAGATTTTGTCCTTCCATACTGTGGGTAATTTTATGTTCGCTGCGAAAATTTCGTTTCTTGATTCATCTGATGTTTGTTGATATGAAGCTCTGTCAAATGTATTCGTGTTGTCCTTGTTCTCCGTTGCCATGATTACAATTCAAATTAAAAGATGAGAATATTTTTTTAAAGTTACCACTGTTCAAAGCTTGCTTGACTTTTGAAACATAAATGTGAGAAAATTTAAAATTGTTATGCTTTGAATTTTTGGAAAAGAAAAAAAATTAATCCAATTTTGCTACTAAATGTTTTGTTTAAAATTTGATGCACTACCTATATTCTTTTTAAAATTATTAAAGTATAATTTTTTTAAAAAAAAAATGAATATCGATAAAACTTTTGTATAAATAAATAAAATTTTTGAATAACAATAAAATTTATTTGTAAAACTTAAGTATTTTGTTCAAATTATTCGCGAAAAAATATTTTACGATTATTTTTTTTAAAGTTGGAATTTTCTAAATCCCATATGTATATTATTTATGATTAAATTAATAAATGGAAATTATCGTTTTTTATTATCTGTACACATAATTGATCTTAATTTCTTGCTATATTATTAAATGGTTACAGTCAAATAATAATAAAATATTTTAATAATCGTTCTGAAAATACAGTTCATTAATATTTGCACAACATTAAAAATATATACGGAGTATTGTACTGCGCTATTTCCGTTTAGCTTAACTGCGTATAATTAAAAGGGCGGGTTTTTTGTATCCTTTTTCCCACTGACAGTAGCTACTAGTATTTATTTTTGCGGCGTATATTATTTGGTGAGAATAATAATAATAATACTGCTCGCACTATGCGACGACGATTTGTCGCTAGGCGAATTCGACTATCGTCTATGTTTATATTATAAATTCAATTTTCAACAACAAAATAATTAGGTATTGTTCAAACTAAATAAAAATTTCACTTAATTTAATGTAAAATAAAAATGTTACAATGATTATTGATGTTTTTAATCAAATAAAAATTAAATTAAGTTAGTTTTACGATTTAAATTTGAATTTAGCAATTTTTATTTCAGTAGGTATTCAAAAAAACAAATTATACTTTACTGCAACGGCTTTTTTAAATGAATTTAAAATAAGAATGACACACTAAATAGTAACAATATTACTTAGCTTGTTGAATTTCTTTTTAATCTTTTCTCTGGTTTTTGCTCCTTTTATTTCACATTTAGTTTTTCATCCAAGTTTGATTATCGTTTTTTTTTTCTTTGTTCCCTCTTTTTTTAATAGTTACAGCTTTCAATCAAAATGATTGGGTTTTTGCTTTTTGCTCCAATTCGATGTTTCATATGAAAGAAAAAACACAAGTAATTAGTACATATAATTACGATAGTGTAATTTGTAATTTGTGAGAACACTATTTTTTACAAAAAGAAACTGATTTTATGTTACAATTGGTCACAATGAAGATTTATAAGTTATTTAAAAATTGTAAGAATAAGAATGTTAAAATGATTTCTTTCAATTTTTTTTAAAAAAACACTGATTTTTCTTTTTTAAATTGTTAAAATGTTTGTGCGAACTGCACCAAATTCACACAATATTACTTCTTTTAGAATGTTAAAATATTACAATAAAATACGATTAAAATGCGATAAAATAAAATAATAGTTGTTCATACAACAATTTTTTTAAAAAATAAATACCATAAGGTATGACATGTACTACATTTTATTATTACGAAGATTCATTATAAAAAAATAACGCTTAATCACGGGGCCTTTTGCGTTGGAAAAATTTAAATTATTGTCAAAATTTACACATACCTTTCACGGTATTTGGCTGTCCGTGATGATCCAAATCCGTCCCTGCCACCGCTTCGAGAGAATAATTACACTTATTTATTGCCTACCCAATTCTACTGTCCGCGATGTATATAAAAACGAACGGAAAAAAATAGAGCGTACTACTATGAGGAAAAAAAAATAACTAATGACCATACCAATGTTATTTATCAATGTTATAAATGACTTTAAAGAAATGTATATGTAATTTGGAGGAATAATATGTAACAAAACAATTTTTTACTAAAATATGCTAAAAATTCAAACAAAAATACATTAAAATCGTCGTGAGTCACCAATGTTACTATTGCCGTGCAGAGGGTGTCTTTATGAGGAGCTCGACTTCTGGGATCGAACCAGTTGATCGGCTAAATACTTCTGCGTGTTCTTTAACCATGCACGACTGTAACCGACAATAGAATTGGGTATTTAAATAGACATATAAATAAGAACTCAAAGATTAAAACTTACTGGATTTATTCACAAAGTTATTTACACATGATACTGGTATTACACGAAGATTATAAATATTAAAACTCAATAAATTTAAACGACTACAGGAACGTGGCTGGGTCGTAACGAATTCCGGTCAGGGGAGAAGCTGGTAGGCAGGAACGAACTTGAATGCCGATGAACGGTCCGTTGCGTCTATTATAGCTGGCGTGACGTCACCGATTGTGCGCGCGCCGATTTTCCGAAATGTGATAGGTCTTGCCATAAAGGGATTAGTACGTAAGAGTTACATGTCTTTTTTTTTTTTTTTGCAACGTTCACCAATTATGCCTTTTTAATGAGATCCCTATCAATTCAATTTTGAAAGTTCTATATATTGTAATACTGAAATTCTTTTCGCTTGAAAATAAGGAATTTTTACTACAGCCATCTATGGGTGAAATTATGAACAACAATATTATTTTTTTTTATTTATTTTGTTTTATTTACTTCATCTCTATTGAGATAATTAAAAATCTGTTAAAAAATATCTTTGACTCCCAACAGGGAAAAAAATCCAATGTTTGCGCATATGCAATAATAAAAATATTCGATGTCTTATTTGTATTTTTGCTTATTTTCTTTTAAAAATTGTATGCATGTAGGTACTGTGTGCTGTCTATTGTAAAATAAAATAAAATAATAATAAAATATAAAACAGATAAAAAAACAAGATCGAATTACACTTTTTCGTGAATATGATGATAAATATGTAACTTTGGTGTTTTTTTATGCCGTACCTATCAGGGGGCAAGTCTGGTCCAACCGGCGAAATCAAAACCCGCGTGATTACACGTATCATGGATAAAATTATCATATGGAGATCTAAGACATCTAAAGATATTATAGAACTACATATTATAATTATATCCATGATATGGGTAATCGGGAGGGTTTTGATTTCGCCAGTTGGACCAGACTTGTCCCCCTGGTTTGGTATCATGATCTCAGAGAGACGGACATAATCCAATCTGTGAAGAAATACTCATTAATAATAATAATAATAATGGACACTTCCTTGCACCCTGCGCAAGCGGCGAGTTATTGCCGTATGGCAAATTGTTCCAACTAAACAGTGTTTTCAGCCCAGAGAAGCAATATTTGCGTGATAAATAAATTTAAATAAATTTCTCCTCTGCTGGGAATCGAACCCAGGACGCTCGCACAGAAACCGAACGGCTTACCATCTGTGCCACTCATTATTACTGTTTTTTTTAAATATGGACTTGAAAATATATTTTATTCGTATAAATATGTACCTACCTACCCGTGATAGATATTTGCTCACGAAAAGGTACATTATTTGACATTTCAATAGTTGAAAAAATTTGTCAAAAAAATTCAAAATAACACAATAAAACATACAAAAGCTGATTATTTTTATCCGTCGAAAACCGTCACTGGTTGTGAATAAAATAATGTGCAGAGAATTTATCATTTAAAACATTCTAGTTTTTGATTGATACCTACCTAATCTGCCAAAAAAACATCCACATATGTAGGTACATATTACTAAATTCAATGTTTTTTCATGAGCACAGTGGAAGTTCATAATCATAAAGTAAATATTAAATTTATTTATAAAAACACCGTATTAATCCACAATGAGTACAATTTAATGAGCCTAAGCGCTTTCGCTAAGCAAAACTAGCATCTTCAGAGGCACAATTTATAGGTAGGTAAGTACTATAAAAATAATTAAAGAATGTATAAATTGTGCCTCTTTTTAGTTTTATAAATAAATTTAATATTTATTTTATAATAACATATTAGGTACTCACTTAAATATTTTGGTGGGGAATGAATTTTAATTTTGTTTAAATAAGATCATCGTAAACTTTTCTTTGTGTGAATTAAGATTTGTCATTTCATCTCAAATAAATTTACAGATTTACATACCCAAGGCCGTAGCCATAAAATAATTTCGGGGGGGGGGGGTTTAGCTTAGTGGAACAGTAGAAACAAGTCTCCCCGCGAGCGTATCCCCGTGCGAGTACCAAGCGAGCATAAAGCACAGTCATACATAATAAAAATAAAAGGAGGTAGGAAAATTTGTTTGTAGTGATTTTGACTATTATATTTTGTATAACACCATAGTGAAATGGATGCACTATATGTAACCGCAGTCTCATTGTTACTCACTAAAGAAATATCTTCTTTTTTCATTTCGGGGGGGGATCAATCCCCCTTGACCCCCCCCCCCCCCCCCCCCCCCGGCTACGGCCTTGTACATACCTACGATATTCGGTTGTTTTGAAGTGATAAAACAATGAAAGAAGGAAGGGAAGGGGTTGAAGAGATATTGCAACGCATGTCGGGTAGCTTATTTACCTTTAGGAGGCAAGTACTGCCTCGAATTAGGCACTAGTTTGTTGCGGTAATACATTTAAAAACTTGTGTTGAATTCAAGACACGTGTCCTCCAAATGCACATGGTTTAGCAACGCAAACTATTCCTGCTAATACGTGTTCAATTCATGGCACGCGTCTTTCAATCGTACACAGGTTTATAAATTTTACCATGCGTATTGATTGAGCGTTACAAGGCTGTGTTAGAGCCATTTTTTGTGTATGATTGTTTTCGTTTTAATAGATTAATCTACACAAATCTACATTATATCATAAAACTTCGTTAAGACATTTTTTTGTATGAGATTGGTCCAAAAGAACTGTGAATAATTGTTTTTCGAATAATTTTCCTGCCACCAATAAGATTACATGAAAATTTTCGAAACACAATTGTTCGAATGCGCAATTGTACGAATAACAATTTTTCGAAAATCAGTTATCAGAATGACAATTGTCCGAAAGCAAATTATTCGAACTAACATTTGTTGGAAAACCAATTGACCGAATTTAATATATTTTTGTGTCGTTTTGGCATGTGAATTTTGCCCTAAACCACTATATTTTGAGTCACTATGCGACATGTTTCGGCAGTGCTGTCCTGCCATCGACCGGCTAGTTGAGACTGAGTGTTGATGTTTAGTTTTTGGATGCGTCAGATGTGTTGGGAGGTGAGTAGAGGGGGTTGGTGGTGGACGGATTGGTGTCGAGGGTGGTGGGGGTGGTACAGGGTGGTACACCAATCCGTCCACCACCAACCCCCTCTACTCACCTCCCCACACATCTGACGCATCCAAAAACTAAACATCAACACTCAGTCTCAACTAGCCGGTCGATGGCAGGACAGCACTGCCGAAACATGTCGCATAGTGACTCAAAATATAGTGGTTTAGGGCAAAATTCACATGCCAAAACGGTTAATATGAACAACCACAAAATATCAACCGAATATTTAAACTATATTTTTGTGTCATTTTGTTGCCTCCTTTGACATATTTGTTGCCAGTAAAATATATTCGATGAAGACTATTATTACTTGTTGTATTTATTATTGTTGGGTACGTATATTTGCACATTTTTAATGACTGATGTTTGACAACGCGGGATGGACAGCCTATGTAGTTTGTACACCAGTTTTTGATTTAACACATCATGTACAGACAGTTTATCTAGTATTCACACCAATTTAGTCATTTTATTTTAATATTAAAGTTACTTTTTTAATATATAATGCAACTCGCAATCATAACTACAAACAAACCTATCCAGCCTATTTTTACCAAAGTTTTGTAGGTTTAGGTTTAAAAAATCGGTGTACATCCTAGGATATCTGACAGCGCGGTGCGTCGCCATGTTGTTTATTCCATAAATTTGTATTATACATAATATTATACTATGTAGATGTAGTACTCCGTGCAAAAAGTGAGTCGTGGAATATCGCGCGTTTGACGTTTTGGTTGGTAACATATTTCAGTTTTCCTTACATTTCAACACATACTAAATAACTTTTCTCTAAATCTAAATTAACAAAGTATTTTTTACAACAAACAAATCCGAAAACAATTCACATTAGTCTTTATTCTCTATGGAAAAATGATGTACTAAAACGTCAAAAATCCCCTGGAAAAATGCCTCACTTCGATTCATACAAAATTTGCTAACTACGACATCTAGTATATTATAATGACAATCTATGGTTTATTCCTCTCACAATACTACCAACATGACGTCATAAAAATTCGAACAATTGTAAATTCTGATAATTGTGTGTTCGGAAAATTGTTTTTCGAAAAAATGTGATTCGAATAATTGCCATTCGTAAAATTGAGCATTCGAATAATTGTTTTTCGAATAATTTTCCTGCCACCAATAATCTGTACTGTCAAAATTTGAAGACTCCAAGGAGGTATAATACTAAGAAGACTCCTAGAAACATATATTTTACTGATCTTATTTTCTTTTTCTACAATTTAAACATTAATTGCAACAATTTACAACGTAAGTTTGTTTGTTTTATTTAATAATAGGTATTTAGTAAGTGTAATTATAATACTTATTTTTACAACGTAAGTTCCTTACAGACTTAAACAAAATTACTGATCAATGCCATATAATCTGTGAACAAAATACAAACAAATGTGACAGTGACAGACGAAATGTGAGCGAAATGAAATAGCGCGCGAACTTCATGGCTATATATGTTCAATATTTAATAATTAATTGGCTTGAATTCAACACGAGATTTTAAGAGCATTAGCGCAACAAACTAGTGCCTAATTCGAGGCAGTACTTGCCTCCTAATCAACACGGAGAGGTAAATATGCTGTCAGGTACCGGCTAGTTATGAAATAATTTTCCCTTCCTTCCCTCTCCTTGGCCATGTGACTAAGAATAGAGGCAAAATTGAATCACCCGTCGAATGGTCCGCTTCCAATGGAGGTTAGTCTTGAGCACGAAGAAGGATTTCAGTGAGCAGACTTGACAAGATCGCTCCATTTGGTCTGGAATTTGTACTCTTCGGATCTTCTTTGGATCGTAAAAGCTTCTAGCCTCCCATTTCGACGAGCTTCTGCGAATCTTCTGACAATGTGTCTAAAATACTGAAGGATGCTCATAATACGATTTTTTCATAAAATGAGAAAATGTTGGGGCACATTTCAAACAATTTTGTAAATTAAAATTCACTTTATTTGAACCACGAAAGAGTTTTATTAAGGGGGTGACTGCTGCAAACGTACCTATTTTTTTTTCAATTTGATATTGCAACGTTACTACAAACCCTACCTACCTACCTATGTTTAATAGATGGATACTGTAATTGGCGTTGTAAATCATATTTTGTTTTTTTTTCATTGTAAATTATTTTATAGCTGTTGTATGCAATAAAAACAATAAAAAAACGAATCATTTTGAAAAAAATAACTTAATTAGTTTGGATATTAATAAAGAAAAATGTACCTAAACTTTTTAATTATGATCTGTATATATTCTTGTAGAAAAATAATAAACATACCCCGATTTTTGACATTTATCTAAAAATTCTAAAAAACTTTAAAGTATAGAGCAATATATTTTTTTTTAATTTATCATTTTTTTTTTCAATTAAAGAAAAACAAAATATCTGAAAAAAAAATGTTGTGACGTTGCATTCACGGATCAGGTTAAATAAATAAACAAAAAAACTTTTACTTCGTAATAGCGCTGAATGAGAAATGAATGTTCTTTTGGTTTCATTACTAAACCTGGGGGGCAGGTCTGGTGAAACCGGCGAAATCAAAACCCTCACGATTACCCATATCATGGATATAATTATTATATAGAGTTCTATATTATCTTTAGATGTCATAGAACTCCATATACCTAATAATTATATCCATGATATGGGTAATCACGAGGGTTTTGATTTCGCCGATTGGACCAGACTTGCAACCCAGAAGCATTAATGCAACGTCACGACATATTTTTCCAGATATTTTTGTCGTCTTTAATTAAAAAAAAAATGTTGCTCCACGCCTTATGGTTTATTAAAAATATAAGATAAACGTTGAAAATCGGGGTATGTCATTATTTTTCTACAAGAATTTATACAGAATATTTTCAAAAAGTTAAGGTATATTTTTCTTTCTTAATACCCAAGCTATCTAAATTATTTTTTTCAAAACGATTTGATATGAAATAATGATGGTATATCAAATTGAAAAATAGGTACGTTGGCAGCAGTCCCCCCCTTAAATGTGACCGCTTTTTTTCTCGGTATAATAATATTTGTTATTATGTATATTTTGTTGATATGACGATTTTTCAGAACCATAGATATTCTAGTATCTATTTCTATTATTACGCACGTCCTAATGTTATCTGTGTTCAACTTAATATTTTGATTATAATATTTTTTTCTCACAAGTTCAATTCTCTAGACGTAACGATTTCGTATGTAATTCAATATTAGTGTTGTTTTGTTATCAATAAAACAATAATATAAAGTAATTTTATTAGGGGACATCCACGGTTCGCTTAATAGATAAGGTTTTATTGTGCGAATCGGCGCCACTTCGTGAATTTACATTATGTTCCTATGAATTAAGTCTAATACCGTATTCACAGACAAATCTCAAGGAAAACTTAAGTCTTCGAGCTACCTTCAAGTCGAATTCGTTATTCAGAGTGAATGTGACGTTAAATACCTTGTTGAATCCTCAATAATTAAATCGAAATACAATTCTCAGGTAGAGGCGTTTACATTGTGGAAATTCATTAAAAAAAATCATTAAAATAACAATATAACTTAGTTTATTACCATTTAACGATTCGGCGGATATTTTGTGGTAGTTAATATAAACCATTTTTGAATTATAAATTTGCTATAAACCACTTGTTTTTTGAGTCACTTCGCGACATGTTTCGGAAGCGCTGTCCTTCCATCGACCGGCGTGTCGAGACTAACATGTTGAATTTGTGTGTATCTGTCTGTGAAGCGAGGGGGTTGGCGGTTGAGGGTTGGTTGGGTTAGTGGGGGGAGGGAAGTATTGTGAGGTGTTTTTGTTTTTGATGGGGAATATATTAAGTATTGGAGAAGTGTTATGAAAGGTATGGTTATGTATAAGTTTTATGCCGGAATTTATGTGTTTATGTATTTCGAGCGTTTCGTAGTTGTTAAGTCGGTAAAGGACAGCGCTTCCGAAACATGTCGCGAAGTGACTCAAAAAACAAGTGGTTTATAGCAAATTTATAATTCAAAAATAGTTTATTACCACTTATTTATTTTTATTCCACAACTAGTTTCAAGAACTACCGTTCTCTTCTTCAGGTGGGTTTAAACTAAAAACTAATTTGGGGTGGTGTGTGGCAGTGTCATGGGTTTAGCGGGAGGTGGGGGTAAGGAGGGAAGTGGGCGTTGCCCTAACGGGAACATGGATAATAATGGTGAAGTGTTGGGTTGTGTCTGGTTGTTAATTATTTTCTTGTGATTGTTTATGGCTTTGTGAATTTCTAATGTCTCTAAATTATTTTGTTTCAGTCCGTATGTATGTTTATGTAATAATTATGCGTATGTTTATGTAATAATTGTGCGTATGATTTTCTTATATTAGGTGGTTTGCATATTCTGAGAAACCGTGTCCATTTAGACAGCGTTTATGTTCTTTAATTCTAGTTTGGATTGTCCGTTCTGTTCTCCCTATGTAAATACTGTCAAAGTCCCCATATTGCAATTCATCAATTCCACTATGTTTCATATTACTTGTTTTATCTGTGTTGTTTTTCAGTATAAGTCCTATATTGTTGTCTGTATACATGGCTGGTTTTGTGTTTAAAGGAAGATATTTCTTGGAATATTTTTTTGAAATATAATTCTTTGATATTTTGTTATGCAGATATAAATAGGTTTCTTTTCTGGTGATGCCCGTTCTGCTAATTTGAAAGTGCATACACTCATTCATGTGTCACACAATAAAACAAAATGGAAGATTTTGAATACCTAAAAATAATAAATTTTCCATCCTGAGGTAGAATCAGTCTCTTCAAAACTAGTTAAACCAAGTAAATCATTCGTGGTTTGGCCAAAAATCATAATATAAATGAAATTGTTTAAAAGATGCTATCAAAGTTATATGTGCGATAACGGCAGAAGACAAACAAATTGGAGAGATGGAAATTTGAAGGAAATGGACTGTGCCAGCAGTCTTCTATCTTCTCTCCTCTCATTCTTGTCATTGGTTCAACAATATTCATCACGTTATTTGTCTTAAGTATATATGTGTCCGAATGCGGAGAAGGTATTTAAACCTTTTATAGTTATGCGCACGGCTTGATTGTTAGATTTGGTATATGTGCAAAATACCAAGTGAGTATGCAGACGGAAGTATGGCCTAATCTCGCGCAGACTTTTCAGATTATTCTTGCCACGTCTAAGGTGTTGATGTAGGTAAGAAATGGGTTTTGGTATATCAGTAAGATGAGGAAAGGTAAGGATTGGAATTATGTCATTTGCGCCAACATATACATACAATCACGCCACTTACTTTTCATTGTGCCAGACAGAGAGAACCGAGTGCCACACAATTTAGTCTTTTCATTAATTCATCGCCTCATTCACATTCACACATCCTTGCGTACACGAAGTTCATATATGGAGTATATCAAACTACACTTGTTGAAATGTGCAGAACGAGTAGACTATAAGGTATGCCCGATGGTGTTTAAGGCTTGGCTCCACACAACATTCAAGAACTGCATCAAAAGAATGTTCCAGCAGGCAGCTTATATTGAGATCATCGGGATCTGGGGGGCTACTCATGACACGTTCTTAATACGTTATAGCTTGCCTTAATCTTAAAAATGTATTAATCAGTGCTCGATTATAATCCAATCTTAATCTTTCTCTACATTTAGGTAATGATGAAAATTTGTTAATATCAACGTTTAGTATGAAATTTCCATGAAACACCTCAAAGATTGTTAAAATCTGAAGCTGATCTTAATTTTACTGTAATCAACTTCATAAATAACCCTGCTGGATCACAGAGTACCAACTCTTTAAAAGAATTGGACAGCGTTAATAAGGCGCCTTACTGTGTGAACAGGCCTTTAAAGTGCAATAAATTTCCCCTTGATTTACGTGAAACTCAGAGCATTGACACCTTTTGTAGACTTCTAAAGACTGCCTTGGTTCGTAGTGCCAATAAAAGAGCTATAGCGTCCTTGGAGTGATCTTGTGGTCGTCTGTTATCTACATAAACTTTAAACATTTTATCTTTCAGAATATTGTTCACATGGCCTTGCCAATGTATTCTTAGCCGGCTCCTAACTCTCATTCTTTCTCCTTCAGACCTATAAATTTTCTTTGTCAGTTAATTCAAAAAATATTAAAAATAGACTATTTCAAGATTTCGTTAAAAGGAAGGAAATGTCATATATATCATTTAACTTCCTTTATTAGATCATTGCTGTGACCTTTGACAGACCATCATGTAAACACACTAAATTGATTGACACATCGACTTATCGTTATAAATGAAATCGGGGTATTTTTATTTACAAAATAAATTTATATTTTATAACAAAAACACGTACATAGTAAATAATGTATGTATGTATGAAGCAGTCGACGCAGCATCATTAATGAGAATTCTACATATGTACCTGATGCGATGTACCTACTGAGTTTAATTAATATAAGAACTCACAGAATCCTCACCACTTACAATATGTAACAAAGTAAACTAGACTTAGACAATAATATCAATACCAATTTGAGTAGAGGTTAATTGATTCCAATTAATACATAGGTGTTGTGGCCTTGGCGAAATGAAAATTGGTAATATTGGTTCTGAACGATACTGCCCGACTCGCTAAATTGGACTGTATATTTTGAAGGAATTGGTCGAATTGGGATAGGACAAGA
Source organism: Molanna angustata (assembly GCA_963576475.1). NCBI lineage: Eukaryota > Metazoa > Arthropoda > Insecta > Trichoptera > Molannidae > Molanna > Molanna angustata. The sequence goes on along the minus strand of OY754986.1, from coordinate 12,800,266 downwards.
GAAATTTATCACCAGGAACTGAGATCGGCTTAACCCAGGTTTTCGGCGATGCACCTGATGTTGCCTACCGCTTTTCTCGAACAGAGCTTCTTAATTTTTCTTAAAATGGTATATAACACTTAGTGGGAAATGTTTTTTAAATGTTCCGAATTATTTGAATTATTAAAATTAAGAATCCGAATTGTGGGTAGGTACTTTCTACTTTGGACGGCGGTGGGTGACGTCTGGTCTCAGCGTGGTGATAATAAGCCAAGAATGGAATATGGGTAGAACTGAACTATAAGTCTGAAATCAGGGATTTAGGTATAATACTGGACCAAAAACTATCTTTCACAAATCATATTTAATACATAACAACTAAAGCATATAAGGCCCTCGGATTCATATTTAGAAACACAAAACCTTTTCATAACTCTGACACGCTGCGTATATTATTTAATTCATTTATTAGAAGCTTACTGGAATTTGGATCGGTTGTATGGAATCCAAACTATGAAACACATATTAACGCAATAGAAAATCTTCAAAAAAAATATATTAAGCAATTAAATTTTCGTAATAGATTACATTTCTCTAACTATCTTCAAGCTCTAAAACACCACAACACAAAACTACTGGAGACACGCAGATCAATCCAAGATATTTGTTTTCTATATAAAATCATTAACGGTCTGGTCGACAGCACACCTCTTCTAAGCTCACTCACTAAATTCTTATATTAATAGAGCTTGTACTGGGTACAATAGAAATTGTTTGAGGGATCCAGAATTGGATATGTTTGCTTCAAGTTTTTATGTATTCAAAAAAAAATTGTAAATTTGTCGGTTATTTAATCTGTGCTGTCTTGTTGTGCCCCTTTAACTTTAACTTAATTTTAATTTATCATTATTCATACATTGAGACACGTGAGGTAAATCATAATATGAGTTTCTAGTGGTCGATGCTTCCCCCCACTCCCCTCCCTACCTCTCTCCTTTCCCATCCTGTTTTCATAATTGTTAATAAATGTATATGTAGGTACTTAATATATTTTTAGAATACTATAATTGGCTATATAAAAATTATCTTTGTATAAATATTTATTGTATTGCTGTTGTATTCTATAAAATAAAATAAATAAAAAATAAAAATAAATGGGTAGGTTGGATCTTAATCGCCCGAACATAATAGTAGGAGCATACTTTATTTTCTTATATTGACAAAATGTCCACTCGAGCTTCTGCAGTGCCCCGAATAAACACAAAATGAATAAACTCCCGATGCTGCGTTCTGATTGAAACGCCGCTCGAAAGCGTTCTGTGAGATTGGTGTGAAAAACGCCATAATCAGCAACTTCTAGCCTAGGAAAACATTAATATCAAAGGAATTAATCACCATGTTTTTCATTCAAACTCTAATTTATATTTAAAAATATATTTTATTTGTGTAAATACGTACTTTTGACATTTACATAAACAAATATTTACTCGCGAAATTGTATATTATTTGACATTTCTTTAGTTGACAAAAAAGACAGAAGTTGTCATAAAAATGAAAAAAAATCACAATAAAACAAACAAAAATGATTTTTATAACTGTAGAATACCGTCACTGGTTGGGAAAAATTTTGTTGAGCATTGTTTATTTTCCTATATTGACACAATGCCCACTTAAATTATTGCAGTGCCCCTTAATGAATACAAATTAGAAAACGCCCCGAATTTTAAAACGAATTTTTGATTTGAATCAAAATATTACACATACTTGTACGTTAAGAGGGCATATACATAATATTAGGTCCTTACATATGAAATTGGCGTTTTGCCGTACTGGCAACTTTGATCTCAAATATCTTCTCTTTGGTTAAGAATTCCAAATTCAAATTTATACAGCTATTTACTCATGTAGGTATTTGTGTTTCGAAAATTATAATTCATTTGTTTTTTCCTCAATTGTTTTTTGTCTTTGCGTCACTCAGTTTACCAAATGGAAAACTTTAAATATCGCGTTATTTGCGAGTACGAGTTCCACCGTGGCACCAGTGCTGCAGAAACGGCTCGAAGGATTAATGATGTGTATGGCGACGGTTCCGCAAAAGAAAACACAGTGCGTTTTTGGTTCCAACGTTTTCGTTCTGGAAATTTCGACCTGCAGAACAAGCCCCGTGGACGGTCGGAGATCAAAGTTGATAATGAAGAATTGAAGGCTATTGTGGAAGCGGATCCATCGCAAACCACGTCCGAGTTAGCTGCAGGCTGCGGTGTTAGTGATAAAACTGTTTTAATCCACTTGAAGCAAATTGGGAAGGTGAAAAAGCTTGAACGGTGGGAACCTCACGAATTGAGTGAAGCAAATCAACAAACGCGCGTTGACTGCTGCTTTGCATTACTCAACCGGCACAATAATGAATTGATTTTAAATCGAATCATTACCTGTGATGAATATTGGATCCTGTACGATAATCGGAAGCGCTCATCGTAATGGCTGAACCCTACTGAACCAGCCAAACTATGCCCCAAGCGAAAATTGACTCCAAAAAAGTTACTTGTGAGCGTTTGGTGGACTAGTGCTGGTGTCGTTCACTACAGTTTTCTTAAATCTGACCAGACGATTACGGCAGATGTCTATTGTCAGCAACTGCAAACCTTGACGGAAAAGCTAGCTGTTAAACAACCGAGGCTGGTTAATCGCTCTAGGCCACTGCTGCTTCATGATAACGCTAGACCACACACTGAACAACAGACGGCTACCAAATTAGAGGAGCTTCAATTGGAATGTCTAAGACATCCTCCGTACTCTTCGGACCTTGCCCCAACAGATTACCATTTTTTTTCGAAATTTGGATAACTTCTTGCAAGGGAAAAAATTCAACTCCGATGGGACAGTCCAAATCGCCTTCAAAGATTTTATTGATTCCCGTCCGAATGGTTTTTTCGTAAAGGGATCGATGAACTACCTATGAGATGGCAAAAGTGCATAGATAGCAATGGTACATACTTTGATTAAATAAATATATATTATATTAAAAAAAAATCGACTTTATGTTCCTCCCATACAAAACGCCAATTTCATATGTAAGGACCTAATATACTCAAATATATGTAAATAATGTGATTCTTAAAAAAATACGATAAGTATTTTCAACATTCGTAGTTCTCTAGTAAATGTTCGTCACATAATTTAAAGATAAATTTCCTTAAAATGTATTTAAATCCTGACTATCGCCAATTATTTAAAATTACTCCACAATCATAAAAATACAACAAAAGTACATCTTTTATGCGCTTAAAGAATGCATAAAATCAAAGTGAATGTTCATGATAGTTTATCAATTTCAAGTCAGCCCCCCTAGACAACGTGTCATTTAGCTCAAGGAAAGAAACAAGAAAAGATAACACAATCTATGGAAGTGACAGTTGTCACTATTGGATTAAATTATATATCTGAGTATAACACCAGATGGCGCTACTGTTGTATGCGATCTGTCATGTAGTTTTACTGTGCATTGTGTACGTGTTTTTTCGTTTAAATAAAACTTTTTGTTCAGTTTAAACTCAAGAAGTCTTGTTTATTATCCCGATTAGGTTATGGGCCCAGGCTCACGTGAATAAACAGTTGGTGATAAACAAAGAGCAGAGAAAACAGTAAAGTAATTAGTTTTTTTTGACAGTAGAACCGCGTGCTGTGTATAACCTAAAATGGAGTTTGGAAAGACAATGAACCTTGAAAAATTCAATGGAACGAATTTTAAACAGTGGAAATTTCAAATAAAATGTGCCCTCCGCGCCAAAGGGTTAGATATCAACACGCCAAAACCAGAAGAGAACCCGACTCAATGGAACAAAGATGATGGAATGGCAATGTTTATATTAACATCAGCCATGGATCTAAAGCAAATAGAACTCGTCGAAAATTGCGAATCAGCACTTGAGGTGATGACCAAACTTGAGTCTATTTATGAACAAAAATCTGAGATGACTAAAATGATGATACATGAGCGTTTTTATCAATATAAAATGTAACCGGCAGATAGCATTGCTCAGCATATATCTAGAGTAGAAAGTTTGGCTAAGCAACTTAAAGAAAGTGGAGAAATTATTAGTGATACTGCGATCATAACTAAAATATTGAGTACACTACCTCTCAAGTACAGATCTCTACGCCAGGCTTGGATGTCACTTGATCCTCAGAATCAAACTATAGTTAACTTGACAGCTCGCTTGTTAGATGAGGAAGCCAGCTTGAATGTTAAAGATGAGAACGAAACTGCTTTATTAGTGGCAAAACAAAGTACAAAGAAGAAAACTGTTCCATTGATAAAAACGAACAAAGAATTTAATGAAAAGCCACATCGCTTTATATGTTATAACTGTGGGAAACGCGGTCATTTTGCAAGAGATTGCCGTGCCCCTAAACAAAAACATAAACAACAAGGAGAAAGGGATATGTTAGCTTTCAATGTAGCAAATACAGATTGGAAAAATAATGATGAAGGTTTAAGATGGATATTGGATAGTGGTGCCTCAGCTCACATGTCTTATAAACGTGAAAATTTTGTTGAATTGTATGAGTATACGGGATCTCCACTGAAACTAGGAAACCAAGAAGCTGTAGAAGTTATTGGCCAAGGAAATGTTTTGATAGACAAGTATGTCAATGGACAGTGGGAGAAATGTATCCTGAAAAATGTTCTTTATGTACCAAAATTGAGAAGAAACCTATTTTCTGAGGGAGTAGTGACAAGACAAGGTTATAATATTGTAAAGAAACATACTGATGCTTTGATTTACAAGGACAATAAAATAGTGCTATGTGCTTTTTTACAAAGCAACAATTTATATGAGTTAAAAATGAAAACAGTTCAAAATCCAGTATGTAATGTAGTGCAAAAATTGGACCTTAAAACATGGCATGAACGTTTGGGACATTTGAATGTTAAAGAAATACAGAAAATGTGTAATAACAATGTGATTACTGGTGTGGACCTATCAAACTGTGACAAGTTTGTATGTGAGGGTTGTGCTTATGGCAAGCATGCTCGACAACCATTCAAAAAATCAAACAGAGGAATACAGCAACCAGGTGATGTTATATACAGTGATGTTTGTGGACCACTCAGTGTGCCTTCTGTACAGGGCATGAAATATTTTGCTATTTTTAAAGACGCTGCTACAAGTCTTAGGTTTGTGTACTTTATAAAGAATAAATGTGATGTGTTAAACTGTTTTAAAAAATACAATTTTATGATTAAAAACAAGTTTTCTCATAGTGTACGCATATTACATACTGATAATGGTGGAGAATACACTAGCAAAGACTTTAAAGAATATCTTGATAGGGAAGGTATTTCTCATGAGCTCACTGCCCCTTACACACCTGAACAGAATGGACGAGCTGAACGGGAAATTAGGACAATAGTTGAAAGTGCTCGATCCATGCTTTATGCCCGTAACATACCACTCAATCTATGGGCAGAAGCGGTCAATTGTGCTGTTTATTTGTTAAATCGCACATCTTCAAGTCAGACACAAAATATTACACCTATGGAGCTGTGGAGTGGTGTAAAACCTAATTTGGATCATATCAGAGTGTTTGGATGCGAAGGTTATGTCCATGTGCCAGATCAACTGAGAAAGAAGCTTGATTGTAAAAGTCGTAAGATGATGTTAGTTGGATATGATAATACAAACTATAAAATGTATGATTCAACTACAAAAAGAATTTCAATATCAAGAAATGTTATTTTCAATGAACAGAAAAGTCCAGAATTCAAACGAAACGAAGCACAAATTTTCATATGCGATGATGATGAACAAAATGATGAAGTAGTAATAGACAATACCGAGATGAATACAAATGATGAGAATTTAGGAAGTGATGACAGCACTTATACTGCCATTGACGAAAGTGATGAGAACTACGAGCCTTCACAAGAAATCGATCTTAATAACATAGATCGCTTAAATGTTACTTTGCGACCACGAAGGAATAAATTTTTTGAGGCAAATTTAATGGAGTTGGATGCACCTGTAACTTACGAGGAAGCAATTAATAGTAAGGAATCTGAATCATGGTTAGAGGCCATAAATGAAGAATTAGAAGCTCATCGTACCAATAACACCTGGAGTTTTGTGGACAATGAAAATCAGAGAACCATAACGTCCAAATGGTTTTTCAATATTAAAAGAAACCAAGATAATCAAGTAGAAAGGTATAAAGCTCGTCTTTGTGCCCGTGGTTTCACACAAATTAAAGGAATAGATTACAATGAAATTTTTTCACCAACTACAAGATATGAGTCAATTAGAATATTGCTATCTATGTCTGCTGAATATAATTGGAATATAAGGCAATTAGATGTCAAGACGGCCTTCTTATATGGAGAATTAGAAGAGGATATTTTTATGGAAATTCCTGATGGAGTGAAAGCACCGAAAAATAAAATATGTAAATTAAAAAAATCCCTCTACGGCCTAAAACAAGCATCTCGTTGTTGGAATCATAAATTTACAAGTTTTTTATTGAAATTTGGTTTTGTTCAGTCACAAGCAGACAATTGTGTATTTGTAGGTTACTTCAATGGTATAAAAGCTTTGTTAATTTTATATGTAGATGATGCTTTAATAATATCTCAATCAAATGCAATATTAGATCAAATTGTAAGCTACCTTAAGCAAGGATTTAATATCAGAGAGTTAACTTTAAATCGGTTTGTTGGTTTAGAAATTTTAAAAACTGATAATTTTGTTTGTATCAGTCAAAGACAATATATTGAACAGTTAATAAATAAATTCAATATGAATACTGCACATCCTTGTAATACACCTGTTGATGTAAATGTTCAGTTAACTAAAAATGTTGATAATGAGCAGATTAATTTTCCTTATAGGGAAGCCATAGGGTCATTATTGTTCTTATCTACAGCAACTAGGCCAGATATTTCATATGGTGTAAATCTGTTAAGTAGATACATTAATAACCCAAGTGTACATCATGTTAATCAGCTTAAGAGAATAATTAGATATCTTCTTTAAACTAAAAATTTATGTATAAAGTATCAAGGTCAAGAAAGCTTAATTGGATATTCAGATTCAGATTTTGCTGGGGACTTAGATACAAGAAAATCAACCACTGACTATATTTTTATGTTTAATGGTGGACCTATATCTTGGTCTAGTCAAAAACAACCTTGTATTGCCTTATCAACAACTGAAGCTGAATTTATGGCTGGTTGTGAAGCTGCCAAGAATATTTTATGGTTAAGACAGTTTTTTAAAGAAATTAATATCAATCAAAATTGCACAACTCTGTGTATTGATAATCAGAGTGCTATCAAATTAATAAATAATCCTGTTTATCATAAAAGACAAAACACATTGATGTTAAATTCAATTTTATTAGAGAAAATGTTAAAGATAAATTAATTGTTATTAAGTATGTGCAAAGTTCAGATCAACTGGCTGATATTTTAACTAAAGCTCTACCTACTGTTAAATTCAAATGTATAAGAGATGAAATATTGTCTGTTATGTAAGTTGTTTGTTATTATCAAAAATTTAAAAAAAAACAGGCAAATATAAAAGTTTTATTTTGTATAAAATTTAGTGGGAGTATTGGATTAAATTATATATCTGAGTATAACACCAGATGGCGCTACTGTTGTATGCGATCTGTCATGTAGTTTTACTGTGCATTGTGTACGTGTTTTTTCGTTTAAATAAAACTTTTTGTTCAGTTTAAACTCAAGAATTCTTGTTTATTATCCCGATTAGTCACGTGACTGGCAACTGTCACTTCCACACATTGATATATCTTTTCTTGTTTCATTTCTTGAGCTAAATGACACGTTGTCTAGGGGGGCTGGTTTGTTCTTAAAATACAAAAAATCAATAAATTTTCGGTTTCCGATAGATGAAATCACGTAGCATTTTAACACACTCGATAGTTAACCTGACTAACACGTTACTTTATTGTGCATTAGGCGGTTTTAATACATCATGCTTTCTGTCACTAGATTTACCGTTTTATGCCCTCTTAAAGTAGATGCTATTTTAATATTGTTCTGGGTTCGATTCCCAGAAGAGCAGAAATTTACTTAAAATTATCTCTCTCGCAACCGTTGCTTCTATTTTTTTAATTTAATAAAAATACAATAATAAACATACGTATAAATCGATCAACGACTCCCCACTAGGCATAAGCTGTTCTGGAGCTGTAGGCTGTAAACATTAGTTGATTGAAAGAAATTGCAATAAATACAGGATATGCAGAAGTTTTTCAATAAAAAAATTTAAAATATATTATATTTTAAAAATTGACATAGTAGGTATTGATTGTTTTAACTAACGGGTATTTAATTAATTAAAATAATCTACCTTTGAGTTTGTTTTCTATATAATATATGATGATAATAATTGAAAGGGTTGTAAAAGTCAACTGTTGAGTAAACAATATTAGTTTGGTAATTATAAGATGTATTATACTTCAGATTGTCCTTAATGGTCTTGTATTGCAGGGGTGCACAATAGTTGAGTTGCGAGACAATGATATGCGTGCCATGGGCTATGGTACATATCCAGTGGAATAAAATTTAATAATTTATTTATGAATCAAAACATAGAAAAAAATGCGATAAATGATCGTGTTTTAAGGCTTTTTATCGCGAGCTTTGTGTTATATATAATAAGTTTATATATTTTAAGGTATATTTAATTACGTAGGTACATTCAGCATAAATAGGTTTAATATTGTTTTTGGCAAAATAAATTATATATTCGACATATACGTACACACAGAGAAATTAATTCTCAGTAAATTATATGTGCTATGTACTATGTAAGGCGTGTTTATTTTACTTTTTTCAATTATAGACTTAAGTTCTCATTCGATTCTTTTTAATTTTTTGTTAATTTGTTTATCTAAAACTCGCTTAGATCCCATTAGATTTTGAATGATATATGATCAGTGCTTCTCAATTATATTAACTGTCAAATATTTCAAAGTGAACCCAAGATCAAGAAACTCAAATTTGATATTTGTATTTTCAAATTGATAAAAAGACATCATTTTCATAAAATGGCATTGAAGAATTATCATGTTTTCATAATAAAATATTTAAATCAAAAATAATTTAACAAACTCATTTCATGAAAATGCTGAAAAATTTCCATACAATATGTAAATACTTTGTAGAGTGGCTTGGTAGTGAGGAATATAGCGTTGGTCAAGTCCCGCTTGTATGTTTCTGCTATTGATTCGATTTACAAATTGGTTTTATAAATTTTCAATTTGATATCAGGTATATTTAACAGGCTGGTTCTGTCTGTCATTGTCAAGAATAGCCGATATCAATTTAAAATTAGAATATAGTTTTTTTTTTTTTTTGTTTAAGGCAATTCACCCTGTAAAGAGTGCTATGATTAAAAAATAAGCAAATAAATAGACAAAAAAAAGTAGAAGAAAAGAAAAAAACAAAATATAGAATTAAAAACAAATTGGATTGATAAGAGAACTCAATAAAAAGGCATAATTAATGAACGTTGCACAAGCGCTTAAAGTGATCACGTAAACCAGCCGATGACATGTCGTGAGTCCTGTAAATTCCCAATTTCCCGTTTGTCCTATAAATATATACTACCGCGTTGTCTCTATATTAAATTATTATATTAAAAAAATAGTAAATAATGTAAAATAGATATTAGACGAGAATGTATGATTGAAAGAAATATCGTAAGTAAGATGAAAATAAATGCCCTAAGGTGGTTCGGCCACATAGAAAGAATGAGTGATGACCGTCTGACAAAAAAAGTATACAAGGCTGATAAAAGAGGAATGAAAAGTAGAGGTCGGCCAAGAAAGAGTTGGCACGATCACATAAATGGGATTTTGAAAGATGGAGATGTTAGAAGTAAGAATAATAGAAGAGCGTGTATGAGACGATGTATGGACGTGAATGAAGCGAGGAATGTATGTCAAGAGAGAGGAGTCTGGCGTTCGGTTCTCTCTGCCTACCCCAAATAGGGAAATGGCGTGATGGTATGGTATGGTATGGTAAATAATGAAAAAAAAAATTTTTTTTCGAAAAAAATGAATATGTCCTTGTTAAACAAGTACATATACATCTTCCTACGTTCCCTACAATAAGCGTAAATGCTTGTGCTGTAGGCGAACGAAATCAGTCGAGGCAGGATTCGAACTCGCGACCACTGGATTACCCACCCAATGCGCTAACCTCTCTAATAATATATTATTATTTCATTTCCTATTTTTTTTCTTTTTCAGTTATAATTACTCGTAGTGTGTCGTAAAATTTAAAAGTAAATATTTACGCTCCAATAAAAACAAAATGTTGTACAGCCCTGCTCTACAGGGTGTTTCAGTAGAAAGATAGTAAACTATAAGAGTATAGGTACAGGCATATATTTATACTATGTCTATGTATGTATGTATGTTATGTGACCGCTGTGATCCTTGATTGCCCGAATTGTATGTTTATGTCTGCATTATCTTGTAACTGATAATTTATTATTTGTTAATTTTGTAAGTTCTTAGGGTCACTGATTAATATTGCAGGGTTGACACAGAAAATATTTCAAAACTTTTTACAAATCTTTCGTTTGGTGAATCGAAGAATTTATTTTATCATTTACGGCTTATTATATGGCCCTTTATAAACATGCATAAAAAACACAAATTGAAAAAAAAAACACATCAAAAAAAAAAAAAATAATAAAGATAGGAGAAACCAATCCATATTAATGAAGTATTCTTTCCTTCCCTTTAAATTGTATAAATATAAATATGCAAACCAGAAAATAACATATTTTATTTGTGGATATGTTTTTGTAAATGTTTTAATAAAGTTTCATTACAGTACTTAACAGAATCGAATCAGAATTGCTCAGATCATTGCTCAATCGATTAATTCTATTCATTGTTGAGTTATGCAAATAATTAGTATTGGATATATTACATGAATATGAAAGTTATACTTTGGCTGGTATTCCTTGTTGGAATATGGTACCTAATGTATCTGACTAACGAGGTAAGAGGAGCTAAAGTACTTATGGTGACTTTCACCAACGCCCCCTAACTCTTAGGTGCTACTTAAGAATTCTTATGTAGCACCTAACGTGAATTTTCATTTCACCACCTACATAAGAGTTACCTAAGACGCTAAGAGCCCCCTAATTCTGGGGAGCCGATTTCCGCCACTTAAACGAATACTTAAGAAATAACTGTCAAAATGACAGTCAGTACATAGCCATTTAGTAGCATAATATTGTCAATTGTGTTTATAATTATAATTTTTCGTCGATTTAAAAATAAAAATGAAAATACAAATGAATACGATTATAAATGCCGTAATGTTTCAACCTCTCATCGACGGTAAAATTTGGTTGCCGTTTTCTTTCGATTGGCATTTCCTAAAATACAAGACAAAATTGCTAAATGATGTCCTCAATATTTATGTATAACATTATTGCATTTTTAGGCATTGGATATACATAATAATAGCACAATTAATAGTTACTTTTTAACGAGAAAATAACTAAAATCAACTAAACGAAAAATGAATTATTTGGAAATGTTGAACATAATCACAACGTTATTGACAGAAAGTGACAGTCATAGAAAAAAACATGTTGCAATATGATGCATTCCAAATACAAATGTTGCCACTGTATAAACAAAAAAAATCGTTTTGAATTCCTAGCTAGGGAACAGATTGATATAATAGACTGGTGAAAACCAAACGATACGTTAGGGGCTACCTAAGCTTAGGTGATACCCAGCTATGTGACAGTTTAGGTAACGTTGGTGAAAGTCACCATTAGTTATTGATAATCTTATATTGGAGCATATCAGATTATAATCCTTCTATCGGAGACTTCATGAAATTGCAAATAGTTTCAAATGAAGTTGAAATAATTGTGCTGGACAGTTTCAATAGTTGCAGAGCGCAAGAGATATCCATTATTTAGGCAAATACTATCAATATAGGATTTTTGTGTGTTTGTAGACTTGAATTTGTAGTTTGGATCTAACAAGCAGATATTATGAATGACAACAGTAACCACTCTCTCACCACTTTATTTTACACAAATATACATACTATCACGCTATGTCCCTCAAGGGGTAGGCAGCTAGAGCCTAACGTCACATGTATCTATCTTGATACACATTCATCGCCTCGTCAACATTCACGCATCATCGCATAGTATGTTCGTCTGTTGTTCACGCTTCTTGCATATTCATCTTTCAAAACATCGTTTACATTGTCGTGCCATCCTTTTCTTGGGCGCTGCCGCTCTCTCATTCCGTTTTTGTTAGCTTTGTACATTTTCTTCGTCAGGCGTTCTTCATTCATTCTCCCAAGTTGCCAAACTATCTCAATGTGTCAACTTTCATTTTATTAATTACATCACAATATTTATTTAATGGGAATGGGATTTCATTGTCCTTGCACTGCGACCACTTCGAGTTTCTAGTCCAAACAAGCAATATTTATTTGAAAATTGAATTTCTCATCAGCTGGAAATCGCAGCCAGAATGCCGGCACTGAAGGTGTAAGGATTACATTTTTTTTTTTTTTTAACATGTCTACGTAGGGGACGCCAGCTATTAGGATTTGGGTCCATTTTACTCTTCCGAAGAAGCGCACTACGTAGCGTTGGGAGGGGTTTGCAATCTAGAAATGAGTTTATTAATTCGGATTTTAAAAATACCCGGGTTGTACGAAGATGGAAACACAGAATTTCAGTAATGTTTCAACCTCTCATCGACGGTAAAATTTGGTTGCCGTTTTCTTTCGATTGGCATTTCCTAAAATACAAGACAAAATTGCTAAATGATGTCCTCAATATTTATGTATAACATTATTGCATTTTTAGGCATTGGATATACATAATAATAGCACAATTAATAGTTACTTTTTAACGAGAAAATAACTAAAATCAACTAAACGAAAAATGAATTATTTGGAAATGTTGAACATAATCACAACGTTATTGACAGAAAGTGACAGTCATAGAAAAAAACATGTTGCAATATGATGCATTCCAAATACAAATGTTGCCACTGTATAAACAAAAAAAATCGTTTTGAATTCCTAGCTAGGGAACAGATTGATATAATAGACTGGTGAAAACCAAACGATACGTTAGGGGCTACCTAAGCTTAGGTGATACCCAGCTATGTGACAGTTTAGGTAACGTTGGTGAAAGTCACCATTAGTTATTGATAATCTTATATTGGAGCATATCAGATTATAATCCTTCTATCGGAGACTTCATGAAATTGCAAATAGTTTCAAATGAAGTTGAAATAATTGTGCTGGACAGTTTCAATAGTTGCAGAGCGCAAGAGATATCCATTATTTAGGCAAATACTATCAATATAGGATTTTGTGTGTTTGTAGACTTGAATTTGTAGTTTGGATCTAACAAGCAGATATTATGAATGACAACAGTAACCACTCTCTCACCACTTTATTTTACACAAATATACATACTATCACGCTATGTCCCTCAAGGGGTAGGCAGCTAGAGCCTAACGTCACATGTATCTATCTTGATACACATTCATCGCCTCGTCAACATTCACGCATCATCGCATAGTATGTTCGTCTGTTGTTCACGCTTCTTGCATATTCATCTTTCAAAACATCGTTTACATTGTCGTGCCATTCTTTTCTTGGGCGCTGCCGCTCTCTCATTCCGTTTTTGTTAGCTTTGTACATTTTCTTCGTCAGGCGTTCTTCATTCATTCTCCCAAGTTGCCAAACTATCTCAATGTGTCAACTTTCATTTTATTAATTACATCACAATATTTATTTAATGGGAATGGGATTTCATTGTCCTTGCACTGCGACCACTTCGAGTTTCTAGTCCAAACAAGCAATATTTATTTGAAAATTGAATTTCTCATCAGCTGGAAATCGCAGCCAGAATGCCGGCACTGAAGGTGTAAGGATTACATTTTTTTTTTTTTTTAACATGTCTACGTAGGGGACGCCAGCTATTAGGATTTGGGTCCATTTTACTCTTCCGAAGAAGCGCACTACGTAGCGTTGGGAGGGGTTTGCAATCTAGAAATGAGTTTATTAATTCGGATTTTAAAAATACCCGGGTTGTACGAAGATGGAAACACAGAATTCGGAAGATCGTTCCACAGTCGGGCTGCTGTATTAATAAAGGAGTTCGAGAAGCGACTTGTTCGTATATGTTGAAGGTCCACTGTGAATGGATGCTGCGATTGAGTGAAGCGAGTGACTATGTTGCGAGTGGGTGGAGGAGGGACCAAAGATGCAAGTTCTTCTGAGCAATTCCCGTGGTAGTATCTATAGAATAAACTTAAAATACCGACTCTGCGTCTGTGTTCTAGTGATTGCAATCCATCAGTCAGTGATGGATCATCAATCAGACGTATAGCACGCCTTTGGACAGCGTCAAGGGTATTCAGTAGGTATTGGGGGGCGCCACTCCTCATTATTTTATATTTAATTATTTTATTTACTATTCGCAATAGTAAAATAAAATTTTATCTCGAATGTTTCGTTCGACTGGCAACCCTGACAAGAGAGCTTTACATTATGTTCGTGATGTATTGAACATCCGACAGCATTAATATTTCAGTGCAAAATATACAACAAGACTGTGCGCGGGTTAATTTTGAATAGTCCTTCTTCTTCATCTAATTACAAATCACGCAGTACTTTTGCTCATGTTTGAACTTTGTATATTTGCACATCAACGTGTACTGCTGCTAATATCAACAACGTCAATTATTGTTTATAACAATCATTTTACGATCGAATGCATATCTAGAAACTGCATTGAATAAATTCAAATAAAATTAATTGTGCTTGTGTACTGTTCAAAATGGTATAGTGTTGGGAAAAAAATTAATAGTGATGCGAAATAATCGATAGTACTAAAAAAATGATAAACATGTCGATTTGCACGATATCGACTTGGTTTATTTAAAAAAATATATAATATATAAATATGAATGAACTATTTCAAATAACATAAACTAATATAAATTAATGTATTATTAGTTTAGTCGTATAATTTAAAACGGAAGTATTCAATACTTGTTTAGGATTATTGTGTGTATATAATAATTATTAAAGTTGTAAAATGGGTTTCACGAAAAGACAATGGATGACGATAATATCGATGTCGATCGCAGATTTTTGCAACGCTATTTGTGTATCTCTACAAGCTCCGTTCTATCCACATGAGGTATGTATCGATTTTTATTTTTCGGAATATCAAATAACATTTTTTTATGTAGGTATCTATAAAGAATTTATTTTAAATATGAAGTTATAGACAGCATTTTGCTTTTTATAATTCTCCTTGTTGAAACCACAAATTATATCCCGTATTCACAGACAAATCTTGAGGAAGCTAAGGTGTCTTGAAGGCGATTTCATTATTCAGAGTGAGTGTGACGTCATATACCTTAGAGAATGCTTAAGAATTTCAACAAAATGTATTCCTCGACATTTTGGTATCCAGATATAAATTCGCATTCTGTGTGAAAGTGCGTACATTCCTTCAAGTGTCAAATTATAAAACAAAATGAGAATGGAGACATAAGATTTTGAAGGCCTACGAGAGAACGAATAAAGAATACTTTGATTCTTTATGTAGAATATATTCCAACTGTCGATTTGTTCAGGAGAACTTTGTTCTCTTAACATATCGACAATGTATCAAGCCAGAATACGCGAGAATTGTATGGAGAGGTCTACTTTTTTCACGGCTTTTCCAACTTTGAAGTCAAAAAACACCAACTTAGAGGCTTCGCAGCATATATGTTCCATACACGGATTTACTCAGAATTCGGAGTAGAACATTTCGTGTGTCTGTGTTTGTGTGTGTGTGTGTGTGTGTGTGTGTGTGTGTGTGTGTGTGTGTGTGTGTGTGTGTGTGTGTGTGTGTCTGTGTGTCTGTGTGTGTGTCCGTCCCCCCCTTATAACTTTTGATCCGCTCAATTTACAGAGCCTAAAATTTCAGAATATATAAACAGTTACAGGCCTACAAAACTTTTATACTCGGAATTTTGAATTTTTGTTTCAGTCAGGGGTTATCAACTTTTGAATTTTTATTTTATTTTTCCCTATATCTCAGAAACCATAAAAGCTAGAACGCTGAAAATTGGTATAAACATAGACAAATACAAAATCTCAAATAAGTTTTTTCAAAAAAATTTCAGGGTTTCTCAAACATTTTTTATTAAGAAAAGTATTTTTTTTATGATAAATTTATGAGTTTTACTGCCTATATTTCCATTTTTTTTTAAATATCGAAAAAAGCCGAAACACCCCAACTAGATATTTTAATTTTATATAAAAAATACAAACATTGTAGCAGTACATCTCAATTTTTTTTTAACAATTTTTATAAAAATTGAATTTAGTGACGACATCGCTTCATACAATTTGTATGGTAGTCACCTATACACAATATCAAAGAAGACTTAATAGTTTGATACTTCATCTCTAAACATACAATATACATATACCATCATGCTGTTTTCATATTCCGGGTAGGAAAAAAAGACTGACCTCCATACTATCCTATCTTGACTACCTAGGTACATGTGTTGTATAGAAAACTAAATATCATAAAATAATAAATAATTTGTATTTATGGGTTTGGTACTTATTCTTCAACTATACATACTATCGCTGTCGACAGTTGGATCTCATGTGTTACATGCAACTAGTTTAATAACGTATCGAATTGTCCAACTGTCGATTTGTTCAGGAGAACTTTGTTCTCTTAACATATCGACAATGTATCAAGCCAGAATACGCGAGAATTGTATGGAGAGGTCTACTTTTTTCACGGCTTTTCCAACTTTGAAGTCAAAAAACACCAACTTAGAGGCTTCGCAGCATATATGTTCCATACACGGATTTACTCAGAATTCGGAGTAGAACATTTCGTGTGTCTGTGTGTGTGTGTGTCTGTGTGTCTGTGTGTGTGTCCGTCCCCCCCTTATAACTTTTGATCCGCTCAATTTACAGAGCCTAAAATTTCAGAATATATAAACAGTTACAGGCCTACAAAACTTTTATACTCGGAATTTTGAATTTTTGTTTCAGTCAGGGGTTATCAACTTTTGAATTTTTATTTTATTTTTCCATATATCTCAGAAACCATAAACGGTAGAACGCTGAAAATTGGTACAAACATAGACAAATACAAAATCTCAAATTAGTTTTTTCAAAAAAATTCCAGGATTTCTCAAACATTTTTTATTAAGAAAAATATTTTTTTTATGATAAATTTATGAGTTTAACTGCCTATATTTCCAAAACTTTTACAATTATCGAAAAAAGCCGAAACACTCCAACTAGATAATTTAATTTTCTATAAAAAATATTAACATTGTAGTAGAAGATCTCAATTTTTTTTTAACAATTTTTTTAAAAATTGAATTTAGTGACGACATCGCTTCATACATTTTGTATGGCAGTCGCCTATACACAATATGTAAGAAGACTTAATAGTTTGATACTTCATCTCCAAACATACATACATACCATCATGCTTTTTGCATATTCTGGGTAGGAAAAAGGATCTTCCTCCATACTATCCTATCTTGACATACATACCTACATATGTTGTATAGAAAACAAAATATCTGAAAATATTCAATAATTTGTATCTATGGGTTTATAGTTTGGTACATATTCTTCAACTATACATACTATCGCTATCGACAGTTGGATCTCATGTGTTACATGCAACTAGTTTATCGATTGGGTACGTAACAAACAAAATAATTCATTCTTTATAAAATGTTCTATCAGTTGTCAAAAATAACGGGTAAACAGATTATCTTTGTATGACGAAAAATGTCAGTATGCTTTCCTTGAAATTTAGATTTAACTTGAGGACTACTTAAAGACGACACATACCTTCAAGGCACCTTGAAGCCCTGAGGCCTCCTCAATATGTAGGTACTCTTATTTGACTCTGAATACGCGTACGATCTATTTAATTTTTAAAGTATTAATTAACTATATGTATTTGTGCATAATATTATGTATCTCCTAGTTTCGCTTTATCCGCACGAGGTATGCGTCAATTTTTCGTGTTTTCAAAATGTCGTAGTAGTCAAGATGGGTGGTGGCAGGGTGGGTAGCGCACTGGGTTAGTAATCCAGTGGTCGCGAGTTCGAATCCTGCCACGACCGATTTCGTTCACCAATAGCACAAGCATTTATGCTTAATTTGGGAAATGTATATGCACTTGTTACAAGGACATATTCATTCTCAAAAATAAAAAAAATTTACACACCAATTTACTTTTAGTTCAGAGGCTTTACTTATTGATGGACTGAATTTTGTTTATAACGAATCACTTTTAGATAAGGGGTGTCAGAGAGGTTTCGCGCTGGATTTGTAATCCAGTGGTCGCGAGGTCGAATCCTGTCACGACCGATTTCGTTCTCATATATGTATATGTACATATTTCAAGGACATATTCATCCTTTTTTTTTTAAAAAATCTTTTTTTAAACCTCGAATAAGTTTTTATATGCTTGGTTTTATATTTAGGCTCATTAAGACTCATTTGTGGTTTGAGCAAAATGTATTGTGAATTTTGATTAATAAAATGGTTAAAATTATGCCATATACAAAGAATACATACTCCGAGCTACGTTGTGATATTTTGTGTATTCAATTTTGGGACTTCGGGACTATAGGACCATCCACCACCCGGACCCGAAGTATAGGAATACGTTTACTATGTATTCGCGTTTGATCACATTTTTCAAATAAATTACATAGCTCCCAATATTATTATTTACCTAGTTGTATGATTTTCAACACTATTTTTTATGTTATATATATATATATATATATATATATATATATATATATATATATATATATATATATATATATATATATATATATATATATATATATATATATATATATATATATATATATATATATATATATATATATATATATATATATATATATATATATATATATATATATATATATATATATATATATATATATATATATATATATATATATATATATATATATATATATATATATATATATATATTTTTTCGCGTTTAATGTCAACTTTGACTGCTGTGGTGTATTTAAGATATATCTACCCAGTATACTTAAATAAAACTTATTTTTTCAATTCATTTATCACTAATGAAGTAACGAAGAAACCTCTTTGTAACGCCATCTATTGAGAAATTGTTTTATTTGTAAACAAAAAATTTTAAAGCAACACTCCAAATAAATGAGGTGACGGTGTTCTCGCAAAGATGTCATCCCTGAACTGTGCCAGAAATAACTTTTCATTTTTGGCTTGTTTGCCTACTTGTACCAATGTATATATCACTATCACTAATCAACAATATATAAACTTATTTAATGAATACACATTCAAATATTATACATATCACTATCTACATATTTGCAGACATTGTTTAAGATTTGCTTGCAGTTATTTATTCATAATTGATATTATTATAAACATTTTATCTATTTATATATTCTTACATATCTCTGTAAACGTGCTCTTAATATTTATACGACGTCGTTCGGTCAACAGTCACATTAATTATTATCATATTGTTTTATTGAATTACACATCATTGATAGTTTTGTCAGCTGTGAAAGTATTTGACAGCAAATAATACGAATAGTTAAATATAATTCGTAAAATTATATTTCTAACAAATGATTCATTCTGCCGACTCTGAAATTTATTTATTATTGAATACTAGTTGCATGTAACACATGAGATCCAACTGTCGATAGCGATAGTATGTATAGTTGAAGAATAAGTACCAAACTATAAACCCATAAATACAAATTCTTTGATATTTTAAGATATTTGGTTTTCTATACAACACATGTACCTAGGTATGTATGTCAAGATAGGATAGTATGTAGGTTAGTCCTTTGATCCTACCCAGAATATGAAAACAGCATGATGGTATGTATGTATGTTTGGAGATTAGTATCAAAGTATTAAGTCTTCTAAGATATTGTGTGTAGGCGACTGCCATACAAATTGTATGAAGCAATGTCGTCACTAAATTCAATTTTTATAAAAATTGTTAAAAAAAAAATTGAGATGTATTACTATAATGCTGATATTTTTTATAGAAAATTAAATTATCTAGTTGGGGTGTTTCGGTTTTTTTCGATATTTTTAAAAACTTTGGAAATATAGGAAGTTAAACACATAAAAATATCATAAAAAAATATTATTCTAAATAAAAAATGTTTGAGAAACTCTGGAATTTTTTTGAAAAAAAATATTTGAGATTTAATATTTGTCTATATTCGTACCAATTTTCAGCCTTCTAACTTTTATGGTTTCTGAGATATATGGAATAATAAAATAAAAATTCAAAAGTTGATAACCCCTGACTGAAACAAAAATTCAAAATTCTGAGTATAAAAGTTTTGTAGGCCTATCAATATTTACATATTCTGAAATTTTGGGCTCTTTTTATTGAGCGGATCAAAAGTTACAAGGGACACACACACAGACAAACGAAATATTCTACTCCGAATTTTGAGTAAATCCGTACAGGGAACATATATGCTGCGAAGCCACTAAGTTGGTGTTTTTTTACTTCAAAGTTGGAAAAGCCGTGAAAAAAGTAGACCTCTCCATACAATTCTCGCGTATTCTGGCTTGATACATTGTCGATATGTTAAGAGAACAAAGTTCTCCTGAACAAATCGACAGTTGGACAATTCGATACGTTATTAAACTAGTTGCATGTAACACATGAGATCCAACTGTCGACAGCGATAGTATGTATAGTTGAAGAATAAGTACCAAACCCATAAATACAAATTATTTATTATTTTATGATATTTAGTTTTCTATACAACACATGTACCTAGGTAGTCAAGATAGGATAGTGCACATGGTCGTGCCATCCCTTTCTTGGGCGTCCCCGACCTCTCATTCCATTCCTTTCCGCTCTGTATATTTTCTTCGTCAGGCGCTCCTCATTCATTCTCCCCATGTGACCAAACCATCTCAATGTGTTTACTTTCATTCTAGTAATGACATCTTTCTTAATCTTACATTCTTTCCTTATATCCTCGTTTCTTACCCGGTCATACATCGTTCTATTACAAATCCTTCTTAACGATCTCATTTCAACTGCATTTATTCTACTTTCATGCGTCTTCTGCCATGTCCAGGTTTCACTTGCATACGTCAGGGTTGGCACTACGATGGCGTTATGAATGGCAACTTTGGCATCCTTTGATATGTTGCGATCATTCATAATTGGTCTTAGTGCTCCATTCACTCTGTTTCCTGCCATAACTCTTCTTTCGATCTCTTTATCGAGTCGTCCGTTCCGTTGAAATATGCTTCCCAAGTATACATATTCGTCGACTTGCTCAAGCCATTCGTTCTCTACTCTTACTTTACACGCTGTTCTGCTTTCACTCTTTTCAAAGACCATTGTCTTTGATTTGCTGGCATTCATCCTCAGTCCATTCTCTATACATCCTTCATATACCATACTTACAAGATACTGTAACTCTTCCATACTTTCTGCTAAAAGAACTTTATCGTCTGCATACATCAAATCTCGCACCATTACAGTACTCAATTTCAGACCCTTGCTTTCATCCTTAAGGGCTCTAATGCAGAAATCAATGTACAAGTTAAAGAGCCATGGAGATAGCACGCACCCTTGTCTAACGCCATTATTTATAGAGAACCACGTTGTCACTGTGTCGTTGACACGAACACATGCTTCGCTGTTCTCATATAATGACGCGATTGCGCGTATTTATTTATTTTTTTATTTTTATTTATTTCTATCCAAAAATATACAGTATATATGAGATACAAAATATCTTAAGATAATATAAGCTTATTCATACATAGTTAACATACAATGTAAATATAAGTTATCTCATTTCAATAAATATCAATTTACCACTTCACTGGTGCTGACATAGTTTAAGCCATATCTTTTTGTTTGTATCTTTGTTACTAGCCCCCTCACTAGGCATAGCCTGTGCTAAGGTGAGCTAGTTTTATGTTATTGTCTATTACGTTGTTTATTTATAGATACATTTACATATAATATAAGTACATGTACATATATACGCTACGCATTCAAAACGTATGCATCTTTCCTTCTAAATACAATATTTCATTTTGAGTCATGCACACACAACCAAAAATTGTGGAAATAAATTATTTGTTTCACTTTTTTTCAATTGTCTATTCTGTTGTTTGTAATAGTGCATTTACATTTTATTTGGAAGAATTATTTCCTTAAGGATTTTTTCATCTATTTCATAAACCCATCTTAGTGATAGTTTTTTAAATTCTTTTGCATTACTGATGTTTTTAATATTTGTTGGTAAACTATTGAAAAGTTTTGTTGAAAAATATCGTACACTACGTTGTCCAAAAGTTGTTTTAATATATGGTATATTTAAGGTATTTGTTGTACTTAATCTAGTGTGTTTATATTGTTGTGAGCTAGTATATTGGTCTTCTCTTTTTAGCTTGTATATTAGCAGATTTTTTGCATAAATTTTTGTAATTGTTGGAACTTTGAATTTAGTAAAAATCTCTTCAGTATTCGTTCGAATAGGTACCTTAAGTATAACTTTTTGGGCTATGTCTATTTTCTTTATTATTGTTGGCGTTGCACTTCCCCATCCAATAATTCCATATTCCATTATTGAATGACAAAGAGCATAGTATATATTTTTCAAATGTTTTAGGTCAATAACATTTCTGATTGATTTAAAGAAGTATATTAATCTATTCATTTTAGATGTCACGCAGTCAATGTGATAGTCCCATCTAAAGTTTTCATCAAATATAATTCCTAGATATTTTATGCTCTCTGTTCGTTCAATGATCGGGCAGTTACATGTTGGTTGATCACTTAAGTTTTCGGTACAGTAATCATGAATTCTTAGTTTATGTTCGTCACTAGGTTTATTTCGGGAGGTTATGCTGTATGCAATGTATTTTGTTTTGTTTGTATTTAGTGCCAGAGAGTTCCTGTCAAGCCATTTTTTTATTTCTGTCAATTCCGTTTCAGCCATTTTGTATACTTTTTTCCAAGTTTTTTCGTAATAGATGAAAACTGTGTCATCAGCATAACTGATGATATGTCCTTTTGTGGGAATATTGCATAGGTCATTCATATATATAAGAAACAGGATAGGCCCTAATACACTTCCCTGAGGCACACCACAGTTAATTGTTAGGTTTTCGCTTATGTGCTTTCCCACTTTTACACATTGCTTTCTGCATGTCATGTATCAGTTTGCTCTTCACTCCATACACTGCTAGTATATCCCATAATTTTTCTCTAACAACTTTATCATACGCCTTTTCTAGGTCTATGAAGGCACAGAAAATTTTCTGATTTTTATCCAGAACCTTTTCTGTGACCGTGCGCAGAGAAAAAATTTGGTCTATACATCCTCTGCCGCCCACAAACGCACCTTGGATTATTTATCATGCGAATATAGATGGGTCGATGGCAGAGCCGTTAGCGCGCTGGGCTAGTAATCCAGTGGTCGCGAGTTCGAATCCTGCCTGGACCGATTTCGTTCACCTATAGCACAAGCATTTATTTGCTTATTTTAGGGAACGTAGGAAGATGTATATGTACTTGTTTAACAAGGACATATTCATTTTTTTCTTTAAAAAAAAAAAAAAATAAATTTTAAATAAAAATAGAAAATTCTAAATCTTTTTTAGTAACAAGCGATAACTTACTTAATCACCTAAAATAATTTCAATTGTAGGTATTTCAACGTCACATTATTGCATGCACCGGCAATATCTACCCTAATTAAATAATTAAATAATTAAATAATTAAATAATTAAATAATTAAATAATTAAATAATTAAATAATTAAATAATTAAATAATTAAATAATTAAATAATTAAATAATTAAATAATTAAATAATTAAATAATTAAATAATTAAATAATTAAATAATTAAATAATTAAATAATTAAATAATAAAATAATTAAATAATTAAATAATTAAATAATTAAAAATTAAAAAATTAAATAATTAAATAATTAAATAATTAAATAATTAAATAATTAAATAATTAAATAATTAAATAAATAAATAATTAAATAATTAAATAATTAAATAATTAAATAATTAAATAATCAAATAATTAAATAATTAAATAATTAAATAATTAAATAATAAATAAATAAATCAATAAATAAATAAGTAGATAAATAAATGAATAAATAAATAAATAATCAATTAATTAATTAATAATATATAAATAAATAAATATATCAATTAATGAATTAATTAATACATATACCTAATTAAATAAAATAATTAAACAATAAATAAATAGACTATAAAATAAAAATAAACTTTTTTATCAATATGTCTTGATCACTTGAATACATATAAGAGTGAAAAATAATTAATTGTGTATAGGTTTAACGTATATGTATTTTCTGTATCTCATTTATTACCAATTTTTGTATCCGAAACATTGTCTAGCAATCACATATTAATATTTTTTTAGATGAACTAGTCAAATGGTGTTTTTACTATTTGGTGATACGTTTGTAATCGGTATAGTTTTACAACAAAAAGTGATTGATGTTGTCAATGAAGTGATAACGTTGCCTAAGACCTCTGACCCATGATGAAACGCTGGAAGCTTTTTTCACGTTCAAAATCACGTTTTATCTAAGTTGTCACATTGACGATTGTTACATATTATGATAATGCTTTGTTATTTATAATATAATCTACCTGAAGAAAGATCTGGCTTCCAGAGTCCAGATTTTATGAAAGAAATTATTTTCTTTTTCAGTATGTCAAGACTAAGAGTCGGTATGGTATGACTCGCTGCCAAGTATTGATATCACAAACGTAAATTTAAAAAAATATTAAAAAAACAAGCGGGTTGTTCAACGCTGTACTCCTTACTACCAAGTAACTCCACGAAGTATTAAGTGATGTGCCTTTTTAGCAATTTGAAAATAAAAATATCAAATTTTAAGTTTCCTGAGCTTGAGGTCACATTGAAATATTTAACAGTAAAAAAAATTAAATGCACTAATCAGATATTCTTCAAAATCTAATGGTGGGGGCAAGTCTCGTCCAACCGGCGAAATCAAATCCCTCGTGATGACCCATACCATGGATATAATTATTATATGGAGTTCTATAATATCTTTAGTAGTCATAGAACTCCATATGATAATTATATCCATGATATGGGTAATCACTAGGGTTTTGATTTCGCCGGTTGTACTAGACTTGCCCCCCTGACTTGCCCCCGGTGTCTAAGCGAGTATTAGATATAAAAATTTGAAAATTTAAAAATAATCGAATGAGTACCTACTGTAATATATAATTGAAAAAGTGGAATAAACGTCGGCCTTCGTGCCTCAATTGGTAAGGTATTTTTCCTGCTGATCCAAAGGTCCCGGGTTCGAATCCTGGTGGAGACACAGTTTTTAATTGTATTTTCAGTTTGGATATATGAAACGATAAATGTCTTAAGTTTCCAGAATGTGGCAACTTGTTATTGGGTGTGTTAAATTTATATTTGACATAGTACCTACCTGTTAGTTGCCCGAGAAGCTAAGAATTAAATAAATAAATAAACACACCGAATATAGTAGGTACATTGCACATATCACGTAGTACACAGCACACACACATATACAATTTGATGAAACTTTCAGAATACAATCTCAGCACGATACTAGGTGATAGATAATCTACAATAAAAAAATAACTTCATAAGAATTCATAACTTTTTACTATATCTCATTGGAGTAGTGAGGAGTAAAAATATGATCATATGTGATCATATGTGAAAAATATGATTTATTTTTTTATTTTTATTTATTTATTAAACAAATTTTCGGTACATAGTATAATATAAATAGAAACAAAAAAAACATACACACATATTACACAGATCATATTACACATTACACCAAAAATCCCACAAGGCTTAGCCTGTATGTGGGTATACCTAAATAAAATTTACAAAGGAAGATGTTGGTTGCGCGTTACAATTAAACAGTTTTTAGACAACGCAAGTTGAAAAATCATAAGTACCTACCTAAATGGTGATAAAGAAAATTATACAAATAGCAAGTAAACAATATTCTGATCACAAAAAAAGAAAAAAAGCGTTAAATCATAAATTAAAATAAGTATGTACCCACTTATATTAGAACAAATCATAAAAAGCAATGAAGTAAAATCATAAAAAGAAATCTTGAATGTTGTCATTGTTCTTAAGCCATGTCTTAAGATGACTCACATATTTAATGTCTTAATGTCTTTACATGTATTATAATTAATTTACAATATTAGTTGCAAAGACGTGGACATTGAAAACATAAGACACGTAAGAATGTTTAATGAAACCTAATTAAATTTATCAAACGTACTACATTATGTATTCCAATTCAAAAAATATACTAACTACTTTACTTACTTTTCGTTTGGCCTTCTTCTCTATCCGGTGTAAAACTTCTTCGCCCGTGTGTGGGTTGCCAAAAAATATAATTTCATAGGTCCTTGTTAGAAGTTCGTACGAATGGCAAGAATTCGAAAGAATTAAAAATAGCCTGATGTAACAAAATATTTCTCAGGTAATGAAAATCTATCATGTCCATTCCCATGCATTCATAAATAACATGCTTTCAGAAATGCTATTTGAAAACTGGTTGATTTAAATTTTTTCTACTGCTGAGATTGTATATTTTTGTGAATACAAATCTTAGACCTTTTCCCTGGCGAGTGTCTGAAATTTTTGACGAACCTATTTCTCAATAGATGGCAGACAGGTTTCATTATCCATACACAGATAACGAAGGTGATTTCAACTAATTAAAAATATACCCGTACAACATAAATATATGTAGGTACATACTTATAACATTAAAATATTAGGAGTGGATCAAGAAAGCATCTTATTTTTATGGCAGTTGATAGTGAAATAATAATCGATTAAAACTTTAAGTATCTCATCCAACTTTTAAGTAAGTAGGGTTAGGTATGAATGCTAGAATGTTATTATAACCCAATATACAATACAACTCGCTCACGAGTCGCAATGATAACAACAAACAAACTTAACCGACCTGTTCTTACCAAAAGTTTGGTAAGAATTGGTTGACAAGGTTTGTATGTTATTACCAATGCGACTCGCGTGAGCAAGTTGCATTATAAATTGATTTATAATATCATTAAAAATAAAAAGTATTACGTGTGAATATCATTTCAACTTATATCAATTTGGTCAGGTTGAGTTAGCATGGTATTCCGCCACAAGTTTTAAGTGCTGCCTTGATCCACTCCTCGAAAATTGGGATTGATATGGGAACTCAATAAAAAGATCATTGGTGAATGTTGAGCAAGCGCTTTTAAGTGTTACGTAAACCAGCCTATGACAGGACTGTTTACCTTGTTCTCCTATAAATATATATTCCAACTTCATCTCTATCGAGATGTAAAGTTAATCATTTTCAAATGACTTTATTTCCTGATATAAGTTTTGATATGCAAGACTTTCAGAATCTATCAGAACTATCGAATTAGGTAACTATGGACGCATTTTATATAATTTTGTCACCAAAGACGCGCAGTTCTAGATTGATCTAGATAATACACGTTCACATAAAGATAATGTGTAATAAATATTTATTATGTGTGTTGTTGTTTAAATAATATCTTTATTATATTACATGGTTGCTGTAAAAATTATAGAGTATTTTCAAATTTTATAAACACATCACCCAGATTCTTTCTGTCCTCGATCTAATTGTTTGTTCTTGTGCCTACAACTGTGAACAATAACGTAATATCAAGTCGAATTTTTAGTGTAGGTATATTTTGATGGTGGATATCGTCTTTTATTTTTTTTTTGTTTTTGATCTATTCATGTCATTTCTCATTCATTCGATCGTGAAGGAAAAGCCCTTTCTTTTACCTATGGCCTCATTTGTGAAGATGGCGGTTATACACAACCATTCAACGAACGGGTCTGCCTTCGTGTAGGATGGTTTGGGACAGATCGAAGGGCTTCGATAGTTAAAAATCTTGTGGCAGACTTTACGAGATTGGTGAGCGACATCTGGACCTTCAGCTCTCCACTTATGACGAACTTCTCGAGGTAATCAACGACTTTTCTAGAAATTCAATTTGTCAGAGATAGTGACACATTGATTCTCATAGCAATCCATGATATTCGTAACATTCTGCCAACACCACATCTAATAAGCATTATTTTTCATTCTCTCTGACTCTTTTAGAGCACATGTCTCTAGACTATTGAGGAAGATCGAGTAAATAAAAGTCCTTGGTATTTTTTGTGATCTAAAAAAAACAGCGTCCTTGGTTCCTTTCGCAGCGAAGTATCATTTATTGTAAATCATTTCTCACGAAACTCTTGATTCTCTGGGCTGGAAACACCAGAAGATTGAGAGAAATTGCCAAACGGCAGTAAAATTGCCACTTTCGCTGGTTGCAAGGGACTGTTTTTTTATTATTACTTATTAAATTTCTCATTTTTTCAGGCTGAGAAGAAAGGATGCACAGCGACCGAGTACGGTCTGGTATTTGGCATTTTCGAGCTGGTCGTCTTCTGCGTCAGTCCACTTTATGGAGCTCACATCAATAGGATAGGTCCTCGGGTCTTATTCAATGGAGGTATCCTAACAACGGGAACCTGCGCCATACTTTTTGGGTAAGACATTTTTTAACATCCTATTTTTTCTCTTCATAATGGCTCTTCATAATATCCTGACCTTAAATTAATGTCAGTTTTGTCCATTTTCTTCTTCCTGGCAATTTTTGAAGTGTATCTAATTAGATGATGAGCATTGCAAGATCTAGGCCAAAGCTAGATTAGGTAGTCATATTCTTGAATATGGCCTTGCACTTGGTCTTACATACTCGGTCGTATCTTGGTCTGCATACACAGACTTATATTTTTTTATAGAAGGTCACAATGACAGCAATTTTAACAGTGGGCGTATCTAGCAATTTTAATAAAATTTCGAAATAATTTAATCAATTTCTTGCTTTTATAATTAAAAATAAAATTTGGAAGACCTCAAGGCTCTGTAATAGTCGTGCAAGTGATCCAAGACTTGCTTATCATGAGAGTTTTCGTATAGATTGGAGTTCTCGGGTGATGTCCGTAGGCCTTTTCAAGTTTCCAGTAATACAGCATAAAATAAACAGTAAAATAATAGTTGAACACAGATCACAATAAGAAAGTAAATAAAAAATATTTTGATATTATATTCTTGGAATGTTTCAGGTTATGTTGATATTTCCGGTAATCTCCTATATTTGGTTTATCGAATGTATTTATCACACGATTTTTTTTTTTAATTTTCAGATTATTAGATAAAGTAGAGGGGCACTATCCATTCATTATTCTTAGTTTCATTATAAGAATTGTGGAAGCCATGGGTAATGCTGCTTTTCTGACTGCTTCATTCTCCATCATAGCCAAAGAGTTTCCAGACAATGTAGCAACAATGTTTGTAAGTATTTTTGTTTAAAAAGTTACATTTACCTACGCTTGTTTAGCCACTATCCACAAAGTAGCAGGTTTAATAATTCATTGTATTTTACCAAATTCACAGTTGAAATAAGAAGATCACAATATATAATATATTAATCGGTTTTCAGGCTTCCTTGGAGACATGTTTTGGACTGGGTCTAATTGCTGGGCCTATGGTTGGAGGAGCACTCTACACTTTTGGAGGTTATACAACACCTTTTGCGATAATGGGATCTGTACTATTCTTAGCAGCAGTTATGACCTATTTCGCTCTTCCTAAGAATGACGAACCTGACGAAGACTCCGAAGAACGTAAGCTATACTCATTTTGCCTTATTATTTTTCGAATTTCTTGACAGTTTCGCCTAATGTTGACATTACTATCACGCAAGAGAAAGCATCTATGTCTTGGACACTTTGAAACAGCTCCTCAACAGTTTTCATTCCTATACAGTTTCGTATGTTACGGAGTCAGGATATTTGCTTCCGGCTAACAACTCTTTGACCCTCATTTTTCCTTGGATGATAATCAGAGCAGCTCGTAGGTACTTCCGTTCATTAAGGATAAGACCCATATATATCTGCTCATTTATTTAAAAACATGGATTATATTGAGCGATCAGCAAAAACAATATGGAAATGTTTTCCTTTGATACTAAGTCTTTTTTAAATTGAACTTGTTTTAGAGTTGGGATAGATACAAAGAAAACGTATTCTTATACTTAAAATGTAGTATTTAAATACTTTCTACTTCGTTTTAAAATACTTCGAAGTATTCGAATGGCACGAATATTTGTGGGAATTTTATTTTCAATGATAAACGATTTTTGTATTAAGTATGTATTTTTTATTTTTTTTTCAGCGTCCATGCTTCAGTTATTGAAGATACCGAGTATTCTTTTGGCTTCGTTGACGATCATAATATCAAGTACTAGTATTGGTTTTCTTCAAGCGACATTAGAACCGCATCTTCGGCAGGTATGTTGATTTTGCTATTGGGTTCAAAGTTTGGTAGTTACAACACAACACGCGTTCACTCGTGCCTCGTGCCACCTTGAATCTAAATTCAGAGGCAGGTATCAATACTAACTCCTAGAACTGACAAATTACAGAGATCATACTACTTTTAGGAGATTACATCAATAAATCATTTTAAAATATTGCGAAAGTGTGGATATTAACCGATTGTTTCGAAAAATTCCAAGTTGGTTAACCTACTCGTACCTGAAATCGAATGGGTCAGTTTCTTAATAAAATTTGTTATTCAACTTGTGTTAAACTGTTTGTCAAAAATTCCAGTTCGAATTCACACCTGTGATTCTTGGGTTGATGTTTATCATCAACGGTGGAGTATACGCAGTAACCGCACCAGCCTGGGGTTGGGTGTGCGATCGTCCCAACTTCAACCCCAAATGGATCAGTCTACTCGGATGTGCTTTCGTCTCCGTTGGATTCCTACTCGTTGGTCCAGCACCATTCATATCCAGTACCACGTAAGTTACGATATTTATGCCACGTATTATAAATATGGAGTGGAGGATGTTTAACGTAAGTCTTCGAGACTGAAAGTCTATTCCAGGATCTGCCTTAGCTTCAAATGGTTCAACATAGGCTCAAAAACTTTACCAGTTAAGATTTTTTGTGTAATATAAAGTTTATTTTTCACGACCTGAGACAAATATATAAATATCGATGACCGATTCAGAAGGAAAGGGGGTACCTTTGAAATTTTGAAGGCTAAACCAAAGATCCAATCTTGCAGAAAATGTAATGAGTGGATCAGGGAGAGCAATAGATTTACAGATACGGCGAGCAAGATGACTACTTTGAAATAGAATTGAGCCGGCCATATAGTGGGGTCGACAGATCATCGATGGATCAAGCACAAGTGGTGACCGAGAACCGATCACAGAAACTTGGAGAATAACACATAGGTGCAATTGTTTTGAGAGCAAACTAGTTCAAGATCCTTTATTAAAAACGAATTCTCGGACCATACTACAATCCAAATATACAAAATATTCCATAGAATTATGCTTATAGATTAAGAATTAAGAATATGAATTTCTTTCACTTCCAGAACTGTATGGGTGTGTATATTGGGCCTCGTTCTTCACGGATTTGGAATGTCCTGCCAGTTAGTGTCTTCATTCACCGATGCCATGAAAACAGCAATGTAAGTTAACAACCAAACTCATTAAAATATCATTTTTATTCCCCTTTTTTTCTAATTTACTTTCATTTACTGAATTTATATTTTTTTCTTTCAGTGGAAGCGGTTTCAACAACAATATTGATACATACGGATTGGTATCTGGACTGTGGACTTCTACTTTCGCGCTCGGAGCTTTCATCGGTCCAACAGTTTCTGGATTTCTCTTCGATAAAATCGGATTTAAGATGTCGACACTATTCATATTCATATTGCATTCTGTTTCTGTAAGTTCTCAATATTTCTAGGTCTGAGCACTTCACCACTAACCCTCCCACTCATTCACCATCATCAGGTCTTCAGCATCGCACCTCACTGGCATTTCTCGACAGATGAGGAGATGTTCGTCAGTCTGTATCTCGCTGCAATCGCAGGACACATCCTTTTCCACCCTTATACACCACCGAAACATGTTCTCTTTGTACCTTGTGATACCGGCGCGTAATCTATTAAGTGTATTCCATGTTAGGTAGGGTAGTTGGTGTCCTGGTCTCAAACTTTCTGACAGGTCGACCTGATTTCCACTGTATCGTGCTTGCCAAAGATCATTCCTTGCCCTATCTGTAGGTAGTTTTAGGGGGATGTAATTCTAAGGAAGCATTTCCATGATTTTAGTCTTGCTACCGGTGGTTTGTGACCAAACAAAGATATCTCAAAACAAACATACAATGTATATTCATTGTGCGTTCTTTTGAAAGATTGGCTAATTACCTTAAGAGATCTCACTAAGAGATATCAATATCGAGTTTCAAATAATTATTTATACCTAATATTGACGGTATGACTACAGGTTGAAATAATAATGTTTTTGTCGTTTTTATTTCAGGGTATTGTGATTATGTTGTATTTGGCATTCGGTAAACCTACAATTGGTCTTTATAAACCCATTGAAGTGGAAGTCGAAGGAGGAAAGGAAACCGTTGAAGGTGATGACAAAGAAGAGTCTAAAGATGATGCTCCAACTGATGCCCTGATAATGCATAATGGATCACTTAAGAGGTAATTTAGTTCTCTTGAGTAATGTTTTATCATTTTAAAGGTTTTAAATCAATTATCTGTCTATACTTAGGAATTATCTGTCTATACTTAGGAAGCATGTTTCAGCGTGATGGAAGATTAGAAAAAGATATTGAAAGGAGAGTAACGGCAGGTAATAGAGTGAATTGTGCATTAAGACCGGTAATGGCTGACCCAATTATTTCGAGGCAAGCAAAGCTCGCGGTACACAATGGTATTGTCGCACCGACTCTAATGTATGCTAGTGAGACATGGACATGGCAGAAGACGCATGAAAGTAGAATTAACTCGGTTGAAATGAGGTCACTAAGACGAATGTGTGGTAAAACGATGTATGATAGAATAAGAAATGAGGATATTTGACGAGAATGTATGATTGAAAGAAATATCGTAAGTAAGATGAAAATAAATGCCCTAAGGTGGTTCGGCCACATAGAAAGAATGAGTGATGACCGTCTGACAAAAAAAGTATACAAGGATGATAAAAGAGGAACGAAAAGTAGAGGTCGGCCAAGAAAAAGTTGGCACGATCACATAAATGGGATTTTGAAAGATGGTGATGTTAGAAGTAAGAATAATAGAAGAGCGTGTATGAGACGATGTATGGACGTGAATGAAGCGAGGAATGTATGTCAAGAGAGAGGAGTCTGGCGTTCGGTTCTCTCTGCCTACCCCAAATAGGGAAATGGCGTGATGGTATGGTATCTGTCTGTCACATTTACATCTTCATACATTTCTCTAATTATGTTTGATTTAAATCAATACTTGTACCAACTATGTATTGCTTATGTGTATATGTTTCTATGTGTACCTACTGTATGATTGAGAATTTTTAAACCAATTAAATTAAATTCACGAGATTCTCCAAATGTGCCGAAGTTGGTAGGGGTACATAGAAAGAACAAACGAAGAGTTCACGCTGAAGAAACTCTTTGGCAGTAGACCAAAATGGAAGAAGGAGCGATTGGGAGACCAAAATTAACATTGGTTGAATTGTATGGAGAAGGATAAATTGGCGTCGCAGGGCAACTGATATGTGAATTGGCGATGACAGCTCGAGTAGGTCGAGATTCATACTGGATTGTAGCGATATAGACATACCTATGTATGCATGTAAGAAATATGTACATTTGATAGTAATGAAACATCGCAAAGTAGGTATGAGCTCAACAGAGATGTAAAATAAAGAGAATCATATAAATATTTTGCCTGTATTTAAACCATTTTCTTGTGAGGATTCATATTTCTAGGTCATGTGGCCAAAGAAACTGAATTAGGTGTTAATATAATATTGAAATATTAATAAATATTGTTTATTTTTTAGCGTCAAATCTGTGAGGATGGCCATTTCGATCGAAAAATCAAGACCGTGCGGGATGAACAGTCTGATTGCTTGCAACAGTTTCAAAAACAGGTATTTTTTTTCTTATTTTTTATGTTAAAATAATATTGCAGGAATTAAATTAAATATCATCTCTTTGTGCCGCTCTTAATGGAGGTTAGCGACCATCACACCAAATTCATCAAGATCTTGCGCCAATCTAATTAATGACGCCGCATACTATTTTTCAGATTAAATTTGTAGATACAGCATAAAAGTTTTTGTTTTATAAAAATAACAAAAGAAGTGATAGAATTTATAATAGTACATACATATTTCCAATAAATATTATTACGATTGATTGGAATAATCTTACAGTAATTGATAGATATAATAAACATTTGTCCAACCATCTATCGACAAACACCGAAAGTTTTTGATATGTTATGAAATAAAGATATAAAACAATTCGTTATTGCTTGCGTTGTTCAACAATATTGGGTTCAATTCTGAAACGCACAAAAAATTTAATGAAATGTCATATCTATTCATTTTATATATTTTTTGGTATTCTGAAGATAAATAGAAGAATATTCTCAAATATTGAATTATTAACTGTGTGGCACATTTTATAAATATGTATAATAACATTGTATAAACTATGTAATTTATTACATTTATGCGACCGGTTTCGGAACAATGCTTTCCCTCTTCAGACAAAATTACAACTAACACAGAATGTGGTCGGAGGGAGTAATTAGGGGCGAGTCTTTTGTGTAGAGTGATTGATTGAAGGACTAGAGTTAAAAATAAATAGATAAAACCACTATAGTTAAAAATAAAGGTAGTTTAGTAAGATTAAAATGACAAAAGAATATCAATATTGTATTATAAAAAGGATAAAGTTTAATGTGACTACGCACTTTTCAATCTTTCGATTGTGACGGCTTCTAATTTGTAGAATTCCATTATGACAATGATTAATATGAACACATATATAATTCCACAATTTATTTTATTTTTCTCCCGACGACCGTTTCGGCTTATAAGGCCATAATCAACTGGTGATTATGGCCTTATAAGCCGAAACGGTCGTCGGGAGAAAAATAAAATAAATTGTGGAATTATATATGTGTTCATATTAATCATTGTTTTAATGTGACTGTTCTGGTGAACACATTTTGTTTTTAATGACTTTAATAATGTTCAGTCAAATTTTAATTCGATAGGAATTGAACCCATAATAAATTAAAAATAACATAAATGGCTTATTTCATCATATAACACAAAAAATATAAAAGATTTGTTTAAATAGTAACTATTAAGATGATTGTACTGAAAAAACATTCGCAGCATCTATGGATGAGATTGCTAATTAAATTGATTCTAGATTCAAACCAATGTGAACGACCAGTTTATTACCGATTGCTGCAATTATTTCGTGATTAAAATGTTTAGATTTCTTATTATATTTTTCAATCATTAATTTGTTTATTTATTTTTTTTAGAAAAACGGCTTGGGGAAGACACGCTGGATCAAGCGTAGGAGGATACTGCAGGTCTTATGGAAGTATGGGTCCAGAGGATAGATATAGACGCGTGTAGATTATAAACTTAATAAATTATTATTTAAAACAATACTAATGTAAATTTACTAAGTCACTATGTACAACATGTTTTAAGGATATCATTAATTATTATAATTATTATTACATTAAAATATTTACATATTCTATCGTTAGTACAAAATGTTTTAACTATAAATATGTTGTTATTAGTTCTTTTATAATAAAGTAACGACAAAAATTAAAACAATGATTTTTTTTCATTCAGCGCTTTTTTAAGTCAGTTTATAAATATAAATAAAAGGATACATACATATGAACACGGCATATTTTACAATGTCGGGAAACCAGCGAGAGATGTACTGGTGTGTATTATTAGGCTGGGCAGTCCATGTATTGAGAAATTTATTTTTTAACACATCTTAGAGAAAGGGGTCTCAAAATATGTGGATATACATATATTTTTTTTGTTTTATTTCCAAATAAAAAATAATTACATAAGCCATAATTATATAACAATATTAATACAAAATACAATACAAATAAAATATAGGTAGGTATATCAATATTAGATACTTGGATATATTGCCTCACTAGGGAAATGCCCGTTCCTTGGAGGAATAAAAACAAACTGTTCCGAGGCAATATCTATTCAAAACGAGTAGTTGTACAAGTATTTAGGGCCGGTCTTATAAACGAAAGACCAAATATTCGTGAGTTTGCTAACGATTTACTAACGGATGGATGTTCCTAAGTAGATATTACTATCGGCGGTATTATAAAACTATTTTAACTGTCCGTTTATTTGACAGTTACAGTCTACTTAGACTACAATGGATTTTCAATAGATTTGTAATGTTATCAAATATCGTATTTTTAACTTTGTGGTACATTTTAACAAAAATTAACTAATTTTTTAACTTTGTTTACACCACGTGAGAATTGAATTAGCGACCGGTTTCGGAACTAACCGTTCCCTCCTCAGGTTAGTTCCGAAACCGGTCGCTAATTCAATTCTCACGTGGTGTAAACAAAGTTAAAAATTTAGTTAAGATTTGTAATGGACTATAATGGATTGTAATGGATAAAGCGGTGCTGTCATTGCAATATATAAACAGAGAGTGTTTAATTTTTTTGCTTACTTCAAACAATATCAAAAATTACAAAAATAGTGATAATCCTTTATTATTTAGCTAGCGCGCTGGATTAGCAATTCAGTGGACGCGGGTTCAAATCTCGCCTCAACTGATTTTGTTCACTTATATCACAAGCGTTTATGACTAATTTATGGCATTAAAATGAAATTTAAAAAACTTAATTCATATGTAGTAACTAGTTACAATTATTTATTCATTCATTTATTTAAATATTTTTTTTTATTTAAAGTTTTAAAAAAATAATTAAAATAAAATAAAACGAAATTCAGTGTAATCAATGTCATGTTGAAATAATAAAATATTTGATCAAACACAAACTTGCAATCAAATTCGTTTCGGTTATTTAAAATCACTGTCGACCGACATTTTTTATAGAAAAAAAAGCAATTCAGCAAAAAATATAAAACAGTATATGTATTTCAAAATATTCGTAATTTTAAAAATGTACCGCAACAAAAAAAAACATGTGTGGTAAAACTCAATTCTTCCATAACTTATCGTTAACGAACGCTAAATCGGTGGTCCGACCGTCGGTAAAGGCTATCGGTAAAATTTTACTAAAAAGTAACTAACGGATTGTTATAAGACAAAATATAGAGCATTTGTATCAAATTTCGGTTTGTTTGGTCTGAAATCTAACTAACGGACGTTTATAAGACGGACGTTTGATACAAATGCTCTATTTTTCGTCTTATAACAATCCGTTAGTTAAATTTTAGTAACATTTTACCGATAGCCTTTACCGACGGTCGGACCACCGATTAAGCGTTCGTTAACGATAAGTTATGGAAAGATTGAGTTTTACCACACTTGTTTTTTTATGTTGCGGTACATTTTTAATATTACGAATATTTTGAAATATACTGTTTTATATTTTTTTGTATTTTTATATTTAATTGATTTTTTTCGGTAAAAAATGTCGTCCGACAGTGATTTTGAATAACCAAAATGAATTTGATTAGAAGTTTGTGTTTGACTAAATATTTTATTATTTCAAGATGACATTGATGACACTGAATATCGATTTATTTTAATTTAATATTTTTTTTTATTTAAAAAAATGAATGAATAAATAATTATAACAAGTACCTACCTACATATGCATTAATTTTTTAAATTTCATTTTAATGCCATAAATTAGGCATAAATGCTTATGTAGAAATGAACAAAATCAGTTGAGGCGAGATTTGAACCCGCGTCCACTGAATTACTTATCCTGCGCGCTAGAATAAAGAATTATCATAATTTTTGTAATTTTTGAAGTACGCAAAAAAATTAAACACTCTCTGTTTATATATTGTAATGACAGCACCGCTTTATCCATTACAATCCATTATAGTCCATTACAAATCTATTGTAGTCTTATATTAGACTGTAACTGTCAAATAAACGGACAGTTAAAATAGTTTTATAATACCGCCGATAGTAATATCTACTTAGAAACATCCATCCGTTAGTAAATCGTAAACATACTTACGAATATTTGGTCTTTCGTTTGTAAGATCGGCCCTTAGTCAGTCAAAATTTATTCCATGTGTATTGTATATGTACATGTGTTGGTTAATATTAAGACATGAGTGAGATCCGTCATTTCAAAACATGAGTAAGACCCCTCTCACACTCTTCTCTGCCCCTGTCCATTGTTACTGCCACTTTGTTACTAATTTGTTTACATATATTGGTATTGTTTGGTAGGAGTAATTGAAGTAAGTCAGGTATTATTTTATTTTACCTACATACATATATCCACGGCGCTAAGTAAATGT
The DNA here is from genome assembly GCA_963576475.1 of Molanna angustata. Lineage (NCBI taxonomy): Eukaryota > Metazoa > Arthropoda > Insecta > Trichoptera > Molannidae > Molanna > Molanna angustata. Next base: position 12,761,633 of record OY754986.1, on the reverse strand, counting down.
AATGTCTCTGTGCAAAAGTAGTATGTACAGTTATTGGATGTAACAAAGTTCTGCTTCTTGTGTTTAACGTCAGTGTGTGTCTTACATAATATACAATATAGTTTGTTACTGCATTTTTAATAATCAGATTCAATAGTACTTTTGGCCCTCTACGAATACTTGAAGCCGGGTCTTGAAGAGAATTTATGTAATTATATCGTTAATGTTTGGAAAAAAATCGACAATTGAAAAACTATGTTTTTTGGGTGCAATGTAACCATTTTTAATTATTAAAAAATATTATTTTAATTCAAAAATTCAGTCAACTATGGTAAAAAGTTAAAATGGAGTCGTGTATTTGTTAAATAATATTTAGTTTTATTTTTTTTTTAAGAATGAACATGTCCTTGAAACAAGTACCTACATATTTATCCTCATATATCCCCTGAACTACTACTTGATTACTAACCCAGCGTACTAACTGCTCTGTCATCAGATAGTTTGTTTTTAAGAATGAACATGTCCTGGAAACAAGTACCTACATATTTATCCTCATATATCCCCTGAACTACTACTTGATTACTAACCCATCGTACTAACTGCTCTGTCATCAGATAGTTTGTTTTTAAGAATGAACATGTCCTGGAAACAAGTACCTACATATTTATCCTCATATATCCCCTGAACTACTACTTGATTACTAACCCAGCGTACTAACTGCTCTGTCATCAGATAGTTTGTTTTTAAGAATGAACATGTCCTGGAAACAAGTACCTACATATTTATCCTCATATATCCCCTGAACTACTACTTGATTACTAACCCATCGTACTAACTGCTCTGTCATCAGATAGTTTGTTTTTAAGAATGAACATGTCCTGGAAACAAGTACCTACATATTTATCCTCATATATCCCCTGAACTACTACTTGATTACTAACCCAGCGTACTAACTGCTCTGTCATCAGATAGTTTGTTTTTAAGAATGAACATGTCCTGGAAACAAGTAAGTAAGTAAGTAAAGTAAGTAAGTAAATTTTATTAATAAGAAAGTATAAAAAGGATACATTTTGACATATTATAAAAAAATATATATATACATCACAAATAAATTTGAAATTCTCCCCGAAAAGAAGGAAACCTTGTGCTTCGGGGAGGAGTTCACAACACTTAAATTTAACAAGATACATAAAATACATAGAAAGAGTTCATAAAAAAATATACATTATTTTAATTTACAAACGTGGAAAAATAAACAAAAAAAAGCTAACAATCAATAAAGATATACTCGCACACACAATACAATACACCAAAATTAATACATTCATATGGCACAATGAGGAGGAAAATTATTTTAACTTTTTTTTAAAAGTTGACAAGTTGTCAGTATTATTTATTTTTATATTTTTATCCAGTGCATTGTACCATTTTACACCCATGAATGAATAATGGCTCTGCCCCAACTTCGTTAACCTCATGGGGAGTCTTATATAGCCCTCAAGTTGTAGTCTAGGAGTTACATACAATATGTCATTATTTGCCCCATTAACAATCAACTCTTTGACCACCTGACAGATAGCCACTTTCTTGTATATATTCTGTACCGAAGGGACAGGCAGTTCACTGTACAATTGGCTAGTACTGTAGTCACGTGGTTTTCTGAGGATTATTTTTAAGACACTTCTCTGGGCTATATATAAAGGACATAAGGTGGTCACATAAGCTCCTCCCCATGCTATTATTCCGTAGCGCAGGATTGAGTGTACGAACGCATAATAGACAGATGTTATTGTTTTTTTGTCTAACATGTCTCGTAAGTTATAAAATATATAATACATTTTTCTTATGCGTTCAGTAACACAACTTATGTGTTCCTTCCATTTAACGAGGCAGTCCACAATCACTCCTAGGTATTTAACCTGCTCAACCTTCAAAAGGGTATTACACGAGTCACAAGAGTCAGAAGATGCCGAACATTGATTATTGTGTATTGTAATTTTTATATCTGTTGGTAATGATTTATGTTGATGAACAAAAGGAACAAAGACAGTCTTATCAACATTGAGTGATAGCAAATTTTTATCAAACCACATTTTCAGTTGAGAAATATCAGAACTAGCTTTTTTAGATATCTGTGACCAGGATTCACCCTCCACAAGTAGGACAGTATCATCTGCATATGATAGTATCGTAGATGTAAGACCTATTTTAAATATTTGATTTACGTATAAAATAAAAAGAATCGGTCCCAAAACCGTGCCTTGAGGCACCCCGAATGTGGGAGTTTGACTGTTGCTGAGATGGTTCCCGATCTTAACACGTTGCTGTCTATTTAAAAGATAACTTTCTAACCACTTTTTTGCAACTCCGTGAATACCGACGTCATTTATCTTTTGTATTATCTTAGTGTGACTCAGACTATCAAACGCCTTACGTAGGTCTACAAATACACCCAGACATTTCCTACCTGAGTCCAGTACTTTATATATGTCTGAAGTTAAATTTGCCAGAGCGTCCTCGGTGCCCATATTCTCTCTGAATCCAAATTGTCCATTGCTAATTATATTTTCCGAATTGAGGAAGCTTGTCAGTTGTGTCTTTATAACTTTTTCGTATATTTTTGCTATATTAGATGTCAGAGAGATTGGTCTGTAATTTCCTACCTGTCTTGGATCGCCTGATTTAAACAATGGTATCACCTGAGTGTTTTTATATACATCGGGAAAAACTCCACTATTCAAACTGATATTGATAATATGTGTCAGTGGAGACTTAATATTATCTACGTTTTGCTTAAGAATTTCTACCGTGACATTATCAAAACCAGGAGAAGATCCGCCTTTCATACCTTTAATGATTTTAATGATTGTTTCCTCATTTATACATTGGAAATTGCTAAGTTTAGTAACCATTGACAATTGATTTTCATGAGTTTCTCCTACTTGTTGCGGACCGATTGTTTTCGCTAGAAGCTCTCCGACTTTAGCAAAATAATTATTAAAAATATTAGCAACCTCCTTAGGAGACTCTTGCACGTTCAACACTGAATCGTTATGTTGGATTTCGCGGATATCAACTCGCCTACGTTTTTTATTTATAATTTCATTGATAGTACACCACACTTTTTTGGTGTTATTATTACTATTGTATTGCGATATTTTTTTTGAGTAATATGAAATTTTTGATTTTTTTACTAACAGCGTAAGAAGATTTTTGTACTCTCTAAATTTATGTTTACGGTTATGATCATTAGGGAATCTTTTCATCAATTTATATAATTTATCTTTCTGTCTTATTGAGACAATTATGCCAAAAGTAATCCACGGTTTAATTATTCTGTATTTAGATTTTCTCGGAGTAACCCCCTCCAAACATTCTGCCTGGGTAATGTGTAAGCTAAGTGTTTTATGAAAGTTTAGTGCACATTCGTCAGCGTTCCATGAATTAAAGGTTGTATTCCAGGCTTCACCAGCAAGAGTGGACTTGAGTTCATCAAAATTTATTCGTTTTTTAATTATTGGTATACTGTTTATATTTTTATGACATTGACTTTGTATATATATACCAGCGTGGTGATCAGTTATACCATTTCTCCATACTAATGTTTTAATGTTAGAAAGTTTACTAAGAGAGGTATTCGTCCAGAAATGGTCTAAACAAGAGGGAGTCTGTCTCTCTACCTCCCTAGTATATAATGTGGTACATAGTTTATAGTTAAGAGAACTAAGAGTGTCAATATATTCATCCTTTTCCCTGTGTATATAATTTTTAGATACGTTAATGTTAATATCTCCTGCTACCAAGATATTCCTGCATTTATTTCGCGACAGAACATTATGAAGGCTTTCACAAAAATCCGATATGTTTGATTCGTGTGTCCGATATATTGCATAGATATTATAGTTAATTTGTCCTATGTCAAATTGTATAAGTAGACAATTCGTTCGATTTATATTGGTCAATTCAAAAACACTCACCGAATATTTATTTGCTACAAATAAAACTACACCACTGCATTTGTTTATTGTATGTTCAGTGCAATAATAGTTATAATTCGGTATGTTGTATGCAGTGTTTTCATTTTTTAAATGTGCCTCAGTCAATATTATAACATCAGGTTTAACACGCAACAAATTTAAATGAACCAAAAATTGATCAAAATTCTTTCTCATGCTCCTAATATTCTGTTGTAAAACAACAAGCGCACCATTCGTATTATGTTCAATACTTAATTCATTATTACATTCGTTGACCGTATCACATTCGATCTCCTTTACACTATAGCTATTATCAATATCCGATAATAGATTATCGTCTAACATTTTGGTAATTTAAATAAAATATTTTCGATATTAAAATTTTAATGATTTGAAAAGATAAGAAAAAAAAGGAACTTCCTTGAAATGGTACGATAAATAAATTGTTCAACGCGATGTACTTAAAGGAGATCGGATTGTTATTGTTTAATCGAGGTTTGAGTGGTTTAAAAGTTACAACAGAGCCACGATTCACCTGAATATAGCAGAATATTATAGAAACAAATACAACTATCAATGTTACGCATACACTGACACATAAACAAACATTCACTCGATGACCACTCATACACACGTATATAATATTATTTTCGGGACGATTTGCTTTCAATATTATTATTATTATTATATAAATACAGGGTGTTTGCTGCGGCTTGAGCTTAACAAAAATAAAATAATATTTTTTAAATATATTGATGGGGTCACATATTAACACGAACTGATTGAGTCAATAGTCCACATTTTGTCTTGCTCTTTCAAGCATGAAACTTAAATACGAGCATGCTTCCTTGTCCATAGCATTATGAGCGCAGTTGTAATTTTTTTTATACTTATTATTTGCATCCACACAATTGTTGCAAGTGGGAGGCTTTCTCCCATTTTGGCATTCCTTGTATTTGTGTTCTCCACCGCAGTGGGAACAAATGGGCTCCTTGTTCCTGTTCATGCATTCTAGCGAAGAGTGACCTACTCTTAAGCAGTGGTAACATTGCACCAGAAGATTGGCGTCCCTGACCGGAACACGCTGGTATCCTAAGTTGACTCTGCGACTTTCCATGATTTTTTTCCTTATTTTGGATGTAGCCTCCACCAGTAATTCCACCGCGCTGCTGTCGTTTTTTCTTTTAATTACTTTTATTAGTTTAATTTTCTCACCAGCGTCAATGAGACACTGAAGAGTGGGGTTTTGGGCGCGGATGTCAGCATTAAATTTATTTTCCTCGTACTCATTATGCACTCCTCCGATAATTAATTTGGGATTTCTTTTTTTCAATTGTAAAGCGCTATAAACTCCATTAAATTTCTCGTTTATAACACTCGTCAGGAGGCTAGCATCCTGATTAGAGGGACACAATATTAATATTTTGCCATTTTTCGTCTTTCTCATTCTGTCTACAGCCACACCGATTGCCGCGGGATTTATTTTGTTCTTTATATCAGCTATAATCTGATCCGCGTCAACCCGATCTATTGCTTCTACAGAGATAGCAAACAGTTTGACTGTGTGAGAATGATTACTTAGTAGATTGCTCCCATCTTGAGTGCATTTTTCAGTTAGTAATTTAATCGATTGCTTAATATATCTTACTTCGCTGGTCAATGCAAAATTCGGCGGTTCTCTGGTTTTCAACTTGTAATTTTCCTCCGCCAGTGCCATAATTCTGTCACCAAGACCCTTTACCAAATCTTCAAGCTTCGTTCTACTAGTGGCGTTAATAACTTTCCCCTTCAGTATTTCATTCATGACTTCTACGCTCTGTTCTACCTCGCAAATTGTATTTTTTAGGACATCGAAGTTGGTGTCCAGTTGCGGTTCGTCATGCTTGCTATCACTTGAACGATTTTGCGGTGACCTAGGTGTTAGTTGTGATCTTGTAAAAGGAGCAGACATTGTGACGTGGTGCGTGAGACACACTTGTGTGTGAACACTCTGTATATAGCGCTGCTTTGCGTAGTGCACCTACTTATGCGAGACTGCGCAGCGCACAGGCGACACAAATTGACCGCACAAACACACACCACAATAACTTCAATCGACAATACGCGGCACTAACATAAAGTAGGTACACTTAGAAAACAAACACTTTTTAGTGTATCTTATAATTGCGAGTTTGTAGAGTATTTCTAAAGAAGATTAATACTGTAAACACGCCTGTAATAGATTATAGATATCACTTGTATAGATTCATGTACAGTATTTTCAATAATTTATATTTTAAATCAATATATAAGTGAGAGAGTTAGAGGCGATATGTCACACTTTACGAGAAATGGAGTACCTACATATTTATCCTCATATATCCCCTGAACTACTACTTGATTACTAACCCATCGTACTAACTGCTCTGTCATCAGATAGTTTGTTTTTAAGAATGAACATGTCCTGGAAACAAGTACCTACATATTTATCCTCATATATCCCCTGAACTACTACTTGATTACTAACCCAGCGTACTAACTGCTCTGTCATCAGATAGTTTGTTTTTAAGAATGAACATGTCCTGGAAACAAGTACCTACATATTTATCCTCATATATCCCCTGAACTACTACTTGATTACTAACCCAGCGTACTAACTGCTCTGTCATCAGATAGTTTGTTTTTAAGAATGAACATGTCCTTGAAACAAGTACCTACATATTTATCCTCATATATCCCCTGAACTACTACTTGATTACTAACCCAGCGTACTAACTGCTCTGTCATCAGATAGTTTGTTTTTAAGAATGAACATGTCCTGGAAACAAGTACCTACATATTTATCCTCATATATCCCCTGAACTACTACTTGATTACTAACCCAGCGTACTAACTGCTCTGTCATCAGATAGTTTGTTTTTAAGAATGAATATGTCCTTGAAAAAAGTATATATACAACCTCATAGATTTCCTAAACAAAGCACATATGCTTGTACTATAGGTGAATGAAATCGGTCGTGTCAGGATTCGAACTTGCGACCGCTGGATTACTTAACTGATCTGCCACCACCAATATCTACAATTTAATTTTATGCACTGCATTCTGTTTCCACAGAGCTCAAGGCCTAAATACCTAGGTATTTAATAAGATTGTTACAAGTATGCACCAATATCTTGTACCACGAACCATAGTTTTTTTTCCAGCTAACGATACGCTCGTAAAATAATCGTGGTTTGAAAATCATAAATTTATTGGTAATTTTTTCTCAGCAGGATCATTGCTTGAGATATTTTAGGTGTTAAAAAATAATTTATGCCTCGTCTATCCGTTCCTCAGAGTGCCCACGCAAGTTGTTGCTATTGTTATGACAACACAAAGAAAGAAGGAATGAACGATTCTCCCCAAGAATTAGTTGGATATATGATTAGTTAGGTAAGGTGCAGGAAGTACCCAAATGGACGACTTCCTGTCTCACATTGACCGTCTTACACACAACACAGGTGACATGCGATGCGTAACTTTTCATATTGGGTCTACAATATATTTTTTATTGCATGAATCAGATTTTGTTTACCTAGATATTTTTTTTTTAAAATCGTTTTAATTATTTTATTAATGCATAGTTATGTGTACAATGTACTCTAGGCAGTCTAGGCAACTGGAATCTGCTGAAATGCGTATGCTGATATGGGCAGCTGGAGTGTCCTTACGGGACAAAACAAAAAATCTATTTAATTATTTTACGAATGCAAAGTAATGTGTACAATGTACTCTAGGCAACTGGAAACTGCTGAAATGCGTATGCTGAGATGGGCAGCTGGAGTGTCCTTACGGGACAAAACAAAAAATCTATTTAATTATTTTACTAATGCAAAGTAATGTGTACAATGTACTCTAGGCAACTGGAAACTGCTGAAATGCGTATGCTGAGATGGGCAGCTGGAGTGTCCAAACGGGACAAAATAAAAAGTTCATGCATTCGTGGAAGCCTGGGTGTTACTGATATACCTACATGCTATAGTACCTAAGATAGAGGAAAGACAGAGTGGAGTCCTTATAAATGAGGTGACGGTGTCTCGCACAGATGTCACCCCTGAACTGCGCCAGAAATATTATTTCATTTTTAGCTTGTTTACCTACTTGTACCAATGTGTATGAATATCGATTATTTTTATATTGCATATACGTGAACTTTGTTTTTTTTCAGTATCGGGAGTCAAATGATATTTTTATTGACAAACTTTTTAACATCTCAGATACAAACTCAATAAGAAGGCATAATTGGTGAACGTTGCGCAAGCGCATAAAGTGATCGCGAAAAAACCAGCCGATGACAGTTCGTAAGCCCCGTAGGTGCCTTGAGTTCCTGGTTCTTCTATAATATGCCAACTTCGTCTCTATTGAGATGTTAAAAAGTTTGTCAATAAAATTTTCATTTGACTCCCGACAGGGAAAAAAAATCCCACGTTGAAAATCCTATATGCAATTAAAAAATAAATTCGTTTTTTATTATTGTTGTCAAACATCTCTTTTTGTATAAAAATTATGTTTATTTTAAGTAAATTATCAAATAATACATAACCTGTTAATTTATTGTTAAATTTATTTATTCATACATAAATAAAATAAATTCAATATGGATATATTTGTAGCGCTGTATATCTCCTGTGGGATTATAGTACCTATCGTTTTAATTGAAAAAAATGTAAGTCTTACATTTATCTGAAAAAAAACTTTATTTATTAGTTGTATTTACTATCGCTTTGGATATTTATAAGTTGTATTTACTATCACTTTGGATATGTATGAGTTGTATTTACTATCACGCTGGATATTTATAAGTTGTATTTACCGTCACGTTGGATATTTATAAGTTGTATTTACTATCACTTTGGATATTTATAAGTTGTATTTACTATCACTTTGGATATTTATAAGTTGTATTTACTATAATTTAAGATATTTAAAAGTTGCATTTACTATCACTTTGGATATTTATGAGTTGTATTTACTATCACGTTGGATATGTAGAAGTTGTATTTAATATCACTTTGGGTATTTATAAGTTGTATTTGCTATCACTTTGGATATTTATAATTTGTATTTACTATCACTTTGGGTATTTACAAGTTGTATTTACTATCACTTTGGATATTTATTAGTTGTATTTACTATCACGTTGGATATTTATAAATTGTATTTACTATCACTTTGGGTATTTACAAGTTGCATTTACTATCACGTTGGATATTTATAAATTGTATTTACTATCACTTTGGGTATTTACAAGTTGCATTTACTATCACTTTGGATATTTATAAGTTGTATGTACTGACACGAATGGCTCCTCGATGGACCTCATTCATGCCCTTAACGTACGAACGCACGCGAACCGACGGTTGTCGATCCATGACACCCGATTTCCCGAGCCGTTTCAGGACATATATGTATGTAACCTAAGGAGGAGGAAAACGAAATAATTCTGAAATTACCGAGCATACGAGAAAATAATATTACTCACCCCTGCCGACTGCATTGTCTCACCTGTCTTCTTTTTCTTCTCATAGCGATGTCTATGCCTCCTATTCGTCATTACCTGAAAGAATTCAAATACGCGAGTATCTTACGATAAGTATTTGGCCAGATCGTCTAGTTTCACATAGGACGCCAACGCTGTGATCCATAATATCCCTGATTCGCGAACCCCGGCTTCCTGAACAACCTACCTCTCCTAGTTCGACATTTCTATTATCTAATGCAATCCTACTCTACAATAGCAAATAAAAGCGAGTTTTGGTTGTAATCAATAATACGCAGAACGCAATTACCACCGATTTCATCCTACACGTAATGATAAGCTCAGGGGGAATCAATTAAACATAAACAAAAGTACAAACACATGTATGACACATAATTCATAATACTTAAATATAACATAATCTTATCATGCATTCTTATGCTAAATATTGGTTTTGATAAGGGAACCGCCTTAAGGGCGGTGATACACGCTCACTTTCCTCGCCGCGTGTATCCATCCGAGACACCCAGGTCTTTCCCGGCCTGACCTAGCCCTTCCACCTCGTGGAACAAATAGCCAGGGTTTTTAGCAAAAGCCACGCTCGCAATCATGACTATTTACCTCGCGGAGTAGTCAGCCTTTCCTGCTGTGTGACACTAAGTGTTTCACAGCGTCTAAGGCTCTTCGTTGTACAACAACGGCTTAATAATACAATACTGGTGAAATGGTTACTTCGACTACCTTGCGAAGCATGAAGCCTCCATATCACAAGTAGGACACCTACGTACTATAATCCACTATACTACAAGCTACCTATCATGCGGTTAGTGAAAGGGTGCAAATCTAATTAGGCCTCGAGCAAGTGTAATTTGTAAACAAACAGAACATTCAATTCAAATCTTTCTCTCATTCACGTTGGATTCAATGACTGAAAGTCCAAAATCTATAGATCCATTATTTCACCGGTTTCCTCTCCCCATTCACGAACAATCTCACTTTGGAAAAGGATTAAGTGTGGGACAGCCTACATTTAGTGTGGTGTGTAGTGTGCGTGTACTTAGACCAGACACGGTTCGGCCTCCCTCCGTGTCTTGGCTATAACGTGTTGTATAAGTGCGTGTGGAGAATCCCACAGTGTTGTGATCGTTATAGTACGAGGACATGAGAGATGACGAGGTCTGGAATAACCTTGGCGTTGGGTCGACTTTCCAAAGCTTCAGTCACCCCACACCCCGTTTCTCCCACGTGGGGGTGAAGGATTGGGGTCCTTTCAGCTTTCAGATCGGCCCGCGCTCCCCCGCAAGTACTGCCGGCCCCTGACCCACCGCTTTTTAACAGCCTTTATTTAAGTAGATGAGAGGTTATCGCCCAGTCTCGCTGGCTATTGGCTCGATTTCAAAATCCATCTCTCGTTAGCTACTGTCGCCTGAACAAATAGCTTTGTTGGATATGTAAAATGCTGTGTACATTCTAGAAATCGTGCATTTTCTCCCTTGCAAACAAAACATCTTACATACATTCGCGATTGTTTGAAAAGATTTGTCAATTCAAGAGTTTAATATAACGAGATAGTTGATGTTAACAATAAATTTATAATCTTGACAAATCCGTTCCATACAATCCTTACATTAAATAAACAAGTAGAAAATCAAGTGAAATAAATAAATAAATAAATAACTCAGCTGGATTCTCCTCGGTGAGGACCTCGCTCCGGTCACTCCAACACTTAAATATTGGCGACGGCAATCGCTCACAAATATTATGAATAAAGGATCGTAAAATAATTACATATATTAATCACGAAAATTCATCTGACAATCTTGCCGAGAGACGCGGCGCGCGACGCGACGTATATTCCGAGGTACGGCACCCCTGCATTTCGTCTCGTATGTATGTTGTTCGGATTTAATCGATCCATATGAATAATCGAGGCCTCGGGGATAAAACGTGAATAGATCGTAACGCCGGCCCGGGTACACTACCGATCAAATGCTTAAAATCGACCCCTACGCGACATCTCGTCTCTAGGTACCGTGAAGCCCGACCGTCTCAATCTCTTGCGTCCCGCTGACTGTCTCGATACAACTTTTTGACTCCCCTTCCAGCTCTCAGGAATGCATATAAAAACCACCCTATACGACAGATTTACGATTAACACATGTGTATCCGAATGACTAACAGAAAGCTTCGATCCAGTAGGTAAATACCCATAACAAACCACTCCATATATCTCGTCTACAAAATAATAATTTGTATAATAATATTATGGAGAACTCGATTCATCACAGCTCCCCTCTGAGGTGACGTAATTTTGCCTGTAAAATTGTGTGACCTCACAATAGGATAATTACGTAAGAGAATCGAACTCTATAAAGGTATTGCATAAAGCATAATTTTCGAAATAACTTCACACATGATCGACACCAGCTTCATACAATGTTCAACATGATCAACGATACCAAAATTAAACCTCTCCCCTCAGACATTTAGTACTCCTTCAATCCTTATAATTTAAGTTTGAATTTTTTTTTTTTTTTTTTCCTCCCCGGTAATAATTGTCTTATATTGTGATTCCATCACCTTCGAAATTCGAGCTATTTAACCAAACACCCAATAATATAAATAACATGATGTCCTCTATCCTAACTCCGATCATTCACATCGTGGCGAGGATTTGTCCACCTGAAACCTACCCACAAATCCCAGTTAATCTGAAAGAATACCATAATAGGACCTCTCCCCTCCGACTGCAATTCCATTAATACCCCTTCAATAATCACCTTCAGTTGTTAAACACAATGTATTGTATTATTATTTTCCTTCCTCCTCCTACACCTCTCTGTCCTCAACTATCTCGAGAGTTTAGTAAACAACCTCGATACAATATCTCTCCCCTCTGATTTTGATTTCCTTTCTGACCTTCCAGAAACGTATAAAATATAAAAACCAACGACACAAAATAACCTTCCTATTTAATTTGAGATTACACGGTCACCCTACCATGTCACTCAAAATCAGTCCCATTCATCGACAATATTTTGGTTACCCTACTTTGTGACCGTCTTAAAGCAATAAATCATCAAGATAACGACCTACCCTCTGTCCCACCGCCTAACAGCAACATGTGTTAAATCTAGCTGCATCTGAAACAGAGCCCTATAGACTTAACGGCATATATTTTACAGCTGACAACAACTTCTCGTTAAACTTAATTAGAATGACAATTATTATAAACATTTCGGTACAACCCCGTCATATGGAGTTCATCGTCATATGGCTATCTCCTCCAACCAATATCGTTTCCCAGCCTAGAGAAGCAGAACACGCGTGAGAAATGAATCTAGATAAATTTCTCCTCTGCCGGGAATCGAACCCAGGTCATTCGATCTATTCATAAAGCTAAAACCGTTGTCGTCTAGACAAAATATATTTGGAACTAGTTTTATCCAGCCACCAACCGATTAACTTAGTACCTGAGGCCACACTATTTATCTTGGCAATCCTGCTCTCATTTATCCAATAGACCTGACAAATATGTAGTTTTCTCGGACTCTTTCCAACACCGAATATTGTAGCAACCTTGTATATAATCTAAATATCACCAGAAGAATAGTAATAGTATGGTTTACAAAGGCACGCTAACCAGCCGCTTTCTATCGTGATAGCTAAAGTTCGTATCCTGTCCTATATCTTACTATTCCTCCAGAGAACCAAGGCCTCCGATGTATCGTTTCATGATAAGCTCAACTTTCACATTATGGAAATGCGCTACCCTGCGTTCAAAATACCTCTATTTATATTACCGTTCGAAAGTTCGCTAATAGTAGCCTAACCATTCAACATTATTAAATAAATAAATAAATTAAATTAAAATTATTATAACATATCATATGTTATAACCGCATTGCACGCCCCTACTTTTAACAAGTAATAGAATCTTTACGATGTTATATTTTGTTATCTAAGCTACACAGTTTGTACATTATTACTTAGATTTTCGCAACGCGAAACCTTTACGCACCGAAATCGAACCCTCAACCAAAATGATCAACCAAAAAAAACTATTACGTTGATCAACCAAAATGTTAAACACCAACATATATCGCCTGCCAATATTATAGCAATTTGCCTATATATTCCTCTACATAACTGTACTCCGCCAATGACTATCGCATCCGAATCGAACCTTAAAATAGGTTACTATTACCCCGTAAGGGACATGACGTGACGGTATGTATATATCATTCCCGAGAAGACCAACTGCATACGTTTGTCACCTGCTATAAAGAACTGCACCGCACAGGGAAAATATCAAATAAACGAAAGAAACGTTCACCAATATCTATAATTATATACACATATAATTAATAACATCTACTTATTCATTGTTCCAATTTCTTCTTACACGCTAAATTCATCTATCTGAATAATTTGGGTTTGAGGCTAACATATAAACACCACTCCTCACAAATCCACTGACTAATATATAAATTATTATAACAGAATCTCAGAACACATTGGGATGGTTTGGCCACCTGGGAAGAATGACATAGGACGCCTGACGAAGGAAACATACAAATCCGACAGAAGCAGAATAAGAGGTCGGGACGCCCAAGGAAAGGATGGCACGACCAAGTGAATGATATTCTGAAAGACGGAAATATAAGAAGCATGCGAAAACGAGCATTTATAAGACGATGTATGAATATCGACGAGGCGACGAATGTATGTCAAGGCAGAAGTAAGTGGCGCTCGGCTCTCTCCGCCCACCCCAAATAGGGAAATGGCGTGATGGTATGGTATGGTATGGTTATTTCATCAGTCGGCTGGTCTCGTGAAACATAATATCAATCAACACTAATCTCACCAACTAAAATTAAAATTCTTCACGACGGTTCCCTTACAAATCCCTTAAATCTTACCCTTAAGATTATTTATTTAAGTAGATCTCCACAACAAAATAATAATTTTACGAACCCACATCTACCTAATTTACTGCCTCAAAATCCAACAAGAGCGTTTTTGTATACCTACTATTAAAACTAATTTGTCGACGTCGTAAAATAACGTTTACGACCACTTATTGTATTTTTATTTCTTCCTGAAAACCAAGATACTAGATGCACAAAGTTCACACTATGACATGAAATATGAGATGCACTCAAAATTCTTAGATCGGTATTCAAACTGTGGTTCCCCCTGTTTAATTACTCGCTGATATTTTTTTTCTGGCTACCTCGCACATGGACCTTGTATATCAAAAGGAAATATCAATCCTACCACATTCGCGGACCAACGATAAATGTTATCCGCAAAGTCTCTATCTATACATTGCGCAAGTTTACGAAATAAATTGCACAAGTTTACAAAACGGCACCTTTCAACTAATAGTATTAAAATTCTATAAATATCTTCGCCCCTTCCAAAATATCGAATAGTAATAATTATACTCTCAATAACGTATCGCATATACCTACAACAATGATATTTGTATATAACTAAAATAAAATATACTTATATAGCAATGCAAAACTGAAACACACATTCTAACCGATGTCCAACTTAATTCTTTCAGCGAGAACTTGTAATTAGTTGTTTGATTATTGTACTAGATGCAACACCATAGTGTACGACCGTTGTCTCTAGCCTCAAATCACAAACAAATACAACAACATAATCAAATAAAACACAAATAAATAACAAAAGTTAGTTTTCCAAGGTAGACACTTAAATTTAATTAGCCCGACCGCTACAGCCTAATTATTATGTATTTTTTTTTTTTTATGTACATAAAATTAACCAATTTGTTCTCCGAACTTAAATACAAATAATGTTAGTATTTTATTTTAACATCAGCCGTGCTCTGTCCACCGTTTGAGAACCTCTAAAACAAATAATATTTTTTTTTTCTCTCCGAAATCCATAACTGAGATTTCTTAACCTCGATAATAATTCGTTATGGAAACACTTCGAAAGAATTTTGCCGGTCCAAAGGACCACAAATAATTTGTCACGCATTTTTTTTTTCATAAACTCCATGTGCGTCTTATACGTATCCCTTATGCGTTCATGCCTCTGCGTTTCAAACTGTTGTTTTTTTTTTTTTTTCTTAATGTTATGCAATATATCCAGGGTTGCCCCTGAAATATTTCTAGTCCGATCATCTCCCTTTGTACAAATACTTAATTATTCCCGTATGGAATTAGTATTATTATTATCATTATTACTATCCCCCCTTTTTTATACAAATCGTTAATAATCGAGTTAATCAAAATATCACGTTTTTATTAAAACTTAACAGACAAAACGAATGTCTACAATGTTAGCATGCCCCGAAAACATTAAAATGTTTGCTTGCAATGCGTTAAATTAACCACGCCGAGTTGTGTAATTATGAATACTTAGGTACAAAGAGCCGATTATGCATCATCAAGTTTACAAAATTTGTAAATAATTTACCTAAATATAAATTATTTTTCTATGTATTTACTTTCAAATCAGATCCCAACTCATACGCAAACGTTCTAAACAAAACAAAATATTCCAAATATCAAAGCCTGATATCCCTATAAATTTCCCATTTTGATATCGTAAACACCAACTAGCACCGTAAGCAAGTGGCGTGGCCACGGCCAAAATCCAACTTTAATTACGTCATTCGAGAGAAGCAAATTTTCATTTGTGGGGAATCGAACCCAGGACACTAGCATAAAATCCAATGTCCCATCTATTAAGCGACGCGTCGACAGTCAATACCTAGTTAATAGATTATATTAGACTATCAATCCTTGTCATTAAATATCTCAGACCACGTTTATTCAGAAGTGTCCCAATCTACAAGATTCTCTTATGGAGTAATTAATACGAATTAAATAATCACATTAAAATAAAATACGAATTTACACCGACAATGCAGTAGTGGTATCTTATTCTATTTGACGTCTGATAATATCATAACTAACTGTCAATCTCTTCTAACCAATACACACGCATGACACATCTTTTGAACTCCCTATTAAAATACATTAGATATTTCTGTTGTACCTACCTATTAAAATAATATTTTATACCAACCATAAATTCAATTTAAGTCAAAATGAGACCGAGGTTTGCATAAATCGAAAAACCTAATTGACATCTCTACTAGGCATAAAGTACACCCAATGTACCAAAATAAAATAAAACAGGATAAGATCGATTTTCGATGTAGACAAAATTATACCGTAACCCTGTTAATGGGCAACCCTGTCGAAATATTTTCACGACGGGGTGTATAGTGCGTCCTGTATACCTACTGACCGCATTCCAGCAGAGGGCCAAAACCTTTGGATTCGAAGCCAAATAACCTATCCTATGTCCGAAATAAAGTATCACATTTAAAATATTCTAACGAATTTGTCTCTTTAGTCGTTTAATTTCGGGCAACATAATTAAAATATGTCTACTTTAAACATACTCTGCACCAAATAGATCCTACCCCATCTCAACAACCCTAAATAAATATATAAATAAATAGACACTTCCTTGCACCCAATGCAAATGGCGGATTTATTGCTGTATGGCAATCTCTTCTGACTAACCAACATTTTAGGCCCAGAGAAGCAACCTTTGCTCCTCTACTGGGAGTCGAACCCAGGACGCTCACTCAGAAACCGAACTACTTCTACTTCACACTTGTTAAATTTTTCCCTAGTTAAATTTCCACTCCATCCAAAACTCGAAACGCAACCTATGTAGTAGAATATTGTTTATTTATTTATTTTCTTGCCCTACATTTCCTTCTACCATAATTCAAACGAGATTCGACCTACCTACATTCAATTAATTTTAAATCTAAAGAAACTACATTCTATTAAGCTAAGAAACTAAACTAATTTTTGTTCAGGAAGCTTGTCTACGAGATACATATCCTACGGTCACAAGGCACCAAATGACACGAATGGCTCCTCGATGGACCTCATTCATGCCCTTAACGTACGAACGCACGCGAACCGACGGTTGTCGATCCATGACACCCGATTTCCCGAGCCGTTTCAGGACATATATGTATGTAACCTAAGGAGGAGGAAAACGAAATAATTCTGAAATTACCGAGCATACGAGAAAATAATATTACTCACCCCTGCCGACTGCATTGTCTCACCTGTCTTCTTTTTCTTCTCATAGCGATGTCTATGCCTCCTATTCGTCATTACCTGAAAGAATTCAAATACGCGAGTATCTTACGATAAGTATTTGGCCAGATCGTCTAGTTTCACATAGGACGCCAACGCTGTGATCCATAATATCCCTGATTCGCGAACCCCGGCTTCCTGAACAACCTACCTCTCCTAGTTCGACATTTCTATTATCTAATGCAATCCTACTCTACAATAGCAAATAAAAGCGAGTTTTGGTTGTAATCAATAATACGCAGAACGCAATTACCACCGATTTCATCCTACACGTAATGATAAGCTCAGGGGGAATCAATTAAACATAAACAAAAGTACAAACACATGTATGACACATAATTCATAATACTTAAATATAACATAATCTTATCATGCATTCTTATGCTAAATATTGGTTTTGATAAGGGAACCGCCTTAAGGGCGGTGATACACGCTCACTTTCCTCGCCGCGTGTATCCATCCGAGACACCCAGGTCTTTCCCGGCCTGACCTAGCCCTTCCACCTCGTGGAACAAATAGCCAGGGTTTTTAGCAAAAGCCACGCTCGCAATCATGACTATTTACCTCGCGGAGTAGTCAGCCTTTCCTGCTGTGTGACACTAAGTGTTTCACAGCGTCTAAGGCTCTTCGTTGTACAACAACGGCTTAATAATACAATACTGGTGAAATGGTTACTTCGACTACCTTGCGAAGCATGAAGCCTCCATATCACAAGTAGGACACCTACGTACTATAATCCACTATACTACAAGCTACCTATCATGCGGTTAGTGAAAGGGTGCAAATCTAATTAGGCCTCGAGCAAGTGTAATTTGTAAACAAACAGAACATTCAATTCAAATCTTTCTCTCATTCACGTTGGATTCAATGACTGAAAGTCCAAAATCTATAGATCCATTATTTCACCGGTTTCCTCTCCCCATTCACGAACAATCTCACTTTGGAAAAGGATTAAGTGTGGGACAGCCTACATTTAGTGTGGTGTGTAGTGTGCGTGTACTTAGACCAGACACGGTTCGGCCTCCCTCCGTGTCTTGGCTATAACGTGTTGTATAAGTGCGTGTGGAGAATCCCACAGTGTTGTGATCGTTATAGTACGAGGACATGAGAGATGACGAGGTCTGGAATAACCTTGGCGTTGGGTCGACTTTCCAAAGCTTCAGTCACCCCACACCCCGTTTCTCCCACGTGGGGGTGAAGGATTGGGGTCCTTTCAGCTTTCAGATCGGCCCGCGCTCCCCCGCAAGTACTGCCGGCCCCTGACCCACCGCTTTTTAACAGCCTTTATTTAAGTAGATGAGAGGTTATCGCCCAGTCTCGCTGGCTATTGGCTCGATTTCAAAATCCATCTCTCGTTAGCTACTGTCGCCTGAACAAATAGCTTTGTTGGATATGTAAAATGCTGTGTACATTCTAGAAATCGTGCATTTTCTCCCTTGCAAACAAAACATCTTACATACATTCGCGATTGTTTGAAAAGATTTGTCAATTCAAGAGTTTAATATAACGAGATAGTTGATGTTAACAATAAATTTATAATCTTGACAAATCCGTTCCATACAATCCTTACATTAAATAAACAAGTAGAAAATCAAGTGAAATAAATAAATAAATAAATAACTCAGCTGGATTCTCCTCGGTGAGGACCTCGCTCCGGTCACTCCAACACTTAAATATTGGCGACGGCAATCGCTCACAAATATTATGAATAAAGGATCGTAAAATAATTACATATATTAATCACGAAAATTCATCTGACAATCTTGCCGAGAGACGCGGCGCGCGACGCGACGTATATTCCGAGGTACGGCACCCCTGCATTTCGTCTCGTATGTATGTTGTTCGGATTTAATCGATCCATATGAATAATCGAGGCCTCGGGGATAAAACGTGAATAGATCGTAACGCCGGCCCGGGTACACTACCGATCAAATGCTTAAAATCGACCCCTACGCGACATCTCGTCTCTAGGTACCGTGAAGCCCGACCGTCTCAATCTCTTGCGTCCCGCTGACTGTCTCGATACAACTTTTTGACTCCCCTTCCAGCTCTCAGGAATGCATATAAAAACCACCCTATACGACAGATTTACGATTAACACATGTGTATCCGAATGACTAACAGAAAGCTTCGATCCAGTAGGTAAATACCCATAACAAACCACTCCATATATCTCGTCTACAAAATAATAATTTGTATAATAATATTATGGAGAACTCGATTCATCACAGTACTATCACTTTGTATATTTATAAGTTGTATTTTACTATCACATTGTACATTTATAAGTTGTACAATTTACTATCACATTGAATATTTATAAGTTGTATTTACTATCGCTTTGGGTATTTATAAGTTGTATTTACTATCACTTTGGGGGACACGGAAGGAGCCTCCACGTAGATTGAGTTTCGGTTAACTTCGGAAAAGCAATCGGGCGTCCCTGGAAACGGCAGAATGCCGGCCAATCCTTCCACCACCGGAGCACCAACCAATATGATGGTGTTCCGGACACGGAAAGTAAGTAAGTAACTATCACTTTGGATAAATTCATGCGATAAATGACGAAATATACACACACGGGCACATATGTACATACATACTATCAAGTCATGTCCCTAACTCTTCTATTTTTGCACACATTAATGGATTCCTTTTCATCCATATTCATCGACTAATCATGCTTCTTATGTTTCCTTCTTACAAAATATCATTCACGTGGTCGTCGGTGGATATAGAGAGAAGGGAATATTGCACCTACCTGGTGCAATATTCCCTTATTATTATTATTCGTATCGGCAGGTCTTCACGGAAGACACCCAATCTAACCTCTACATACATATATCACAACACTATAATTTATAACGCACCACTTGCAAACACGGTTTGGGTATTATATTATGCGCACGGCGCGTAGTTTTGAACTTTTTCAACTATGAGTGAGACGTACATACATGGATTTGTTGACGATTAAAATGACTTCCGACTACTTATGTAGGTTACAATACTTTTAGGAGAGGAAAAGATTGGAGGTGTTTCCACATTTACTGAGTAGTCGTGCCCATTCGTTTCTAGGGCGACCCCTGCTATTTACTCCGTATCTTACACCCATGAAATAAAACTAACACAGAACATTTAAAACTTAAAATTACTGGTCAGCAGAAATATGTAGAAAATTAATAAGCGTTCAATTTTAATTTCAAATAAAGATTGACCTTGGTATGAAGATAAGAAGGGGTTGGATACTTTTTACAATAATATGACCATATTTGTATGCCACGTGTTGCAACAGGTAGCTTATAACTAATCACCTGTCCTTTTCTATATACTTTATCTCTCTTATGCATTAATTGTATAATATATTGTTGTCTCTTTTCATTTTGGCGGAAGTTTACACCGTCTGATTAATATGATATGCATCAGTAAATTTTGTTACTCCTCACTAACCCAAGGGGTTATAGTGGAGAGTTATGATTTCGCAATTTTAAAGGCTATTTTTACTGCAGATTATCAACTAGTATCATTCTGAGATTGTATTCTGAAAGTTTTATCACAATGTGTGTGCTATGTGCTGTGTGCTATGTTCTGTGTGCTATATACGTGGTATTCATTTCACTTTATCGATTATAGACTAAAGTACTCATTCGCTTAGACCCCATTAGATTTTGAAAGATATCTGAATAGTGCTTCTCAATTTTTTTAACTGTCAAATATTTCAATGTGACCCCAAGCTCAGGAAACTTAAAATATGGTAAAAAAAAGGCACACCACTTTCATAAAATGGCATTGAAAAATTATCAAGTTTTCATAATAAAGTATTTAAATAAAAAAATAATTTAACAAACTTATTTCATGAAAATGCTGTATGTTTTCGATACAAAAATTAAATACTTTATAGAATGACTTGTAAGTGAGGAGTTTAGCGTTGGCCACAACCCGCTCGTTTTTTAAATGTTGGGGATCCAACGAAGTACGATCAACGATCAGGTAGGTATAGACATTATGATTTCAGCCATTGAGTTATTGTTTCACTGCCAATTGCCAACGATTGGAATGTGTTGCCAATTGGTTAATGAGACGCGTTCGCCAATATCAAACACGTTATGTCAAAAGCAGTTTTTTACTCCTCACTAACACAAGGTGATATAGTGGGGAGTTATGATTTCGCAATTTTTAAGGGTATTTTTTTTTTTGCAGATTATCAACTAGTATCATGCTGAGATTGTATTCTGAAAGTTTCATCACAATGTATCTGTGTGTGTGTGCTATGTGCAGTGTGCTATGTGCAGTGTGCTATGTGCTATGTGCTATGTACGGCGTGTTCATTTTACTTTATCGATTATAGACTAAAGTACTCATTCGATTCTATTCAAATTTTGCAAATTTGTATATCTAATGCTCACTTAGATCCCATTAGATTTTGAACGATATATGAATAGTGCTTCTCAATTTTTTTAACTGTCAAATATTTCAAAGTGACCCCAAGCTCAGGAAACTTAAAATTTGAAATTTTTATTTTCAAATAGGTAAAAAGGCTCCTCACTTTCATAAAATGGCATTAAAGAAATATCAACTTTTCATAATAAAATAAAAAAATAATTAAACAAACTCATTTCATAAAATCGCTGAAAATTTTCCATACAAAATTTGAGTACGGAACATCTTTGACTAGGTATATACCAAAGACCTTATAATAATATATACTGACTAAAGGTATTATATTAACATTATTATTGTGAAATTTGCTCTGTTTATGTTAAATTATTATTTAATTTTACTCTTTTACATCATTTTTCATAATATCTTATATGAATATTAGGAAAATGTTTATTTTATCAGTTTTTTTTAGAAACCGGACGTCATAAGAGTTTATTTTCTAGAAATATACTAGTTACTAATAAATATTTTGTGTTTTTTTACATACATACTATCATGCCTTGTTCATATTGAGGTAGGCAGAGAGAACCGAGCGCCATACTTTCCTATCCTGATATACTTTTCTCGCTTCACTTAATCCAAACATTGCCTCATGCACACTCTCCTACTATCTACACTTCAGATTCCATTCATGTGATTTAAATGAGTCTTTCTCGACCGACCTCTATCTCTTATTCCGCATCTTTTAGCCATGTATAATTTTTTTGTCAACTGTTCTTCATCTGTTCTTTCTATGTGGCCGATCCACTTAAGGACATATATTATATTTTTATCTTGCATGTGGCGTCCTTTTCCAACATACATTCTGTTCTTGTGCTTACTTTTTTTATTCAATCACACATCGTCTTATTACACATTTGTCTGAGAGACCTCATTTCAACGGCAGTTATTCTACTTGGGAAACTTGATGTTTTACTATGTTGTTTTGAAAAATATATAAAAAGGACATTATTTACATTGAATTACATTCATGTATTCTCAATGTAACATAAAGAAATTAAGTTTATAAAAAATTAACAAAACAAATAATATTCATCAATTACTAATTTCCACTAGCGTCTACAATCCGCATTTACCATTCCGCATTATGTTTCCGGTTGGCTCTCTGATTGGTTGAGGTCTCGTAGTATGGAGTCAAATGAGCTGTGAAATTTTATATTAAATGCAATAAATTAAATAAAAAATGTAAATTTAACTTATAATAATTTATAATTCAATTTATAAAGCAACTCGCTCACGCGAGTCGCTATTATTATTATACACAAACTTAAACCTAACCTAATAATGCAGAAAAGAAGAGCTGGGGCTAGACGCTACTCTAATTTCCCATGTAAAGTTTGAATTTAAAACAACTTGTATAGACTTAATATTGATTTTTGAAATCATAATATTGTGTATGTTCATCATGAGTAACAAACAACTATATTTTTCCAGACCAGCCATAACATGTCATGCATAGAAAACTTTCATATTACTATATAATATAATTTATATTTCACAAAGTATGCTTTTGAAAAATTTCTTTTAGAATTTTTGGTTCATTGTCTTAAAATTATGCACAAAAGCTAAAGAAATATTTCATGGTATTAGTTAAAGCAGCACTTCAGAGATCAAGTGATTTTTTTTTCCTATATTATGTTTAGTATTATATATTAAAAGTGTTCTTTGATTGACCAGACTCTTATTGAGCAGTCTCTCTCGCACCCACACATTTACAGATCTATGTCACTGTGCACTACGAGCTCAGGAGATTAGTCTGTGTATAATAAATCGTTAAATTTTAGTGACTTTAAATATATATATTTGTAAAATAGAAATAGAATAATGTTTATAAAGAAATGCTTTTACTCATAAGCAAAATTTGAATGAAAAACAGCTTTTGTTATACTGAATGAGGGCAATATAGAAATATTATTTTCAATATTTGTCTTGTTTGTAGTAAATCGTTTGTCTAATTTAATTATTGTATTTATAAAATTTCTCATACCTAATGTATGTGATTCTTATACATACCATAATGCCATGATCCTCACATGGTAGACAGAGAAAACTGAATGCCATATATCTTGACACACAATCATCGCCTCGTCAACATTCATACATCTTCTTATACATGTTTATCTGTTCTTCACGCTTCTAACCTTTTCGTCTTTCAAAATACCATTCACATGGTCATGCCATCCCTTTCTTGGGCGGCATTGATTTCTCATTTCATTCCTATGCGCATTGTATATTTTCTTCGTCAGGCATTCCTCATTCATTCTCCCCATGTGGCCAATTAATGAATGAAATGAATTCATCATTTTCATTCTATTAATGACATCTATCTTCATCTTAAATTCATTTTAGTGATCTCATTTAAACTGCATTTATTCTGCTTTCATGTGACTTCTGCCATGTCCAGGTTTCACTTGCATACATCAAGGTTGGCACTGTTAAGATAGCGTTATCAATGGCAACTTTAGCATCCTTTGATATGTTGCGGTCATTCATAACTGGTCTAAGTGCTCCATTCCCTCTGTTTCTTGCCATAACTCTTCTTTCGATCTCCTTATCAATCCGTCCATTCCGGTATTCCGTTGCTTCCCAAATAGACATATTCGTCTACTTGCTTGAACCATTTGTTCTCTAATTTTATTTGGTACGCTGTTCTGCTTTCACTCTTTTGAAACACCATTTGAACTTCGATTTGCTGGCATCCATTCTCAGTACGTTCTCTTTACATCCTTCATATACTATACTTACTGAATTGTCAACGTTTTGACATTTCTCATATACCTACTAAAATTCAGACAGATAAATTTAAACGAATCGGAATGGGACATATTATGAATATTTCGATTTGTGTGATAGATTTTGTATTTTAATGAATTATTGTGTTGTTTTTCTTGTTAATTGTTGTGTTGTTTAATACGAGTTTTATGTTTTATTTTTACCATATTTTTATAATGGCTAAGAGGCCGTGTATGTGAATATAAATAAATAAATTTCAGACCCTTGCTATCCTCCATAAAAGTTCTGATGCAACATTCAACGTATAGATTGAAGAGCCATGGAGATAGCATGCACCCCATTATTTATAGAGAACTATGTTGTTACTGTGTCGGTGACACAAACACGTGATATTCAGTAGTGGCCAAAAGAATGGAAACTTTTTATTTTGACTACATTTTTCAACTTACTAGGTGATTCATTTTACTTTTTCATTGAAATTTTATTGCATTCTTATTGTTTTTAATGACAAATATTTTCTTTTGTTTATTTCGCAAGAAACAATAAATATTTTTTTAATTATTTTAACTTTTTTTTACAAAATTAGTTAATCCTTTCTAATTTGTCTCATAATGAGTTGTAAGGAACATATACCTTACTATTTGATGATATGAATCATCATTATTACTCACATTTTTTTCTGGAAATTTGTTTTTTTGATGTCTGTGATCATTAGAAAGTAATTATTGAGGATATTTGAAATCCTATCTAAGCAAGAGCTATTAGTCTGTCGTTCGTCCTGTACTGTGTCATTTGTAAGTGGTTGGACTGTTTTTCAAATTCTGAGATTATTTTATTCTGAAACTTCTTCTGAAACATGCTTGGAGGCTACTGGTCACCTACAAAATGTAGTAGAGCAGTTACCCTACGAGAAGAGGGATATACATATAAACAAATTGCTGAAAAGTTGGGACACAGAGCGTCCAAGTCTGGAGTTCAAAGGTCTGCGAGAGGTTCAAAGTCTCCTAAAGTTTACACAATGCTGTAAAATCTGGCAGAAACCGGAAGACGTTATTGATAGACGACAGAAGGATAACGAAATTAGCTCTTCAAGACCGTAGATCCACTTCGAGTGATATCCAACACATCCTTGCTGAGAGTGGTATAATTGTAAGCGCTAGGACGATTCGACGACGCCTAGTCAACAATGGATTAAGGGCCAGAAGCCCAAGAAAAAAAGCTTACTTGAATAGTAAACAAAGGGAAAAAAGACTCAATTGGGCAAAAGAACACAAGAATTGGACCAAAGAAGACTGGAAGAATGTAATCTGGAGCGATGAAACAAAAATTTCTATATTTGTATCGGATGGAATAAAGTATGTTAGGAGGAGAACTGGAGAAGACTTGTTACCAGTGTGTACCACCGTCACCATGAAGCACCCTCTCAGCATAATGATATGGGGGTGCATGTCAAGAAGTGGCGTGGGTCGTCTACATATCATTGATGGGACGTTACATGAAAAAAATACAAGGAGACTATCTTGGATCCAAAGTTAAAGCCTTTTATAGCGGATCTGTTTGGAGAAAATAGAGAGACATGCATATTCCAGCAAGACAACGCACCCTGTCATACTGCTAAAAGTGTCTCAAGCTGGTTCGAAGAAAATAATATTATGGTACTTAAGTGGCCTGGTAACAGCCCAGATCTTAATTAGATAGAAAACTTGTGGGCCAGGTTGAAAATCTTTGTATCTTTATACTTTGCTGCTATTACTTTGTGGCACATTTTAACTAATATAATTAAATAAAATCTCTTATCGAATAAGAGGGCCCTGATTGAAGCTGTAATAAAATCATGATTCAAGGTCATCAATAATGCAGATTTGGAGAAGTTGGTGGACTCAATGCCTCGAAGAATGAAGGCTGTGATAAAAAATAAAGGCTACCCAACTAAATACTAAAGTGATTTATCTTAAACACGTGAATTTTAAATTTTATTGTCATTAACAATTTTCCATAGCTGAGCACAATATTTTTTATATTTTATTCAATGTACAATAATTTTAATAAAATGTGTATTATATCTGAATATTTTATGTATAAATGATAATTCATGCATAACCCACACTATAATAAAGACAAGGCAATAATATTTTTTTAGAAATATTCATTTAGAAATCTAAGAAGGAAGATTTTCTATATAATTTAGTTGAGTAAAAAATAGTTTCCATTTTTTTGGCCACTACTCTATTATATAGGTACAAATTTTTATTTGTTAACCGTTCATCTTAAGTTCATTCTATATGGTCAAACAAAAAAAATATAAACCAAATTTTGAATTAATTGAACTAACATATTTAACAAACCAAATATTTATTTAGAAATAATTGAAATAGCCCACCTAAGTGTTGAAGAATGATAAATTACTGATTTTCAAATAATAAGTACCTGCCAATAAATCTAAAGTTTAAGTTATGGTTTAAGTATTGAATTTAGAATAAAATATGAAATTATGTGAACAAAAAACTGATTTAATAGATAAACATTATTTTTGAAAAATAGTACAATATAATAATTTATAGTACAAGTCATTGAACCAGCCATTGTATGTAGTACAAGTCATTGAACGACTGTTAGTCAAGTAAAGGTTTTTTAAACAACTGCGATCGAGCGCCATTGTTGATTGTTTTGGCAGGGTTGAAATTCATAGTATAATTAGTTGCATGTAACTAGGGAATGCAATCCCGCAGGACGATGTCAATCCAGGTATTTGCGGGACTGAACAATCTTAGTACCGCTGGATCCAGGTATTTGCGGGATCCAGCAGGGTGGACTTAGATATCTTATCAATCGTATAATAAAGACCTAATTAATACCTCGATCTACCAACCTTGTTTTTAGAGTTTTAAATTTATACCTAATCAAACACGTTCTTTGGGACATTTTAAATGGTTTATTAACATACTTACCTTTAGTTAGACATCGGTAAAGTTTGTCATAAATTGGCAAAGAATAAAATGAGACATAAATTTATATTACAAATTAAATTTAAATAATAACGTTCACACGATAAACAATATTTTTGTACAATAAGCATCATAAGTTTAAACATTATTTTGGAAATAGCTTCGTAAAAAAGTTAAAGTATTGTGTCGTCTGATAAACGGCTTCTGATATTGGACACAAGGTAGCCAGTGGCTGAAAAAGCTCGTTCAGATTCCACGCTGGTTGGCACAATAGTCATTTGCGCATTGTAAGTGAATTGAAGGTATGTGCCTTTCCACCGGACTCGAAATAATTCATTTCCTTCTTTATAAAAACCTCAATGTTGCTCATATTGCCAGATCTAGGTTGTTGGGCTGTTGATCTCGAACTCTTCATACTAATCAAAGTAAGTTTGAGTTCGTCTTGAAGTGACATTGGTGCTGCTGCTGCTGCGTATGTCTCCTGATTTGCGAGAGGAGTGTCGTCATCCTAAGGTTCATCAGCGTCAGCAGGAGCAGTGGCTTCTGCGTTGTTACCCATGTCCGTGTACTCTAGCCTTTCGACTATAGTTTTGATTGTCTTGCATATTAAACTTTTTGAAGGTAGACTAAATGTGTCATCAACATTAATAAATTGACTACTGTCTTCTTCGTACTTATATGGATCATGTAAGTATATAATAAAACCGCTGTCAAGTTAGTTCGCCGCTCTGAAATCCGTTTCCTCAACAAATCAACAAAGAGTAACACGTATGAATTACGCTTCTCTGTAATCCCGCCAGTCCAGCGGGATCCCGCAAAATTTTCGACCGAGATTAGTCCCGCAAAATGTCTGCGGGATCTCGGTATTTCGGGATCCCGTTTGGGATTGCATTCCCTACATGTAACACATTACATCCAACTGTTGATAGTATGTGTATAGTAAAAGAATACGTAAAAATCCATGTATTTTATAAATAAAAATAAATAAACGTACCAAACTATGAACCCTAGCATCTAAATTATTGAATATTTTTAAGATATTTTGTTTTTTATATAAAAAATGTATGTCAGGCAAGACTTGTGTGAAGGTCAGTAGGTACTTTTTCCTCTCTCGAATATGTAAACAGCTTGATGGTATGTATGTATGGAGATTAAGTATCAAACTACTGAGATTCCCCGTAAGAAAAGATCAAGATGCACTGCGATAGTGTATATGTTTTTATAGAAAATTAAATTATCTAGTTGGTTTTTCTGCGTTTTTCAATATTTAAGAAAAATGGGAAATAAAGTCAGTAAAAAACACACAAATTATTATAAAAAATATACATAAATATATGTTTTTAATTTGATGCCAAAAAGAATAGTGTTTGTAATCATTTTTATTGACTCACAAACAGCGAAGTGTATAATTTTATTTTAATATTATATTTATTACGCTGCAGTTTATCAATGTTGGAGATAGTTTTTTCAAGTCAAGTTTGTTCAAAATGCAGAAAAATATCAATAAACATTAGGTTTCCGTTGATTTAATTCACGTATAAAACTTTTTTAACGCACGTGATATTTATCTTAACTAACATGTAACTTCATCATGTATTAGGGTGTTTTAATAAATCATATTATATTCAATTACTAGATTCAGTGTTTTATGTTCTCTTAATTTCTCCCAAATGTAAAACAAAATGTTTAATTTTGTTTTATAAAAGTCTGTACTTAACATCTATAAAACATATTGTCATATAAAAGGAATATAACAGGTTCATCGACAACTACATATTATGTTTTATAAAAGTTTTTGTTTTTCATTTATAAAACCAACTGTTGAATAATAGGTATATAAACGTCACACTAATAATTTTATGTCGTATTGAAGTCATCCATAATACCACTATACAATCGTCTATTAAAGTTTTTTCTAAAACGTTTATAGGCCAATAAGTTGTTTAGATGTTATAATAATACCCTTTTTATGACGATATTGTCTTTTTAAAAATCTTTATACAACTGAAATGTTTTTACGACTTACAGATTTGTTAAGTTAACGTTTCGATTAAGACCATTATGTGATCCTTGTATAATTACGTTGCAAAAACGTTTATTGGACGTTGCAATTAGACTATTTAGTTAGAGGACTTAACCGTCAGATGTACAACGTCTATACGACTAACAGAGTTAGTTAATAACCACTATAAAACTCCTATATGACTAAAAGTCATAGGTATAACTCTTATTTATACGACTTGTTTGCTAGTTGGATTGTCTCTGGGGGAAACATAAAATTAAAATAGTCGCATCATTTCTATCTTCGGCCTTCGTGGCTCAGTTGGTTAGGTATCTGACTACTGATCCAAGGGTCCCAGATTCGATTCCCGGTGGAGATACAGTTTTTAATTGTGTTTTAAGTCTGGCTCTGTGAGACGATTAATACCATAAGCAGATCGTAAGTCTCCAGAATGTGGCAGCTTGTTATTGGTGCATGTTAAATAATTATTTGACATTGTACCTGTTAGTTGCCCGTGAAGCTACATAAAATAAAAAGTTATAATATAATATTATGCTGATTAATTATTTAAATGTTTTATCAAATGACAGAACGAACGCGTATAATATCTGTCAAATGACAAATGTCAACCACGGTAGACGGTGCTGCCAGGACTTAAATTTTTAGATATTATTGGAGAGTTGCACGAAAAAAATATGAATCCTTATGAAGAAGGGGTTGAACTTAACATTGTTTTTACTCCTCACTACCCCAAGGGGATTTATGAATTCGCAATTTTTAAAGTAATTTTTTATTGCAGATTATCAACTAGTATCATGCTGGGATTGTATTCTGAAAGTTTCATCACAATGTATCTGTGTGTGTGTGCTGTGTACTATAATATGCTACGTACGGCGTGTTTATTCTAGATTATCGATTATAGACTAAAGTGCTCATTCGATTATTTTCAAATTTTGCAAATTTGTATATCAAAAACTCGCATAGACCTCATTAGATTTTGAAGGATATCTGAATAGTGGTTCTCATTTTTTTTAACTGTCAAATATTTCAAAGTGACTCCCATGCTCAGGAAACTCGAAATTTGTAATTTTTATTTTCAAATTGCTAAAAGGGCACATCACTTAAATAAAATGTCATTAATAAATATCAATTTTTCATAATAATATATTTAAATAATAAAAGAATTAAACTCACTAATTTCATAAAATTGCCGAAAACTTTCTATAGAAACTTTGAATACTCTATAGTGACTTGTTAGTGAGGAGTTTAGCGTTGGCCACAACCCACTCGTTTTAAATACAATTACTAAGTTCTTCTTCTTCTCTTCGTTTCCTCAATGCTGAGGGTCGTAATCTATGGGGCCGCCAATGGACAGAAGGAGTCACCTCCAGTCCTCTCTGCCCTCCGCAGCTCGCGCCGCCGAATAAAGGTTATCTCCAGTCATCTCCTTAATTTGGTCACACCATCAAGCAGGAGATCTGCCTCTACTTCTTTGGCCTGGTACTCTTCCTGTGATAGTACTTTTTTCCAGGTAAACTGACAAAAAATATTACAGAATATGTTAAATAAAAATAAATAGTACCTACTTAAACAATTACATTTTGCAATATGTGAAAAGATAATTTTGTACCCCTTGATGAATACATGATGATTTTTTACTCCTCACTAACCCAAGGGGATATAGTGGGGAGTTATGATTTCGCAATTTTTAAGGATATTTTTTTATTGCAGATTATCAACTAGTATCATGCTGAGATTGTATTCTGAAAGTTTCATCACAATGTATCTGTGTGTGTGTGCTATGTACGGCGTGTTCATTTTTACTTTATCGATTATAGACTAAAGTACTCATTCGATTCTATTCAAATTTTGCAAATATGTATATCTAATACTCGCTTAGACCCCATTAGATTTTGAACGATATATGAATAGTGCTTCTCAATTTTTTTAACTGTCAAATATTTCAAAGTGACCCCAAACTCAGGAAAATAAAAATTTGAAATTTTTATTTTCAAATTGCTAAAAAGGCACATCACTTTCATAAAATGGCATTGAAGAATTATCAAGTTTTCGTAATAAAATATTTAAATAAAAAATAATTTAATAAACTCATTTCATGAAAATGCTAAAAAATTTCCATACAAAATTTGAATACTTTATAGAATGACTTGTTAGTGAGGAGTTTAGCGTTGGCCACAACCCACTCGTTTAATCATAGATCTGTTCCGATGACTTTTTTAACTTAAACATTTTACTGGATTACTGCAACGGCTTTTATGCTGGATTGCCGAAGTATCAGCTCGATAGACTACAGATGGTATTTAACACAGCGGCAAGACTTATTTTCGATGCAGAAAAACGATGTCACATATGTAACTCCACTACTAAACGAATTACACTGGTTGAAGTGTCCAGAGCGAATTGATTACAAAATTTCTTTGACAGTATATAATGCTTTGAACAACCTGGCACCAAAATATATACAAGAGCTGTGTCAGAGAAGAGATCTCTCTGGGAGGCATCTCACACTCAGGTCATCTGGATCACAGAGTAACAATTCCTTAAAGGAGTTGGACAGAGTCAACAAAGCGGCTTGCTATGACCGATGCTTTAGTGTGAGTAGTCCTATTAAGTGAAATTCACTACCTCTAGATCTCCGCAGTGCTCAAAGCAAGAGCACTTTCACTAAAGGACTAAAAATAGCTTTGTTTCAGAGAGCAACACAACATTAAACTATCAGCGCCTTTGATATGATCTCGAATCATTAAACGGCGCTATACCTACAAATAAAATAGGTATTATTATTTATGAATTACGGTCTAATGTTGACCTATGAATGATCAGTTTTAATAAATGCTCATAATGGTAGGTATCTATGTTCTGCCGCTAGGAGGCACTCATTGTCTATGTATTGTAGTAAGCGTTAGGAGCCTCGACTATTGTGAATTCTATTTTCAAAAGTTCAACCAGTTTCTTGGAGTGGATGACGTGTAATATAATTTTTATAAGGCAAACTTTTGATAGTTCTTTGCAATAAGCGTCCGGTCACCGGCGAGGCAAGGCGATACGAACTTACGTATACCTCACGGTCGACATTTAAAACGCCGCAACCACAAATAATTTTAAAAAAATACATGATTCAATATTGTCAAAGATGATGTTGTAGAACTGGGTACAGATAACACATCCTGGGTCTGAAAAACAACGACAATTTACCTTCCTACGACAGTATTTGTTTCAAAACTTCATTTTATTCTTCAAAATTATTGAATTCAACAGTAGAAGTAACAAGAAAATGATAAATATGAACACAAATAATTCTACAATCGATTTATTTCACTCGACGATCGTTTCGGTTTACAAGGCCATAATTAACTGAAATAAATCGATTGTAGAATTGTATGTGTTCATGTTTATCATTTTCATTATGGAATTCTACAAATTAGAAGCCGTCGTAATCAAAAGATTGAAAAGTGCGCAGTAGTAACAGGCTTAGATCACATATATAAGTAGAAGATGAAAATCAAACAATTTAGAAATCATAATAAAAGAAGGCACTCGATTCAGAACCACTAAAGCCGTCATTTGTGATTCTTTAGCATATAACTAGAAATCAATGCTTGCATTGAATATCCCACTAATTTTACAAACATTTGTCGTTTTACTTGAGTAATGCATCAAAGGAATTGATTCTTTTTTCGCTAAAGATTCATTCATTAAAAACAAATATTGTGTTTTCAGTTTGGATCTGCGAAACTCCAGAATGTCTCCAAAATGTGGCAACTTGTTATAGGATGCCTATTACATTAATATTTTACATAGTAGGTACATGTTAGTTTTCCGAGATGCCTCACAAAATAAAATATCGCTTATCCCCTGGAATATTAAGATTCACATGATACGAAATAAAAATCAATATTAATCAAAAGTTTTCGTAAATTTTCTTACATCATTTTTAATTGAAATATTATGCTGGTATGTAAATACTTCCTATAATTTTAAATGAATATGTTATGCAAATTAAAAAAAAACTCAAAACAAATTCCTCTATTCATTAGCTATTTTGCATTGTATCAAAAAAAATATTTGACATTATTTGCGTGCGGCAATAGACATACATTTAAAAACATTGTGGATTTAAAATTATTTAAATCATAATGACCAATTTAATGAATATACTGACATGTATATTGTATCTGAAAGGGAAATTCAAAAAAAAAAAATCACAGATACAGCCTCTTTAGGACCTGGATATGGCTGGAATGCACCGTTGAGAAAATGATTTTTTATGGATTATTTTTAAGACGCCATTCTTGTGAATTATAAATTATTCTTTATCATATGTTTTTGATACATTTATAGATTTTTAATCATAAAGCATTTGCTTTATAATTTCTCTATGGAAAAAAATGTGATTACACATATATTTCAACATTATGTATAAAACAAAAATGTATATCTATGTGTGATGTGTAATTGTTTTTTCTCTTAGTAAATAAATATCAGTAAAAAAATTGTTCACCTTTGTTTTTTACTCTCCACACTATGGAATAGGGGAGAGTCATGATTTCGCAAAATTTAAGCGTATTTTTTTTACATCAATTTCTCAATGGGTATCATGTAGAGAATGCACACTATGAGTTTCGTCGTGATGTGTTTGTGTGTATGGCGTATACGCTGTACGCCGTACGCCGTACGCCGTACGCCGTAGCATTTATCTTTTTTGTGTCCTCTCTACAGCCCAAACTATAAGTCTGATCGACTTCATATTAACATCATATGTGTAAAGTGCAAAGACCTAGAGCTGATTAGTTTTCCATAGACAACTTTTGATTTCTTCTCTATGAATTCATCATTTACGTTGTTTTTTTTTTGTGTCCTCTCTGCAGCCCAAACTATAAGTCCGATTGACTTCATATTGATATCACATGTGTTAAGTCCATAAACTTAGAGCTGATTAGTTTTCCATAGACAACGGTTCATTTTTTCCCAATGTTTCTTTATGATTTCATCTATTAAAACTGAAAAAATGCTCTCACGACCTGGAAATTAGAGATATTTTAATTTGGTTTCAACTATTTATACAACACCAAGAATCTACATAAAATTGTATTCAAAGTTGGTCAATGTTAAAAGAAAAATATTCAACGGTTTCAAAAATTATATTTTATTTAATGGATATTTGTATGAAACTTATATGTAACAAGAGAATTTTTTTATATTTGGCAATGATCAGTTCATTGATTTCATATTGATAGAAGAATATTAATAGCTTGAACTTCAATAGCTTAGCTTTTCAATAGCTTAGCTTTTCATAGATATCATATAATTTCTTCATATGATATCACGTGTAAACATTGTCAAAATGCTCTAACGCTCTTTGAAACAAAATTTATCTGCTTTTTTTAAAATATTTCATACAACATAAGCAGTCTTCACTATACTGCATTAATAGTTTGTCTATCTTAACATAAAAATATACTATCGGAAGAAAATTTATATTCCTGGTAGTAACATTTAGTATGAATAAAAATGTAATTAGATAAATTTCTATGTATGGAAACGTTTAGTAATTTGATTTCATGTTATAATGTAAAGAGCTTGAACATAGAACTGATAAGCTTTCCATAAATAACAAAAAAAATCTTCATATGATATCACCTGTCAAAATTTGGAAAATGCTCTCGCGTTCTTTAGAACAAAATTTATCTGCTTTTTTTAAAATATTTCATACAACATAAGCATTCTTCACTATACTGCATTAATAGTTTGTTTATCTTAACATAAAAATATACTATCGGAAGAAAATTTATATTCCTGGTAGTAACATTTAGTATGAATAAAAATGTAATTAGATAA
The DNA here is from genome assembly GCA_963576475.1 of Molanna angustata. NCBI lineage: Eukaryota > Metazoa > Arthropoda > Insecta > Trichoptera > Molannidae > Molanna > Molanna angustata. Next base: position 12,726,029 of record OY754986.1, on the reverse strand, counting down.
ATTTCTATGTATGGAAAAGTTCAGTAATTTGATTTCATGTTATAATGTAAAGAGCTTGAACATAGAACTGATTAGCTTTCCATAAATAACAAAAAAAATCTTCATATGATATCACCTGTCAAAATTTGAAAAATGCTCTCGCGTTCTTTAGAACAAAATTTATCTGCTTTTTTTAAAATATTTCATACAACATAAGCATTCTTCACTATACTGCATTAATAGTTTGTCTATCTTAACATAAAAATATACTATCGGAAGAAAATTTATATTCCTGGTAGTAACATTTAGTATGAATAAAAATGTAATTAGATAAATTTCTATGTATGGAAAAGTTCAGTAATTTGATTTCATGTTATAATGTAAAGAGCTTGAACATAGAACTGATTAGCTTTCCATAAATAACAAAAAAAATCTTCATATGATATCACCTGTCAAAATTTGGAAAATGCTCTCGCGTTCTTTAGAACAAAATTTATCTGCTTTTTTTAAAATATTTCATACAACATAAGCATTCTACACCATACTGCATTAAAAGTTTGTCTATCTTATCATAAAAATATACTATCGGAAGAAAATTTATATTCCTGATAGTAACATTTAGTATGAATAATAATGTAATTAGATAAATTTCTATGTATGGAAAAGTTCAGTAATTTTATTTCATGTTATAATGTAAAGAGCTTGAACATAGAACTGATTAGTTTTCCATAAATAACAAAAAAAATCTTCATATAATATCACGTGTCAAAATTTTGAAAATGCTCTCGCGTTCTTTAAAACAAAATTTATCTGCTTTTTTTAAAATATTTCATACAACATAAGCATTCTTCACTATACTGCATTAATAGTTTGTTTATCTTAACATAAAAATATACTATCGGAAGAAAATTTATATTCCTGATAGTAACATTTAGTATGAATCAAAATGTAATTAGATAAATTTCTATGTATGGAAACGTGTAGTAATTTGATTTCATGATATAATGTAAAGAGCTTGAACATAGAACTGATTAGCTTTCCATAAATAACAAAAAAATTCTTCATATGATATCACCTGTCAAAATTTGAAAAATGCTCTCGCGTTCTTTAAAACAAAATTTATCTGCTTTTTTTAAAATATTTCATACAACATAAGCATTCTTCACTATACTGCATTAATAGTTTGTTTATCTTAACATAAAAATATACTATCGGAAGAAAATTTATATTCCTGGTAGTAACATTTAGTATGAATAAAAATGTAATTAGATAAATTTCTATGTATGGAAAAGTTCAGTAATTTGATTTCATGTTATAATGTAAAGAGCTTGAACATAGAACTGATTAGCTTTCCATAAATAACAAAAAAAATCTTCATATGATATCACCTGTCAAAATTTGGAAAATGCTCTCGCGTTCTTTAGAACAAAATTTATCTGCTTTTTTTAAAATATTTCATACAACATAAGCATTCTACACCATACTGCATTAAAAGTTTGTCTATCTTATCATAAAAATATACTATCGGAAGAAAATTTATATTCCTGATAGTAACATTTAGTATGAATAATAATGTAATTAGATAAATTTCTATGTATGGAAACGTGTAGTAATTTGATTTCATGATATAATGTAAAGAGCTTGAACATAGAACTGATTAGCTTTCCATAAATAACAAAAAAATTCTTCATATGATATCACCTGTCAAAATTTGAAAAATGCTCTCGCGTTCTTTAAAACAAAATTTATCTGCTTTTTTTAAAATATTTCATACAACATAAGCATTCTTCACTATACTGCATTAATAGTTTGTCTATCTTAACATAAAAATATACTATCGGAAGAAAATTTATATTCCTGGTAGTAACATTTAGTATGAATAAAAATGTAATTAGATAAATTTCTATGTATGGAAAAGTTCAGTAATTTGATTTCATGTTATAATGTAAAGAGCTTGAACATAGAACTGATTAGCTTTCCATAAATAACAAAAAAAATCTTCATATGATATCACCTGTCAAAATTTGGAAAATGCTCTCGCGTTCTTTAGAACAAAATTTATCTGCTTTTTTTAAAATATTTCATACAACATAAGCATTCTACACCATACTGCATTAAAAGTTTGTCTATCTTATCATAAAAATATACTATCGGAAGAAAATTTATATTCCTGATAGTAACATTTAGTATGAATAATAATGTAATTAGATAAATTTCTATGTATGGAAAAGTTCAGTATTTTGATTTCATGTTATAATGTAAAGAGCTTGAACATAGAACTGATTAGTTTTCCATAAATAACAAAAAAAATCTTCATATAATATCACGTGTCAAAATTTTGAAAATGCTCTCGCGTTCTTTAAAACAAAATTTATCTGCTTTTTTTAAAATATTTCATACAACATAAGCATTCTTCACTATACTGCATTAATAGTTTGTTTATCTTAACATAAAAATATACTATCGGAAGAAAATTTATATTCCTGATAGTAACATTTAGTATGAATAAAAATGTAATTAGATAAATTTCTATGTATGGAAACGTGTAGTAATTTGATTTCATGATATAATGTAAAGAGCTTGAACATAGAACTGATTAGCTTTCCATAAATAACAAAAAAATTCTTCATATGATATCACCTGTCAAAATTTGAAAAATGCTCTCGCGTTCTTTAAAACAAAATTTATCTGCTTTTTTTAAAATATTTCATACAACATAAGCATTCTTCACTATACTGCATTAATAGTTTGTCTATCTTAACATAAAAATATACTATCGGAAGAAAATTTATATTCCTGATAGTAACATTTAGTATGAATAATAATGTAATTAGATAAATTTCTATGTATGGAAAAGTTCAGTAATTTGATTTCATGTTATAATGTAAAGAGCTTGAACATAGAACTGATTAGCTTTCCATAAATAACAAAAAAAATCTTCATATAATATCACGTGTCAAAATTTTGAAAATGCTCTCGCGTTCTTTAAAACAAAATTTATCTGCTTTTTTTAAAATATTTCATACAACATAAGCATTCTTCACTATACTGCATTAATAGTTTGTTTATCTTAACATAAAAATATACTATCGGAAGAAAATTTATATTCCTGATAGTAACATTTAGTATGAATAAAAATGTAATTAGATAAATTTCTATGTATGGAAACGTGTAGTAATTTGATTTCATGATATAATGTAAAGAGCTTGAACATAGAACTGATTAGCTTTCCATAAATAACAAAAAAATTCTTCATATGATATCACCTGTCAAAATTTGAAAAATGCTCTCGCGTTCTTTAAAACAAAATTTATCTGCTTTTTTTAAAATATTTCATACAACATAAGCATTCTTCACTATACTGCATTAATAGTTTGTCTATCTTAACATAAAAATATACTATCGGAAGAAAATTTATATTCCTGGTAGTAACATTTAGTATGAATAAAAATGTAATTAGATAAATTTCTATGTATGGAAAAGTTCAGTAATTTGATTTCATGTTATAATGTAAAGAGCTTGAACATAGAACTGATTAGCTTTCCATAAATAACAAAAAAATCTTCATATGATATCACCTGTCAAAATTTGGAAAATGCTCTCGCGTTCTTTAGAACAAAATTTATCTGCTTTTTTTAAAATATTTCATACAACATAAGCATTCTACACCATACTGCATTAAAAGTTTGTCTATCTTATCATAAAAATATACTATCGGAAGAAAATTTATATTCCTGATAGTAACATTTAGTATGAATAATAATGTAATTAGATAAATTTCTATGTATGGAAAAGTTCAGTAATTTGATTTCATGTTATAATGTAAAGAGCTTGAACATAGAACTGATTAGTTTTCCATAAATAACAAAAAAAATCTTCATATAATATCACGTGTCAAAATTTTGAAAATGCTCTCGCGTTCTTTAAAACAAAATTTATCTGCTTTTTTTAAAATATTTCATACAACATAAGCATTCTTCACTATACTGCATTAATAGTTTGTCTGTCTTAACATAAAAATATACTATCGGAAGAAAATTTATATTCCTGATAGTAACATTTAGTATGAATAATAATGTAATTAGATAAATTTCTATGTATGGAAAAGTTCAGTAATTTGGTTTTAATGTTATAATGTAAAGAGCTTGAACATAGAACTGATTAGCTTTCCATAAATAACAAAAAAAATCTTCATATAATATCACGTGTCAAAATTTTGAAAATGCTCTCGCGTTCTTTAAAACAAAATTTATCTGCTTTTTTTAAAATATTTCATACAACATAAGCATTCTTCACTATACTGCATTAATAGTTTGTTTATCTTAACATAAAAATATACTATCGGAAGAAAATTTATATTCCTGATAGTAACATTTAGTATGAATAAAAATGTAATTAGATAAATTTCTATGTATGGAAACGTGTAGTAATTTGATTTCATGATATAATGTAAAGAGCTTGAACATAGAACTGATTAGCTTTCCATAAATAACAAAAAAATTCTTCATATGATATCACCTGTCAAAATTTGAAAAATGCTCTCGCGTTCTTTAAAACAAAATTTATCTGCTTTTTTTAAAATATTTCATACAACATAAGCATTCTTCACTATACTGCATTAATAGTTTGTCTATCTTAACATAAAAATATACTATCGGAAGAAAATTTATATTCCTGGTAGTAACATTTAGTATGAATAAAAATGTAATTAGATAAATTTCTATGTATGGAAAAGTTCAGTAATTTGATTTCATGTTATAATGTAAAGAGCTTGAACATAGAACTGATTAGCTTTCCATAAATAACAAAAAATTTCTTCATATGATATCACCTGTCAAAATTTGGAAAATGCTTTCGCGTCCTTTAAAACAAAATTTATCTGCTTTTATTAAAATATTTCATACAACATAAGCATTCTACACCATACTGCAATAATAGTTTGTCTATCTTAACATAAAAATATACTGTCGATAGAAAATTTATTTTCCTGGTAGTAAAATTTAGTATGAATAAAAATGTATATAATAAGATAAATTTCTTATGTATGGAAAAGTTCAGTAATTTGATTTCATGTTATAATGTAAAGAGCTTGAACATCGAACTGATTAGCTTTTCATAAATAACAAAAATTTCTTCATATGATATTACGTGTCAAAATTGTCAAAATGCTCTAACGTCCTTTAAAACAAAATTTATCTGCTTTTATTAAAATATTTCATACAACATTAGAATTCTTCACCATACTGCATTAATAGTTTGTCTATCTTAACATGAAAATATACTATCGTTAGAAAATTTATATTCTTGGTAGTAAAATTTAGAATGAATAAAATATTTCATTGTCAATATTTGTGGTGTGGAGAGTTTAGTGTTGGCCACAACCCACTCGTTTTGATATATTTTTTGCTATTTTTGTATTAAGGCCTTTCTCTGGGCATTGATTGATCAAATAATTAATAGAATAATTTTTTAAATATTTGTAGTCGTCAACATCACCGCCTGCAAACATATTTTCTTTCAAGTAAATAATTCCTAAATAACAATAACAATAATCGTGGTTGACTGGTAGAGATTGCCTGCGGGCAATAAGTCCGCCGCGTTGTTTAACTCAATAAAAGTGTTTATTATTAATAATTATTGTCAATAATAATCATTATTGACATTGCACATACGTAGTTTTACTCATTACCGAGTCAGGTGGGGTACGTTATACCTGCCTTTTGGTCATACAGCCAGTCCGCCGCGATCCGCCGACGACGGTCGAAGTTGGAACGTATTTGAATTTCGCGCTCGCGCCGGCTACTTTCTTATATACAGAAAGGATTGTGTTCCAATTCCCAATAATAATAATTCAAATTTTTGAATTTAAAACAATATTCCAAAGGATTAATAACAACTGCGCATCTGCAGATTTCTGTGGTTATTCAATTAAACGTCAAAATCTTGTAACTTTTTACTCGTTTCATACATATTTTCGTGGTTTTTAAAGTGTATTTTTATAATAAAAAACGTGTGATTTGTGCAGAAAAGGATTATATCGGATGTCTATAGGTGAGTTTTGTTTGATTTCAACCAGTTTTCGGTACATTTTCAATCTGAAATCGAATATGCAACAACAATTGTTGTTGTCGAGTTCCTATTTATGCTTCTTTGATAGTTTAACAATCGTAAAATCCTTTTATTGCGTCTCACGAGAGAACGATGCGCGAATATAAGAAATCTCGTTTCGAAGGAGCAAAAAAGTTTCGATCTAACTTGAGATTTGATTTCTTTAATGGCGTCAAAAATACTTTTACTATTTACAGAAACGTAACTATACCACCGAGATGAATATTTATTTTTATTGATAATTGTATAATTAGGTACTAAAGTAATTTTAAGATGATTAGTTAGACTTTATTAAAATGTGAATATATGAGTAGTTTTGATATACGATTGAGCCGAATTTGCACGAGACTTTTGTTTTGGTTCTTTGGGTTGAAAGAGTTTGCCGTATAGCCATAAACTCGTCTTTGTTGATTTATTTGTAATCTTTTTGTACGTATAGATACATATACTAGTAAATAATTCAAAATAAAAATTATTAACAACATTTGTAACTATGCCGTATTGTGTTTGCGATGCTCTTTGAGTAACACGTAAAAATATTTGATTTGATTTGGGAAGCATTTGATTCATATTAACTACACCAACATAGTTAACTAGTCTCTTTCTATGGTTCTGAAATAAAAATCGCGTCAGAGATTGGAATTATGACAGGTACTATAGCAGACACTTGGACCTGGTTAATCTATTTTGTGTGAGCCCATAATATGTTTGTTGAGGTAATGAGTATCTATATAGTGTGGAACTGTCAGTAAAAATTGTAAACTGCTAGCCCTAGAACAGGATTTCCTAGTTGGGCAACAGTAATCTACTTATTGTTGTCATTATAAATATGGTGTGATAAAAGGTAAATAAATAAATAAATATAGGAATACTGGTATACATATTGCCGATAAGCAACTTCCTCCAACCAACAAGGATTGTTTGTAGATAAATGAATACACATATTTACTCGTTTGATCATTTTTTTGAGTTTTCAACTTCTATTGAAGAATTTTTACAAAATATTTTTAGTATATATCTGATTAAAAAAATCTACTTTAATACTTACTACTGCAGGCTTCGTTTGTTACGTTCGTTGTGTTGATAATTTGATTGGTTGAAAATGACTGCCTTATGATAACTATGTCACCATTGCACATTTTTGTATTTGAATTAATTTAACAAACATAATGTGTCTTTGGATTTTGTTAACATCATCTTTATTTTCCTGTTAATACTAAGCAAATGGTTGGTGAACATAATTAATCGTACCCAGTTTTTTTTTTTGTTACAATTTCAGCCCTCTGACCAATTAATTTAAAACATTCATAACATACATAATAAATTCTAATTACAACAATATAATATTACCTAACTTAAAAAAAACTCTTCTAATATTGTTTCCCTAATAAATATAATAAAGTAATACTTACACTTAACATACTTTCACTTTTGTGTGTCATTACGAAGACAGATGGGTTGCTTTAACAGTTAAATTATAGGGAACGATGTTGCAGTGGATCATCACGCCAAGGTTGGGGGTTCAAATACTACACACACCTGTCTTATGAGTATTTTCTTGTTACCACACGAATATGTTTGTAAGACTAGTTGCATGTAACACATGAGATCCATCTGTCGATGGCGGTAGTATGTATAATTGAAGAAAACGTACCAAACTATAAACACTTGAAAAATATTTTAAGATATTTTGTTTTCTATATAAAACATGTGGGTATGCATGTCAGAATAGGATAGTATGGAGGTCAGTCTGTTTTTCCTTCTCAGGTATGTAAGTTTGAAGATTAAGTAGGTATCAAACTATTGAGTGAGATATAGTGTAATGTACCTATACCTACTGCCTTACGAATTGTATGAACGATGTCGTCATTACATTCAATTTCATTCAATTTTGGTGTTGGGTGTTTCGGTAATTTGGGTCTTTCGGTTTTTTTCGATATTTTTAAAACCTTTGGAAGTATATGCATTTAAACAAAGAAACACTGGAACTTTGAAAAAAACAATTTGTGATTTTGTATTTGTATTTATACCAATTTTTAACAGATTTTTAATTATCTCAATAGAGACGAAGTTGGAATATTTACTGTAGGAGAACCGGTTGAAAAATACCTTTGACTCCCGACAGGGAAAAAAATCCAATGTATGCGCATATGCAATAATAAAAATATTCGATTTATACCAATGTTCAGCGTACTAGCTTTTATGGTTTTTGAAATATATATATACTTATATGGAAAAATAAAGTTACAAAATGAAACAAAAATTCAAAATTTTAAGTACCTACCTATTAAAGATTTGCAGCCCTATAACTTTCTATAATGTTCTGAAATTTTGGGTTCTGTGCATTGAGCGGATCAAAAGTTATAAGGGGGGAGGACACATAGACACATTAAATGTTCTACTCCGAATTCTGAGTAAATCCATATATGAAACATCATATATGCTGCGAAGCCTCTAAATTGGGTGTTTTTTGGACGCCAGCACAGAAATCGTGTGACTTTCCAATATAATACCACATCGGTAATGAAATAAATATACAACGCATATACGAAGTAAAATATGTTGATTTTTAAATCATTTTATATAACAGTTTAAAATGCGGTCGTAATGTTCTCTCGAATTCGCAATTTTTATAAATAAAACATTATTATTATAAACTCGCAAAATTCAATTTATTCAATCTTGTCGTAATCAATTTAAATGCAAATAACAATGCTCAAGAAACATCTGGCAACACACAAATATTTGACTTTGTATTCATAATAAGCCAGCATTCCCATGGGTTCTTAGAAATTCTTAAAATATTAAATGAAATATAATATAGTTATATTTTTTCACAATTTACATGTGTCTAATTTTGTTTTTATTGTATAGTACTTACATGAAAGAATTAACCAACATGATTTGAGTTAACTTTGGATAATTTTTTATTTCTTGTATGAGTACAGTCTCGTATCACCTATAGAGGCAACATCAAGAATGGGTGGTGAGCATCACTACATAAAAAATTAGTCGTATTAGGTCGGTTGTATTGTTTGTGTGGGTGGACTATCATCGAAGGGAGAGGTTCAACTTTCTTTCCATCTCTTCGCAGGTCTTAAGGGTAGTCTTCTATTGTTGGGTATTTTTGTCTCCACAATTTTGACAATTCCACTGTCTTCCATGTGTTCGACGTGGTCTCTCCAGAAGCGACTTCTGCAACGTCTCCATCCTGTTATGTCCTCGACACCGCAAATAGACCTGATCGTTTCATTCCTGATCCTGCCCCTGAGGGTTCTTCCAGCAATGGAGCGCAGGGTTTTCATTTCAACCACTCTTAGACAGCTTTTTGTTCTAATACGATAAGTAAAAATGTTCATAAATATTCATCTATTCACTGCATATCATTTTATATCGTTTATTCATAAGTAAATAGATAAATGAATGTCACATATTCATATTCTGACAAATATCTATCATTTCTTATAGGTACGTTTGTATTGAAATATTTTTGTCTCGTTCGCGTTTTTGTGCCATTTGAATCTTGTGTCCATTAATTTTCAATACATTTTTTTTTCCATAAGTGTTGCCGAATCATCACAGCATAATGTTTATTAATTCTATTGCTTTTATCTTGTCTTCTATAAGATGTGCAGTTCTTAATTCATCATTCTCTATTAGAGCGTTTGTTAAAAAATGTATGTCTTTCATTTAATTCATATTTTCCTTGAAAAATGACATACCCACGAGTATGAGTATTCAACATTTTTATGCAAACAGTGAACACACAAGTTAATTCTCTTTTTGACAATAATGATTTAAATATTCAACGGAATTGATTCAATCTCGCGTCGGGCAACATACACGGCAGTAATGTCTATGTTTGAATATGGAATGTTTGTTTTTTTTTTTCAAATACACAACGTATGACACGATACGTTTGAATAAATTCAAATTTGGAATGCGCAGTTGACGTCACGCTCCGACTGGTGAGAGGCGGCGCGGCGGGAAGAATCTGTTTGGAATATTTAATCGTTCAGAATTCCCTATTCAAATATCGAATGAGACGAGAACAGAATGGGAGAAAAAAAACTAACGCTTTTTTGGCTGTTGGTTTTATTTCCTAGTGTGGCTAGCCATTCACTTTTGATTTCTATGGTTTATATCTATTGGCTTTTGTTCCCATATGTCATCCGTTTTTGTATGATGAAATCGTCGAGATGTTCCGTATGTTATAGGCGGGTAATAATTTCAAATTAGCATATATCTTTTTTCTATGCCTTCTAATACAATGTAAAAACTTGTATTTTTCGTAGAATTAGCATCTTCGTGATTTTTTATCGATATGATGTTTGTGTCGTTAAATTTATCGTTTATTCGTGTTTTATTTATATTGTATTTTCGATGTAGGTATATTCGAGAGAAATTAGACATTTTGACGACTCAAAGATTTGACAATTTTTTAAATTGACGTATCGGAAATGAGTTTATTGATAATTAGATTTTTATAGAGTTTTACTACCAGGTAACTACAAATTCAGAATAATGTTTTGTCAGCATTTTAAGGAAATGTCAATTATGAGACTATATCCATATTTTCTTTAATCGAATATTTTTTTATTATTGCATATGCGCAAACATTGGATTTTTTTCCCCTGTCGGGAGTCAAAGATGTTTTTTAACAGATTTTTAATTATCTCAATAGAGACGAAGTTGGAATATTTTTGTAGGAGAACCGGGAAATCAAGGCACCTACAGGGCTTACGACCTGTCATCGGCTGGTTTACGTGATCACTTTATGCGCTTGCGCAACGTTCACCAATTATGCCTTTTTAATGAGATCCCTATCAATTCAATTTTGAAAGTTCTATAATTATAAGACAAAAATGACCTTATAAGTCTGGCGTAATTCAGGGGTGACTTCTATGCGAAAAATGCATTTGTCACCTCAGGTATAAGAATTGTTGCTCTCATTATTTACAAAAAAACAATTTTCTCAATAGATGGCGTTACAACAAAAATAAATAAAAATAATAAGAATGTTGTTCATAATTTTACACATAGATGGCTGTAGTAAAAATTCCTTATTTTCAAGCGAAAAGTATTTCAGTATTACAATATATAGAACTTTCAAAATTGAATTGATAGGGATCTCATTAAAAAGGCATAATTGGTGAACGTTGCGCAAGCGTATAAAGTGATCACGTAAACCAGCCGATGACAGGTCGTTAGCCCTGTAGGTGTCTTGATTTCCCGGTTCTCCTACAGTAAATATTCCAACTTTTTCTTTAATGCCTTGCTAGGCGATCTTCGTACATTCTTTATATGTGGTAATTTCAATAAAATGATTTTGTTGATGTGTCTTCTTAGTTATCATAGGCCCAGTATTTCAGTCGGCCCTTAGGAGTTTAACTCAAGTTTAACAAAAATATTGCGTATTTCAGTACCTAATCTTCCCTTAAATACGTCACTAAACGACAAATATTTAACTCAACGTTTCTGGCGGATCGCGTGTCTTAATCTTGAGTTAAGTATTGTTTCTAGTCTTTTTCGCCAGGTGGCGTACTAATCGCCGCACGCTTTAATGTTTTATTTCATTTTATACTACAAATAACTATGCATAATAATTATAATCATGATTTATTTTTGTTGTTAAAATAAAAGACTTGATATAGAAGTGGTTCATGTATTTAATATTTATTTTCTTTTTTACATAATTATAATGTATTGCCTGACAACAAACGAAATAAACTGTCAGCCATAATGAAACGTCAGGCACGCAACTTTATTTTTGCGATGTTTTTTCATCCCACTTTTTAAATTGATCCATCCTGTTTCTATATACATAATGTGTATTCTTAAATTTTCTACATAAGACACTATTTTACCATTATCACTTAGTTCCATATCCATCTGTAAAATGTACATACATTTTGCATTGAAGAACTACGTACGTAGTACATATTCAATGACATTTTTTCACTACAATGTTTGATTTTAATTAAAAAAAACATCGATCAGTATAAAAAATTGAAAAAGTAACATGCTGTGTAATGAAACAAATACAATAATGTGTTGTTATAATAATAAAATAATATTTAGTCACAGCTTCGCGTCACGTATCATTTAAGGTTATTACAATTTTGACAGATGCGTTATAGACAATAACCATAGAAAAACGTAAAATATATCTATAGTTGAAGATTACGTAACTGACGTTTCATTTTGCACTGAAATACGCGAATGAAATTTAATCTTCCCTAAACTTTTAACTTGGATTACCAAATCCAACGATTTAAGGGCCAACTGAAATCTCGGGCCTTAGTTACCTATATAGTCTTAGCATTTTTTCTAGGATTATTGCTTGTTACATTTCTAACTTTCTTAATTCTATTATTCATATGGTTATGCTGAATTTTTCTTCAACTTTGTATGCTTGCCTCGCCAGACGATCTTCGTGCATTCTATGTGGTAATTTCAATAAAATAATATTTCTGAATACATTTATGTTATTAAACTCACAATATTATATATTTTGATCTTAAACTGCCGTCTTTACCGTCAATCATAAATCGTTTCACTAGTAATTTTATTGCTATTGAAGATGAAGGTAAATAAAATATTTTTACGTTTCGATAGAATCATAATATTATTGTGGCAATAATAAATTGTTTCGGAAACAAATCCATAGATGCATGCGCACCTGGGCCGTTCTCGACTTGTCTATGGATTTGTTTGGTGTTGCCCGGTTAAATATTATTTATAAATCTTGTGGGTAAGTACCTACAGGTATATTTACCTGCATAGGCCCAGTATTTCAGTCGGCCCTTAGGAGTTTAACTCAAGTTTAACCAAAATATTGAGTATTTCAGTACCTAATCTTCCCTTAAATACGTCACTAAACGACAAATATTTAACTCAACGTTTTTGGCGGATCGCGTGTCTTAATCTTGAGTTAAGTATTGTTTCTAGTCTTTTTCGCCAGGTGGCGTACTAATCGCCGCATGCTTTAATGTTTCATTTCATTTTATACTACAAATAACTATGCATAATAATTATAATCATGATTTATTTTTGTTGTTAAAATAAAAGACTTGATATAGAAGTGGTTCATGTATTTAATATTTATTTTCTTTTTTACATAATTATAATGTATTGCCCTTGGTATTGCCTGACAACAAACGAAATAAAACTGTCAGCCATAATGAAACGTCAGGCACGCAACTTTATTTTTGCGATGTTTTTTCATCCCAATTTTTAAATTGATCCATCCTGTTTCTATATATAATGTGTATTCTTAAATTTTCTACATAAAACACTATTTTACCATTATCACTTAGTTCCATATCCATCTGTAAAATGTACATACATTTTGCATTGTAGTACTACGTACGTAGTACATATTCAATGACATTTTTTCACTACAATGTTTGATTTTAATTTAAAAAAAACATCGATCGGTATAAAAAATTGAAAAAGTAACATGCTGTGGAATGAAACAAATAAAATAATGTGTTGTTATAATAATAAAATAATATTTAGTCACAGCTTCGCGTCACGTATCATTTAAGGTTATTACAATTTTGACAGATGCGTTATAGACAATAACCATAGAAAAACGTAAAATATATCTATAGTTGAAGATTACGTAACTGACGTTTCACTTTGCACTGAAATACGCGAATGAAATTTAATCTTCCCTAAACTTTTAACTTGGATTACCAAATCCAACGATTTAAGGGCCAACTGAAATCTCGGGCCATAGTTTTCTAGCGTTCACATTTATTTTAGTCATGATGCAATCTTTCTCTCTAGTAGAAATATCTACTTAGATAGATATTGAATTTGTATTAACCTACTAAAGCTCTAATAATACCTACTGTGTAATATTCCAACGATCTAAAATAGATAAGGTAGTTTTTTTGCATTTTTTTTTTTATTATTAATACCAAAAATAAAAAAAATTACAAAATAAGTACAAGTAAAAATACACAGTTAAATTACACTTAAAATTATTTCAAATATATGGGTTGGTTTGTACCACCTCACTAGGCCAGGCCTGTTCCGAGGTGGTATACTAGTTACATTAGTTAAATAATATATGTTACATAATTAGTTACATAATATATGTTGTTATGTTGTGCAGTCTATGTTTCACTATGTTAGTCCTATGTGAGATTTGTTGTATACATAATATGTTGTTAAGGATTGACAATTTGCTGACAATAGTAAATCCCTTTATTATATAGCCACGTATGAATTGTTAGTTTTAGTCTTGTTTTCTTCATTATCTGTATGTCCTTTATGTCTTTAGCAACTAAATTTAGTATTTTTTATAAGTGGATTTAGTTTATTTAAAACAAATAGATTGATGTGAAATGAATATAAGACTATTTTCAATTTAGCTAAGTTTAATTTTCCCAAACGACAACGAAAAAATCTCAAATACCAGCCCTTACAATACAGGATAGATTAGGAGAGCCAACACCAAGACTTAAATCTAGGAAAAGCTTCCTCCACTTGACCAAAGACAGCCACAACCCAAGCACAGAACGCTCGATACTTTGCAAATAAATAAAGAAGAATAAGATACCTATTAGTTTTGATTCCTATATGATATAATTGGAATGTACGTTGTGCTTTTGTGTTATTTTATCATTTTAACCCTCCATATAATGATGTTTCATGCTATTTTCATTTCGATAGAAAAAACTGTAGGTAGGTAGGTACCTACCAACTTCATGATTTTTTTTTTATAATTTATTTTGAATAATTCGTATTACAGTAATAATAAGTAACTACTTAAAACAACTTCATAATCATAATTAATATTTTCTTTGTCATACCGTGCATTGAAATATTTTGTACCACAAAAATTACTTCAACTAAATAAATATTTATTTAAATTATACATAAACATAAGGAAAAATCTACATTCAGACGCAGCACGTTTAATGATAAAAGCTTTTATAGTTTCTCGGTTAGATAACTGCAACATAATTTATGCAGGACTTCCACGAATTCACCTTGAAAGACTCCAATCAGTCTTCAATATAGCAGCTTATATACAATTCACAGAAGTCCAAGGACATTGGAAAGAATTCAGTACAAGATATGCTGGATGGTGCACAAAGCTTTTCAAGGACATGCTCTAAAATACCTTGTGGATCTTTGTGTTCCAGATGATCTAAACCAAAAAAGATCTACGTTTTGATCTGTAAGTAATACGGCCATGCATCGTTTAAAAGAGCATAATATGTGTTGAACGAAGAACTTTGGTGAAAAAGCATTTGCTGTTGTGGGTCCAGTTCAGTGGAATAAGCTTCCATATACATAGTTGAAGATCAATAGACAATCAACGTGTCTTTAAAAAAAATTAAAAACTTATTTTTTAAAAAAATCATATAGTGATTAATTACCTAGGTTGATTTTGTTTATTTTTTCTCCAGGTATTATTGTTGAGCGCCTTGAAGTGAAAACACAAAAATGGCGCTATCCTTCTTCTTCTTATATTAGATCGTAGATCTGTTTTTTTCGAGAAAGTTATTCCTTTGAAGCTGAGGTCCAGCTATCCCTCCACCTCTTCGGCGGTCTTCCGGGGAGGCGATGCCCTGGTGGGATTTCGTTTACCGCTATGGACGGGATTCGAGATGCGTCCATCCTGTTGACGTGGTCCCTCCAGAATCTTCTCCTAGCTCTACTCCATCGTATGATGTCCTCGGTCTCACAGGTCCGCCTAATGTCGTCATTGCGAATTTTGTCCCTAAGCGTCTTCTCTGTGATAGCCCTTAAAACCTCATGAATTATCCATTTAATGTTATTATTTTTATACCTAAGTTAAAGCACTCCATCTCTCCACATATCTCTGTTGTCCGCCAGCCTCTTCATCTCTTGGTAGCTGCCACAGCGCACATCACTGATCACCTGGTAAATGATTTCCGTAAAATCGTAAATTTTATTTACTCTTTGGTTAACTTCAGCGATATAATAAAATATATTGAATCTCATTCAATGATTTATTTGAAAATTGCTTCTTGCTAATAAAATGACATTTTAATGAGCACTGTGAATTTATATGTCGTTACGACCAATTAGAATGTAACTTTTTAACGCGGCGATGGAGATTGAGAGCGATTGAGGAAAGAAATCGAAAACACGACACCAATTTCAGTAAATCTTTTATTACTTTAGATATCATTAGAATAAGCGATTCGATTACGTTGCAACGATTCGATTTCTACTAAAAATGCAATTTTTCAAACGAGTTTATATAATACATTCTTGAATAGTTTGTTATAAGTAGGTTATATTTATTTGATACATTCAGCGATTGGTAATGGAGACAAAGTAACATAATTTATAACATGAATTTTGACAATAGAATTCAGTGGGTTTTCTTGTACGTGCATTGATGTCTCATAAAAAGCAAATACAACTAGAATATTAATGATCGGAGTTAGTCCTTCTCTTAAGATACTCTTTGTGGTTACAGAAGTCTGCATGTCCAATAGATCTAATGGGGCTTCCTCGAAAACCCTTTATATTTGAATACATATATACAAATAACTTTGGTTGTGTGAATAAAATAACGATTTCTATTATTGTAAAATAACATTGAATACATTTTTTACATCTTGATACAATAGAATGTAAATTAACAATAATACAGATAAATATTTAAAATGCGAAACACAAGCTGTTTCACTGGGTTAAAATCCTATTCTGAAGCACTAAGATTAGTTTGTCGGTCGATTTGTATTTGTATAGATTGAGATTTTTGTATAGATTCATTTGCATCATATAAATTATTTTTCAACCGTTCAAAAACCAACAGTTTTATCCACTTTATATGTAAATTTTGTATATAACCACTAGTTATGTACAGTCTTGCAGAGTATTATTTTGACGATGAGCCTTGCACGAAACGCGTCAATAATCACATAAATTTCAATAGAACAAGCACCAAGTATTTTTATTTTGCATTTATAATATTTCTATACATTATGAAGCAGTTTATAATTTAATGTAATATGTAAATGATTTTACTGTGCGTGTACCTGTCCGTTTTTAAATGCATTTTTTTTAGCTTTTTACAACTCCAATACATTTGTTATAAATCCTCGCCACCTACTTACATAAGGTTTGAAAATTTATTTCGTTATTTAATTTACAATCAGTACCTACTTAATAATGTACAATTATCGACCTTTTTTATGGTATTTGGATCCTGTTGGGTATCAATTACATTTACAAAATAATCTCCTTTATTATGATTTATTAATCTCGATGGACATAAGCCAGTCATTACTTGTGATTTATTCTTCAGTGAAACCATTTCTATATACTACCATCTATCAGGAAACATATTAAACATTACTAATAATAATAATTGTATATTTCCTTTTAAAAACAGATTACATTGGAACAATATTGAATTTATACAAAGAAAAAAAATATATCTATAAATAAGTATATGAATTCAACCATTTTTGTTGTAGGTATATAGGTTGTGTTTCACTATTTACCTTTGTCTGCCTAACTAGAAATAATTCCTGTTTTAAGGCAGCCAATTTATTTTTTGTTTTTTTTTTTATAGTTTTCTTCCGAAACAGATATGTGTTCTGATTCAGGAAAATATAAATAAATAATAGATCTAAATGCTGCACCCTTTACATGAAAAAAAAGAAAATTCTTTTACTCAAGAAACAGATTGACCATCAATATTTAGTAAACTAAGTCAGATAGTACAGATTTGAAAAACATACTGGACCAAGATACATAATCTGCGTTGCGCGAATGTGGTTTTAGACTTTTTCTTTATAGTAATCGTCTTTTGAGCATTACGCGTACTAATGAATGACTTGCTATTGAGTTATCCTGTCTATTTTTTTGTGTAGAATTATTTTACTTGTGTAAATATGTCTCATTATTATGTGTCATGGAATTTCACCAATAATACTTGTTCGTCGACAAACTTAATTAATCATAATAATTAAGCTACTTACATATTTACTTAGTGCAATATAGGCATACTTGATGTGTTATTTCTGTCTGTCGATAAAGCCATCAACAATAACATCTTAGGTGTCTTGAATATCAGGTTGTATGACCTTGTCCAATATTCAAATGACAGTGTCAAATTTTGTATATATTTACTGTTCCAAAAACAACGCATTCCAATGTCTAAAACTTGTTCTAAAGTCTCCAAAAATCGATAGAAGCGTGCGCAGCAAAAAATTTTTTTTTGTAGATTATAACAACTGACACATGTGAGAGAAGTCCTACACTTTCTTAAAAAACTAAATAATTTAATTACAATTCGTTGCAAAACACGAAACTCTAGGACATTCGTTCGAAGTGCATTTAGCGAGATTCTGGAATATTTTTAAGTCCGGATATTGAGCCTGTAAACTCTGATAAACTCTTTAAAAGATCTTGATATCTGATTTTTACTTCCATTCCTTTTCCTTTACTTCCATTTTTTTATATAATACAATACCTATTATTCAAAATGTACAATCGTAAGATACAAAAAAATATACACAATAAAAAATAAAATGCAAGCACTCCTGTTGTATGCCTTTGAATTTATTATATTTATGGAGTTTTTACTCTCCAATTTCCTTTTATTATTTCTTTCCTGTATTTTTTTATTTTGTAATGAAATTTGTTGTAGGACACATAACTACTTTGTTCTCTTACTTTGTCTTTTTTGTCACATCACACCATTAATTTTTTTTATAATATTTTATATTTTATTATTTTTCAAATAAAAAAAAATTGAATTCTGTTTCTCAAACTAAAGCTAAACGAGCATGTATTAATCCCTTTGGATATGACTCAAAGTAACGTTCGTTATGTAATTGTGTCTAAATCAGCCGAGTATCGAAGTACAAAATAGTATTTTTTTCCGTCTATCAATCGAAAAACACGACATTATTATAATAATTATAACTGATTTACATACATTTGACCTTCGCTGTGTTATTTTGTGATTGTGTAATTATATTTATGCATATAATTTTATTCATACAGAAATGAGCGGACACTCACAATTACTTGATGTGATGGAAAATTGTTTTATTGCATGAAAAATTATTATATAATTCAAATCATGATCTGATGAAATTGACAAAAAAAAATAATGAGCGTATTTGTCTGATGCGAAATTAAATATCGATCAATTCGTTTTAATTTAGTGGTTCATTCGTAGTTTTGTTCATGAAATAATTTTACTTACGAAATGTATTTAAGAGGGTGACTGCTGCCAACGTATGTATTTTTCAATTTGAATTTGCATCATTATTACAAAATGAATCATTTTGAAAAATATAATTTAGTTAGTTTGGATATTAATAAGAAAAATATACCTTAACTTTTTAATTATGTTCTGTATATACTCTTGTAGGAAAATAATAAGTATACTTACCCCGATTTTTGACATTTATCTTAAATTTCTAAAAAAAACCATAAGGTATAGAGCATTATATTTATTTATTAATTAAAGAAGATCAAAATATCTGGAAAAATACGATGAAACGTTGCATTAATGCATCAGGTTAAGTTAATAAACCAAAAAAACTTTTATTTCGCAATGGCGCTGATTGGAAAATAAATGTTTTTAGGTTTATTTACTAAACCTGAAGCATGAATGCAACGTCACATCATATTTTCTAGATATTTTTGTCTTCCTTAATTTAAAAAAAATATGTTGACCTACGCCTTATATTTTATTAAAAACTAGCTTTTATGTCCCGCCGTTGGCCAAGAATGTAAAATTGTGAAAGAAAAAGCAATCGTTTTTATAATATTGTCACCCAATTATTTTGCAATATCAGACTATGAAAAGTGGTTTGAAATTTGATTGAGTTTAAGTATTGTAAAATGTTCAAGTGATGGCCACAACCCATTCTTTTTTATATATTGCTATAAAGTGTGAATGAAGTATAATATTTATACAATTTCTGCTCGCATGGACTATGCGTAATGGTTTTAAATATGACTGTTTATCAACGTTGTAAAGAGATTGGTTTGGCCACAACCCCCATTTTTAAATATTATCATCGAAAACAAATTGTAATGTGTACCTATTGAAAATTTAGTAATTTTGGATGTTGGGATGTGGTTAAAATTTGATTAAACAAACGTAGGTACTGAAAAGATCTAGTATTGGTCACATCCCATTCGTTTTTATATTTTTTCATCAAGTGTGCATTATATTTTTGCTCAATTTGACTGAAAGTCTTCATTAACGAAGAAGAAGAAGACTTGAACTATAGTAAATAGTTTTTAATTTGAATATAAATGTTGTGAAGAGTTCAGTAATGGCCACAACCCCCATTCTTTAAATATTAGGTGTTGAAAATTATTCAAAATAGGATGATATAAATGGTTTAAATTTAATTAAACAAAAGTATTGAAAAGATTCTAGTGCAGGTTATATCGTCACATCCCATATCCCATTCATTTCATATGTATTTTCATCAAGTGTGCATATCGTTAATAATATTTCTGCACAATAGACTATTAGACTTAAAACTAACCCAAAAGACTAAATAAAAAAGAGAAAAATAAGTATAAGACTATAAGAAATAGTTTGTATAAAAAACTATTCCAATGGTCTACATAAAATAAGTAAAAATACATATACCTAATAGAAGAATTAGACTATTGGAAATAGATTGTATAAAAGCTCACCCAAAGGTCTACAAAAAAGAAGAAGAAGAATATTTAGACTATTGGAAATAGTTTGTATAAATACTGACCAAAAGGTCTACATAAAAGAAAATGAATAAGACTATTGGAAATAGTTTGTATTAAAACTCTCCCAAAAGTCTACGTACTTAAATGAAGAAGAATAATAATTAGACTAAAGGAAATAATTTTTATAAAAAAATGACCCAAATGTATACATAAAAGAAGAAGAAGATGAATTAGACAATAGGAAATAGTTTGTATAAAAACTGCCCTAAAGGTCTACATAAAATTAAGAAGAAAAAGAATTAGACTCCAGGACCCGCCGCTTCAGGCCCTTCAGTACCTTCCGTCCCTTCAGGCAGTTTTATACCTCCCGTCCCTTCAGGCCCTTTAGTGCCTCCCTTCCCTTCATTACATCCCGTCCCATCAGTCGGTTAAGAAAAGTTTAAATCCAGAAACCATCCTGGAAGAACCGCGAAGAGATGAAAGAACCTTCTTTTCCCAGGATGCTCTACTTAATAGGTAAAATGACTAAATACACGAAGAAGAAGAAAAAAGTTTAAACCCAGATACCTGCGAAGAGATGGAAGGACAGTTGGACCTTCTTCTCCCAGGATTCTCCAACTTCATAGGTAAAATGACCAAAAATACACGATGAAGAAGAAGAAGAAGAAATAAGTTTAAATCCAGATACCTGCGAATAGATGGAAGGAAAATTGGACATTCTTCTCCCAGGTTAGTCCACCTTCAAAGGTAAAATGACCAAATAGACGATGAAGAAGAAGAAGAAAAAAGTTTAAATCCAGAAACCTGCGAAGAGATGGAAGGAAAATTGGACCTTCATCTCCCAGGATAGTTCATCTTCATAGGTAAGATGACCAAGTACACGTTGAAGAAAAAGAAGAAAAAAGTTTATATGCAGAACCCGTCCTGGAAGACCTGTGAAGAGATGGAGGGACAGTCGGACCTTCTTTTCCCAGGATACTCCCCCTTCATAGGTAAAACGACCAAATACACGAAGAAGAAGAAGAATAAGAAAAAAGTTTAAATCCAAAAACCATCCTGGGCATACGCTCGACAATTCACCAAAGTTTCATTATAATCGGACAAACGGTTGATAAATAAATAAATAAAATAATTTTCCTATAGGAAATCAGTATAGGTATATTATTGTTGATTTGTAAGTAAATAGTATTAGGTAGGTACCTACCTACAACAACCTTCTAAATAAATTCGATTCCTAACAAATTTTATTTGAATATCACATTCTTTCTGTAGCCATGGAAACGATTCGAACACGTAAGTAATATCGAATGGTTCGGATACATTTTTTGAATACGTAGGTACCTACATTGGTTTGTTCGATGCCATAAAAATGAAAATTGTCCGAAATATCAAATATTATATACAAATTATGCAATTTTATTATGCCTATATCTTTACTAATAAATAACACATTTTTACAATATATGTCTTAAAACTTGCCGTAATGTCTTGTGTTTCATTTTATTATTTCATAATTACATTTATTTCAAAGGTTTATTATTTTCAAGAACATATTCATTCGGTGGGAAAATGAAATATTGTATGAAAAGATATTAAAATGGCGGCGTTTATGTACAAAAGGCTTACTTTAAAAATAAGTTAAACATTATAATTATACCAAATATTCACCATGTTTTTCACTTAAACGCTAAGTTATACTTCAAAATATATTTTTTTTTGTGTAAATACCTACTTCTAACTTTTAAACTAACAGATATTTGCGTGCAAAATGTACACTTTTTTGACAGATATGACTTGGAAAATTTTGTATGAAAAAAATAATTATTTAAATATTTTTAAAATTCAGCATTTTTATCGCATTCTTTTTAGCGTGACACTGCATCAGGTATACTGGTACATGTTCGCACTTAAATTAGATTTTTAGATGCTCTTGGTTTTTCAGAAGGCGTGAGACAAACACACACACACACACATACACACACACATACACTAACATTTTGATTGCTTTATTACTTTAGATATAAGATAAACGTTGAAAATCGGGGTATGCCATTATTTTTCTTCAATAATTTATACGAAACATTATCAAAAAAGTAAAGATATATTTTTCTTTATTAATACCCAAACTATTTAAATTATTTTTTTCAAAACGATTTGATAAGAAATAATGATGGTATATCAAATTGAAAAATAGGTACGTTGGCAGCAGTCCCCCCTTAAGCCGTGAACGTTTAAAAAAAGGGCATACACAGATTGGCTGGCGTCTATATTCAGGAATGCCTTACCTATGCTCGACGTAATATTAAATACACTCCTCTTAACTCGTGGTACAAACATCAGACTTGCAAAGTGCATGTTCTTAGTCATTAAGTCAATTTAGATTTAACGTTATATGTCCTCTTAAAGAACATAAAGCGCATACAATTACCATTGTTGCGAAGAAAAGTTAACGACTACATACTCATTTTATCTTTATATATATAATTCTTCTGTACGTGTGTATGTAACTGAACTCTCCCTAAACTGCTGAACCGATTTTGATAAAAGAAATTGTATGTCTTCCTGTGAGTCCCTGAATGGTTTAGATTCACAAAATGGAATTTTAAACATTAATATAATAAAAGAAAAATAAAAAAACACGATTGATTATACCTACAAATTATAATAGGTGGCGATAATGTCGAATTGGCAATGTTTAGTTTTTTCCATCTAACAACACTAAGAAATCTGTCATTTACGTCGTACATAGTTTTGGTTTTTTGACATTTATATTTCATTTTGCTCTGTTTTGGTATTATTCATATTTCAATTATAAACATGTGCATGTAGTTTTAATTTCTGTTCACTTTTTTGGTTATTATTCATATTTCAATTCGTTCGTTTCCGTGTCCAGACCATCTATGCTGTATTGCAATTATATACGAAATGACAATCTAGCCTCAAAGTGTTTAGCGGATTATCGAACAAGAAAATGTCAGTTTGCTCAGCGAATAATAACATCCATATGATTCAAATTATATGTTTTATATATTTATTTGTTTCAAAAATAGTTCGGACAGGTCAACGTCTATCGGGTCCGCTTGTGTTATATAAAATTGTTTTTCTATTAATTTTCTAATATTTCTCATATACCTATTGAACATTTCGATTGCGCATACTTTCCGTTAAAAATGGTGTCATTAAAAGTCACGATTTCAATAATATAACTTCCACTTAATTAATACTTCCTTTAGTTTTTTAATCTTTTGAAAATAACTAGTAGATTGTTTAATCTTTAAAAAAATGTAGATTGAAGCCTTTGTCTTAGGAAATTAACATAGGAATTTATATATCTAAGACGAATCCATGTTCACGGTATGCTTTTGTCTTCCTGTGGCTTTCTTCAACAATACATATTCTTTGACTGATGTTCGAAATGATGTTAAGCAGTGCTGTAAAAAGGACAACGGTCGCAAAGGCGTTTGCGCTGTGGGCTGAAATGAATAACCATAGAAGATTTTGCTGAAAATTTGATTGTGTACAGTGGAAATTCGATTTGTGCTTTTTTTTCACACCATATTTAAAATGAAAACAATAAGTAGATTACTGCTGCCCAACTCGGAAATCCTGTTCTAGGTCTAGCAGTTTACAATTTTTATTGAAAATTGTATGCAATTATGAACCAGGTGATTTTTTCCGTTCCACACTAAATACGTACCCAATCTCAACTTTTTGCACTCACAATCATTACCTCAACAAACATATGGGCTCACACAAAACAGATCAACCAGGTCCCAATGTCCGCCATAATACCTGTCATAAATCCAATCTCTGACACTATTTTTATTTCAGAGCCATAGAAAGAGACTAGTCAAATATTGTTATGTGTTACTCATAAAGCATCGCAAACACAATACGGAATAGTTACAAATGTTGTTAATAATTTTAATTTTGAATTATTTAAGTAGTTATTGTTGAATACTAAGTAGTATTTGTGTTAGTTCTGTCCTCCCATAATTTATGATGTATTTTTTATATCCATTTTTAATATTCTTTGTGATGTTATTTCTTTAAGAGAGGAAGGTAAACTGTTGTATAGTCGAGGAGCAATAAATGAAAAATTTCTTTGACCAAAATATGTTTTCATTAAAAAATAATTGTCCTTTATATTTGAAACAATATCTGAAGAAGAGAACATTGTTCTCGAAACATGAAGACATTAGTCAATAAAGTGGATTACATGAAGTGAATTAATTTTTATTATTTTGATTTGATACAGTTTTTGGAACACTAACTAAACCTTTGACCGTTCTCGTCTTCTCTGATGGTTTCAGTCTCTGGTTTTGTAAAATTTGTCATTACCCCGCTAAGTTTACCATTGTGATTCGTGTCATTTGTATTATTTGAAGTCTAACGGAATCTCATCTTGTTAAATTTATTCTCATTTTGTTACCATACATGTCCATCTTTTGTCTTTCTAATGAACGTGTATTTATTCTAAACTATAATCTATGGATCGTCAAATAGATCTGGGTCCACCATTTCGGAACAATGCGCCATTTTTTTAAGTTTACCGTAAAATCATCGTTTTTTGAGATACTGTTAGATATTTCGCATCTAGATTAAACAAGGTCATAGTTGCGAATCCGAAATATTAGCTAGCGAAAATCGACATTGAAATTCCAAACCGTTTTATGTTCCGGTTCATATTTCGATACGATCTTGTGATGAGAAAAGAAAGCGAAAAAGGCTAATGGTCAATTTCTTCAAAGCTTCACTGTAATTTACTACTGAAGAATTGTTAGGTGCTACTTAGTGAGAATTTCGGTTTCACCGTTTTCACAGGAACTACTTAAAACGGGAAACCGATTTTCGATACCCAATACTGTCTTAATATAATTGGAAGGTGGCAGCTAACGATAGAGCAGTATGGAGAAGATTCTTGGAGGCAGCTAGGACCCATCAAGTGTTGTGACGCTGAGGATGATGATGATGATGTACATTAATATGAAGGTGGCAGCCAACGATATAGCAGTATGGAGAAGATTCTTGAAGGCAGCTAGGACCCATCAAGGGTTGTGACGCTGAGGACGATGATGTACATTAATATGAAGATGGCAGCCAGCGATAGAGCCGTATAGAGAAGATTCTTGGAGGCTTTTAATCTGTCTGATGTTTAAATACATAAAATCTGCCAACATTTTAGCTCAACGATAATATGTGTGTACATTTAAATTGAATGTTTCTAGTTTCTATAATAAATAATTACATTGCTAAATTATTGCTAGTTGTGCATTGTCATATGTTCAATAATTGGAATAGAATTGGAGTTTCCTCAAAAAATTAAAAGTGATTGGTAATGGTTATGTTTTCACTAAAAATCATCATTTGTGCATCAAATGAAATTGATCGGTAATTGTATTCCTTTCAATTAAAATAACCATTTGTGCATCAAATGAAGTCGATGGGTAATAGTTATCTTTTCACTCAAAATAACCAATTTGATATCAATTGAAATTTGTGGGTTATAGCAATCTTTTCACTCAAAATAACCATTTATGCATCAGTTGAAATTATTGGGCGGTAGGTAAGCGTTATCTTTTTATTAAAAAAAATGTTTGTGAAATTAATCTTTAATACAAATATTTTCTCTCAATACAACTATTTTGTATCTAACTAAATTGATCGATAATAACAAACAAAAACATTTTTTTCACCTAAATTAACCATTTATGCATCAGTTGAAATTGATTAATAGGTAAAAGTTATCTTTTCATTCAAAATTACCATTAGTGTGTCAATTGAAATTAATCATTAATACTATTAATATTATCCTTCAATATAACCCATCAAACGAAATTGATCGATAATAGTTATATTTTCACCCAAAATAACCATTTATGAATCAGTTGAAATTGATCGATAGGTGATAGTTATCTTTTCATTAAAAATTACCATTTGTGTGTCGATTAATCATTAATACCACTAATCTTTTCCCTCAATATAATCATTTTTGTATGAAACGAAATTGACCGATAATAGTTTGTTTTCACCCAAAATAACCATTCTTGATTTTTATCTGCGTGTTACATTTGGAGATTATTTTCAATTAATTATTTGGTAGGCCCCAACGAATTCTTTAAATTGTTTTAAATACAATTTTGCTGTTTTGTTGATATTTTCCTGTTTCGTAATATTATTTGTCGACCTTTGCCACTGTTTTTACATCAACGACAATAATAGTATGTATGTAATAAGAATATTACCGCTTTGTCGATTGTTGCTACGAATCACAATATTTTATTTCATTCTAACCTTGATCCGAATCTCAAAAACACGTTTGAAAGCAAATACAAATAATTAATAATATATATCAAATAATGTCAAGTAGATATCTGTAATAAATGTTGGTGATCAATAATTGTCTTCTCATAGATAAAAACAATAAATGCTTGATTCTCGAGCAATATGCAAAAAGGACAAGTAAACAATACAAATCTGATATTAATTTCTGTGTAATATTATACAAATTAGGTAAATAAAAAAACAAGCATAATAATAAAATAAATAGAAACAAATAAGCAGCTAGGAAGTATACTAAGCATTCTGAATTTGATCCCCAGCAATTTAAATTATTTTCGGCTCAAAACTCTGATAATCAGAAGAATTAGTCACTTGGTAAAAGTCTTGTTACTTATGCATATTATAATAGATATGATATTTATTAATTTATTTAATTCTGCTGTTTCCGGATCGTTGACGATCGCTGAAATGTGCGACATAGAAACTAAATTATCATTACTCAATATTGTTGACGTTAGGTAAATGCAATTTTATTGCAAAGTTTTGCATTCTTGAGGAAGTAAATATTATTACTTCAGCTACAGGTATATAGCAAATAATGTGACAAAATTTGATAACAAATATTGACCAATATACAAATTTAAGCGATAATGTAAAAAAAATATTTTGAAAAGAAATAATTTTCTGTGTACTTAATTTTCAAATGACCTTCATAATTCAATCGCAATACGGCGTATTGCCATTCGGGAATTTCTCCAACCAACCAAATAACCTTCATGATTCAATGGTAGTAGATACAGCGTATTGCCTTTCGGGATTTCTTTTATCCAACCAAATAACCTTCATGATTCAATCGTAATACGGCGTGGGTATTGCCATTCGGGATTTCTTTCAACCAACCAAATAACCTCCAAGATTCAATCGTAATACGGCGTATTGCCATTCGGGAATTACTTCTACCAACCAAATAACCTTCATGATTCAATTGTGAAACGGCTTTTTACCATTCAGAAATTCCTTCGAACAAAAAAAAAGTAAGATAAATTTTACATTATAATGACTTTATTTGTACCTATACTTACGCGTATGGCATGTCAGGCTCTAAGAAATAACATTAAAATCTCTCAGCCTTGTCTTGGCTTCGGTCGTCAAGATATTCCAATCCTCGAAAACTCCATGGAACCTACGTAATATGAATGCGACATTCATCCACTACATGGTGCAGGATCTGAGAAAGAACACCGTAGTCACATTGGGAGTGCGTTCACAATGAACGCCGAGTTCCCGAAATGTGACTCACATGTGAATAACATTTTGGGTGTTACTAAGGATGGAATAGTACATACATTCCGAAAACGTTCTGTATGTGGAAGAAACAATTAAATTTTGACATTTTTTTAACATCTCAATAGAGACGAAGTTGGAATATTAGAGGAGAACCAGGAACTCAAGGCAACTACAGGGCTTACGACCTATCATCGGCTGGTTTACGTGATCACTTAATGCGCTTGCATAACGTTCACTAATTATGCCAATGGAATTTTGAATGTTCTATACATTTAAATAATGAGAAACTGATCGTTTGAAAATAAACTGACTTCCGACAGGGAAATGATTAAATTTTTACGTGTTTGCAACTTTAAAATATTTGATGGAAGAAACAAAGTTATTTTGCACAAGAATTTTTTATTAACTAATTATTTATGAATTTCCACAAGGATTCAAAAAATTATTTTTATAAATAATATTTTATTTATTTTCTCTACTTTAGAATAGATACAGGAACAGAAATAATTGTTGGACTTATAATTATGTTGTCGGCAAGTACCTACCATGTTTAGAGTTCCTCTAATTAATCTTTGTCTATATCTAACTAGGAATAATTCATGTTTAAAGACAGACAATTTAATTACTGATTAAGTAACACGTCCACGTCCATATGCTTGTAATATTAAAAAAAATAAACACAAAATAATAAGACATAGTAAAAGATGAAGAAGAAAGTACTTAATCAAATCAAGAAAGCAATGAATAAACAAATAAATAAGTAATCAATAACAGCAATGAAAAAATAAGTGAAATCAGTCTTATTATACAATTAAATAAATAAATATAAAAGAAAATAATGTAATAAAAAACAGATTAATCTCAATACTGAGATTGAAATCTACAATTGAGATTAAAATATAATATACATAGAATAAGGTATCTTTTTTATACTAGTTAATTTTATACCTGAGCAAT
The DNA here is from genome assembly GCA_963576475.1 of Molanna angustata. Lineage (NCBI taxonomy): Eukaryota > Metazoa > Arthropoda > Insecta > Trichoptera > Molannidae > Molanna > Molanna angustata. Next base: position 12,696,734 of record OY754986.1, on the reverse strand, counting down.
AATAGTGCGTGCACACCTGTAACACGGGGCAACAGGTTACCTTTTTGTACTCTCATACAACCTTTGTCAACATTCTCGCTTTCATTACCATCTAGAAGTGGATCTGGTTGTTATCAGGTAGGTTCCCACCTTCTTACCATTGTAGGTAGTAGTAGTAGTCAGCTAATCCCTCTTCTCTGACGTTTATCCTACACTAATATGGTTTATTACCAGTTTTTATAAGCATTTTTGGGGTGCCATCAAACCCAGGTATTGACAACCATAGATTTCCATTTGTTACTGTTTAAATACAGTAAATTACTTTTGCACTCTAGTTGCGCGGTCCATACATAAGCTACAATGCACTCAAAGATCTGGAGAACGGAAAAAAGGCGTTAGGCTAACTGCCCGTTTCCACTTGTCGTGTGTCGGACACGATAAAATGTCGTGTGATCTAGTGGTAATACATTTCAAATGGATCTGTTCACACTTGTAACACACGTGTAAGTACAGTAGCTCCATTTAATATGTGTTACCACTAAATCACACGATTTTTCATCGTATCCGACACACGACAAGTGGGAACGGGCACACTGAAAAAATATTACGACAACTGAACTATGTAGCTACCTGCCTTATAAGCCAAACTTTTCCTATCAGTAATAAAAGTTTATCTATTTATGACTGTACTGTTTGACTGTGTGCACAAAACATTTGGTTGCACAAAACCAAATGTTTTGTAGTCACTATAGTTCGGTTAATTTTAACATGAAATTTTGTTACTATTAACAAAAAAAATTGAGTGCAGTAAGAGACTGAATGAGAAACTAGTTGCATGTAACACATGTTTCCACCAGCGTTGCCAATTTGTGGGGAATTCCCAAGTTGCCGAGAATCTCAACTCGATTGGGGATTGGCTTTTTGAGGGGAAAATGTGGGGATTCTAGCATTTTACCAATCATCGATAGCTGATATTGATAAAAACATCTATCAATTTGAAAAAAGATGAAAATTTATACCTACTATTCAGCTATAACAGATTCTTTTTTAAATCTGCCAAGGTTTTTATAACGATTTTATTTTAGAGATCCAATATTTTTCTATTGTGTCTACTGTGAATCCTTCAAAAGCTCAACAGTTAAATCACTGATGCTTGTTCTGAAAGGATTTCCAGTGTTTGAAAGCTTTGTGCGAATACAAAAATTAATGACGAATGGCGAGTTCACTCTATGCTGGATTTTACTCTACATGGCCTTTATAAATATGGTGTAGCGGAGAGTTACTGGTTTAAATGTTGTGTTCAAATTGTAAATATTATTGTTTTTTTTTTTTTTATGAGACCTAGTATTCTTTCTGGGGGATATCACTATTATGTACTGCCTACAAACTACTCACCATAATATTAAAAAGAAGACTTGAGCCATATGCTGAGAACATTCTGGGGGAATACCAGGCAGGCTTTAGAGCGGGTAGATCCACAACGGACCAACTCCACTGTCCGTCAAATTTTGGCAAAATGTTGGGAGTTCGATATAGATATCTACCAGTTGTTTATTGACTTCAAGCAAGCATACGACTCAATAGATAGAGAAAAATTGTATGATATCCTCTTACAATTCCAAATTCCACCTAAATTAGTAAGACTCGTGAAAATGACAATGACCAACTCCCAATGTAGAGTTAAGGTGCAAGGTGATTTAACAGAGACTTTTGCAATCACACAGGGATTGAAACAAGGAGATAGTCTGGCTCCTACTCTTTTCAACCTCGCCCTGGAATACGTTATCCGCAGAACACCAGTTGACAATGGCTCTAATATATGTTTCAAAAGCAGTCAGATAGTGGGATATGCGGATGACCTAAGTATACTTGGAAGAACCCAAACAGCCATAAAGGAAGTTCTCGACCCCCTGGTATCTGCAGCACATGAGGTGGGCTTAAAGATTAATAACGAAAAGACAAAGTTTATGATACAAAGCCGAAACGCACCTAATAGAACAAGAGGAAACGTGCAGCTAGCAGAGAATCACACATTCGAATCAGTCAATCAATTCACATACTTGGGATCTCATCTCACGGAATGCAATGAGGAAGCGGAGGAAATCAAGAAAAGAATCTCAGCAGGTAACAGGACATACTTCTCCTTGGTACCAGTGTTTAAATCTCGAAACGTCCATAGAAAAACCAAAATTATCCTTTACAAGACAATTATAAGGACTGTGGTTACATATGGGTGCGAGGCATTGACACTCACAATAAAATCTGCTGAAGCTTTGGATGTATTTGAGAGGAAAGTTCTCCGCCGCATATGTGGACCAGTGAAGGATGGGGAAGAGTGGCGTATAAGGCAAAACGATGAACTGTCCAGAATATATGAAACACCCAGTATCTCAACATATATAAGACTATCGAGATTGAGATGGGCTGGACATGTTCAGAGAATGCCAAATATGCGAATTCCCAAGAGAATTATGACTGATCATCCAGGAGGAAAAAGGAAGATAGGAAGACCCAGGTTGCGATGGCAGGACGAGGTGAGGAGGGATGCGGTACAGCTCCTAAGCATTACAAACTGGAGGACGGCAGCTGAGGACAGACGGGGTTGGAGGCAGAAGTTGAAGGAGGCCAAGGCTCGACTTGGGCTGTAGCGCCATCGAAGAAGAAGAAGAAGAAGAAGTATTCTTCTTGAGATTTTAAGTATGTGGGGATTTTGTGGGGAATACGGACTTGTATTTACCCAATTTGGAGAATTTGATCTAGATTTTTGGGGAATTTGGAAAATTGGTATTGGTAACGCTGGTTTCCACGTACTTCCACGTACGCCATTCCACGTAATTTTAATTTATTTAACATAATGAAATGTTAATCCATTTATTATGTCCTATTGAAACATTAATAACTTAATATTTTATTAAGTTGTCAAACGCAGATTCGAAATATAATGGAATATATTTTGATTATTGTCCTTAAAAAAAGATATAAAAATTTCGTTTCACATGTCACCAGTTGAAGAGCAATGATGGTCCTTTGTGAATAGCGAATGATTTAATGACATTCAATCTAAGGAATGTTATTATCCTTGTATGTGTTCCCACCAATTCCTGAGTAATACTACCTATTCACATTTCTTATATTATGTTTTACGCGTATAATATGTTTTGATACTTAATATTTTCCCAGCATTTGTAAATTTCCGCCCTTTTTTTCGAAGGCCGAGAAAGGCTTTTTCCTCGGCCTTCTTCCTATCACTGATGAATATAAGCCTCTATCGTCTGTATCCACTCGTTATTTTTCTGTTGTTTAGTTATGTATTGCTTTGAGACTCCGGCTTAGAATAGTGCTTCCAATCTATATATTATCATTGTTTTCGGGTGTCACGTAAGAGCCAATAATCAAAAATGCTACATCAAATTTGAAGTACTTGGGAATGAAGAAATTGTTCAAACATGCTGCGGCGAAGGCAAGTTATGGTACATACAAACCATCACGCCATATCCCTTACCTAAGGGGTAAGCAGAGAGAACCGAGCGCCATACTTCTCTATTTTTGCACACATTTCTAGCTTCCTTTACATCCATGCATCGTCTCATACATGCTCGTCGATTGTTCAAAATTTTTATGTTTTCTTCTTTCAAAATATCATTCACATGGTCATGCCATCCCTTTCTGGGGCACCTCTGCTATTCACTCCATCTCATGCACCCATGTATATTTTTTTGGTCAGTCGTTCATCGTTCATTCTTTCAATATGTCCAAACCACCTCAAGGAATTCAATTTCATTTTACTTATAATACTCTTCTTTATCTTGCATTCTCTCCTTATATGTCGTGATGGTATGAATTTATATATGTATTTTTCATCTGTGTAATGCATTTTTTTTAAAATGAATATGTCCTTGTTAATTAAACAAGTACATATACATCTTCCTACATTCCCTAAAATAGGTAAGCATAAATGTTTGTGCTATAGGTGAACGAAATCGGTCGAGGCAGGATTCGAACTCGCGACCACTGGATTACTAACCCAATGCGCTAACCGCTCTGCCATCGACCCATCTATATTCTTTTATTCACTTAGCGTGGCGCAAACCTACTCGTTATTACTAACTGAGTTGCCTGTTTTTGATACCCAATTGCAACTCAGTATATTACATCTTTTTGGTATTGTTATTTTATGAATAATATGTTATATTGAAAAAAAGTGTATATGGGAGCGGCAACCTGCACAGTGTAATATGTACAGATACATAGATGCCATGTTTTGTTCTGAGCCCACAGGAGCCTGTCTCATTTTTGCTTTACTCACACCCATAGATCGATTCGTGTTGCGCCATAAGAATCTGTGGGTGTGGGTGTGACCTTACACTTAATTCTTTTGTACTGCAAGAGAGTCGTGCAATTGTCCAATAGAAATCTACCTACCCAATAGTATTTCATAATCCTTACTTCAAGTAATAATGTATTATACCTACCAGGTTTTTTTTCGTTTCGTATGTACCTACTAATTAAACCTTTTTAATTTATTTTATTAAGGTTAAGAGAATATGGCCCAATATACATTTTTCAATAAAATACGGACCATTAAACACAGTTGAGCATTATTTTTTTATATTGCTCTCCGAGACAAACATTCACCCGGTGAAGCTTCGTATCCAGAAATCTCTGCAAAACCAATACATAGAAAGTACATACATAATAAAAAGAAAGTACATCTTACATACATACATACCATCACGCCATATCCCTTACGGGGTAAGCAGAGAGAACCGAGCGCCATACTCCTCTATTTTTGCATTCATTCCTAGCTTCCTTTACATCCATACATCGTTTCATACATGCTCGTCGATTATTCAAGTTTCTTATATTTCCTTCATTCAAAATATCATTCACATGATCATGCCATCCCTTTCTGGGGCGGCCCCTACTATTCATTCCATCTGTGGCAGACCACATCTCGAAATTTCTTTCGAGCGCGCGCCTAGCGACGGCAAGTACATTTGTTTATCGCTAGGCCGAGTTCATCGCCCGCAAGGTCAAACAAGTGACAATACTCCTCAACTGGGTATGACACTTCAAATAAATAAGTCTAGAAAGTTCGAGGACATTGAACTTGCTACCCCCAGCACAGCACTATTTAAGGGAGTCTACACCTCTACACGTTGTCACTTCATTTCCGTATTTCCGTCACTTCGATTCGTCACATCACGCCGCCGTTCTCGACCACGCCGTCTCGCCGACACTTCGTCACTCGACCACCGATCATCTCTCGACCCTGCGAGCACGATGGTACTTCACCATGCAAAGATTCGGACACTTCGAACACACCCGCTAACTCGCTCGTTATACCTACTCATCGTGAGAAAAGTTCCTTTGTAAGTTATTTCATCAATTGTAAATTTACCCTTAAGCAAACTATTAACTGTGATCAATATACTCATTGTTACTTTTGACCATTCTTTCTTCTTCTCTCTAAACCACTGTCCTTGTGTTCTTATTTCAAATCATATCCACTTGGGATATAGTAAACTCTCTTTACTGGTAACCCCTCTGGTTACCACATATATTTAATAGTAACCACTCTGGTTACTAACTACTTTTGATTGGTAACCCCTTTGGTTACCAATCAGCTTTATTGGTGACCCTGAAAACGTGAATATGAACACAATCGTTACTAAACAGCTTAACAGCTAAGCTTCACAGCTACTGGTATTTACAAAACATCGGTATTTATCTAGTACCGGCCCGAGGCCGAAAAACGATAAATATGCATTCACAACAGTGGTATTTTTCCTTACAATAACATTAAACAACACTTACCGATTTTCCTCAGATCACTCTTTTCTTTTCCTAGTTTAGAAAAAGAACGAATTGGTTTTTGAATCTCTCACGATGGGTACACTACACTACACCCGCGAAACAATCGCGCTTAATTCTATGCAATCGCGTTTAAAAATCACCCGCGCTTCTCGGTTTTTAGTTATTCTTTGTCATAAATGTTGTACTAAGCATGTGTTATTTACACATGCTTAGTACACATTTATTTTATTCTGAGATTGTAAACAAAGGTATATATTGGTACCCACTTTATAATTTCGCATAATCACTGTAAAATTTTTCTGTACGGCACTGCTTTAAGTAAAAAAATACTCCGACAATCGCGATATACATAAGCAAAACCGCACTTCCGAATTTAGTTATATTCTTTTCACATAATTCACGGAACTAAAAATATTTTTCACATACTTCGCGACAAAAAAAATTCTCACGCACAACAATAATACTGAAGTGACAAAACTTAATAATTTTATATTTTACATACAGATTTACGCGTGATACAGAACATTTAAGTAATCTTGATATAGTAATTTCACTGTTTAAACAAATATACATCGAAAGTTTTTGGTTTTAAACGATAAAACTTCAATTTTGTTATTTTTAATATGTAAACAACGCGAACACAGCTCGTGACTAATCTATCTAAATTTCAACTAGCGGTAGAAAAATTAAGTTTTAAATAAACACCATCTACCGAGCGACAATCTAAGTTTTTGCTAACAAGATATTAACGTACGTTATTTAAATTCATTGCAATCAGAAATATGTTTTTATATCAAAGGATCTCGCAAATAATTAATTAAATTATCACTATTTAATATATCAAATAGGTACTAATTTCGTGAAATACTTAACTTACCTATTTCATACTTTGTAATTTTGCTTTAAATACCTTTTATACTTTGAAACTTGCAAAGCATTTTTGTACTTAGACACATTTCAATATTTACCTATTACAAATATAATATTTTAAACATTTTTGGACTTTGCTGAAATTCATATTATTTTTTTGTTGCATTGTATACCTAATTAGATACTTAAATTTATTTTCACTTCTAAAATATATTGTAATCAACTTAATTATTATTGACAAATACTTATCATTGTACATATTATATTTTTGCAACATGCAACCAACATTATTTTATTTATTCGCTTGCTACAATTTTAAATGTTTATATAATGAAAATTTAAAATTTACAACTGTCAACTGCTGTTACTATGTACAACTATAGAAGCAAGATGATCAACGTTATCATCATCATCAGCATCAAACCAAGATGGAAGACGACATTATCAACATCGATAAATCAAGATGGCAAATATTGTCAACGGCACCAAATCAAGATGAACAACATTGGCAACGGCACCAAATCAAGATGAACAACATTGGCAACGGCACCAAATCAAAATGGACAACTTCAGCAACAAATGGTTTTCATTAGCAACCAAGAGCAACACCGACACGCTACAACTCGCTATACTGGCACGTATTCCCAAAGACATCAGACTCACTTGATGCGCGGCAAAGAATGCACAAGCACTCGCTATACTGGCACGTATTCCCAAAGACATCAGACTCACTTGATGCGCAGCAAAGAATGCACACACAGGCCCCACTGGAGAACTACTCCAAAGCTGTCTAACGCAACAGACACGCCACAACTTCAACGCTGGAGAACTACTCCAGAGCTGTCGGACACCCAAATATGAACGCACGCACACATCTCGAGCACACAAAAACTCACCTCGTCTCATCGCTACGCACGTCTTTGAACGAGGAATGATTTTGTTGGGACGCTGTCCCATCCTTCATGTTATGCTTTTGACTCGCACTCTGTCTCGCATATCCAAGGAGCTGCTCAACCACGACAACACGACGTCTACACGACACGGTCAACACGACGCTGTCAACACGTCACTGTCAACACACGCTGTCAACACGACGACAGTCAACGAAAACTTCGAAAACGCCAACGCAAGCCAACTGCACAGTTCTGCAAATTCGACAAGAATGTTTAGATGCCAATTACACTGCACAGCTTATCGGACTCCACGGACTACACTGACTCCACGGACTCCACAGCTTTGTGTACTAACAAGCCTCACCGACACACTGCAATTGTCAACGGGCTGAATGGGAACACTGTTTCCAAAGCAATCACATCTTGATCCGTCGCAATCATCATCTGCAACTAGGCAACAGTTCAACTAACACAAGTCTAACCATCTCTCCAAAATTATAATGACTACAAAAATCTTCAGCAACGACTGCCTCAGCTCAGCCACACCATGACGTTCTACCAAGGTATCGTGCCATCTTCGATACCACTTGGAGGGGAGGAATGTGGCAGACCACATCTCGAAATTTCTTTCGAGCGCGCGCCTAGCGACGGCAAGTACATTTGTTTATCGCTAGGCCGAGTTCATCGCCCGCAAGGTCAAACAAGTGACAATACTCCTCAACTGGGTATGACACTTCAAATAAATAAGTCTAGAAAGTTCGAGGACATTGAACTTGCTACCCCCAGCACAGCACTATTTAAGGGAGTCTACACCTCTACACGTTGTCACTTCATTTCCGTATTTCCGTCACTTCGATTCGTCACATCACGCCGCCGTTCTCGACCACGCCGTCTCGCCGACACTTCGTCACTCGACCACCGATCATCTCTCGACCCTGCGAGCACGATGGTACTTCACCATGCAAAGATTCGGACACTTCGAACACACCCGCTAACTCGCTCGTTATACCTACTCATCGTGAGAAAAGTTCCTTTGTAAGTTATTTCATCAATTGTAAATTTACCCTTAAGCAAACTATTAACTGTGATCAATATACTCATTGTTACTTTTGACCATTCTTTCTTCTTCTCTCTAAACCACTGTCCTTGTGTTCTTATTTCAAATCATATCCACTTGGGATATAGTAAACTCTCTTTACTGGTAACCCCTCTGGTTACCACATATATTTAATAGTAACCACTCTGGTTACTAACTACTTTTGATTGGTAACCCCTTTGGTTACCAATCAGCTTTATTGGTGACCCTGAAAACGTGAATATGAACACAATCGTTACTAAACAGCTTAACAGCTAAGCTTCACAGCTACTGGTATTTACAAAACATCGGTATTTATCTAGTACCGGCCCGAGGCCGAAAAACGATAAATATGCATTCACAACAGTGGTATTTTTCCTTACAATAACATTAAACAACACTTACCGATTTTCCTCAGATCACTCTTTTCTTTTCCTAGTTTAGAAAAAGAACGAATTGGTTTTTGAATCTCTCACGATGGGTACACTACACTACACCCGCGAAACAATCGCGCTTAATTCTATGCAATCGCGTTTAAAAATCACCCGCGCTTCTCGGTTTTTAGTTATTCTTTGTCATAAATGTTGTACTAAGCATGTGTTATTTACACATGCTTAGTACACATTTATTTTATTCTGAGATTGTAAACAAAGGTATATATTGGTACCCACTTTATAATTTCGCATAATCACTGTAAAATTTTTCTGTACGGCACTGCTTTAAGTAAAAAAATACTCCGACAATCGCGATATACATAAGCAAAACCGCACTTCCGAATTTAGTTATATTCTTTTCACATAATTCACGGAACTAAAAATATTTTTCACATACTTCGCGACAAAAAAAATTCTCACGCACAACAATAATACTGAAGTGACAAAACTTAATAATTTTATATTTTACATACAGATTTACGCGTGATACAGAACATTTAAGTAATCTTGATATAGTAATTTCACTGTTTAAACAAATATACATCGAAAGTTTTTGGTTTTAAACGATAAAACTTCAATTTTGTTATTTTTAATATGTAAACAACGCGAACACAGCTCGTGACTAATCTATCTAAATTTCAACTAGCGGTAGAAAAATTAAGTTTTAAATAAACACCATCTACCGAGCGACAATCTAAGTTTTTGCTAACAAGATATTAACGTACGTTATTTAAATTCATTGCAATCAGAAATATGTTTTTATATCAAAGGATCTCGCAAATAATTAATTAAATTATCACTATTTAATATATCAAATAGGTACTAATTTCGTGAAATACTTAACTTACCTATTTCATACTTTGTAATTTTGCTTTAAATACCTTTTATACTTTGAAACTTGCAAAGCATTTTTGTACTTAGACACATTTCAATATTTACCTATTACAAATATAATATTTTAAACATTTTTGGACTTTGCTGAAATTCATATTATTTTTTTGTTGCATTGTATACCTAATTAGATACTTAAATTTATTTTCACTTCTAAAATATATTGTAATCAACTTAATTATTATTGACAAATACTTATCATTGTACATATTATATTTTTGCAACATGCAACCAACATTATTTTATTTATTCGCTTGCTACAATTTTAAATGTTTATATAATGAAAATTTAAAATTTACAACTGTCAACTGCTGTTACTATGTACAACTATAGAAGCAAGATGATCAACGTTATCATCATCATCAGCATCAAACCAAGATGGAAGACGACATTATCAACATCGATAAATCAAGATGGCAAATATTGTCAACGGCACCAAATCAAGATGAACAACATTGGCAACGGCACCAAATCAAGATGAACAACATTGGCAACGGCACCAAATCAAAATGGACAACTTCAGCAACAAATGGTTTTCATTAGCAACCAAGAGCAACACCGACACGCTACAACTCGCTATACTGGCACGTATTCCCAAAGACATCAGACTCACTTGATGCGCGGCAAAGAATGCACAAGCACTCGCTATACTGGCACGTATTCCCAAAGACATCAGACTCACTTGATGCGCAGCAAAGAATGCACACACAGGCCCCACTGGAGAACTACTCCAAAGCTGTCTAACGCAACAGACACGCCACAACTTCAACGCTGGAGAACTACTCCAGAGCTGTCGGACACCCAAATATGAACGCACGCACACATCTCGAGCACACAAAAACTCACCTCGTCTCATCGCTACGCACGTCTTTGAACGAGGAATGATTTTGTTGGGACGCTGTCCCATCCTTCATGTTATGCTTTTGACTCGCACTCTGTCTCGCATATCCAAGGAGCTGCTCAACCACGACAACACGACGTCTACACGACACGGTCAACACGACGCTGTCAACACGTCACTGTCAACACACGCTGTCAACACGACGACAGTCAACGAAAACTTCGAAAACGCCAACGCAAGCCAACTGCACAGTTCTGCAAATTCGACAAGAATGTTTAGATGCCAATTACACTGCACAGCTTATCGGACTCCACGGACTACACTGACTCCACGGACTCCACAGCTTTGTGTACTAACAAGCCTCACCGACACACTGCAATTGTCAACGGGCTGAATGGGAACACTGTTTCCAAAGCAATCACATCTTGATCCGTCGCAATCATCATCTGCAACTAGGCAACAGTTCAACTAACACAAGTCTAACCATCTCTCCAAAATTATAATGACTACAAAAATCTTCAGCAACGACTGCCTCAGCTCAGCCACACCATGACGTTCTACCAAGGTATCGTGCCATCTTCGATACCACTTGGAGGGGAGGAATGTGGCAGACCACATCTCGAAATTTCTTTCGAGCGCGCGCCTAGCGACGGCAAGTACATTTGTTTATCGCTAGGCCGAGTTCATCGCCCGCAAGGTCAAACAAGTGACAATACTCCTCAACTGGGTATGACACTTCAAATAAATAAGTCTAGAAAGTTCGAGGACATTGAACTTGCTACCCCCAGCACAGCACTATTTAAGGGAGTCTACACCTCTACACGTTGTCACTTCATTTCCGTATTTCCGTCACTTCGATTCGTCACATCACGCCGCCGTTCTCGACCACGCCGTCTCGCCGACACTTCGTCACTCGACCACCGATCATCTCTCGACCCTGCGAGCACGATGGTACTTCACCATGCAAAGATTCGGACACTTCGAACACACCCGCTAACTCGCTCGTTATACCTACTCATCGTGAGAAAAGTTCCTTTGTAAGTTATTTCATCAATTGTAAATTTACCCTTAAGCAAACTATTAACTGTGATCAATATACTCATTGTTACTTTTGACCATTCTTTCTTCTTCTCTCTAAACCACTGTCCTTGTGTTCTTATTTCAAATCATATCCACTTGGGATATAGTAAACTCTCTTTACTGGTAACCCCTCTGGTTACCACATATATTTAATAGTAACCACTCTGGTTACTAACTACTTTTGATTGGTAACCCCTTTGGTTACCAATCAGCTTTACATCTCTTACACCCATGTATATTTTTTTGGTCAGTCGTTCATCATTCATTCTTTCTATATGTCCAAACCACCTCAAAGCATTCACTTTCATTTTACATATAATATCCTTCTTTAACTTGCATTCTCTCCTTATGTCCTCATTTTTTATTCTATCATATATCGTTCTATTACATACTCTTCTTAGTGATCTCATTTAGTACGTCTTAAGGGTACATCTTAAGGGTGCATATAAACCTAAACACCCCAATTTCAAATCAGATTCCTCAAATATGTTTAACAGTGTGTTTCTAGAAAAAATAGCATAAGTGTTTTCAACATTTCTCTAGTGAATGTTCGTCACACAATTTTGAAATTCAAGCTCAATACCCCTAAAAGAAATATTAAAAATATCCCCTTTTTCAGCATTTTTTTTTAATTACTCCAAAATTATGTGTCGTAGAGAAATAACTTTTGTATATGCTAAAAGAGTGTATAAAATCAAAGTGAATGACCGATAAAGTTTTTTCATTTATAGAAAGGGTAGTTCAAAAATTGCAAAAAAAAAAATGGGTTTGCGATAATTTAAATCACGTATAAACCTTTTTTAACGCACGCGATAGTTACCCTTACTAACGCGTAACATTATAGTGCATTAGGCGGTTTTAATATATCATGTTTTTAGTGACTAGATTTAGCATTATATATCCTCTTAAGTAATAAAGCAATGGTGGTGTTAGTGTGTGCGTGTGTGTTTGTCTAACGCCTTCTTAAAAAGAGCATTTAATAATCTAATTTATGTGCGTGCATGTACCAGTATACGTGATGCCATGGATGTATATAAGGTAATGGATGGAAGCATAGATAAAATTGTTGTAACCGCGGGGGGGGGGGGGTCGCCGCCATCTTGCTCGAACCAAGTTTCATAGTGACCACGGATGTAGCTAAAGTAATGGATGGATACATTGATCAAATTTTTGAAGCTGCAGGGCGATTTCAACGAAGTGCTGATTATCTTCATATATATAATTTATTTTAGTACCTAAATGAAGCACAAGGTTGGTGTAAACTGGAGTAAATAAAACCATTATTTCACTATAGAAAACAAATATATTTTATGTAGGTATATAGAAAACTGCATATTTTCAAGACTTTACTGTACCTACATACTCAAAGCAAAGGAATATAAAAAAAATTATCAAATGTATACAATGTATAACAACAGTAAAATTATAAAATGTATAATTTATAAAATGTAAATAAAGCAAAGCAATATAAATTATTATGTACTTTGAGAATTTATCCAAATAAGTACAATATATTTACAATATTATATAATGGCCAAATTGTACGAAAAATAAAAACTGGTGAAAATAGATTATTTTCTTGATTTTTTAATGGAGTTCTACATGTTAACGCCGTCAGCGATAAAAGTGCGGTACCTACAATTTATATTTTCAAATGAGATTACTTTAGGGACATTATTTTTGTCTGTAGAATACCTACAGCCCAATTTCTAATGTATATACATACATATAACAACAACTTCAAAGAACATATTAACAGTGAAAATAATGTTAAAAAAATCTAAAAGACCATTAATATTAAATGCAACAAAAATCCACTTACCTAAAATGTGACAATCTTCTTTCTTGGGATGATTTAAATCTACTCGATCGACTTTTGCAACCAAAAGCAGCACACATCACCATATTTGTTTTTGTTTTATATTTCATAGAACAAATTTAATAATACACTGTTTGAGCACAAAAATGATTTTAAAAATAATAAATTAGGTATGCAAAGTGTCCTTTGCCCTGACAGCTAGACCCCAAACGACAGACTGGTTGGAATAACGCGCGGCTTAAAAAATATTACGAATGCCTCTATCTATCCAGTTAGTGTACATCCTTGTGCTACCAGTGCTACATTTGGGTCGAGCAAGATGGCCGCCAGGGGGTTTCTCCACTCCCCCTTTTGGACTCAAATGTCTTAATACATATTGGTTCGAAAGTTCCATCCATTACATCCATGCGTGATGCAATGTCACGCTAAAAATTGTGATAAAAATGCTGAATTATTAAATATAATTCAATATTTTTTTTCACACAAAATATTTTAAATCGAATCTGTCAAAAAAAGTACATAACAAAAAGAAAGTACATACATTATAAAAAGAAAGAAAATACATAATATAAAAACAGGAGAAAAAAATATGTTAGTACCTACACTTCATCCCCCAGACATGCTTTAGGGCTAGAGATTATAATTTGTAATATTTTGTAAATTCTTATGTAATACTGGATTTTTATACTGGATTTTTGTAATAAATAAAGAATGTTGAAAACAAGTTGACCATGGTTAAAAAAAACATATGCACAAACAAGAGAAAAACATTAATAATATAGAAAACTTTAATTTAGAAAAAAAAACTATTAACAATAATTGTCTACCGTGTATGTTTATAAAAAATAGTTTAATAAATAATAACAATAGTTCCGCGTAATTATTTAGAGAAAAAAATAACAACACAAAATCTCAACAAAAAAATCAATTGCAGGATTCGATATTTGGCTATACAGAAGGTTGATGCGCTTCTAATGGGTCGATAGTCCCCAATGAAAGAGTTCAAAATAGAGAGGGAGAGAGTGAGAGTTGCTGACCACTGTCAAGACGTAAAGCATCATGATTTGGCCACATATTCCGTGGTGATAAATTAATATGCCCTTCTACAACTTATAGAGGAAAGACAGAGTATGGGGCGTAAAAGAATATCGTGGCTTAAAAATCTCAGGTCGAGTCGAGGTTCGAGATTCCGGATGCGACGTCACTAATTATTGGCGCAGTATCGGGATGGGTTGGGACAACAACAAGAAGAAGAAACTTAGTGACACTTTTATATAAATTATTTTTGTTTGTTTCAGGGATTAGTGCCACTTAGTGTCCGTAGCCTGCTGTGGGCTACTGGACTATCTCAATATTTTCCTGGATACACGGAATAAGGTATGTTGCATAATTACATTTCTTGATATTACAATTATTAGCATCTTCATTGTCAAGTGTTCTGCTAATCTGCTAAAATATCGCGAACATAAAATGAATCTCTGAATTCGATGATTTGTAAGGGTTACCTATAATTTTAAGTTTATTCTATAGATACTACCACGGGAATTGCTCAGAAGAACTTGTATCTTTGGTCCCTCCTCCACCCACTCGCAATAGAGTCACTCGCTTCACTCAATCGCAGAACCCATTCACAGTGGACCTTCAACATATACGAACAAGTCGCTTCTCGAACTCCTTTATTAATACAGCAGCCCGACTGTGGAACGATCTTCCGAATTCTGTGTTTCCACCTTCGTACAACCCGGGTCTTTTTAAAATCCGAATTAATAAACTCTTTTCTAGATTGCAAACCCCTCCCAACGCTACGTTAGTGCGCTTCTTCGGAAGAGTAAAATAGGCCCAAATCCTAATAGCTGGCGTCCCCTACGTGGACATGTTAAAAAAAGGAAAATTATTAGTTACTCGGGTAACTATCGACAGTATTCAGGATCTAATCATAAACTTATTATGTGGATTATAATATGTAGATATGTTTGATTCGATTGTATTTCGGTTACTAATTTCTGTATTTGTTGACACATTGTTTATTTTATATTGAAAAATAACCTTACCTCAATGAACCAAACCATAACCTAACCTAACCTTTATGAATCTAATGGTGACTTTCACCAGCGTTACGTAAACTGTCACATAGCTGGGGATCACCAAAGCCCCTAATGATTCTTTGGTTTTCACCAGTCTATTATATCTGTTTCCTAGCTAGTAATTCAACGATTTTTTTGTCTATACAATGACAACATTTGTAATGCATCATGTTTTTTCTATGACTGTCACTTTCTGTCAATTACATTCGAAATTTCCAAATATGTCAGTTTTCATTTAGTCGATTTCAGTTGTTTTCTCGTTTATAAGTAAGTATTACTTGTATTACTACTATAGTAAAATATGTATATTCAATACCTCAAAATGTTTAACAATATTATGCTACTAAATGGCTACTAACTTCAGACTGATGTAATGACAGTTGTTTCTTAATAATTCGTAGGTGGTGAAACAAAAATTCACGTTAAGTGCTACATAATAATTCTTAGGTAGCACCTAAGAGTTAGGGGGGCGTTGGTGAAAGTCACCGTAAGTCTAACCTCACCTCAATGAACATAAGCTAATCCTAACCTTAATTAACCTAACCAAACCTTACCAATTTAACTAAAATAAAACTCAAACCAAAAGGATGATTTAAAGACTTTTGTTTATTTTAAATTGTTTTTTTTAAAGGTAGGTTTGGTTAGATTAGGTTATGTTGTTTTTTTTTTAAATGACGTTCCCCCGAAACAGGGGAAACCCTTTTATATTTCCTATATACATATCATGAAAGTCTACTCTGTAGTAGAAATTTATATTTTAATCATTTTACACACATTACATAAAACGTGCACAATCGTATCCGTTTGTTAATATTAATTGTGTTTATGACACGTATGAATTAAATTAAAATTATATGAAGCGATGTGGTCACTAAATTCAATTTTAATAAAAATTGTTAAAAAAATATTAGATTTAGTTCTACAATATTTATATTTTTATAGAAAATTAAATTATCTAGTTGGGGTGTTTCGGCTTTTTTCGATATTTTTAAAATATTTGGAAATAAAGGCAGTTAAACTCATTAATTTATAATAAAAAAAAAATTTTCTTAATAAAAAATGTTTGAGAAACCCTGGATTTTTTTTGAAAAAACTCGTTTGAAATTTTGTATTTTTCTATGTTTTTACCAATTTTCAGCGTTCTAGCTTTTATAGTTTCTGAGATATATGGAAATATAAACCAAAAATTCAAAAGTTGATAACCACTGACTGAAACAAAAATTAACATTTCTGAGTATAAAATTTTTGTAGGCCTATAACTGTTAATATATTCTGAAAATTTGGGCTCTGTAAATTGAGCGGATCATAAGTTATAAGGACACACACACACACACACACACACACACACACACACACACACACACACATACACACACACACACACAGACACACAAAACTCACATAAAATGTTCTACTCCGAATTCTGAGTTAATCCATGTATGGGAACATATATGCTGCGAGGCCTCTAGTTGGTGTTATTAGCATGTAAAAAGTCCACTACGCCATACAAAATGTTCCTTCGTACACGCATCTTGGATTTTAACTGCCTCTTCCTTCAATATGACACGTATGAATTAAATTAAAAAAATAAACAGTAAAAATGATAAAAAATGGAGGGAAGGGGTGAGGAGGGGATAAGGATATGATAAGGAGGCAAATGAAAGTGTTATGTGAAAATAAATTATTTGATCTTATAACAATTTTTATAATATTTAAATCCGTTTTTATTTTCCTTACTCCTGGAGACAGACATTGTACTGTTATAAATTCATCGAGATGTAGTATTTTCACAAATTAATGATTACTTAAATTACAACTTTTATATAATGAGACATAGAAATAGATATTTAAAACGAAAATATTATCTATTTCTTCTCACGCATGTGTTAATAGGCTATTTATTATAATTTATAATGCTGTTAATAGGCTATTTATTATAATTTATAATGCTGTTAATATTTTTTCGAATCTCACACACCTGTACCAGACTTTTTTTTATTCCGAGTCTTGTATTTTCGATGATCGCATTTTTATCCGGATTTTACACCTGCCGCTAGTGGTGAGTAATAAAAAAAATATGTCA
The DNA here is from genome assembly GCA_963576475.1 of Molanna angustata. NCBI lineage: Eukaryota > Metazoa > Arthropoda > Insecta > Trichoptera > Molannidae > Molanna > Molanna angustata. The sequence goes on along the minus strand of OY754986.1, from coordinate 12,678,868 downwards.
AATTATCTTGAAAATCTTATTGAGTGACAAATTGTATAGTTGTCGAGCCAACAGTCACTTCAAATCGACACTCGAGAAATATTTTACAACGTAGATTATTTCTTTAATTTTTATTAGAATGACATGGTTTTATTGGCGAGAGAGTTTTTGTCCTTATTAAACTAGTACATATACTTACATCTTCCTACGCATAATATATTAATAAGCATAAATTCTTGTGCTATAGGTGAACGAAATCGGTCGAGGCAGGATTCGAACTCGCGACCACTGGATTACTAGCCCAGCGCGCTAACCGCTCTGCCATCGACCAATGTATATATTCTTTATTCACTTAGCATGGTGCGAATCTACTCGTTGCCACTAACTAAGTTGCCTGTTTTTGATACCCAATTGCAACTCTATTATAACTATTTTACATCTCAATGATATTCCTACTGTCGATTTGTTAACCCATCCAAAGTTAAGATCATAATTTGACTAAAACAGGATTTTTTCAACTCTTTATTTGACTACAACATGGTTAATATATTGGTAACACATATTACGTATAAATGTATGATTTCTGTAGTCCTTCTCCAATTAAACTTTAATTATTCCAAATCTCACACTCTTCTTTGCGCGCATTTTCTCGAAAATTGGTCCGAACTGTTCGCTTCACGTATCAATTTATAGATTTGAAAACTTTATGTAAACCAGATCAAAAAAATGACTAAAAAATAAAAATAAAATAGATTTCCGCTCAACATCTATTGGATGTAACAGAGTGATGAGACTTAGTACTGGAAATGAATGGAATTAGATTAAAAGTGCTCTTTTTCCTGTGGCTGCTTTTCATCTTCTTCGGTTAAGTTCTTAAATTGGCTATAGTTTTAACATGTTATACATGGTTTCAAAATGTCCTATATGAATTCTTAGTTGATTACATAGGCTGTATTAACATATGTGTATAGACACATTAGCGCAGATTGTTTCATTAGGAGCGAAACTCTCAGCATCATATGACTTCATGGGTATTTCAAAAGTCAATCTTTGTCGCCAGGTGTTGTCAACGTGAAACTATCTGCATCTTTAAATCATCTAAAAAAAAAATCATATTAATTCGATATTATAATGGTATCAATATGATCTAATTACTGAGGTTATAGAACTAATGGCGTTAGGGATGGGACGATCCCTAATACGGATTAGTTTTATAACTCCAGTCGTCAGTTCATATTGGTACCAGTGCAATTATAATTGTATGGTCTTAAAATGAATAAAGAAGAAAGCAAACACAAAAAAAGCCAACAATTAATAAACGATCTGATAATGGAGAAAGGTAGAAGAGAATTGAAAAAGGTATATAGTTTCTTCGTATTTTTTGGAATATTAAGGTCTAAATTCGACCGTAATTCATTAAAGTTTTTAGTTTGAAAAGACATTCATGGCGTGTTTATTCCCTATTGATTGTAAGTAGGTACAAGAAAGTAACGTTTTTTCGCAATTATTATCGAAAATGTAGAATATAATTCTATATACCGTTGTTCCAAATGTAAGTTATTGCTTTATTGCAAAAAACTCGCTTTTCTACACTTGTTTTTACGTAAATGAATGAAATAAATGAATTTCTAATTAAAAAAAAACGGTCGAATACATAATAAGTGCCTTTTCACCCAATCCGGTTGCCGGATAGCCGGCGCTGGGTAACTGGTAGCGAAGTGTGTGGGCACGCATAGCTTTCACACACACCGGCATGCATCGCACCGTGTGAGAAGGCAATAAATATAGTGGAATTTTTATGACACGTGTTTTCTTTTATTTTTTAATACCTACTAATAGTGTATCATGTAGATGCTAAATCATTAGATTTTTTAAAAATATTTTTGCGCAGTTGGACCGCGGCTCGTTCTCGGCGAACCCCTTCCGACTCTCGACCGAGCTAACACCTTGTCTGACATTCCGAGAACAAAGCCTTCGGTATTTCAGTTTACTCTAAAGCCTTTGAAAGTACATTCACAATTCGTGACTCAGCGGCCGACCAACGCGGTCGAAATTGAAAATGTGTGACTCAAGTCTCAAAACAAACTTTAATTTTTCCATTTGTAGCGACTGAAGCCCAATCGTTTCTACCGTCAACCTTCGTTCGTCGTTTTGACGAATGTCGCGCGGTGACGTCCTGTGGAAGTTTCGCGGTCCAACCCTGAAATCAAAACAAAATCAAAAAATGTATATTGGTAAAGACAGTGTAAGAGCTCGCCAAGCGAAAGAATGCCGGTGACGTCACCTGTACACAAGATAATTTCAGTACTTTTATTTCATTCTGGGAACAGATGTAATTGTATGTAGGTATGTAGGTATGTGTATTTTATTTAGATGTAAAAAATAAATGCATTTTCTTACATCTAGTATAACCAATAAGCACATTAACAAGTAGAAAAAATAAAAAGTTTTCACAGTATGGAATATATAAAATCACAAAAAACAAGAAAATATTCAATTTTATACAAAAAATTAAAAAATATATATCTTAAAATAACCTTTCCTTTATGTATTCAATACTTAGGCGACGAAAAGCAGCAAGACCAGATGCTTCCTTCACTCATTCTGGCAAATTATTAAACAGTTGATGTACTTTGTAATACACATTATTTTGTGTACCTGCCAGGTTAGTCTGAGGCAGTCTTAAGTCCCGCCGACTTCTCGTCGGGTACGTGTGAACTTCGAAATTATACAGAACATTTTTTTTTGCAAATATCGCGGTGATAGTCCATTTTTTAATTTATATATAAAAATTAACACATTTAAAATTATTTGCTGTTTTATTGATAACAACTTCAACTTCTCAAGCATATATTTACAAATTACTAGGTAAAACGAGTACAAACCTTTTCATACATAAAATAAAAAATAATTATGCCTATACATTAATAATTGAACGTACAAACCTCTATTGAACAGGAAAGGAGGAGGAATAGGAGGATAGGAATAACTTCGAAGATTTTACAATTAACACTTTATAATTTACCATTGTCATCATAAAACATGTCCAGGGTTTTCGAATTATTTAATTTTTTGTAGTTGTTGAACGATTTTTTTAAAATATCGTTTGATCGAGCGTGACGCTCGGGGCAATTAAGTGTTTTTAGTTCAAGTAAGTATAAAGAATGGGATATGGTGTTTACATTATTTTGTATAAGAAATTTGTGTCTCGCATTTCGGTAAATTAATATTTGTATCTGGTGGTATGATTAGGATTCATAGAGATTATTAAAAAAAATGTTCAAATCGTTACCCGCATTTACAAGTGCGGTTTGTTATTGGTCTTGCATATCCAGTCTTGCTCATGGTCGTGCAAGTCTTGCGGGTCCGACTATGTATAGTAATTACGATTTAATTGACAAAAACCATCTACTTAAAGTAAACCTTACCTAAGTTTATAAAATTATGCGAGATTTTCATCACTTCTCGCATTCTCTCACTGGTCGGTCTCCACCAAGGAATGTAAACATTTGGGGCAGGATCGACAATATGTTCAAAATGAGCGGTTCAAATCGATGGATCGTACGAAGACATAATAATAACAACCTTTTATTTTGTAATATAATATAAAGCTGACTCTAAATATCCCAAGAGCCACACAACGTCCAACAGTTATGTTATGAAAATTAATGCTTAGTTAAGGGAATGTATGATGATGTATATGTACTTGTAACAAGAACATATTCATTCTTTGAAAAATATAAAAATATATGAAACCCCAAGTAAATTAGATTCAAAATATATCTTCCTTATCAATACAACGCGCATATGGAATGATACTGAATCATTAAACGACGCTATATACCTAAATTATTTATTTATATTATTTTAATATTACAACAGCGAGATTAAATTATTCGTACAAATAATGTTTAATGTTTTTACTGCCTCCCAAATGAATTAAAGCAGATAAAGGAATATAAAAAAAATTAACAAAAATTATAATTGCATCTTACATTCTAAATTGATTGTTTTCGATTTGTTGTTGATATGTTTATATTGCCTGAACTTCCTTTTTTTATTTGAATATGTGTTTGATGTTTCAATTGTCTGTATTATTTATTTTTCATTTATTTAATGTTTGTTTGATTGTTTGTTCATGTATGACTTTGATTTAATTGCTTTATATTAAATCAATTTGTCATTATTTATTAGGTAATTATTAATTAATTATTGGTCAGTGTACGTGATTTCCTCATCAAGCACAAGATTGCAATATTTTTGATGACGCATTACAAAAAAAAAAACCTATTGTAAAAATTACTATACTTGCGAATTATATTTTTATGTGTATTGGGACATAATATGTTAAAAAAATAAATAAATAAAATCAATTTGTAGTATGTAATGATTCGAAACCTTTTTAATGGGGGGTGCATCTTTTTAATTTAGTGAGCCGGGCACTGAATTGGTAGAACCGTCCCTGACTTTCGCAAGTGCTAAGAAAGAAATTGATACAGCACAGATGTGTCAAAGTGTTTAACATAGTTAGTGTGTCACTGTGTCATAAGCGGTATTATCTTTTTTATGTAAATGACAAATAAATTAATAAATAAAGCAAACAGTCTTTTCATATTTAGGACTGAAAAAGATAAGACTGAAAACATGATATATTAAAACCACCTGATGCACTATGAAGTTACGCGTTAGTAAGCATCGCGTGCGTTGAAAAGGATATTATGTACGTGATTTAAATTATCGAGAACTCAAAATTTGTTTTTTTTTCGCATTTTAAAAACAAACATGACATGAAATTTAAAAACTTTATCAGTCATACACTTTGATTTTAAGGACATAAAATATTTATACTCGATATTTTTAATATTTTTAAGGTAATTTAAACAGAATTTTGAAATGTTGTAACGCTTGTGGCGACTGCGCCAATTGCGCCAATTGCGCCAATTGCGCCGCGCAGTGCTTCGCTGCGCTGAGTACTTCGGCAGGCGCCATCTTGCCCTGCGCCGTATTCACAGCCCGTCTCCTATTTAAGGGGAAGCACAGCGCGCCCACACCATTCCGCTCATCCAGATCTCGAAGCTAGGCATCACGCTGCCCGACCGCTCGTCGTCGTTCAAATCGTCCGCGTTTCAAATTTACGTTTATATTCATTAAATAATAACTCGACATTTCTGTACCAAGTAATATTAGTAAACATCAATTGTAATCATCATCTTGATAAATAAAAGAGTAAGTTAAATTTCCTGTTATATCTTTCAATCTGTCTACCATTCCTACCTGAGTAATATTTGATAATAATATTTAATCTATTGTATACGGTATCGCAGTTGCTTGGTCGATCAATCTGTGGCTCAGCTGTCGGGACTATCCGAACAGACCGCCACCAGGTTCGAACCAAGCGGTTGAGATATCATTTGGGTTGTATGTAGCTGAAGGCGGACAAACAGGTAATACCTACACGTCCAACTGACCGACCTTACCACCTCAATTACAGGCTTGCATATCAGCTCCTGCTGGTATGCAATCGCTTCTAACCAAGTGACCACTCTGGCACTTTGGCAAGCTCTACATACCACAATACTTCCTACCCCAAAACTGGTGACCACCGAACGTGTCTCTGAACACACACATACCTTCAAAAACTGGTAAGATTCCGAAATCGTTAAAAAACTCAGGTACTTTTATTTTGTGCTCATAATTTCAATTGTTATACAGTGGTAAATATTCTGGTAAGCCTATCACAACCTATTGTGCATTTTTAACGTAAAATCAGTAGTTTTATTAAACAGAACAATAATACGTGTTCATTAATATACTGCGTAACATTTTACTGCACGACAGAGACAAAGGATTTAACGGGAATTAATACTTGAACAGCGAGGTCTGGATGAACGGAATCACTCGAGCAGGTAACACATATATTACAAGCTAATATATTAAATACATTTGTCTTATAATTTGTCAAAAATTAATTACAAGTGTACCCGCTCAAAAAACGCTCAAAAACGCTCATACGCAAATTCCACCTAACTTAACATATTTACAATTGTTTAATATATAACTAATATGTACTTTATATTTTTTCATGACTGACGAGACGCAAAAATAATCCAGACGGAACAATTAAAAAAGAAGCTGCCTAAAAAAAAACCAAAAGTACCAGAAAATAAATAAATAAATACAAAGGACGAAGGTATAAAAATCTAAAGCAAAAAGCTAGAGAATCAAAAACGCCGAAAAGAGGTATAAAAATCATAATATTACTAAAGTCATCTTAAAAGCCTAAAGTCATTATAAATATTTTACTTCTTTTCATAATTGATAAAACGCACACAAAAAATAAAAATTAAAAATAAATTTCATAGAAATTCATAAAATATTTATTTTTGCTAAATATCGTAATACGTAAAAATTAAAAAATTATCAATTAAAAATACATATTACATTCCCAAATAAAACCATTATCATAAAAACTAAAAATTAGAAACATATAGTTAAATAATTATTATATTCGTAAAACGCATATTTTTATGTAAAAATTCAGTAAACCCAATATATGTTTAAGAATGTTACACCGCGTCCTTCGGTAATAAAAAAGGAGGTAAACGAACTTCAAACAAAAGGCTCGCTGAATGAACTCGTATAACCCCTATATAACAGCGATAACGATCAGGTCAATACCCCATTCACAAAAGTGAAAGTTACCGTGCATAAAAATATTTAAACATCTTCGCCAATATAATAGTATACGTCGAAAAAATAAAATACATTAAATATTTAAATAAATTAGATACATCGTTTCTAAATATAATTATAGGAATAAAACAATTGTATACAATTACAATTAAATAAAATAAAATACGTACGCAAACGAACATTATAATATATTTTTAAAATATTTCGTCGAAATAATTTTTTGAAAATAAACTAAACTAATGCTTCTAAAACTATAATATTAAAATATTATTCTAAAAAATAAACTCCAACAAGCATACGATACGGAAGTTTAAAACTATTACTATAATATAGAAAGCAAATTTAAACAATAACGAACTACAAATAAACATTGTTTTTAAATACAATCGAAATAAATAAAAATAAAAAGCCGTGATACATCGAGCAGCTACAAATAGCTAAAACTAATATAAAATATTTACAAAATATTATACTTAAATAAATACAAAATATTTTACTTTATTTTTTATAAAAAACTACAACTATATAACCATGATCGAACAATAAAAATAATACGATACGATAGCGAATACGTTCCAGAATATAGAAACATTGAAACTATAATATACGGTAGTAAAAATACCTAACCATAATCAAACATTAAAACCTTATTATATATTAACTATATAATACAGCAACAAACTGGTACTATAAACTAAACTATATTATATTAACTATGTAATACTACAAAAAGTATTATAAAACATTAAAATTATAAAAACATTGAAACATGGCATACATAATAATAATAAATATTATAAACATACTCGTATATTAAATTTAAAAAAAAAACATTGTACAATACAATACGAAACAAACAAATAACATTATATGGCATCATACATTATACAATACTTCAGCAACGAGTATAAACATACTTATAAATCAAATCAAATGGAACTTATAATACTTATAAATACTTATAATCAAATGGAACTTGCAAATTATAAAAAACATTCTATACCTATCAATCATCGCAAGTACAAACATTTACATTGTATAATTCTATTGTATAATTTTAAAATTTCAAATTGAGCATCAATGACATCAACAAGAATCATCTGGACGACTTCATACAGCAACTAGCTGCCCCCGCATTCAACCGCATCACTACATAGAAGAAAAAATTATTTATGATGAATCACATCATCATCATCATCTGGACGACTTCATACAGAAACTAGCTGCCCCCGCATTCTACCGCATCACTACCGGGAAGAAATTAACTATGGATGAACCACTGCATCTTCACATCATACCAGCATTCAACCGGAGCATCGCTGAGGATCATCATTGGTACCGCCAATACTCACTGCTCAACACCGCTGAAGAACCAGCAACGTTTGCCTTTTGAGAACATCTCCGTGCCAGCATCACACATACACTTACTACAAGAGCACGCAAAGTCTTCCCCAAGTCATCGCCATCATTGCTCTGACGAGGAACGATTTTGTTGGACATACAACGTCTCTTCCTTCATGGCCTGCACGCAAAGAGCTAATGTCAACCTCCTTGCGACGCATGAAGAAACGAAGCTGCTCAACATTTACGTGTCACCGCCCTGAGGAGTTCACATCACATCCTCCGATTTCACGAAATGTACCCAGGTTACACTGAAGTCCCATGCACTTCAAAGCCGTCAACATGGCGCACCGCAAATACCTACAGGTTACACTGAAGTCCCATGCACTTCAAAGCCGTCAACATGGCGCACCGCAAAACCCTACAGGCTACACTGGATACTCTACATTCAAAGCTGTCTCCTGACGACACGCCGAAAACCACAAGACACCCTCGTGCTTCGCCCTTGCCGGCACACGAGGCAGCTGTCGAATATTTATATACAAGCATACACACGCTGAGCACACTGCAAACCATTTCGCCTAGCTGGATAAATACCTACTTCAGGAAGATATTCCCGACAAAGTCGAAGCATCCACGCATACAACTGCATCAATTTTCTACATACATAACACATCTACTTCATCCTGAACAAAAAATAGAACTTCTACACTTCATAACAGAAAACTGGGGACCATTCACAATTAATGGTACACTACGAAGTCGCAATCAACAACACCCAACAAGCTATACCACTGAGGAACACATAAGGATGTCCAGCCAGCACACGCAGGACGACACTCCTCCATTCACCTCAATAGCAGAGCAACCACACGCCATCACAAGAGCAGCAAATCATACCAGCAGCAGATATTTTTAAAAGATAAGTAACTTTATACTTTGTACTAAAACAAATTTATTTTAAAACTTATAATATGATTAACTTTATATATGTATAGATTAAGCTGTATTTAAATAATTACATTACTGTGTATTAGAAAAGACTACTTTGCATATAGAAATTGATAACACAAGATGTACATAGCGGTTCAAAAGAAAACCCTATACAAATAACAAATCAAATGCTTTAAAAAAATTTTTTTTTATCTTTCACAGAACGCAATGTAAGGACTTTGAACTTCGAGGAGGGGTCGTGTTTCGTCTAAGCGACTGCCAGCGGGGTCTGTGGCGACTGCGCCAATTGCGCCAATTGCGCCAATTGCGCCGCGCAGTGCTTCGCTGCGCTGAGTACTTCGGCAGGCGCCATCTTGCCCTGCGCCGTATTCACAGCCCGTCTCCTATTTAAGGGGAAGCACAGCGCGCCCACACCATTCCGCTCATCCAGATCTCGAAGCTAGGCATCACGCTGCCCGACCGCTCGTCGTCGTTCAAATCGTCCGCGTTTCAAATTTACGTTTATATTCATTAAATAATAACTCGACATTTCTGTACCAAGTAATATTAGTAAACATCAATTGTAATCATCATCTTGATAAATAAAAGAGTAAGTTAAATTTCCTGTTATATCTTTCAATCTGTCTACCATTCCTACCTGAGTAATATTTGATAATAATATTTAATCTATTGTATACGGTATCGCAGTTGCTTGGTCGATCAATCTGTGGCTCAGCTGTCGGGACTATCCGAACAGACCGCCACCAGGTTCGAACCAAGCGGTTGAGATATCATTTGGGTTGTATGTAGCTGAAGGCGGACAAACAGGTAATACCTACACGTCCAACTGACCGACCTTACCACCTCAATTACAGGCTTGCATATCAGCTCCTGCTGGTATGCAATCGCTTCTAACCAAGTGACCACTCTGGCACTTTGGCAAGCTCTACATACCACAATACTTCCTACCCCAAACGCTTTTTCGCTAGAGAAATGTTGAAAATACCATTGTTTTTTTTTTTTAAAAAACACTGTTTAACATATTGATTAAATTTGAATATAAAATGTAATGCCGACCGCTGTGGCACAGTTCGGTTTCTGTGCGGGCGTCCTGGGTTCGATTCCCAGCAGAGGAGAACTTTATTTAAATTTATTTCTCACGCAAATAGGCATTGCTTCTCTGAGCTGGAAACACTGGTTAATTGGAAAAAAATACCATACGGCAAAAAACTAGTCACTTGCGCAGAGTGCAAGAAAGTGTTAATTATTATTATTATTATTAATGTTTAAGTTTTTATGTCCTCTTACGAAATCGCGCAATGTAGTTGGGTTTTTTAATCATTCATGGTATATTTTATAATGTCTTTCTTTGAAACTACACATGGCCGATTTTATAATTGTTCTAAGAAAATCAATAAATTAAGTACCTACAAATTATTAGTAGGTAGTTTTTAAAATTGAAGTGCTGTGAGGCACCGGCTTTGAATATTGCTTCCACTGTTTTCTATTATCACCGTTTTCGGGTATCCCGTAAAAGCAGGGAAATCCAATTCCATTATTGCATTCCTCATTAATACTGTGTATATTTTATTGAAAGCTTTACTTTGCTTGTGTTTGTTAGTAGAGATTGATTTATGCCATTCAGTCCATTTTTTACACCCTTTTCTCACTTGTCTGTCTGTATTGAAATTTTGCAATAGATTTTATTTTAATTTTAATTTGAAAAGGGTTTTTTTTTTTTTTGTTTCCATATGTCGACTTATCTGTGCGAAAATTGAATAAATAAATAAATAAATACTTTCACGTCTGAAGATCGTGTACAAAACGAGGAAAAATGCGAAAGAATATATATGTGACTCAAAAAGGTACGTAGATATTAATAATATCAATGACAATCTAAGAAAATACATAATGTATAATTATTTCCTTATTGTTTTGACAGAATATAATATTCGTTATTGACTTTTTTTATATTAAGGAAGGACGAAGTGAATAGATTAATTATAATAAATGAGCCGAGAAAAATAGTTCAGTCTTATTAAATTAATTATGGATGGACGAGTGACTTTCAGGATATACACGATTAAAAGCGACGGACTGAATGGCAGAAGATCTCTGTGTATGGTTGGCGTATAAATGAGATCTAAGTAATGTGAGAAATCAGAAAAAAACAGAAGAGCTTGCATGAGAAGATGCGTGCTGCGTATTCGATCAATTTATGTTAATACCATAAATTGCTCCCAACATAACGTATTATGACGGAGAATTGGACCTGCAGGCCTATTCCGGATGTTTATACGCTACATGCGTTTCTTATAGCAGATCGTTATTCTGTTTTCCGCGGATACTAGCCCGCGTAAACTTCCGCGCATTATGTCGAGAAAATTTCCGTTCGCCGTTCGTAACGCGGTATTCTGATTGGAGCAAAATACTATGACATTCGACGGGTGAATTGATTCGCAAAGTTTATTGCGGCATATCGTGGTGGTGTTAAGTAACAAATTAGGTCTTTGTCACTTCCTTTTTCCTTCCCTTCCTTCCCCGTTACGGGAAAATCTGTGAAATATATGAATATGTACCTAAAAATTTAAAGTATATTTATATTTAATTTTTGTTGTAGTCCTATTATTACATTTGTTTCTTATATTTTCAATGTGTTCTTCGAACTTACATGATCAATGATCAAAGCTATTGGGTATTGTATGAGGAAAAGTTATTTACAAATCTAACGTCATTCAAGACGCATATGGGGTTCCTTGTGTGCCAATATAGAGTTATTCGGAATTAGTAATGAGTAATATTCGTTCTTATATTAACAAGATGTTTACATATTTAGTGTAGGTACCTATTGGCTTTAAGATTGCAAATAATGATGTTTGACGCAGCTGTGAGGCTGATTAAAGCAATGTATATATCAGGCCCGATATTACAGTTGGCCCTCAACTCATTGAGTTTGTTAAACTCAAGATTAAAGTTTAGGGGAGATTGAATCCATTTCCGTATTACAGTGTAATATGACATGTCAGTTACTAAATCTTCAATTATAGACATATTTTACTTTTTCTGTGGTTATTATCTGTCGTATTTTAAATAACCTCAAATAATACGAACTACAAAACGGGACGCTACGACTTGAAATACTATTGTTTTACTAACCAAAATGGTAAAATAAATTTTTTTCACCAAAATAATGTTTTTAAATGCCCATGTTCGTTTCAATATGGCTATCAGTTTGTTTTGTTGTGTGGCGCCACCGTCGATACAACTAACGCCTCTAGTGATAGAACACTGAAACTACACGCGTTGCCTAGCAACAAGTCGAGAAATGACAGTTGACTCACCACCAGAAACGTTGAGTTAAATATTTGTCGTTTTAGTGATGTATTTGAGGACAGATTAGGCCTAAACGGACACTGTATTACGCCATATTTTTGTAAAACTTGAGTAAACTGAGACTGTAATACCGGCCCACAGAATACTTTTCCGTAGCAAACTGCACTGGTTGGACTATCCAGAATGAGGAGTACGTTACTATTAAGTTTGTTTTATGGTCTTTAGGGCTCTACATGACTCAGCTTTGCAGTATATTCAAGAAATATGTCGAATAAATACACACACAGATACATTGTGATGAAACTTTAAGAATACAATTTCACCATGATACTAGCTGATAATCTGCAATAAAAAATAATCCTAAATTGCGAATTCACAACTCCCCATTATATATCTTTGGAGTAGTGAGGAGTAAAATCTATTTGGTTATATGAAGATTGAACAAATTGTTTTTTTTTGCTCTTAATTACAATCGAGAGCGAAACATGTATTTATGGATGATTCTTCAAATTGTAAACATAATCGCAAATTACAAAAAAACGAGTTGTAACTATAGAAATGCTATCATGACGTAATATTTTTTTGCGATTTCTATTATTAGTACCTGCTTTGGTTTTTGATTCGTAGAAAAATGCGAGATTAACAGATTGGGTTTGAAATACGAACTCGTAACACGTCCAGAGTCGTTATGAATAAAACGATGTTTTTATGTCTTTTTAATATTCGTCAAAACAGGTTTCGTGGCATGGACAACATTGCTAGTGTTCTTAGTGTGGAGTCTCCAAAGTGTCAACAAGCTAATCCGATACCGTTGATTCTAACACACGAGTAGAAAGATACATATCGACAAGGACCAAGCACAACATTGGTTCGATCTTTTTGAATAGGTCACATCGTTCCTTCGATTAAATTTGAACCTGAAAATTTCGACCTGTAGTCTAGTTGAGTAACAATACTTGCTGAAATACCAAAAAGGAAGAATCTATGATACGACATTGTAGGTATTTGAGACATTCAAATGATACTTTTGAACAAGTCATACTCCACAGGATATAATAATAACGGTAATAAACACTTCCTTGCACCCTGCGCAAGTGGTGAGTTTATTGCCGTATGGCAATTTCTTCCAACTAACCAGTATTTCCAGCCTAGAGAAGTAATATTTGCGTTAGAAATGAATTTAAATAAATTTCTCTACTGCTGGGAATCGAACCCAGGACGCCCGCACGGAAACCGAACAATTATTGATAAGTTATACGTTCAATTATTTATTTATTTATTTATTTTATTTTATTTTTAATATATTTTATAATACAAATCAATATATAAATTCACTAGTAATAATATTCTTACATATTTTTCCCTGCAGTACCTCATGAAAAAGATTACAATCTTGTGCTTGATGAGGGAAGCACTTATAACAAAATAAAAATATCAATACAAAGCAAAGTCAACATAAAAGTAAAAGTAATTAAATCAAATCATACATGAACAAAAAAAATCAAATAAACATCATAAAAAGGTTGAAAATAAATGAAAAAGAAGAATACTCAAATGAGAAAACATATCAGAATACATATTCAAACCAAAAAAAAGAAAAACATGAAAATAATTGAAAAATGAGTAATATAGAATTATAGACGATTCAAATATATCAAAACACATATTCAAAAATAAAAAAAGAAAATACTGGAAATTGAAACAAATCAAAACAACAAAATCGAAAACTACTATTTTAGAAAGTTAAGTGCAATTTTAATTTGTGTTTAAATTTTTTAAATTCTTTTATCTGCTTTAATTCATTTGGGAGGCAATTGAAAAATTTTATTCCCAAATAAATGTAGTTGTTTTGTAGTTGTTTATATAAATTATTAATATTAATTTATATTACGGATATAGATACAATTATTGAAAAGTTTTATAAGTAGACTAGTAAAACCCGGCAGACGTTGTCCTGCCTGTATAATTATTAAGCTCTAAATATATAAAAATTGTTGATTTGTATGTTTTATTTTATTTGTTTAAGATGTTTATTTTGAATCGCAAACTATAATTACGTCTTTTCATACCCTTCCGTCCCTAGAGTGTCTTCCATCCCTTTTTAGTCCTATCCGACCTTTTTATATACATATATAAATATAGACTAAGTATTTATTTATTTTAGTTAAGAAATATAATTTTTTATTGCTTATTAAATAAATATCATCCGCTGTGGCACAGTTGGTAAACCGTTTATTATTTTTATTAATAAATAAACAAATCCCCAAAATTTTATAGCAATACCAAATAGATGATGTGTGAAATGTCAAATTTTATAGCAATACCAAATAGATGATGTGTGAAATGTCAAATTTTATAGCAATACCAAATAGATGATGTGTGAAATGTCAAATTTTATAGCAATACCAAATAGATGATGTGTGAAATGTCAAATTTTATAGCAATACCAAATAGATGATGTGTGAAATGTCAAATTTTATAGCAATACCAAATAGATGATGTGTGAAATGTCAAATTTTATAGCAATACCAAATAGATGATGTGTGAAATGTCAAATAAAAAAATTAAACTTTAAAAACCTTTTCTGTTATTAGCTAAACAAATCCCTAAAATTTAGATAATTTTTCCATATTTGAATCACAAATTCGCTATAAACCACTTGTTTTTTGAGTCACTTCGCGACATGTTTCGGAAGCGCTATCCTTCCATCGACCGGCGTGTCTAGACTAACATGTTGAATTTGTGTGTATCTGTCTGTGAAGCGAGGGGTGTGACGGTTGAGGGTTGGTTGGGTTAGTGGGGGGAGGGGAGTATTGTGTAATGTTTTTGTTTTTGATGGGGAATATATTTATTTATTTATTTAATATTGTTTCTCGGGCAACTAACAGGTACTATGTCAAATATTATTTAACACGCACCCAATAACAAGTTGCCACATTCTGGAGACTTACGATATTAATCGTCTCACAGATCCAGACTGAAAACACAATTAAAAACTGTGTCTCCACCGGGAATCGAACCCGGGACCTTTGGCTCAGCAGTCAGATATCTAACCAACTGAGCCACGAAGGCCGACATATTAAGTATATTAAGTATTGGAGAAGAATTATGAAAGGTATGGTTATTTATAAGTTTTAAGCCGGAATTTATGTGTTTGTGTATTTCGAGCGTTTCGTAGTTGTTAAGTCGGTGTCCTTTATGTTGTGTTTCGTGTAATAGTTTTAGTTTGTGGTTATTGAATGAGTGATTATTTTGGATAATGTGGTTAGCGCTTCCGAAACATGTCGCGAAGTGACTCAAAAAACAAGTGGTTTATAGCGAATTTGTGATTCAATATGGTTAATATTAACTACCACAAAATATCCGCCGAATCATTAAAAGATAATTTTTCGTATATTACTGTGTGAGATATCAAGTAAATAAATAAATTCTAACACTTTCTCGTGTGCGCGCTGAATAAATCCCCAAAGTTTCATCCCAATACCAAAAATACCTACTTATATTTAAAAAAAAATGTTTGAGATATCAAATAAATAAATTATAATGCAAAAACCTTCTCAGGTATACGCTGAACAAATCTCCAAAGTTTCATCGCAATCGGATGGACAATATAGGAGTTAATCGACCACATACAAACAAACAAATATACCAACATCCATTTTTATACATATAGATTTGCTAAATTACAAAATATGTCCTATTCTGATTAATCATATAAGTAGTTGTGGTACAATATTTGGAATGTATTACATAGCTTTTTCCCAACAATTTGAAAGACTCATAAGTGAGGTTATCATTTAAGCATTACACAGATTGGTGATTAAACATCGTAGATAATGCGAGGCATATCTTAATTCAATTAATTATGTTGCCTTCTCGAACGAAATTCCCAACATGTTGTACCGAAACCGGTTGGCCTAGAGAATCACAAAAGGAAGTTATTTTTTACGAAATCCAATCCCCCGAAATATCATTGTGGGATAAAGCTTAATTAAGAAACGTGTTATCAAATTATCCGCCATTTTTAATTTGTTTGATGTACGAGATTTTAAATCATTAAATACAAATCGATACTTGGATTAGTGAGGTATTTATTTATTTATTTATTTGGCAACGCTACATAATACAGCGTCTAGTACCTATGTGTAGCATAAAAATAATTTCAAGATTACGGCGATAATATATCCTTAATTTAATGTTAGGTAACCGTTAAAAGTGTTTTCTTATTTTTACCATTGTAAAATTGTGTATCATTTTTATATTGTCTCATTGGAAGTCCAACTAGGTGAACCTGTTTTAGGACGTCCGATAGTAAATACGATTAGTATCAATAACAACCATTTTATTCGATGTTTGGAAATATAATACATAACACATTCTAATAAACTTAATAAAGCGAATAAACTAGAATAAACATAATTTATTGTTAGATTCATCTATGCTGATGGTTATAAGCCAATTTTTATTGTTTTTTTTAGAATCTATATTATACATCTTAGGGCCAAGAAATTTTTTTTACGCTGTACGAATGTGGTGTTTGTTTTTTTTATTTACAATAATATGTAGAACTTTGGGCATTGCGAGTAGAGAATGAATGTCTAGCTATCGGATATTCCTGTCTATGTTTGTGAGTGTGTAAAATTGTTTTCTTAATGTACAATTGTCTAACATTAAGGACTCTAAATTCTGTGCTTCGCTTTTAAAAGTTATATTATATAATTATAAAAGTTAAATTATATAAGATTTCAAATTTTTAATATCTACGTCGAAGTTGGAATATTATAGTAGATCGGGAAAATAAGAAATCTACAGGGTTTAGGACCTGTCATCGGCTGGTTTACGTGATCACTTTATTCGCTTGCGCATCGTTCATCAATTACACCTTTTTATTGAGTTCCCTATCAATACAATTTTCGAAAGTTTTATATTATATGATTCATCAAAATCCTTTCACTTGAGAATATCCTGAAAAACACCATCGCCATCAAGTAACGAAGTATTTTTTTGTAATTGTATTGTATTGTATATATTTTATTTAGATGTAAAAAAAAATACAATTTCTTACATCTAGTACAAACGAAAATAAAAATAAACAAATCAACATCGGATGACTAAATGAACACACAAAAAAGACACGTATCTATCAATAACAATAAAACACAAAGTAAAAAAAATGATAACACACTACCACAATAGAAGACATCAAAGAACATGAAAAAAAAATAATAATAACAATATAACAAGCAAAACAGATATTATAGTCTTAGAACATAATATATAAACAATAAAAACACACGATTTTTAAAAAAACTTTTGTTTTATGTATTCAGCACCTAAGCGACGAAAAGCGGCAAGACTAGACGCCTCCTTTACACATTCAGGCAAATCATTATAGGGTTGTAAGCCTTTGTAGTACACACTATTTTGTGTACCTGCCAGGTTTGTCTGCGGCAGTCTATAGTCCCGCCTACTTCTCGTCGGGTATGCGTGAACTTCAAAATTGTACATAATATTTTTTTGTAAATAAGGTGGTAAAAGTCTATTTTTTAATTTGTAAATAAAAATTAGCACATTCAGAATTATTTGTTGTTTCACTGTCAAAATTTTCAAATGCCTTCTATTGAGATATTATACAATGAAAGCAGCAGTCCTTTTACATGAGGTAACAATGCTTTCGCATAGATTTCACCCCTAAACCGCGCCAGAATCAACAGTCCATTTTTTGCTTGTTTACATTACCTTCTTGTATCAATGTGTATGTAGATATAATATTTATACTTTCACTTTTGATTTTGTCTTATGATGCACTGACAGATAATATTCCATATCTTCACAGACAGGCCCGAAGATTTTCCTCAACACCTTCCTGTCAAAGACCAGAAGCTCATTTTCGGCACTCACCTCCGTACACATGAACTGGGGGGCATGTCTGGTCGACCGGCGTAATCAAAACCATCCATGTTTCCCCATATTATGGATATTTTTTTTTTAAATGAATATGTCCTTGTTAAACAATTACATATACATCTTCCTACGTTCCCTAAAATAAGCAAATAAATGCTTGAGCTATAGGTGAACGAAATCGGTCGAGGCAGGATTCGAACTCGCGACCACTGGATTACTAACCCAATGCGCTAACCGCTCTGCCATCGACCCATCTAAATATAATTATGTTATGGACTTGAACTTTAATATCTTGAGATGTTGTAGAACTCCATAAGATAATTATATTCAGATATAGGTAAACATGGATGATTTCGATTCCGCCGGTTGACCAGACTTGCTCCACTGATCTCAACAGCGTTTTACACAACAGTAACTTCGTGCTTCTTGTCAGCAAACGAGATTTAAGGTGTTTGTGGATTCCTAATTAGCACTTATTTGCTACTGCGATTCTCCTTTTAATCTCAACATCGACATCATAATTGTTGGTTACTACTGAGTCTATGGGTTGTATTACAAGAGTTATTTGAGAAAAATGTAAAGAAAAGGTAAGGTCCCATATTGCGAGAATACTACTTACGGGACCTCAAATTTTTCTTTCATTATTATTAAATAACTCCCGTATTGAAACGAATCAACGATTCAATATCAACAAAATCGAAACTTCAAATAATTTCAACTTCAAATAATGATTGTGTTATTGACTAAGTGTGTCTATAATTAAATTATAAATGCACTGTTGCTTCGGGCGGTGAGAGTAGGTTATATATTTTTGTGAAGTGTTTTCAAGTATTAATTTATTGATTGATTTCATCACATTTGATTGTTGAAATATTATTATTATTATTTTTGTTTAATTTCACCAACATTCCTTTATTTAATTATTAATCGTTAATAACTGCTTGGTTAATATTTATAAATACTCACATTTCACACGCGAATTATGTTGCATTTTAATGTAAGTAAAACATATACAGTATTTTTATCAATTTCTATATTTTGAGTCAATGTCTTGGCAGAATTATAGATTCATAATACATTTCACTTTTAATTATACTATTTTTTGTATTCAAATATATGTACATCGATTTGTATACATCGGAGTATGAATAGTCATATCCATGATCAATGCTAAACAGAGTGCTACGGGGGCATATAAAGCCTATAAACAAATCAAATCTCAAATATGTTAAACAGTGTGTTTCTAGAAAAAATACCATAAGTATTTTCAACATTTCTCTAGTGAATGTTCGTCACATAATTTTAAAATTCAGCCTAAATTCCGTTAAAAATAATATAAAAAATATCCTTTTTTACAGCATTTTTTTTTAATTACTCCATAACTATGTGTCGAAGAGAAATAAATATTTCATTCATTCATTCATTCATACCATCACGGCATATCCCACAATGTGGGGTAACCAGCGAAAGGTGTGCGGGTGTGCATTGCCTTATAAAAGGGAGCACAACACATATGTGTATACCCACACACCAGTCTCGTCTCACCTAAAAAGGCACAACATTCAGAATGGGTGGTGAACCTCATTGCTGAACTATGTCAGATGTTATTGTTGCCTGTTGTATTTTCGATTACCCGGCTCTTACGGGACACTCGAAAACAGTAATAAAAAAGAGTGGAAGCACTATTCTAAGCCGGTGCCTCACAGAAAAATAAATATTTGATATGCTTAAAGAGTGTATAAAATTAACACTTTTTCATTTCAAGTAACGTTTGTTCTTAAAATGAAAAAGATCAACAAATTTTGAATATCTAATAATTATTTAAATAACGTTAAAACCCTTTTTAACTCACGCGATAGTTAACCTTACTAACACGTAACTTCATAGTGCATTGGTTTTTAACTATTATACATTTTGCTGAGACCTTTATGGTATAAACTATTTTGTGTAGGTACATGTTAATCTCGTTTTTAGATGTCTAAAACCCTGACATCGTCTCTTAGGGTAAGTATGAACATTGACATGGAATAAGATATTTTTTGCAATATATTTTGGAAGCATATTATTTCATTGAAATCCTCGTCCGCGTTTAGTACGCTTTAAGTTATAATAAGACGCTATGGCAAACTGCATTTCAACAGTTGGTAATCTGTAGGTGTTTTTTTATCATATAATATGGTTACTTGCAAGGGCTATTACGTGATTCTTATTTAACACTTTCACTGGGTCGTTCGGGTCCAATCAGTCGCTGGCAAGTTGATAATTGTGGTTACATCACAAGTGATTCGAGACTTGCACACATATATTTGAATTCCAAATCGATCCGATCAACGTACATAATGTCCATACTTACCAATAAGAGTGATCGAATGATAATACTCTGCGGTTATGTATCTGTGTCAGCCTTGGAAGGTCGCTGACCTATTCTGTTTTTTTTTCTTATCTCTCGTTATAATTCCTAAACTGTCCTTATATTTTCAACTATCTGTCTTATATTTCCAGTGTTATTAACAAAATAATAAAGATAAAGATACGGTATTAAGTAATTAGGGAGTCTATAGATTAAATTGTGAAGATTGTGAATTTATTTATTTATTTATATAAGCATGAAAAACAGGCTAGAAGCCCACTGGTTTCATGCATTTATGAACATATATATATAATGTATGGAATGATTGGACGATTGAATTATCATCCACACCCCATACATGAACGCACGTACATAATTTTCACTCAATCATACATTCAGCATTTTTACAAAAAGAATACATAATTAATAAAAATGAGAGAAAAAAAAAAAACAAACAAACATTAATATAACAAGAAACATTCAAAGCGGTAACTAGTATATATTGTGTTATCAAAATTGGCACGTTCTTAAAGCACTCTTGAACAATGCCCGTGATTGTGAAAATATATCGACATTATCATATTGATAGTGTAGTCTGTTGTATTGACTGAGTGAATATTTTTATATAGGTAAAACAGGTAGAAATTTTGGTATCAGAATTAAGGAGCATTTAAGATGTTTAAAAAGTAACAATTTCTCAGAGTTTGTCAATCATTTGATTGAAAATAATCATTCTTTCAATACTCAAACAGGTTATAAAATCTTGCACATAAATCAAGAGGACTTAAGATTAGATAACTTGGAGGCATTAGAGATAAAAAAGCCTTAAATAAAAATCAAAAATAATTAATAATCAAGTACATTTGAACAATACTCAATTATTTAATATTTTTCCTTTGCTTTCAATAATGTAAGCTCCGCACATTAACTTTCCGAAACATAATTTAGGCACACGGGTCTCATTATGTACATAGTATCTAAGTTTATTATAAGTTTGTCCGGACGAAGGAGCGGTTACATCTCCGAAACTAGTTTATTTATTAAACTAAGATATTTTATTTAATAAAATATATTAGTTAAAATGTGCCACAAAGAAGTAGCAGTAAAGTATGAAGATAAATTAATTTTGTTTATATTATAATTGGTTCCCCTACAGACATTCTGTGTCTTGTGGGATTTTTGTATTTTGTGTGAACGGTTGCTTTGTTATGCTGGATATTATTTTGTTTGTGTGTATTTACCATGTACCAAATCTTCAATAAATAAATAACTAGTATTGAAGCCTGAAAATTGTAATACAGGAGACACTCAGATCTTCCTTTTTACCCTTGTATTTAATTTCACTTGTCTGTACTAGAATTCTGCAATCGCTAGTTTCTTATTTTTTTTAAATTTCTGTTCATCCCAAATAAAAAAGTGGCGCTATGGTTATGGTTAGTTGTTTTTATGATTATATCGTTGATTTATTTAAACTCGTACATTATATTATGGATTGAGTTGATACTGAACGAAAGTGAAACTTGAAATATACATTATTATCTAACCAGTTTACGGCATATTATATCGAGATCGAGTTTTCATTAATAAGGTACTGTACCACGTCTAAGATGTCTGTTGCAATAACATTATATTTAAAATACCGTATGAAGTATGTTCAAGATCTCGTTTTAAAAGGAAAAAAAAACATACATTTTTAATGCAATTTCATGGTTTTACTTAGGATATCATTCATATTCTCCTGCCCTATCGGCTTTTTCGACTTTAGCAATCGCTTCTACGTTAATTGCTACGCTCTTCTACAGATCCTATCCCCCAAGCCTCTTTTAGCGATAAGCTTCTCGAGGTAATCAGATGCCCTACTTGTAATGTCTCAGAAACATTGCATGATGTACGACATCTGTCTGTACTCCACCTGTACTTTATTTAATGGAATCATTGATTCTTAGAGCAGTCCATGGTATTTGTAATATCTTGACACCATCAGAGTCCATTTGGAAGCAATACACTTACTTTTTGCAATTTAAGTATTATTGCTATGGCCCCAGACAGCCTGCCGATCTTTATGTACTCATTGTACCTACTCTTAAAAGACATTTACTTGAAGATATTGTTGATATAGTCCAGTCAGCCAATTGGTTTTCCGTTGATGTATATACAAAATATTTTTTAATAATGCTGTTTTACATAGACCGATAACTGATAAGAGAGACCTATTATTGAAGGTAAACATAATGAGACGTGAAGAAATACCTTTTAACTGTATTTTTATTTACAAAATAGTAACCGAGTACCTACCTGAATTAACTTATAATCCTTTATAAGCGTACCTAGGGGATACTAAGATTTTATGACTATAATATAGAGTAGAAAGCAAATACTTGCACTAAACCTTAGGTGCACCTTTTTAAACTGTTTTTCATATTCAACTTGGTACGTATACCTGAAATTTTATATTTGTTTATCTTGAATAAAAGAAGCCTGATTATCTGGGTTTTTTTTTAAAAGTACTGTCATCCCGACATCTCTCCATTTCTTAACCCCTTTCTAACCCTCATATTTCTTGAAACAATATTTTTTTTATTTAGAAAAAAGTAAATACCTACATACTTTAATACAAAATAACATTACATATAATAATAAACATATTTGTATCAAATCATAATTAAAGATATATTCATTTCTCAGCTGAGAACAGATCTTGTGTTCGAGGGAGATGCATAGTCTTGTCTTCATTTATTTATATTCAACACAATCTTAGACCAATCGTGTAATGAAACAAATAAAATAATACGGTATTATAATAAAATAATACGGTATTATAATAAAATAATACGGTATTATAATAAAATAATACGGTATTATAATAAAATAATACGGTATTATAATAAAATAATACGGTATTATAATAAAATAATACGGTATTATAATAAAATAATACGGTATTATAATAAAATAATACGGTATTATAATAAAATAATATTTAGTCAAAGCGTCGCGTCACGTATTGTTTGAGGTTAATGACAATTTAACAGATGCGTGATAGACAATAACCACAGAAAACGTAAAATATATTGTCTATACCTAGTGTTTATTTCGTAATTGACGTTTCTTTCTGCACTGGAATACGCAAATAAAATATAATCTCCCCTTTACCCTTTTTAACTTGGATTACCAAATCCAATGATTTCAGACTCAAATACCGGGCCTATATAAAGGCTAAATTTGTCGGAGAAATAATTTGAAATACCTTCATTATATTTCTCCCCTTCGAACACAGGTTTGTTCCGTCGAAGGTATGTAGATACATGAAATTGCGTTGTCTAAAATAAGCAACAGGGAAAAATATTAAACCTAATTAATTTACTGCCTACGCTTAAATCATCTATAATTTGTGAGTTTTTTATTTCTTTGTAGGAATACTTAGACCAAATTATATCATAGGTTATAACAAATTATGTGAACACTATTCTTGTAATTAAAGTAGGTACCAACATGATATAGAAAACAATAGACTGCAATTATGTTATTTTCACACACTGATGGGACCAAGAAGTATGAAGATAGATAAATCTAATACGTAATTATTTAATTTAGGTTTCTACTATGTAATGAATTTAGTTTATTTTTTTACATTGTTGCGTTTGACCTACGTTCTGTAAAAAATATATTTTGCATTTAATAGGATTTAAAATAGGGTTATGAAATATCATCTTATCATGAGATATCGAATCAAATCAATTTCTTTCTGATTATGGACCGGTATTACAGTCTCAGTTTAAGAGCTAAACTAAAGTTTTACAAAAATATAGCGTATTACAGTTTCCGTTTAGGCCTAATCTTCCCTCAAATACGTCACTAAAACAACAAATATTTAACTCAACGTTTCTGGCGGATTAAGTACTTAACGGTGAGTCAACTGTCATTTCTCGACTCGTTGCTAGGCAACGAGTGTAGTTTCAGTGTTCTATCACTAGAGGCGTTAGTTGTATCGACGGTGGCGCCACACAACAAAACAAACTGACAACCATATTGAAACGAACATGGGCATTTAAAAGCATTATTTGGTTGAAAAAAATTAAATTTAACATGTTGGATAATAAAACAATAGTATTTCAAGTCGTAGCGTCCCGTTTTGTAGTTCGTATTATTTGAGGTTATTCAAAATTTGACAGATAATAACCACAAAAAAAGTAAAATATGTCTATAATTGAAGATTTAGTAACTGACATGTCATATTGCACTGTAATACGGAAATGGATTCAATTTCTTCTTAACATTAATCTTGAGTTTAACAAACTCAATGAGTTGAGGGCCGACTATAATACCGGTCCTTCGAAATCTAAAATCTACCTGTCAATATAAGTAAAAATTTTAATTTTATTTTATTTTATGCTATGTCAACTCCCGCGCATATTCGTTTATAATAATATATTTATTACAGAGAATAGAGCGAAAGACTATTGCATATAGTGAAATGAACAAATAAATACATTGTACTATTAGACTACCTTACAGTAGGTACCAATAGATTAACATTATACTAAATAAAAATATATGTAATGGCACTCCGACACAGGCATTGGCCTAGTGGAGTGTCTTAACCAGAAATCATCTACAAAATATAACTCTACAATGAGTAAGTGATTAAAATAAAAAAAACATAAATTTTAATTTTAAGTTCATTATAGTACTATATATTTTAAGTTATATTGTGCATACATAATGTGTTATTGTATTTGTAAGAAAGGATTTGTAATAAATAAATATTTTCGTGCAAAAAATGTGACGTATAAATAAGATAAAACATATTGATTACTCACATAGATATTATCTGTATATTCAATAATACAGATTGATGTATTTGTAGATATATTCGATGTTTATATTACAAATTTCTACAACAAATTACGCAAATTAAATTTCTAAACTATTTAACCTATGCATGTATATATGTTGTCTTTCTCTTTATCTTTTAATTTATTCTGATGAATCGCGACCATCATAGTTGACTGTCTTATATAATAATATATTTAGTTAAATAAATCGAATAATACAAGATCAATTTACATATATACGTGGCAAGCAGAGAGAACTGAGAGCCATAATCCTTTATTTTGCACTATTTCCTGGCTTTCTTTACATCCATGCATCGCCTTATACATGATCGTCGATTGTTAACGGTTCTAATGTTTTCTTCTTTCATAAAACCATTCATTTTCTGGGGCGACCCCTACTTTTCACACTATATCATAGACCCATGTATATTTTTTTGGTCAGTCGTTCATCGTTCATTCTTTCAATATGCCCAAAAGATCAATATATAGTTAATTTAAGTTGACTATGCATATATTTTTTTTATTCAGATTTTTAGCTCAGTATGGATGAAATGATGTTTTTTTATCGATACCTATTCTAAATATGACGTTTATAAGGGTAAGCAAGTATTATTTTCTGTAACCATTTTATTTTTAGAATATGTAAGTGAGTACCTACCTATGTCTTTGCGAATATTATTATTTATTCATTTTTGAGACTGTCTTAAATTTATTATTTTTTCATTTTTGAGACTGACTTTAAATTAAGAATTTATTCGAGCCCTTTGTATAAAATCGTAGCTTTCTCCTGGTTAACCTTTTCTCGTAGTTAACCTGGCTTCCGGGTGTGCAGAGCGCAAATTTGTGTATTTTTGCTTCGTTCGTATACTTGCAAATCGCCCCCCTTCTCGGCGAAACAGCTCCAAGATATTTGGCGACGACCATGTATATCTATTTTTCGAATGAATATAATATCAACGCATAGTTAGACAGGATATCTTTGCAATAGTTTTATTTTACGTTTCATTCGCGCACCTTATTATATCGGCGCGACAGAGAGGGATCATCTTCGTGTGTGACGAAGTCTTCCGACAGTCGTTCGACCTCGGATGACTTCGTATTTTTCCGAGTTACTCGCGAGCCTATCACAATTACAATAAAAATACGAATATTTTAAAATCGATATAACACGAAGTTTGGCGCTTTGGAGCTCCCGTTTGGGAGACTGGTGACATCTCAATTTGTAACTGCAGGATTTTTTTTCATATATGTAAGTTAGGCGTTGGCGGATTTAACGAGCGTATGAACAAACAATACCGTTTGATTGTTGCCATTCACTGTTAAAAATAATAATAATTATTGTAATAATCTGCAAGCCAAATCTTTAGCCTGTGGGTATGACCTTGATTGAAGCACAAATTCGTGCCATTGGAAGATCGACATCAGCCACTCTATTTAACTTGTTGGTTTTTTAGCGTGCCTCCTCAGGTGAATGGCTCGCTCTAGTAGAAATGCAACTTTCTTGTTCGAGTATCGACAAACAAAAATAGTTTTCTGTTTTGAACAATATTTAATTTAATTTAATGAACACTTCCTTGCAACATGTGCAAGTGGCGAGTTTATTGCCGTGTGGCAATTTCTTCCAACTAACCAGTGTTTCCAGCCCAGAAGAGCAATATTTGCGTTAGAAATAAATTTAAACAAATTTCTCCTCTGCTGGGAATCGAACCCAGGACGCCCGCACAGAAACCAAACGGCTTATCAACTGTGCCACGGCGGTTGGCACAGTTCAGCATACCACAATATTCAGATATACCACAGAATTCTATGCTTGTTTTTTTATTCTTCTGTCCGTTCACTCCATTGTTTGATATAGATAGAGGCCTCCTCCTTGGAAACTACATCGGACCACCTTCCCTGGAGTCTGCCAACGCTTCTTCGGCTTATAATTTAATACCTACATTTAAAAACGTTTTGATTCCACTTGAATTGTTCTTTCTTAGTCTCATGACATGGATGGTGGTTACACTTAATCACTCGACGTATCTAATATTATACCTATTCAAGAACCATTTTGTGGATTATACATATGTATCTATGTTAATTTTTATGCATATCATCTCGGCATTGTATTGGTTTATCCTTCGTAAGCTCACACCGTATGACATAATACTATGAAGTACCTACACAATACGTATATCCAACAACGTGGGGTGACCAGCGACAGGTGTACAAGTGTGTTTAACCTTATTAAAAAATGGACGGCATATACGCGTATCTCCACACACCAGTCTTTTCTAACCTAAAAAGGCACTACATTCAGAATGGGTGGTGAACCTCAATGCTGAACTATGTGAGATGTTATTGTTGCCTGTTGTATTTTCGATTACTAGGCTCTTACTGAATCCCGAACGATGATAATGGAAAAAAAGTGGAGGCGCTATTCCTTATATTGTTAAAAAATTAATATATCGTGAAATTCTTCTCGGTGAACAATATATAACTTCCTTCACTGTTGGGAATAGAATCCAGAACAGCTGCAAAGAAGTCGAACGACATACCTATATTTTTGTGTCACTTTTACTGCGTAGGTACATTATGGGATAATGCGCACTGGTTTGTGTGTGTTAATTCTACAAAAATACCTCATTTCTTATATAATATAATTCAATTGTTATCATTATGTCATATTTATTATACGCTCTACTTATGACACAGACCAGATATTTTAGCCAATTTTACCGCATCGTTGTGCTTTTTTGTTACACATAGCTTGACACGCAATTATATTTATCGTGTAAAGTTATTCGTGGTTTGATTTGATGTATTATGTATTTAACTTATCTAATTTGTTGGATAATTTTCAATTAACGCATTTTTTAAAGTAAACGCATGATTGTGTTTTCGAAATGTTTACCAACAACTAGATCATTTATACATGCTACATACACATCCCACATATCAGTACCCTTCATTATAATATAATGGTATTTGCCACATTTAGGGATAGTTCTATTAGTTAGATCCTCTATACATACTACATACACATCCCACATCTCAATACCCTTCGTAAAAGTGTTATGTTACATATTTCCCACACATAGAGATAGTTCTATTAGTTATATCCTCTTTACATACTACATACACATCCCACATCTCAATACCCTTCATTATAGTATTATTTTACTTGCCACATTTAGGGATAGTTCTATTAGTTCGATCCTCTATACATACTATATACACATCCCACATCTCAATACCCTTCATTATAACACCCAATGAATTTGCTGTTTTACTGATAGATCATGCCGTAATGTATTAGATTTCCAATATGGCCGACGTTTTGGTCGAATGCGTTAATTATACTTTCATCCGTCCTCTGCCATGTCCATGTCTCACTAGCATATATTACACGAAACACATGTCCTATCCAATTTTCGCATCGTTTCAATATTGTGTTTAACATGCGTCTGATGTCTTGATTCCGCTTGGAACCTCATCTTTCCTTTAATGGTCCCACCAAGGTATATCCAGTATTTGTCTATCGGTCCACATCTCAAAGACGGTCCACATCTTGTACGATCTCTTTGATTTGTGTATCATATCTCACAATCACACATACATCAAGATAGGTACTCCACAAATATTTTTTGACTAAACCTTTCCGGAGTTTTGGGTCCATATTGTTGGATTCAAAGATCTTTGATTTTTAACGTTTTGCTTGGTGGATCCGACTGACTATTTCTATGCACCATTTTTCACAGCCATGGAGCAAAACAGTCTTCATATGCATGTTTTATATTATATAAACACTTAATTTTATTTGAGAGCAATGACAAATATTATATTTGAAAAAATATATTTGAAACTATTTCGATAGGTACCATCATGTTTGAAGGTACCTACCTAACAACCAAAGTAAAATTTAACAAGATTCCAAGAGCATCTTTAATGAGATTCGAGTTTTTCTGATACATTCTAATGAAGGTTACTTTTTTGTATATCTACTCAAACACCTTCTACTGTGAAACATAGATAATTTTTCATCTGAGTTCACTTTCATTTCACTCATTTTTGACGTTTGGGGTCATCTGTTCATTAAGCACAACTCCACTTATCAAATTTGAAGTACTTTGAAATGAAGAAATTGTTCAAACATGCTGCGGTGAAGGCAAGTGATGGTACATAAATACCATGCATACCATCACACTGTATCCCTTACGGGGTAAGCAGACAGAACCGAGCACGATACTTCTCTATTTTTGCACACATTCCTAGCTTCCTTTACATCGTCTCATACACGCTCGACGATTTTTCAAGCATCTTATATTACCTTCTTTCAAAATATCATTCATATGGTCATGCCATCCCTTTCTGGGGCGGCCCCTGCTATTCACTCTATCTCTTACACCCACGTATATTTTTTTTTGGTCAGTCGTTCATCATTCATTTTTTCAATATGCCCAAACCACCTCACGGAATTCACTTTCATTTTACTTATAATACTCTTCTTTATTTTGCATTCTTCCGTTCGTTTTTGCGTTCTTCCCCACCACCACCCGTTTTGCTTATGGGGATTAATAACGGCCTCATGCAAAACTCTGAAAGAACACATAAAACATACGAAGAGTCCGGAGAACTCTAAAACCTTGCAGACACTGCACTTAATGTGCCAAAGAGAGTTGATCATGTGGAAACAACTGGGTCATTGTTCACTGATAGTGAAGATAATCTTCTTCTTCTTCAATGGCGCTACAGCCCATATCGAGCCTTGGCCTCCGTCAGTCTTCGCCTCCAGCTTCTCCTATCTTCTGCAGCAACTTTCCAACTGCCCGGCACTTGCAGTAGTTGGGAAGCATCCCTTCCAACTTCGTCCTCCCATCGTAGCCGCGGTCTTCCAACCTTTCGTCTTCCACCTGGATGTCCACACAGAACTTTCTTTGGTATTCGCTGTGGTGGCATTCTCTGTACATGTCCGGCCCATCTCAATCTGCTCAATCTGACATGCACAGAGAGCCTGGAAGTTTTGTAGATAGCATACAGCTCATTATTGTATCTAATCCTCCAGGCGTCACCATCAGGCACAGGTCCTAGGATTCTTCGAAGCACTCGTCTCTCAAACGTGTCCAGTATTTCAGCAGATTTGGCTGTAAGTGTCCATGCTTCACATCCATATGTTACAACTGTTCTAATAATGGTTTTATACAGCGTGATTTTCGTTTTTCTATGGACACTTCTTGATTTGAACACCGGTAGAAGAGAGAAGAATGCTCCGTTACCTGTTGTTATTCTGTTTTTTATTTCTGTTGTGTCCTCATTATCTTTGTTGATTGTGGAACCCAGGTATTTGAAGTCTTCAACAGTTTCAAAGTCATAATTGTCTTTCAAATGTATTGTGTTTCCTTGCCAACGGTTTGCGCTTCTGGTCTGTTTCATTACTTTTGTTTTATTTTTATTGATCTGCAGACCTACTTCTGCTGCTGCCGTTTCAAGTGGCTCAAAGACTTCTCGAATAGCTGCGAGGGATCTGCCCATAATATTAAGGTCATCCGCATAACCCACTATTTGGCTACTCTTATAGTGTATAGTGGAGCTTGTGTCTACGGATGTTTTCCTAATGACATACTCTAGGGCTAGATTGAAGAGTGTGGGTGCCAAGCCATCGCCCTGCTTAAGACCTTGGGATACTAAGAACCCCTCAGTCATCTCACCCTCTATCTTGACTTTGCATTTCGTACTACTCATTGTTGTTTTCACTAATCTTACAAGCTTCGTTGGAATTTTAAAAGCAAGTAATATTTCGTAGAGCTTTTCCCGACTTATACTGTCATTCTTCACTTGTCAGTGAAGATAATAGTGCACCGAATTTAAGACAGAAAGTCTAAACCCTAAAATTGTTCTTCGTGGCTACAAGGTCCGCATGTCAAATGCGTCCAAAGAAATTCCCTCGGACATCGTCGTACCTACAGATCTCGTCATTTTTCATTCTATCATATATCGTTCTATTATGCAAGTGATGGTGTGTTCTTTGAGAAGCTAAAGTAAGCTAAATAGTAAATTTTGAATGTCCTCTTTTCCCCAGTACCTACCCTCAAAAGATACGTCATTGAAATAAGGAACAGTTTATTTTAACGTATTTATTCTTTTGCGTATTTTTTTTTTTAATTTGAATTGCTTTAATAATTAACTTGTAAAATTATTATTTTTATTTTATATGTATTTATTTTATATTGCTTTCCAGGCAACTAACAGGTACTACATATGTTAAATATTAATTTAAAACGCACCCAATAACAAGTTGCGACATTCTGGAGACTTACGATATTAATCGTCTCACAGATCCAGACTGAAAACACAATTAAAAACTGTGTCTTCGCCGGGAATCGAAACGGGATCCTTGAATCAGCAGTCAGGTACCTAATCGAATATTTTTTAAAGTTGCCTTGAGTTGCTGGTTCTTCTATAATATTCCATATACTTCGTCTCTATTGAAATGTAAAAATTTTATCAAAAAATGTAAATTTCGTGTTTCTTTAAACTCCATGCATTACAAAGTAAATTTAGTGTGCATATTTGTGTACATTCGTATGCCCACGGTATACACTTCACATTCCACTTCCGATGGCCATACAACTCCGATAGAGCTTTAGCCTCCTGAACAATTTAGACGAGCTTTACCTTCCTGTCAGCTGCAGTAGACTCCCAGTTATCACAAGCATACAGCACGTTCAGATCTCGGGGAACATTGTCCATCAATCTCTGTCTTGGTCTTCCCAGGGGTCTCTTGCCCACATGGTTATTTTGCAGGATACGCTCTTTCTTTCCCTGATCTGACAACATGTCCAATCCAATCTAATCTTCTGGACCTGATTTCGCTGGTATACAAGGTATACAAGGGTATTAAGTAGACCTGGGGGCAAGTCTGGTCAAGCGGTGAAATCAAAACCCTCATGGTTGTATAATACTTTTATATTTTACAACTTCATATGTGAATTATATCCATGATATGGTGATCATGAGGGTTTTGATTCCATGGTTTGACGGGTGGAGAATTTTCTATTTTGGAAATTTGTTGACTTTTTCACATTTCCAGGTTAAACCTTACATAAAATGCACTTTTGACTTTTTGCACTTTTCAATAATCAAAAGTTTTTTTTCTCTACAACGTAATGAAGTACCTATTTCGAAAAATGCCCCAAAAAAGATATATTTTGAATACTACATAGGAGAATTAATACTAAATTTTACAAATATGTAGGTAATGCTTATGCAGTAAAAAAATGTTGAAAATACTTTGTGATTTTTGTGAACTACTTGTGAAAATACTTTGTGAACTGAGAAATTTGATTTAAAAATGCGATGTTTAAGATAGAATATTATAAAAACAGCGTTCAATTACAATTCATTACGATCAGAAATTACTTGTAATGTCTCATCTAAATAAAAATAAAAGTATTTTTTAATCGTCAGCTTGAACGCGAAATCTTAACCCGACTAAAGACTTTGCACATTGCGTGAATTTACTTTCTAGCCGCACCTAGTCTTAATATTATTATTATTAATATTGTTATTATGGACCTGTTCTCCGTAAAAGTTGATCTGATCAGTAGTGATCAGCTGTGTGTTGAGCATTGATCAGAAGTGATACTTTACATTATGACTTTTTATATCGTACCAGTGTCAGGTGTATGACTAACAGCGCACCCGCTTATAAAAAATATTGTCTTTAAGGGGGTATATAAACCAAACACCCCGATTTGAAATATAATAATTTCTCAAATATGTTTAACAGTGTGTTTCAAAAAATAAAATACCAAAAGTCTTTTCAACATTTCTCTATTGAATGTTCGCCACACAATCTTAAAATCTCGTAAAATAGTTATTAAAAATATCCATACTTACAGCATATCCTTACTTCATCCTTTCCTTATCAACGCTTTCCTATGTCCATTACCCTTCCCTTTCCCTCGCATACACTCACCATCATACAATAACTCAACTACCCAAAATCAATAATATATTATAATGTAACTATGTGAAACTTCATAATTGGCTTATTTTTTGTATACTTATTTACAATTAAGCATTAAAAATGTAAAGCTGTTAAATTTCCAAACATATTAAAAATAATTTTTTTTTTATATAAATAACTCCATAACTATGTGTCGTGGACAAATAAATATTTTATTTTTCCATTCCAAGTCAGCCCCTCTAAACAACGTGTCATTTATGTAGCTCAAGAAAAGAAACAAGAAAAGATAACTTAATGTATGGAAGTGACATTTGTCACGTGACATGCAATTGTCACTTCCATACATTGAGTTATCTTTTCTGGTTTCTTTTCTTGAGCTAAATGACACGTTGTCTAGGGGGGCAGGTTTGTTCTTAAAATGGAAAAAATCAACAAATTTTGGGTTTCCGATTATTTAAATCTTTTTTTACGCACGCGATTTTTACCGTTTTTTAGTAACATGTAACTTCATAGTGCATTAGGCGGTTTTAGTATGTCTTAATTTCAGTCACTAGATTTAGCGTTTCATTCCCTCTTAAATACATCGAAATTAGCTCGCAGCTCTTGGTTGCTTGTGAATTTTTTTGAATAAGTGAAGAAAACTTAGAAAGGGTGACATCATTTTTTATTTTCGTTACTTGTTGTTTGAACTTTTGTTTCTGCAACTTGGATAGCGTGTATTTTAATGTGCAGAGAAATCCTCTATCACAAAATAGTAAATAAATGTAATTAAATGACTCTATAAACATACTATGTAGAATTGTACCTATTTGGAAATTTACTGCCTCACTAGACAAGTCTGTTCTGAGGCAGTACTTTTTCAATTTAGCCTAAGGTTACATGTTTTTGAATGCAAGATAGTTAAACATAAACAGAAAATAAAAATAATCAGAATAATATAAGGTTCTTTTCTCCCATATAATTGTAGTGGAAATGACGGATGGCACCAAGCTATGGTACAGTTTCTCAGGTTATGAAGGCACAGAGCAGTGTACTATGTAAGGATATTTAACAGGTCATGAGCAGATTGTATTCTACCATTTCTTTTCAGCCAGTCAATTACCATTTTTTTCAAGTTTGTTTCGTCGCGTGAGATATTGTGTACTTTGTATCTAACCACGGTAAATTTCCACGCCTTCGTAATGTTATAATTTGCAAATCTATCAAAAACGACATTGAAATATCACCCAGAAATATGAAATGACCATTAATAGTTATATTTCGGTTATATGTTGGTTCATCAACATTATAATACAATCATAATATTGCTATAGCATTATGGGTACAATATGTAATTTGAAAATAATAATATCTATTGCGCATCCATGCAACCGGGCCAAAACCAATCAGGGTCAATTTTCAAAATTACATTTCCCAGAATTATTCAAAACAAATTGACATCATAACCAGGCAGGTAGTTATGGCATTTAATTTGCTATGTCTAATGGACCCAGCGATGGCTCAATGTACTGTCTCTATAGGTTATAAAATTTTCGTCTACGTTATTAATGGATGGCATAGTGGTGAGTCAATTGACTCGTGTGCCGGCGTCAGGTGGATTACTTAAGCAATTCTTGTTTTAGGTAACGGAGACAGTGCGCAGGTAGAAATTCTTCATTCTTTCATTCATACCATCAAGGCATAATACCACAACAATGCGGGGTAATCAGCGACAGATGTGCGGGTGTGCTTAACCTTATAAAAGGAAGAACGGTAAATGCGTGATGTCCACACTATAGTCTCACAATGTAGAAATTGTCATTTGGTAATAAAGAAGTAAATACATACATACGCATGCATACATGCCATTACGACACGCCCCTTTCAGGGGTAGGCAGAGAGAGTCGAACGCCACATTTTTCTGAAAATGAAATTAAAAATTATACAATGAAATAAATACAATGCTTAAAAATGAACAGAGTTAATCTATTTCATAACGGCATATCCCACAATGTGGGGTTACCAGCGACAGATGTGCGGGTCTGCAAATACCTTCTTCCTCTTCTGTTTCTTCAGCCTATTCCCATCCACTCATGAACGAAGGCCTCCTCCATTCGACTCCACGTCGTCCTGTCCTGTGCAGATTGCATCCAGGACCTGCCAGCATAGCGTTGTATATCATACCTCCACTTCAGCTGCTGCAGTCCCGCACCTCTCTTTGTTGTAGGAGGTCTCCAAGTCAGCACACTCTTTGTTGTAGGAGGTCTCCAAGTCAGCACACTCTTTGTTGTAGGAGGTCTCCAAGTCAGCACACTCTTTGTCCACTTATCGTCCGAGCTTCTGGCTACGTGCCCCATCCATTTCCATTTCAGAGTCGCCACACGGTGGATTATATCAGTTACTTTTGATCTTTCTCTCACCGTTTCATTTCTTACTTTATCTCCAGCATGGTTCTTTCCATACCTCTTTGAGTGACTCGCAGTTTCTGGGTACTTAGTTAAGATAGAGTTACTTTTTCTAGGCCATATGTAGCAACCGGCAACACACACGCTTCATATATGCTTTCCTTTTAAGGTTTATGTGTATTTTCCGATTTTTCAAGATATATCCCATTTTTTCGAAGGCAGCCCAATTAGTCCTATCCTTCTTTTTAGTTCAGCATTCTAGTTTTCTTCAGCCAGTCGAATGCCATGCCCCAGGTATATATTTATATTCTTGGATATTTTCTATGCTGCTGCTCTCAATCCTAATCTGGAAGTCGTTTGTGCCCATTACTTTTGTTTTTGCCAGGTTCATACTTAGTCCCACATTCTTGGAGACCTCATTTAACTCCAGCAACATTTCGTCCAGCTCTTGAAGGTTGTTGCTAACCAGGACAATACCTTATTAAAAGAAAAATGACACATGCAAGGGGACGTTTTAAGTGATAATTAAAATTTTCTTTATAGAATGCTCTTGCTATATAGGTTTATAACGTGGGTAACCACCACGGTATGGGTTACCATGGAACGGTACTTGCCCTTCTGACCTTACCAAATCTTATGGATCTTGGCTTGAAACTATGTCGATATGTTAAACTAAATAAACTATCTTGGACAAATCGACAGCCGGATTATATTACATTGATATA
This sequence comes from Molanna angustata, assembly GCA_963576475.1. NCBI lineage: Eukaryota > Metazoa > Arthropoda > Insecta > Trichoptera > Molannidae > Molanna > Molanna angustata. The sequence goes on along the minus strand of OY754986.1, from coordinate 12,642,440 downwards.
CAAAAATTTAAAATGTAGGTATGTATGCTTTCAACCTACTTATATCTTATTTTTTCCCATTTTTATGATTAGATTCGCGCATTGATTGAAATTTTGTAAAATCACAAATGGGTCTGTGAAATTTAAATCACGATCCGTTTTTATCGCAATTTAATAGAGTATAAAAATAGCTAATGACATCGTGAAAGATAGTAACGCTCCACACCAGACGAAAATGAAATGAAAGTCGTGTACGAGATATGAACCTCTGACCTCATAAATAACGAGTCAACGGTTGTATCTGTCATGATATGCATTTTATGCTTTAGTTAGAATAGTAATGATAAATCAGTTTTAATTATTTATTTGTAAAATTTATGTACAAACAAGTCCACATGGGCGAATTTATTGCCTCTCTTTCGTCTAACTCAAGCAACGCGAAGCAGCTTTAAAATACTTCGTATGAAAGCCTCCAAAAAGAAAGTAAATTCTTTAAAAAACCGATCACGCCAATAAGTAAAAGATGGGAGGAAGAAGGGGAAGACACAGAATGATTCTCTCTCTCTCTCTCGTCCTTAGCTTGCATCCCACATGGTGGTGGGGTTCGCTCTCCTCACTGCGCTTCTCCACTTAGCCCTATCCTGAGCATCGTCCTCAGAGACATCACATTCCTGCATGTCCTCAGCCACCAGGCCTTTCCATCGTTTTTGGGACGCCCTCTGGATCTTTTGCCAGACACTCGATGGTCCAGTGCAGTGTTTCCTATATATTTTGGCGGTTTTCTAAGGATATGCCCGAACCACCCCAGCCTATTCTCCATCAGCTTATCGGATACATCGCGTACACCCAGGCCACCTCTTATATATTCATTTCGTATTTTATATCTTCTCATTATCGTTCATTATTAGATATCGGTACAAGAAGTTCAAAAAAAAAAAAAACACTATGAATTTCGTTTTGTAGTCCGGACATCGACCTCCAAAGTCGTTCATTGCAAACATGGTTATGATTATGCTCTTGAACAACCTTGTAATTGTTGAAGATAAGAAAAATATTTTCTAAATTTATTTATTGATTAATTTATTTATTTATTTATTTATTTGTATTCGGGAAACAAACAGCTTAATACAATATAAGGGATTAACAATAAAATAATAACAACTATGCCAATAACATGTTTCCACAAGTATACAGATAAAATTATATTATGTAAGAAGTAGGAAGTAAATATTATTGAGTTAGGAGGGAGTTAAGAGGGAATAGGGAGGGAAGAGGGGGAGTACAGAAGGAGAGGGATATGTTTATATGAATAATTATTGTAAGAGAAGTTTTGATTTGATATTAGTTATTGAGGAGTTGAATACGTCAAATTCGTTTAAGTGCTCATTGAAGAAGTGTGATGCTCGATATATGAATGCATGCTGTTTAGCGCTTGTGTTACAGTGAGGCAGGTTTAATAAGTGGTGGGATCGGGTAGCTTGGGTGGGAACTCGAAGAGCTAATCGTTCAAGCAGTTCCGGGCAATCCACGATGGAGTTGGCGATTTTATACAAGTAGACGGCGTCGGAAATATTTCTGCGGTCTTCCAATGTGCTAAGTTTAAAGAACTCAGCAGAATCAGAATAGCTAAGATGAGTTCGGAAGGAACGAAAATCGAGGTACTTTAGGAATCTATTCTGAATTTTTTCTATTCTATGTATGTAGGTAGAGTACCTAGGATTCCAGACTTGTGAAGAATATTCTAGAATGCTGCGCACATAGTAAAGTATAATGTTTTCAATGTAGATATATTGTTAAAATGCTTGCATGTACGGAGGATAAAGCCGAGGATCCTAGACGCTTTGGATACAATGTAATCAATGTGCTTGTCAAATAATAGTTTTGAGTCAAGGATGATACCAAGGTCTTTAGTTTCTTTTACGTTACGTAGTGCTTGATTATTTAAACTATAGTTGAAGTTTATTATGTTCTTGTTCCGGGTGAATTTTAGGCAGTGGCATTTGGTAGGGTTAATTTGTAGGTTGTGTTGTTTGCAATATAGGTCGAGACGATTAAGGTCAGTTTGAATCTTTTCACAATCCTCAATACATTTGACTGGGCAATAAATCTTCATGTCGTCTGCGAAAAGCGAGACTTTAGCAAAAGTAAAACAATTAGAGATATCGTTGATATAGATATTAAACAGAAGTGGTCCCAGCAAGGAACCTTGAGGAACCCCCGAAGTGACCCGGATCCAATTAGATTTAAAACCACTAGCAACAACAGCTTGGCTGCGGTTTGATATATATGAAGAAATCCATCTCAATAAATCGCCGTGGATACCAATTTGCTGAAGTTTGAGAATGAGCGTGGAGTGTATTACTTTGTCGAATGCCTTACTATAGTCCGTGTAGATTACGTCAACCTGAATTCTTTGGTCCATGTTGTCATGAAGATATTCCACAAAAGAAATGAGGTTAGAGGTTGTCGATCGGTTTTTTATAAATCCATGTTGGCTCGAGTTTAGAGCTGGTCTTAGAGCAGTGATTATTTGGTCGTATATAATTTTTTCAAGAATTTTACTAAAAATACATAGTTTAGAAATAGGTCGATAGTTTTCAACATCTGATTTATTGCCCTATTTATTGCCCTATTTATTGCCCTATTTATTTATATAATTTATGTACATGTGTACAAAGGCAGATTTATTCATGCAATCACGGCATAAGTGGGGTAACCAGCGACAGGTGTAAGGCTGTACAATACCATATAAAATGAATCACTAAATACCTATGCGTGTATCCCTACATATCAGTCTCATCTCACCTTTTTTTTAAAAGCATTGATATACCTATCCTTGTTACAAATACATATTATACATCATCATACATTTTCTAAATTAAGTAAAAATGCTTTTGGTCTAGGTGAACAAAATCGGTCGTGGCAGGAATCGAACTCGCGACCACAGGATTACTAGTCCAGCGCTTTAACCGCTCTGCCACAACCCATCATTTAACTTACCAGTGAGCATGTGAGATGTTATTGTTACCCTTTTTTTAGATTACCCGCCTCTTGCGGGACACTAGAAAACGATGATAATTGAAAAGTGTGAATTCACTGTTTTAAGTCGGTGCTTCACAAATAAATTGAATTACAAATATGCCAAAGTTTCAATCCACAAGGGCGAGTATAAAATTAAAAATTAAACCGCTTTCGCTAGACACAGCCGGCATCCTCAATAACTTTACTCATAACTATCTTCGGTATAATATGTTGTTATTGTCTCTGAGAATGCTAGCTGTGTTTAGCGAATGCGCTCAGTCTTCTATGTATTATTTATAATCGCTGTTGTGGAATGAAGTTTTGGTTTAATCATCATCATATTGCCAGTTCTTTTTCATCCAGCAATGGACGTTGGCCTCCTCAGTTCCCTATTCTGGGAAGACCGCATTATCGGACTACCTAACCCGAGGTCTTCCAGTACATCTTCTGCTAGTACTAAATCAGCATTCCACATCACGCTTCTGTGGATTTGGTAACACACCCTTCCCAGCTTCATTTTATTACCAACTCTTTAGACAAATCGGTGGATCTGATGCAACTGTATTTTAATTCTTATTCTTCTTCTTCCTCAGCCGTTATTAATCCATCGTTGGACAAGGCCTCCCCCTTGCTCCTCCACGTGTCTCTATTCAGGGCACACTGCATCCAATTTACTCCACAGTCTTTCTGATGTCATCCGACCATCTAGCCTGTGGTCTTCCTACACTCCTTCTTCCCGTTCTAGGTTGCCATTCTAGGAGTTGTTTTGTCCATCGTTGGTCAGTACATCTGGCAATATGACCTTCACAGCTCCACTTCAGGGTAGCCGTCCTTTCAGCTACGTCCACAACTTTAGTTTTCTCTCTTAACCATTTGTTTGTCTTCTGATCTTTCAATGAAATGCCCAGCATTTTTCTCTCCATGCCTCTCTGCGTAACTAACAACTTTTGCACGATTCACTTCGTTAGGACTAGCGTTTTTGTGTCATATGTGAGAACAGGCAGGATGCGTAAGTCAAATATTTTTTTCTTGAGAAAATTGGGGTACTTGGGGGACTACTTCAATATGAAAGAGAGTTTATTGAAAGCTGCCCAAGCAAGACCACGTATTCTCTCTACTTCGGCCTCTTGATTCTTTTAAAAAAATTCTCTTGAAATCAATAAAATATTTTCTTTATAAGTATTTTGTTACTACGACAAATCGTAAAATTGAATATCTCGTGGTTGCGTAGTGGGAACCTGCTTTCACCAAAGTATTGTCTTTCACAACACGATATTATGAATGTCACAGTTTTGCATTGAAACTGATATTTTCCGTTTTAACAGATGTACCTACTTAGATGCAAAATGATACCTCATAGGTACCTATAATACATTCTCGACCTACGATAGGTAAACCTAGAACTTATGTATCAAATAAACATGCACATTCACCTGACCAACAGAAATACAACCTTGATATTAAATCTCTGTCTTTGTTTATATCAAGTAAGTAAGCTATTTTAATGGTTCTAATTAATAGTCTGTCCAATTTCTTGACGTTCGATATAATTTAATAGGATTGTGCCAGGATATACTAAGCATTGTTATTTTCAATGAGAAAAACTCTGAGGATGGCAGTAGATCAAAATACGTATAGATTTATTTATTTATTTATTTATGTATTTATTTATTTATTTATTTATATAATTTATGTACATGTGTACAAAGGCAGGTTTATTGCCATAAGGCAATTTTTTCCAACCAACCCGAGCAACGTGAAGTCTCTAAGTTAAATTGGTACAATACTATTATAATATAGATCGCATGCATGAGAATATAAATTCATGTAAGAATCAAAATTCCAACTCGAATTCTTTATGATGGCATAAGTCCAGACTACCCCATATTCTAGTTATCCCTAGTTAAATAATATCCCAAATTCGTCTTTGCAATTAAAAAAATATTCTATTTACGTACACATTGGTACAAGTAGGTAAACAAGCCAAAAATGAAATAATATTTCTGGCGCATATGATGTGCGTGACATATGTGCGAGACACTGTCACTTCATTTATTTATTTGGGATAGAAACAGCGACAACAAACAATAAATAGAACAGTAAAATAAAACATGCGCCAAAACTACTATCCACAAATTAAAACTAGTTGCATGTAACACATGAGATCCAACTGTCGATAGCGATAGTATGTATAGTTGAACTTGGATATTGTGTATTCCATACAAATTGTATGAAGCGATGCCGTCACTAATATCAATTTGTACAAACTTTATTAAAAAAAGTTTGAGATATATTACTATAATGTAAACATTTTTTATAGAAAATTAAATTATCTAGTTTACATGTTTCGGCATTTTTCGATATTTTAAAGAAATGGAAATAAAGGAAGCTAAAGACAAAAATTTGTCAATCCAATTTTTTGCTTCTTAATAAAAACAGTTTGAGAAATCCTGAAACTATTTTTCAACATCTATTTTGAGATACTATATTTGACTATATTTGTACAAAATTTCAGCGTTCTGGCTTTTATAGTTTTTGAGATATGTGGACAAATGCTATAAAAATTAAAATGTTGATAACACCTGACTGGAACAAAAATTTTAAATACTGAGTAAAAAAGTTTTGTTTACCTAAAATTATCTATATATTCTGAAATTTTAGACTTTGTGAATCCAGCGGATCAAAAGTTATAAGGGGGGGGGACAGACACACAAAACTCACATAAAATATTCTACTCCGAATTCTGAGTAAATCCATGTATGGGAACATATATGCTGCGAAGCCTCTAAGTTGGTGTTTTTAGCATGCAATAAGTCCACTACGCCATACAAAATGTTCCTAGTATTCCTTATACGCGGGTCTTGTCTTAATACTTTGTCGATATGTTAAGAGAATAAATTCTCTTGAACAAATCGACATTTGGATAATATGATCAGCAAAAATACAAATGAAATGGAAGAGAAATACATTATAAATGGAATTGAATAGCAAAAATAAAAATATATATATATACAAATACAAAACCAAAAATGTGCAGAACCTATCTAGATAAGAAATAAATAATGAAGAATAAATAATGAAAATAAGCCATGAAACATTATAGTAGTGTGTAGAGGATTTTGACTGGAAATGAAGGGGTAGGAAGGACAAAGGGAAATAAGGGTCGTAAAGTAGTCTGCCGCATAAAGCTACCACTCAATCAACCGGTACTAGCTTACTCCGTATAATTTTTCGATATTATTTGTCATAGTCAAAAACAATGACAACCACCAACAAATATGTGTTTCATGATTCTAAACAGAATGGAAATCAATTTTAAAATTAATGAACATATACTATACCAAAGAATTTTTCCACAAAATTCGATTATAATAACCGAACGTTATCGCCGGCATTATCAAGGTCAAAAATAAAACTAACCAATTTAAGCAAAAATCATCCTTTACCACAAAATTTACAGCGTCCCCACCTGTGTGCGTCATTATAATTGAATTTTGTGGAAATATAATTTGGTGTATTTAAATCGAATATTCTTTTTTAATTGCATATAGGTACGTAAACATTGGATTTTTTTACCTTTCGGGAGTAAAATGATATTTTTATTGACAAACATTTTTTCAACATCTCAATAGAGACGAAGTTGGGATATTGTAGAAGAACCAGGAACTCGAGGCACCTACAGGGCTTACGACCTGTCATCGGCTGGTTTACGTGATCACTTTATGCGCTTGCGCAACGTTCACCAATTATGCCTTCTTATTGATTTCCCTAATCGATGTAATTTTTGAAATTTCTATATATTTGAATACTGTGTAACATTTTACCTGAAAATAATACATTATTACTATTGCCATCTATGGAGTAACGGAGAAACCTTTTTGTAACGCCATCTATTGTGAAACTAACGTTGCGCAAGCGCATAAAGTGATCACGTAAACCAGCCGATGACAGGTCGTAAGCCCTGTAGGTGCCTCGAGTTCCTGGTCCTTCTACAATATCCCAACTTCGTCTTTATTGAGATGTTGAAAAAAATGTTTGTCAATAAAAATATCATTTGGTGTATTTATTCATTAATATGTATTTCGTTTATTAGTGTACGAAAATAACTCAAACTGATCCAACAAAGATTCATTTGTAAATACATTTATTTTCCTACAAACACTACACATTCATTCACATCGTAAGTAGATAATATTGCTTTCTTTTATTGCCATATAAGTAATTGATACGATGATGAGTGAACGTAGTTGATTCACTGGACTTCATTCCATTGAAGGTGAGTTGAGCTGAAGTACACAGGTAGTTAAACAGTAATGTTGATAATTGCTCACAAGATTCATTTAATGTCAAAGTGAATGTTGCCTCGTGTGCGCTCCTTATTAAGACAGGGGAAGTAAACGACTTCATCTACACAACAGTACCTAATACACAGATCTTCTCAAACGGTGATTTATTTATTTATTTATCAAGGAAACATACAGTTTTATAAATAAATTGTAATGATACAAAATGATTATCAAATAAACCAGCAAAGTTTCCATAAATGGTTTACAATAAGATACTTTATGAAGGAAAAAACATTAGTTATAGCAAGAGGAAGAATAAACAAGATTGAAATAAAACATAACATAATAAAAAATAAAAAAAATAAAATAATTAACCAGTTAACCAGTCAAGAAATGAAAAAAAAAGAAAACAGTAAACACGTACCCACATATAAGTTAAAAAGTATTCTTTTCACACAATATTAAAAAGTTTTCTTTTAAAAACTGCAAAATCGTTATTTAGAATATCTATATCAGACTTAATGACAGAATTATACAATTTACAACTGCGTCTGACAAAAGAGTTCTGCGCATAATTAGTTTTACACATAGGAATAGCAAATAATTCATTCGATCTAGTACTGCGTAAAGGGCAACGAAAGGCAATTTTCTCCAGCAGATATGCTGAATCCACAAAGCAATTCACTATTTTAAATAAAAATATCAAATCGAACACCTTTCTACGCTTATTTAAACTTAATAGTTTGCATTGGTTTTCCCCAAAACGAATAAAAATAAATAGTGATGATAAATTGTTTGTTAATATCAAAGACCTTATACGTATATGCACTATAAGGTCATTGGTTAATATCATTTCAAAATCGACTCGCCTTACTTAGATTATCCATCTAGTGGGAATCCATGTTCCAGGTAGAACGGTTCGCCGACTCTAACTTTTACATGTTCCAGTATGTAGAACTTATGTCAGGAAGAATGCCACAATTCCAAGCATATGAAATTCTCACAACACATTTTTTTCAACCGATGTCTATCTTCAATGCAAAATATGATTAGTTTCACCGCGAAATGCTGAAACCGTTAACGCGACGTCCTACGTAGGCGATTCAAAGCGAACGCGAAGCGGCACGGCGCGGCGAGAAAATAACAAACAGTCGGTAACTATGGAAGTGTCCTACATTACCAACCGCGAGTAGGGTACGGTACGGTGAGGCGCGATGCGAATCGAACACGATCAGTTGGTTTGATATTTTCACGCGAATTGGACGCATAGTTTTTTTTTTGGTTAAGTATAATGTCAGAAGCGCAATTCGCGTGCACGTAGGACAACACCACCGCGTCGCACCGCATCGCATTGAATTCGCGTGTAGCCGCATCGGATCGCTTCGCAATCGCGTTCGCTTTGAATCGTCTTCGTAGGACGTCGCGTAACCGTTTTTCACTGAATAATTCACAACGCTATCGCAGTGCCAACCTTGAGGTACGCAACTGAAACCTGGACATAGCAGAAGTCGCAGGAAAGCAGAATAAATGCAGTTGAAAAGGGCAATAGAACGATGTATGACAGAATAAGATATAGTAGTTGCCCTCCTCAATAGCTGCAATTTGTATATCCTCGACAGTTCTAGAAGATTTACGAAGATTGATATCATCGCCGTTCGTACAAACCGATGCGATTCATGCGTCAACCGTCCCGAATACAGTGTCGCGTTTATCTTAGTTTGTTTATTCCGATCCTTGACATCACAAACAGCTAATATTGATCATGTAAGCAATATTTTATTAACCCTTCATCGCTGGAAATTGTATATCAAATATTGAATTGACTGACTTTTGCAATATCATGTTTGGAGGCAGATGTTAAAATAACATTTTTAAAAATATACCCCAAAAAAATGAAGTAAAGAATAATGTGAGATGAAGAAATATATCATTAATAGAATGTGAACACATTGAGATGGTTTGGCCACATGGGGAGAATGAATGAGAAACGCCTTGCAAAGAAAATATACAGTTCGGACAGGAATGGAATGAGAGGTCGGGGCCGCCCAAGAAAGGGATGGCACAACCATGTGAACGATATTCTTAGAATTGTGAACAACAGACGAACGTGTATGAGACAAGGCGATAGATGCGTGCCAAGATAGAAATATGGCGTTCGGTTCTCTCTTCCTACCCCGAGAGGGACATGGCGTGATGGTATTATGCAACAAGACTTCAGTCTTTTACCAATGCCCACATAAATGTTTAAGAAATTGTGGCCTACCTAGACTGGTATCTACAAGGTCGTTTACCGTTTGAATCGCAATTACGTAGGCAAAGAGTCGCTTGGAACTTTACTGTAGAATATTTGTCAATTTAATGGAATGCAGACAACTCCACTTATATATTATAGGTACTATTGCTTTGAAACTAATGAAATCATTTCAACAGCTGCATTAAGTTGACTCGATCCATCTAATATTTCTAGTAACAGCAATTTTTTTTTTCTCCTCGTTATCCCAAGTGGATATTGTGAGGAGTTATTAATTTGCAATTTTTAAGTTTCATCACAATGTATATGTGTGTTTGTTGTGTATCTACTATGTGCTACATATGTACGGCGTGTTTATTCTACTTTATCGATTATAGACTAAAGTACTCATTTGATTATTTTGTAAATTTGTATAGGTATCTAATACTTGCTTAGACCCCGTTAGATTTTGAAGGATATCTGATCATTGCCTCTCATTTTTTGTAACTTTCAAATATTTTATTGTGACCCCAAGCTCAGGAAACATTACATAAAATGGCGTTTAAGTATTATCATGTATTCATTATCTTCTTCTTTTTCTTTGACAGCCATTTCTCCACTGCTGGATGTAGGCCTCCTCCAATGAACTCCATCTCTCTCTGTCTTGTGCCTCCCTCAGCCAACCCCTTTCCGCAACCGGAATAATATCGTCGACCCATATTTTTTTGGTCGCCCTACCGGTCTTTTATTTTCCCACGGTCTCCATTTTAATATTCTGGGTGTCCTTCTCTCGGTACCCTGTCTCGCAACATGTTTTCATAGTAAAATATTTAAATCAAAAATAATTTGACAAACGAATTATGAAAATGTTGAAAATTTTCCACACAAAATTTGAATACTTTGTTGAGTGCAAAAACACGCTAATTGGTTCCGAGTGAAAAACAAATATCTGGCTTCGGGCTCTATTTGTTTTATTCTCACTTATAAATTGGACATTTTTACCTGTTCATACTGAGTCATCTTCCTGTTTCTTCAACGCCCCCCCCCCCATCTCATGCATCATTGTTTTTTTTTCTAAAACTCAATTAAAATGAAATAAAAAATGTTTATATGTATAGCTTCGTTTCATAATCATTTCAATGGTATTTCTAATAATAATTTCGTATGCAAGTGAAACCTGGACATGGCAGAAGTCGCACGAAAGCAGAATAAATGCTGTTGAAATGAGATCGCTAAGAAGAATCTGCAATAGAACGATGTATGACAGGGTAAGAAATGAGAACATAAGGAAAGAATGTAAGATGAAGAAAGATATCATTAATAGAATGAAAGTGAACACACTGAGATGGTTTGGCCACATGGGTAGAATGAATGAGGAACGCCTGACGAAGAAAATATACAATGCGGATAGGAATGGATTGAGAGGCCGGGGCCGCCCAAGAAAGGGATGGCACGACCATGTGAACGATATTCTGAAAGACGGAAATGTTAGAAGCATGTACAATAGACGAACATGTATGAGACGATGCATGAATGTTGACGAGGCGATGAATGTGTGCCAGGATAGAAAGATATGGCGTTCGGTTCTCTCTGCCTACCCCGTAAGGGACATGGCGTGATGGTATGTATGTATGTATGTATGGTATTTCTAATTAAAATATAACTGTCTCATTTGATATACCTACTTACTTAATTATACAACCATTTCTTTCCACTGTTGAACGTAGTCCTTCATCATATCCCTCCAAATATCTCTCTATATTGCGCCTTCTGCATCCAAATCACCAGCCATTCTTTTTATATCATCAGACTATCGCGTGTAGGGTCTCCCTCTACATCTTTTATCTTCGCCAGGTCTCCATTCCACTAATTAATTTATAAAACTTTTTACTTTTCTTTTGCTTTTCTTCCAGTTTCTCTTCTCGGCACAGAATGTGAATTAAAATTTGTTATTTTGCTGCGATCTTACTGTTTTTGAGAATCCTTCATATTTTTGCTGTAGAGCCAAATATAATTCTAAATGAAACATATGTTGGGGGGGAGCTTTTAAAACCACTTTAGTGCCTTTAGAAGTTTTTCAAAGAATCATTATTAAAATTATATTAAAAAAGAAATTTGATTATCCAACTATTAATTTATTTCAAGAATTTAAAGTTTCAACTGTTGAAAATATCTACAAAAAAATCTCATTGTTCCAAATTCATAAAGATATTCTTACAAATTCAAACCAATTGTCATTTTCTTTAAGCAGCAGAATAAATTCACAAGGATGTATTACCATTCCTCTTTTACGTACAACTGCCTCACAACATTTCTATAAGTATAAAGGTACTAAGTGGTTTAATGAACTCCCTTTGAGTCTTAGACTCGAAAAAAATTATAGTATATTTAAAAATAAAATAAAAAAATTGTACTGATTTATTTATTAATTTTTTGTTATTTCATTCTTGTTTTGTGTAGCTTCATATTTTTTAGTAGATGTACAATGTTTTGGTAAATGTAATAATATTAAATAGATACTCCCCTCTTTTAACATGAGATTTCATCTCAATTAAAGAGGGTTATTATGAATTATATGATGGAAATTGTATACCTTTTTAAATTATGATTTATATGTGACCATTGTATTGTTTTTGTTAATAAATAAAAAAAAAAATAAAAAATAACGAATGCTGAATCGAAAAGTCTATATGAGAGTAAATCTTACTAACTCATTCATACGTATCATTGTTAATTGGTCATATTTGTTTAGTTCGAAAAAATTGGCTTAGAAATAAACCATTTTTTACACTCATATACATACAGTCTGTGGTTTAGATATTGAAATTGTATCTAGTTAAATATAATTTGTTCTACTTTGGAATTCAAATGAGCTCTCAAACTTTCGATGCCTTGTTTTCATATTATTGTTTGATTGAATAAATCATTTTATGATAACTAAACGACGTTACATTATATATTTGTATTATTCAGTAAATATAAGATATATATGTGGGTAAATCTAGTTGATGATTTAGAAAGTAATTTTACTTGATAGGCAAAGAGAAACATGATGATGAGTCTGTAATGATTATTGTGGAACCGATGATGAGTTTTGATTGAATGTCCAGTATGTAGGTACACTGTTGTCGAGAATATAAAGTATTAAAGCAGATTTTTTGGAGTTGAACGAAATAAGGGATGGTACTGAATGTCGCTAATATTTTTTCGAACTTGGCGTGAGTAACTTTGCAGAAGTTCATTTTTAAAAAAATAAAAATAAACGCAAAATTTTGTAAAAACGTCAACTTTAGAAGAAGTATTTACAAAGTCTACTGTAGTAAAGTAGACATATTTACAAATTTTGTGTTTTTTTTTTTCGCTAATATTTTCAAATATGTAGGTACTTGAAAATCAGCAGGGACAGCATTAATGTGTAGGTTTACCTGGTCTCTACCAATGCGATCTTTTTTTAAAAATTATTTTGTAACATACATTTTATTTTAAACTAGCTTCAATGCTCCGCCGTTGGCCAAGAATGTAAATATGTGAAGGAGTCGTTTTTATAATATTGCCACATAAAATTTCAGTAAAATGAGAAGTGATTTAAACTTTGACTGATTATTAACATTGTAAAAAATTTAAAGTTACCAATCGTTACTACTACCACCACCCTCTCTGCATATGGGGACTGTTAACATTATAAAGAGCTTAGTGTTGGCCATAGTTCCCCTTTTTATATATATTGTCATCATAAGCAAGTGTGTATAGAATATTAGCATAATTGGATGAAGGGAAATGGTTTTAAATTTGATTGAACAAATCTATGGTTTAGAATTAAGCTTTGGTCCTAATCCCTACATTTTCATATATATCGTCATCAAGTGTGTAAAGATTGTTTAAAAAAAATCCACTCATACCCTCCCGCCTATTATAGACTTTGTTTTGAACAAAAATTTGTAAAATATTATTTTTATACGAAATAATCACCGTGTTTTTCGCCAAATGCTAAGTTATACTTGATATATTCGTATCAAAACGTACTTTTATGCAAACTGATATTTTTGTGCAAAAAATGCGCTTTTCGATAGTTTTTTGTATATTTTTTTATGTACCTACCTATATTTTAGCATGAAAAATTAATTTGTTGAATTTATTTAATAATAATACATTTTTATCGTGACACTTCATCAAATGTAGTTACTGGCACATGCACGTACATAAATTAGATTTTAAAAAGCTCTTTTTTTTTCGGGAGTCATGAGATAAACACACACACACACACATTGACACTATCATTGCTTTATTAATTAAGATAAACGACGAAATTTATTTAATAAAACAAATTTCTGTTCAGGGACATTTTATATTTAGTGGAAATAAATTATTTTTATTAACTTTACACGGAATTTGCTATGAGAAGTGATTCTTGTTTAGGCTATTTTCATAATTACCCGACCATTAGATCATTTTCTGCGAATCTCAACACTCGCTTGGCAATTAGTATTAAGGTACAAACTCAGAATTCTTAATAAAAGAATCATTAGTCTTAAATGACGGGTAAAACATAATAATCCAACTGTCGATTTGTTCAGGAGAACTTTGTTCTCTTAACATATCGACAATGTATCAAGCCAGAATACGCGAGAATTGTATGGAGAGGTCTACTTTTTTCACGGCTTTTCCAACTTTGAAGTCAAAAAACACCAACTTAGAGGCTTCGCAGCATATATGTTCCATACACGGATTTACTCAGAATTCGGAGTAGAACATTTCGTGTGTCTGTGTGTGTGTGTGTCTGTGTGTGTGTCTGTGTGTCTGTGTGTGTGTCTGTGTGTGTGTGTGTCTGTGTGTCCGTCCCCCCCTTATAACTTTTGATCCGCTCAACTTACAGAGCCTAAAATTTCAGAATATATAAACAGTTACAGGCCTACAAAACTTTTATACTCGGAATTTTGAATTTTTGTTTCAGTCAGGGGTTATCAACTTTTGAATTTTTATTTTATTTTTCCATATATCTCAGAAACCATAAACGCTAGAACGCTGAAAATTGGTACAAACATAGGAAAATACAAAATCTCAAATTAGTTTTTTCAAAAAAATTCCAGGGTTTCTCAAACATTTTTTATTAAGAAAAATATTTTTTTTATGATAAATTTATGAGTTTAACTGCCTATATTTCCAAAACTTTTACAATTATCGAAAAAAGCCGAAACACCCCAACTAGATAATTTAATTTTCTATAAAAAATATTAACATTGTAGTAGAAGATCTCAATTTTTTTTTAACAATTTTTTTAAAAATTGAATTTAGTGACGACATCGCTTCATACATTTTGTATGGCAGTCGCCTATACACAATATGTAAGAAGACTTAATAGTTTGATACGTCATCTCCAAACATACATACATACCATCATGCTATTTGCATATTCTGGGTAGGAAAAAGGATCTTCCTCCATACTATCCTATCTTGACATACATACCTACATATGTTGTATAGAAAACAAAATATCTGAAAATATTCAATAATAATATGTATCTATGGGTTTATAGTTTGGTACATATTCTTCAACTATACATACTATCGCTATCGACAGTTGGATCTCATGTGTTACATGCAACTAGTTATAATAAAATATTTGTTATGGTTGCATAGGACCTAATTGCGTTATCGCGTGTGTGTTTGGCCATAGTCAATATAAAATATGGATGCAAAAAGAACTGTAACAAAAAATGTAAGCAAATCGTTGAGTTACAATATTATTGTATTATAATCTATTGGGTATCAAATTTATACTAAAGGCAATCGGAATAATTTGATTAATATTCTTAAGATAATAATAGTGATATACAATTTCTTGCACCCTGCGCAAGTGGCTAGTTTATTGCCATATGGTAATTTCTGGGGATCGAACTCAGGACGCACGCACAAAAACCAAACGGCTTGCCCACTTTGCCGCGTAGTTCGTAAGACCGGATAAAGACATTGAGAATTGAATCAGACTTTAAGTATGTACCAATTATTATTAACATCAAAAACCAACAATAAATAATAGGTATTTATATATTACAATAATCTACTAGCATTGATTAGAAAAGGATGTATTAATTAATTTTGATAAAATATTTAATTCATTCATTCATTCATTCATACCGCCACGACAGTCATTCACTCACCGTACCGTCATTCGTTCATTCATAGGAATGTCTCCGTGTTATACTGGGAGCTAAGGCCGTAGCCAGAAAATAATTTCGGGGGGGGGGGGTTTAGCTTAGTGGCACAGTAGAAACAAGTCGCCCCGCTGGCGTATCCCCGTGCGAGTACCAAGCAAGCATAAAGCAAAGTTATACATATAATAAAAATAAAAGTAGGTAGGGAAATTTGTTCGTAGTGATTTTAACTATTATGTTTTGTATAACAACAGAGTGAAATGGATGCACCGTATGTAACTGCAGACTAATTGTTACTCGCTAAAGAAATTTTTCTTTTTTTTCATTTCAAGGGGGATTATTATTATTATTATTATTGATCACCCCCTGGCTACGGTCTTGCTGGGAGCAACAATGCAAGGATGATTTTCAACATCAAACACTGTGGCTCTCGGTTCTCTCAGCTTACCCCGTCAGGGACGGGACGTGATAGTATGAATATATGAAATTTAAATCTTATTGGTGTCATTTTTTCCTAAGCATTTCTCGGCGATACCTTTCGCTTTCGATCATGTATAAGTTTCATCTGATGCTCATCATAAATTATTACTTTTTTTGGTTTAAGAAAAATGCGTCGCATGTCTCCCATATTGTGGGTCACGTTTAACTTTCTGCACAAAATTACTTACTAAGCTTTCGCTCGCGTATTTTAAATCTCAGGCTTGTTTTAATCAGCTGCACATTCCCGCGATTCAATTAGTAGTATTTTTTTGGGTACGACACTTTCTACGTTTTGGGTGCGATTCTTTTTTAATTTAATTTATTTATATAACTTTTGTACATAATATAAACAAATGTAATGCACACCGGCGGGCTTTTAGCCATTAGGCAATTTCTTCCAACCAACCAGATTTATACAGAGTGACAAAATTATATATGTACATCAACATAAATAAACTAATAAAAGAACAAAGAAAATATACGAAACACCAAGAAAAATAAGAAAAACAAAAAAAAACATAATAGCAAATAAAAAGGATTAGGGAAGAACAAGAAGAGGAAATCAAGATCAGGTGTTTCGGGATAAATATTCCTTGTTCAGTAAATATTACGTAGCAAAGGGAAGGGAGTAAAAGGAGAGGGATCAGGTATTTTCGGAGAGATATCCCTGCTTTAGTCTTATCTTGAAAATGGAAAGCGAATTTGACGAAGTTATATCAGGACTCAAATTATTCCAGAGTCTTGTTGAACGTACTTCAAAGATTTAGATTATTTTTCGTTTCCGTGACACACCGGTTTAGAATAGTGCTTCCACGGTATCCCGTCAGAGCTGGGTAATCGAAAATAATACAGGCAACAATAACATCTCACATAGTTTAGCAATTAGTTTCACCCCCATTCCGAATGTTACCTTTTTAGGTGTGACGAGACTGGTGATACGCATATGTGCTTTCTTTTATAAGCTAATGCACACCCGTCGCTGGTTACCCCACATTGCGGGATATTATGTCGTGATGGTATGTATGTATATATTTTCATACGGCTGTTTTGTTACATAATATTCTCTTCCTTAAAATAATTATCAAGCCGATACATATGTAAATACATAGTACACACTGCATGTTGGTTGGTTGAATGAAATTGCCGTTGGTCAATGAGTCCGACATTGTACAGAAAGATAAAATGCAATTAACGCAACGATATAGCTTCAAATACAAATATGTAGTTCAACCATCTAGATACATGATATACCAAAAACTTTGGCTTGAAGAGAACGAACAAATTTATATTATGTACAAAATGTGCAGTAAAGTTGCCAATATTATGTACAAAAATGTGCACTAAATTTGTTTATATTATGTACAAAAATGTGCAGTAAATTTGTTAATATTATGTACAAAAATGAGCAGTAAATTTGATTATATTATGTACAAAAATGTGCACTAAATTTTTTAATATTATGTACAAAAATATGCACTAAATTTGTTAATATTATGTTCAAAAATTTGCACTAAATTTGTTAATATTATGTACAAAATGTGCAGTAAAGTTGTTCATATTATGTACAAAAATGTGCAGTAATTTTGTTTATAATATGTACAAAAATGTGCACTAAATTTGTTAATATTATGTACAAAAATGTGCAGCAAAATTATATAATTATTTTGTTGAAAGAATATAAAACGTTTTTTTTTCGTTTTATAAAGTATTTTTTATTTATTTATTTATTTATTTACTTTTGCATTGCCCCACTAGCCAAATAAAACCTGTGCCAGGGCCAATGCATCTCGAGACAGTGGCACTGTATTAGTTGGTGCCAACATCAATCATACATAAAAAGTGATAATATCACAACAGCAATGGAAATAAATAGAAGTATGAGGTCGAAAGCTATTGGTGAAAAATCTCCTCTGCATAGTGCCTACCTGATGCTACGGGTGTGATTCTCCAATAAAAGTATCAGTAATTGTATAGGTATTTTAACTATACTTTTACTGATAATTTTGTTGAAATAACCCAGCCTAAGAACCATTCCTTTATTTTAGTTTTGATTCCTTTTTAGTGAAGATTCCTTTATTTAAGTTTTTATATAAAATAAACATTCTTTGATTATCATCACATTTGAATGATTTTTTGTATTAATTTTATATGGGATTAAAACACTTTTTTTCCAGCACCTGTTTTTTTTTGTGCCAACACATTAAAGTGCACTTTGACTAATTTGACGAAATTTAAGGAAAATTACATTTCTCACGCTTGTGTCTTTTTTTTTCACGCTAATTTTTTATATCGTTTTCTAGCCAACACATCATGTAGGTTAATCTGTGCTAAATTATTTAGACGACCACGTTGAGTTTAATTTTTTTTGTGCAACTTTGCAATGCATTACCGTCCAAATATTGTGTGACTGATCGATTCAGATATTTGGAAACTGGTCTTTAGAAAGGCCGAAAAATCTGTGTGTGACACTTTTGCCAGCGCTATATTAAGAGACTTTTGTTTTTATTAATCATAATCCACTATGTACTCCATATGGAGTTATTAAAAAAATGCTGTAAAAAAGGATATTTTTAGGGGAATTTATGCTGAATGTTACAATTTTGTGAAAAATATTCACTAGAGAAATGTTGAAAACACTTTTTTTAGAAACACACTGTTTAACATATTTGAGAAATTTTATTTCAAATTGGGGTGTTTAGGTTTATATGCCCTCTTAAGGGAATTTTTATGATCATACTTTTTGACGTCTCCATTTTATCTACACTCCAGTGCCACCCCATTTTTTGAACACTGCTCGGATTCGGCCCTGTAAGGTGTGTGCTTTTCGAGAAGACGAGGAAAATACAAGGCTATGCGAGCAAGTTTTGAGTAGGTGATGTCGCTTCTCGGAACTATATAACCAAATATTGGGGCATTTGCAGAACCGGTGATGTGTGCGTTGATTACGTCCTTAGGCTAAAATACCTTTGCAACTTGTATAGGTCAAACTGCAATGCCCACTATACTTACTGCTCCATTATTATCTACTCTTGCGTTGTTTCATTCTTAATATCCACTATTGTAGAATGGTGGAGAGCTATGCTTTCACAATGGTAAAATGACAGCTACGGCTTTAAGCGAGGAGATTGGTTCATAAAGCGAGGTAGAATGAGTATCCCAAACGCATTCAACGTTTTAAAATAAATCGGATATTTATGCCACATTTATATAGAAGTAAAGTATTTGCTTTTCGAAAATAAATTCCCTTTGTTAACAAAGTGTACTTTTTTATAGTTATTAGTGTTGAGTTCTGTTTCAATTTTATTTATTTATTCATTTACACAATATATGGCATAAGCCATTTAGGTATCTACTTGTTACAATATTAAAAATAATAAATTACAAACAGATTAAAATATAGAACCAGATAAAAATATAGATACAGATAAAAATATAGAATCAGATACAAATATAGACGCAGATAAAAATATAGACACAGATAAAAATATAAAAGCAGGTAAAAATATAGACACAGATAAAAATATAGACACAGATAAAAATATAGACACAGATAAAAATATAGATACAGATAAAAATATAGACACAGATAAAAATATAGACACAGATAAAAATATAAAAGCAGGTAAAAATATAGACACAGATAAAAATATAGATACAGATAAAAATATAGACACAGATAAAAATATAGACACAGATAAAAATATAGATACAGATAAAAATATAGAATCAGATACAAATATAGACGCAGATAAAAATATAGACACAGATAAAAATATAAAAGCAGGTAAAAATATAGACACAGATAAAAATATAGACACAGATAAAAATATAGATACAGATAAAAATATAGACACAGATAAAAATATAGACACAGATAAAAATATAAAAGCAGGTAAAAATATAGACACAGATAAAAATATAGATACAGATAAAAATATAGACACAGATAAAAATATAGACACAGATAAAAATATAGATACAGATAAAAATATAGACACAGATAAAAATATAGATACAGATAAAAATATAGACACAGATAAAAATATAGATACAGATAAAAATATAGACACAGATAAAAATATAGACACAGATAAAAATATAAAAGCAGGTAAAAATATAGACACAGATAAAAATATAGATACAGATAAAAATATAGACACAGATAAAAATATAGATACAGATAAAAATATAGACACAGATAAAAATATAGACACAGATAAAAATATAGATACAGATAAAAATATAGACACAGATAAAAATATAGATACAGATAAAAATATAGACACAGATAAAAATATAGACACAGATAAAAATATAGATACAGATAAAAATATAGACACAGATAAAAATATAGATACAGATAAAAATATAGACACAGATAAAAATATAGACACAGATAAAAATATAGATACAGATAAAAATATAGACACAGATAAAAATATAGACACAGATAAAAATATAGACACAGATAAAAATATAGATACAGATAAAAATATAGACACAGATAAAAATATAGACACAGATAAAAATATAGACACAGATAAAAATATAGACACAGATAAAAATATAGACACAGATAAAAATATAGACACAGATAAAAATATAGACACAGATAAAAATATAGACACAGATAAAAATATAGACACAGATAAAAATATAGATACAGATAAAAATATAGACACAGATAAAAATATAGATACAGATAAAAATATAGAATCAGATAAAAATATAGACATTGATAAAAGTATAGATTCAGATAAAAAAGAATAGATAAAAAAGAATAAGACACCTTATAAACTGTATATTATAATAAAATTAACAATAATAATGGTGCAAATAGTACCTAAAACCAAAATGTTAATTTACTGAAAAAACGTTATAATGTGCCCAACTAACATGGATAAAAGAATAATTAAAATAATATTGTTCACACAAAGAAATAGATGTATCAAAGCTTCAGTGAAATATTGCTAATAAAAAAATAGAAGGAAAAACAAACGTGGCAGTAGATCGACTGCAGCTATATAAGTTGACAACTAAATAAGAAGATCTATAACTTCTTTTTGAGACCGGTAAGCTTTCCTCGAAAATATCTGCATCAACATTCATTCCGAACCCATCCAAAAATACGTCGTATTTTAAATGGAATTTTGGTTTTGAAATTCTAAACCATCGAAATTTCCTTTCGCATCTCCTCCCCGGCCAATCTCTCCATTTCACACTAAACCTGAACTGGAAGACAAGATAATATGGTAATTTTTCGATTCGGTTCAAATTATTTTTTTAACCAGCCCGGCAACTGAATGAGGAAGTTTCTCCAAAGCACCCCAAATGAATGCAGTTGCCCCACTTCCGATGAACGTAAGTATTTATATGCATATAAACGGCTTTCCTTGGTCCACCTCGAAAACTTGTTGAGTTTCACTTGTGATCTCAATGCATTCCTTAATGCGCAGATGCCTCTCAAAATATTAATTCGCAACTGTCAAAATTAAGACCACGTATTTTGTCTTGAGACGGTTCGTTAGATCAAAAGTAACAGTGGTTCAAACAGTATTAATAATTATACTTATACTAGCGGACCCGACAGACGTTGACCTGCCCGAACTATTTGTGAAACAAAAAATAAATGTAACATTTATTTGAATCATATGGATGTTATTATTCGTTGAGCCGCTAAACACTTTGAGGTTAGATTGATTGTCATTTCTTATATAATTGCAATACAGCATATATGGTCTGCACACGGAAATGAACGAATTTAAATATGTATAATAACGAAACAGTGAACAGAAATTAAAAATCCATGCATGCGTATATAATTTTAATATGAATAATACCGAAACAGAGCGAAAATAACTTTAAATGTCAAAAATATCCAAACTAGGACGCAAATGGCAGATTTCTTAGTGTTGTCAGAAGGAAAAAACTAAAGAAGTGTTTTTAACTTTTGACAAAATTAATTTTTGTACAAAAAATGTTAAATAAATGTTTTATTGTATGGTTTGTGATCAACAAAAATGATGAAATAAAAAATACGGATGCGTTGAACACAATTTGCAATTGGTATGATTGTTAATTAATATTTTTCCAACTATCGATTTGTTCAGGAGAACTTTGTTCTCTTAACATATCGACAATGTATCAAGCCAGAATACGCGAGAATTGTATGGAGAGGTCTACTTTTTTCACGGCTTTTCCAACTTTGAAGTCAAAAAACACCAACTTAGAGGCTTCGCAGCATATATGTTCCATACACGGATTTACTCAGAATTCGGAGTAGAAAATTTCGTGTGTCTGTGTGTGTGTGTGTGTGTGTGTCTGTGTGTGTGTATGTCTGTGTGTGTGTGTGTGTGTCTGTGTGTGTGTCCCCCCCCCCTTATAACTTTTGATCCGCTCAATTTACAGAGCCCAAAAATTCAGAATATATAGAGTTATAGGCTTACAAAACTTTTATACTCAGATTTTCGAATTTTTCTTTTAGTCAGGGGTTATCAACTTTTGAATTTTTACTTTATTTTTCCATATATCTCAGAAACCATAAAAGCTAGAACGCTGAAAATTGGTACAAATATAGACAAATACAAAATCTCAAATTAATTAATTCAAAAAAATTCCAGGGTTTCTCAAACATTTTTTATTAAGAAAAATATTTTTTTATGATAAATTTATGAGTTTAACTGCCTATTTTTCCAAAACTTTTACAATTATCGAAAAAAGCCGAAACACCCCAACTAGATAATTGAATTTTCTATAAAAAATATTAGCATTGTAGTAGAAGATCTCAATTTTTTTAAAAATTGAATTTAGTGACGACATTGCTTCATACATTTTGTATGGCAGTCGCCTATACACAATATGTAAGAAGACTTAATAGTTTGATACTTCATCTCCAAACATACATACATACCATCATGCTATTTTCATATTCTGGGTAGGAAAAAAGGACCTTCCTCCATACTATCCTATCTTGACATACATACCTTCATATGTTGTATAGAAAACAAAATATCTGACAATATTCAATAATTTGTATTTATGGGTTTATAGTTTGGTACATATTCTTCAACTATACATACTATCGCTATCGACAGTTGGATCTCATGTGTTACATGCAACTAGTAATAAATAAAAATAAAAAAACTTGTTTAGAATCAATTCCACTATTTATTTAAGACAACAACCTACAACCGGTTTCGTGCTAAGTACATTTTCAAGTAGTCAATTATGATTGTTATTTTTTTTTCAAGGTATGAATGTTATTTTTTTTCAAGAAGTGTTAAATAAATGTTTTATTATAATTTACAATTGGTATAATTTTGTCCTTTTGTAAAAAAGGTGTTAAATTTGCAATTGGTATGATTGTTAATTTTGTACAAAAAGTGTTGAATAAATGTCATATTGTATGGTTTGTGCTCAACAAAAAATACGGATGCGTTGAAAACAATTTGCAATTGGTATGATTGTTATTTTTTTCCAGCCTCCGCCTGTCGACGGCGGCGTTCGGCAGATCATGGCTGTCGAAAGTTTAAAAGGTCAAATCGTGAAATTTAATTTATGTTGATTATTATCATTTCATGAATCATTAATAATATGTATATATTATGTGGTGTGCTCTAGGTACCTGGTGTTATGTCATTCGATTCTATTTTTGTACGCATGTCCGGTGTGGTGAAGGACAAATCAAGCATTTTGCAACGGTCCCCTGGTTAGAGCCTTGCAGGTCATTTACATGTCATATTTATGAATTTATTTTTACAAACAAATATATTGGCGGGCTTATTGTCAATAGACAATTTATTTAAACCAAACAGATTACAAATTTTGAATAAATTAGATAATATTTTGTTACAACAGCAGAAAGATTGATTGCGAAAAATAAATAATGACACATCTGTGCGAAAGCATCGACCCCTCATGTATAAGGACTGTTGCTTTCATTGTTTACAAAATCCAATTTCTCAATAGATGGCGTTACAAAAAGGTTTCTTCGTTACTTCATAGATGACAATAATGTTTTTCAGCTTATTTTTAAACGATCAGTTTCTCATTATTAAAATACTTATACCCACTTCCACCCGCTCAACATATGGGGACTGAAAACGGCCCCTTCGCAGAACGCTAGTAAGAATGACAAAGAATGCATGGCACGAAGAGTAGCTCTAGAAGCTCCTCTAGACTCGTGGTCTCGGCACAATTGTGCAAAAAATATCAATCAACGTTGGTGAAAATAATATTCACAGACATGGATTGTCGC
Source organism: Molanna angustata (assembly GCA_963576475.1). NCBI lineage: Eukaryota > Metazoa > Arthropoda > Insecta > Trichoptera > Molannidae > Molanna > Molanna angustata. Next base: position 12,618,035 of record OY754986.1, on the reverse strand, counting down.
GAGATTACTTCAAGCCTGTGACTATAAAACTGGGCATCAGAGAGTTGACCAAGGACACTCTAGAATTTCTATTTTTTTTATTCAGCAGATAGAAGGGCACTATTACCATGGCAAAAAAATTTGAAGGCTATTAAATTCTTCTTCAAGACCACTTAATCTGCATGCCCAATATATAGAACTTTCAAAAGAAATCTCTATGGAGATGTTAAAAAGTTTGTTAAAAAAACTTGTGGATGCTCAATTAAATTGAATTCAATGAGTTTCAATGAAATCTACCTTGTAGTCGATTCGGGTAGTTACTCTGAATCGACTATACCTAAACTGTTACTATTACCAACAAATAAAATCGCTTTAGTACCTTTTGTTCAGATATTTGAATAAATTTAACTGTGACCTCCGAAATATTTTGATCTGTTCCCCACCTCCACCGCACGCTACTGTATCAAAATCCGGCGTTTCGACACATATATGAACGGCGTTTGTTTGAAAGTTTTGACCCATCTGGGTCACACTTCATGCGTGTTGCACTCTATATGAGATAATTTGTACAATACAGATCGTGTGTGTTATTATAATATTATCAGTCGCTTCATTATTATCCCCGGTTCAATATTCATGCATCACCGATCCATCAGATGTTTTAGAAGGTGTCCTCATGTGGAACCGACACGCTTATGGAGTAACGAAACAAAAACTATATATTTTCTTGTGCTAACGAGCATTTTGTTTAGTGTGTTAGCCGCACAAACAAAACGTAATAATGGTATCGTTTAGTTGTAATTTTGAAATGGAAATAGCGGTAATTAAAAATGAATCTATGGACCTATGTGGAGGAGTAAGTCGATTTCGTGCACTTTAAGTGCACGTGCATCTTGGTCAAATTGATGAAATCGCGTAAGTTGATGAGCACGCCTACCCGTTCAAACTTCTTTATTTGAATATTTTTACTAAAGGAACTGTTTAACCCTCAACCGCCCCAATGTGGCAATTTATATTTCTTCCCGGACAAAATAGATAAGTTCCTACAGTGTCAACTTTAATTCAACCTAACCTAACCTAACCTTACCTAGCCTAACCTAACCTAACATAACTTAACATAGCCTAACTTAACCTAACCTAACCTAACCTAACCTAACCTAACCTAACCTAACCTAACCTAACCTATCCTAACTTTACCTAACATAACTTAACATAGCCTAACCTAACCTACTAACTCACGTTTCAACTCTTGATCCATGTTTATAAATAATAAATGTGATCAAATTGGGGTTCAACCGTAATTCAATGTTTGAACCACGTTTATATATAACACTTAGCTGGGTTGTTTCAACAAAATTATCAGTAGGTAATAGTATAGTTAAAATACTCAGATTTCATAAAATTGTTCAAAACTTTCTTTTGGTTGTTTCATTGATATGTAATGCCGTCAAACGACACAATTTTGAACAATTTTATGAAATCAAAGTATTTTAACTTTACTATTACCGATATTTTTGTTGAAACAACCCAGCCTTTTAGTTTTATATTACTGAATTTATTCCTAGTAGGTACAACTTGCTTTTAGCTCGTTATTATAATATTGGAGCCATCTTTAGTATAATGTAAGTACTATTGTATAATGTAAATTTGCCTGAGATTAAATCGGATGGGTTGTGATTAATTTATATCGAGCCCATTTAAATATATTTCGCAACTCATGCCTCGTATCGCATTATCATTCTCAGAATATTCACTGTGATTAACTTTCGTAGTTCAGATCGTTAGATAGTTAGGTATTTGACTCATAAGCCAAAGACCCCGGGTTCGACTACCGGAAAGGACATAGTTTTCAATTGATTTGTTGGTCTGGACATTGTGAGATAATAATTATATAATATGATAAATCGGAAAAATGCAATAGCTGGCTGCCTCGGGGATACTGTCTGGAAAAATGAACATATGCTCACAGAAAGTAAAACCAGAAATTACAACCGTGCGTAAAACCCATGATGACCTATGCCATTGAAGCCAGAGCCGATACAATCATAACCAAAAAAACCTCCTCTATTTTCTAGTTTTTGTGTACATCATATTTGTTATTTGATGTATTAAAAAGATATTCATCACAACACATGCCAGTTTCCCTAGCTGTTGTATTCTTGAATTCTTATCAATATTATAAGCTTTTGTATTTGATTATGCGAAACATAATCATTATTTTGTATATACATATACATATGTATAATCATATTTATATGCACGTTCCAATAACTAATGGTGCCTATAAACCCAGCATCATGACTGTACAATACCAACCTATCACAATTGCTTGGGAATGTTTATTGCTAACGTATAACAACAATACTATAAGCATATAAATAATAGAAGGTTTTAATAGTATTGTATAACCGAGAACGCAGACATGAAACTGGAAGAATGATTTGCCAACTCACAGTTATATTCAGGTACACCAAGTTGTCAATTGTGACACGGTGACATTCGCGAGAGACGTCGAAATGTGTTTCACGAAAACGATGTCAGTTTTTCACGAAATTTTTATTGGATGAAATTTTGAATTTGCAAAAATGTACCTTTTATTTTGATTTGATTTGAACTTGTATTGCTCTCGGGTAACTTACAGGTAACTAATATGTGAAGTATTAATTTAACACACGCACCCAATAGCAAGTTGACACATCCTGGAGACTTTTAAGAACTGTAATATTTCTCGTCTCATACCTATATCGATGGCTAACAGGACAAATATTGTATGTCCATTATTGTAGTTTTGAGAAAACTCAATATGAATGTTCACAAAGCTGGTACATTTGCTTGTAATATTCATTTTTAAACTGACTATCTTTTGTTGTATTGTATATGGACATATTGGACATGCTATATTTTCACAGATCAATGATAAAGTCGATCTCTACAAAATGTGTATCATTCACTCAATTTCACCAAAATGTGGACATTCAATATATATTATTCAGACTTTTGTAATTCATAAGGCAGTTTGTAATAGTTTTTGTGAATATTGGTGTGTTTTTTTTTTATTTTATTTTGTTACACACACAAGTTTAATTATTTTATTTTTCGAGAGAAAAAAACAAGTATATAACAATTTTATTTTTTTTTCTTCCTCCACCATCACCCGTTCTGCTTATGAGCCCTTGCAAAACTCTGAAAGAGCATAAGAAGAGCCCGGAGAACTTTAAAACCTAAGCTCTAATAACTGACAAAGAGAGCTAATTTTGAGGAAACACCTGGCTCACCGTTCACTGAAAGTGAAGATATTAGAATGAACCGTATTTTAGACAAAAAGTCTTCAAAGCCCTGAAATTGCTCTGTTGTATCAATTTCATAAAAAAATGGGCAGTTAAAAGTGATTATCTATTGAAATTTTATTTTTATTCTTTCTTCACTACCACCCGTTCTGCTTATGGGGACTAATAACGGCCCCTTGAAAAAACACACAAAAACATACGAAGAGTCCGGAGAACTCTAAAACCTTGCAGACACTGCACTTAAAGTGCCAAAGAGAGCTAATCATGTGGAGACAACTGGCTCACTGTTCACTGATAGTGAAGGTAAGAGTGCACCGAATTTAAGAAAGAAAGTCTTGAAAGCTCTAAAGTTGCTCTTTGTGGCTACAAGGTCCGCATGTCCAATGGGTCCAAAGAAATTTCCTCGGACATCGTTGTAGAGTTCTCGTCGGAAAGTTGACACGGAAAAGTTTGTGCATTCCCATAAGATATGCTTAGAAGTCTGTTCAGGGTTATCACAAAGCTCACATGAGGACGAATCGTATAAGTGAAAACTAAAAAAGTAAGGAATTGCGTGGTCCCATTAATCCAATAATAATTATTTTTATTATTTTCCGCGTGTATTAATTTTTGATTATATTATTTCTAGTGCTTCTTAATTTATTGTTTGATACTACTTTCTTCTGTAATTTATTTTATTTACTGCATTCTGTAACTTTTCTCATTTTTTTCTATGTAAATAAATGTTTAAATGACATACATAAATAGAACGCGCTTGAAATATTTCGCGAAAGTCGTAATGTCACCGTGTGCGCATTTCCTTGTCAGTGTTGTGAGTCAGGTTTCGTTTTTAACCGCGCGTCGATATTATTATTATACGATACCTACGTAATATAGGATGTTGTGGTACATAGGCACAATATTATATGTAACCCAGAGAAGGCAATGTCCGACTAAATAAACTCGTCGTCAATATCGTCGGTGGTACCAACTTAAAGAACGATCCTATGTATGTAGGTACCTGCTTATTATGACGACGTCAATATTCCCGCAGGTTTCTTAGCCTTAAATGGGGGACTATGTACGTATATACCTATATCTAATTATGAATGTATGTTTTGAATCAGGAAATTTAATACATGTATGTACAATCATACATTATACTATAAGCAATTCAATCTATAACCGATATTGTGTTTTCCATAGGTAGGTATATACACTTGTAAGATATTGTGTCCTGCTAGCTAGACAGTGAGTCATAACTTCATTCGATACTTGATACCTTAATCATTTTGGATTTCAAATATTTGAATAGTCGCATACACGCAAACATTGGATTTTTTATTGGACAGTTTTTGTTGTGTTTTCAGTCTGGATCTGTGAGACGATAAATATAACAAATCTCCTGAATATGTCAACTTGTTATTGGGCGCTTGTTAAATTAATATTAAATTATGATATAGTACTTGTTTGTTGCCCGAGGAGCTGTACAAAAATAAATAAAATTGTGGGGTAACCATGATTTTTAAATACCTAAAGGATGACTTAATTTTTTAAGTGGGTAATTATCATGGAAAAAATGCTTAAGAGGCTATAGTAGGCTATATAGTATATTTTGAAAATAATTTCACTAATACCCTCAAAATATACGTCTTTGAAATAAGGAACAGTTTGTATGTACCTACATATTTATTGTATTGCATGGTTTTTTTTTTAATTTTGACTTTGTTTAATACTATTCTTGTAAAATTAGTTTCAGTAAAACCGTTTTTTATTTGTTTATTGTATGTAACAAAAAAAACTACAAGGCCTATGAAGTAAATTTTTACTTCAATCGATAGAGAATATGAAAATCTACCGGCTGAGTTTTTTATTATAATTATATTTTAGTAATTCTTCTTGCTATTTAAAAATAACTCTATTTTTTACCTTTTTGCACGATAAAATGTTGTATATCACATATCAGGTGATATACAATTTTTTTTCGTGTTTCATACATTAGAAGGTAATTTAGTGTGCATTTTTGCATATGTACATCTGTACAAGGGCCTTAAGTTAACAAATTTTCGTTAACGCTTCAAATAAGTTTAATTACATTACATAAACGTTTCAAAATCGAATGTTTAAAATAATTGTTACTAATCTGTGAACAAGCATGCAGCAGTGAGCGTCATTAAAGTCGACAATTAATATTAAACACTTTGTTGTTTTCGTCGGCGGTCTGTGTGTTCTCTGAAGAGATCATTGCTCCCCGATATCTCCAGTTGCTGTTGTTCTCTGAGATGGTTATCAACATCTGCTACAGTTATATTCCACTAGGCGGGGTCAGCAGCGGAGATTATTGTAAAGTAAAGGTCATCGCACACTCCTAAGAAAACTCACAATTGAGACACAAAGACGACTCAATACTTATGTAACTTTGTAAAGCTTGTCGCTTCTTGATTGCATCTGTTGTAAAATCTATTGGAAGTCATCAATGATGTTCCACTGTAAGAATCAAATCATTTTGGTCATACCTAACCGATCGAGTCATGCTTTTGGTCTTGCATACTCAGTTTTGGTCTTGCATACCCAGTCTTGGTCTTGCATGCCAAGTCTTGGTCTTGCATACCCAGTCTTGGTCTTGCATACCCAGTCTTGATCTTGCATACCCAGTCTTGGTCTTGCATGCCAAGTCTTGGTCTTGCATACCCAGTCTTGGTCTTGCATACCCAGTCTTGGTCTTGCATACCCAGTCTTGATCTTGCATACCCAGTCTTAGTCTTGTTTACCCAATATTGGTCTTATTTTTGCAAATTTTACAAAAAAATCGTTTAAGTTTAGTAATTACCATAGAGCTTAGCCGGACACGAAAAAGAAAGAAAGAAGTAATTTCCATGAAATATCCTAAAAACGCCAATATAATATGTATGATGTCTTTGCCTTGCATTTCCTGGTCTTGATTCTAGTCATGCGAGATTTAGACCAAGCTGACTTAAGATTTTGCTGATCACTATATCAGTCATTGAATGAACTTTGTATAGTTTTACTAAACAATTATCTTAAAAATGATAGTTGTGTCGTTGTGTTTGACCTTGTGGGACATTTTTTTAATAATTTTAATTAGATTGTTATGTAAAATTGAGATTTATTAATACAGTTTATTGATTCAACTCAAGAACAACTCCTCCATTCTTCTCATTTAGTATTTTTGTACACCTAAATAATTGTAAAAACATAACACTTCTTGAATATTTATTTAGTTACTTATAAAAAATGATTGTCAATGAACGACTTAATTTTTTTGTTTGATACAAAAAATATAGAAAGGCTAAAGAATTACTAGTTCGAAAAAGAAACTCAATAAATGACAGGAAAATAATAGACAATTTTCTTGTCAAGTTGCTGAGTGATCCAAAAATTATAGAAGATAATAAATAGACGTGCATATTAAACTGCTATATTATACCAATGTCCAATTTGTATAGCTGTGGCTGTGAATAGTTTTTAAACGATAGTAATCTAAGATAATCTCTCCCACATTTAACATGATGTTAAATTCGCATACATAATTACGTTATGTACATCTTGGTAATTTTATAATTCACTTCAGTCTACTTTGTTTTATTTACGTAATGTGGATTCAGTAATAACGTTTAATTTTGCACTTGCGTTTATTTCAACGTTAACAAAGAATAATATTATATATTACCTATTATGAGAGATGTGAGTATTGAAATGAGGCGAAAGTTGTTAGTTGTTAAATTATTTGGCACATGTATATTAGGTGATTATCTGAATCAATTACCCGATGGTGTAAGAAATGTTCTGAAGTCACAATTCTTATCCATATACATACATATTTTCTTCATTCTTTCGTTTCACATCCTTTTGATTTGGTACTTATTTCTTTGTTACAATGCAATAATTTACCAATGCGGTTGACTGGCAGAAATTCTTTCTGAACTTCGAGAAAATTAGACAATACGACGGATGACATTATATGTACCAAGTACCTAAACTCTATTGTTGGATATAGAGAAAAGAAATAGGTATAATAATAATAATCACTTTGTTGCACTCTGCGCAAGTGGCGCGTTTATTGTCGTATGTCAATTTCTTCCAACTAACCAGTGTTTCCAGCCCAGTGAAGCAATATTTGCGAGATAAATGAATTTAAATAAATTCCTCCTTTGCTGGGAAGCGAACCCAGGACGCCCGCACAGAAGTCAAACAGATTACCAACTGTGCCACGGCGGTCGGCACCTACATGGTGGCGAATTTCTTCCTTCTTCTTTTTACTTTTTAAAAGGCTTTATTTAACCGTTGCCAGTGTTCTAGCCAATTCTCTTATCTGCAGGTTTTCAGGAAAGGCACCCACTTTAACCTCTGTATCACAACACATAAAACACCACTTCCAAACACGGTTTGGGTAGTATAACATGCGCACGGCGCGTAGTTTTGGTTGATCTATATAATTACGTGAAATATGTATATTTCGTCTTGTATCGAAACTATTGACTTCTTGTTAATTTTGTCGACGGGTAATTCGTTGTGAAACTCCATTATACTAGGTATAAATGAAAACAATAATTCGTTTAAGTTTCACTATTTAATTTAAAACTGGGACTGACCGGTATCGATCTGTTGAAAATCATCGTCAGAATGCACGATAATGAATGTGAACAGAGTATAAATATAATTGAAATATTGGTACACAACCTTTTTTTTGTATAGTTCTACCAGTTCGATTAGTGCCAGAAAGAACTGATGAAGAAAACTAATCGAATCGAAACAATACTAATCGAACTGATAGAACTTAACAAAAAAAAAATTGTTGTGTACCAATATTTCAATTACATTTATACTCTGTTCACATTCATTATCGTGCACTCTGACGATGATCTTCAACAGATCGATACCGGTCAGTGCCAGTTTTAAATTAAATAGTGAAACTTTAACAAATTAGTGTTTTCATTTATACCTAGTACTATTGACTTCTTTTAACTGTAACGCGACGTCCTACGTAGGCGATTCAAAGCGAATGCGAAGCGGCGCGGCGCGGCGCGAAAATATTTAACAGTCGGTAACTATGGTAGTGTCCTACGGTACCGACCGCGAGTTGGTTTCGATGCGGCGCGGCGCGATGCGAAGCAAACGCGATCAGTTGGTTTGATATTTTCGCGCGAATTGATAGCGGCGCCATTGTTTTTTGACATGTCAGAAACAGAAATTTTAATTTCTGTCCATGAACGTCCCATATTATGGGACAAATTATTATCGAACCGCGAATTTTAGGATTTGGCAAAAATAAATGGGACTACAAGTAAACACATTTATTTATTATTGCTATTTTACAATAGGATGTTGTTCAAAACACACAAAGTTTTCTCTCGCTTGCACGAACGTCAAATTTTGATATGTTTCCCGGAAAGATGTAAATTCAGTCTAATTTATTAATTCAAGATCACGTAATTCTTCATACAAATCGTGAAATCCCCCATAATTCAAACTACCGTTGTAACAATACTTACCAACCTACTATACTAACTTCTTTGACCACGCGACGCACAATTTCAGACCTTATGTTCCTTCACAGTATACTAAATGGAAACATAGAATGCTATGGCGCGCGCTAGTGTCTGAATCCGGACGATTCAGCCCTATATAAAGACGCCTCAGACCGGGAGCGTTCATTCGATCTACCCTGTTCCAGTTGTCGCGGTCGCGCTGTCCTTGCGACCCCATAGTTTTCAATCCGCGTAATCATCGTATATTATTCTAATTTAAAATATAATTATTTATTAAGTCAACCATTTTCAATGTATTAGAGTCGCTTATCCAAATAAATTCATGTAAGTAATTGCACCAATTATCTTTTGATTTCTGCCATCTAATTACCTGTGTTTTACTGTAATATTAAATATCTATATGTACGTAGTGCTGTGTTAGGTAAGTACCTACACAGTCATTACAATACCTTCGCTTGGGGATAGGCAAACAGGTTGAAATACCTAAAGCCTATATAGACCGGCATAGCCTATCCTGGGTGACCACCGACAGGTTATCTAACTTGATCGGCAGCATAACCCAGTCCTCGGTAACCAAGATCAGGTAACTTGGTATCCCGAGGGCCCAAAGCCAAACAGGTGACGAGAGTACACCTTAAACAGGTAAACTGGTGACCCAAAACACGTGAATTTGATCACAATTGGTTACCAACAAGTAATCTGGTAAACCAAAAACGTGAAGTAAAACACAATGGTTACCAATCAGTAAACTGGTAACCACCGAAATTGTATTTGAGCATATAATGTAACATAAAAAATAAAGGTTTAAAACTGGTAAGCCCCATGTATTATTTTAAAAATTGCATTATTTCGTGTACTATTTTTGTATTAAATTGGATTATTTTATAAATATTTTTGTTGCCAAGTAAACGTGCTCAATTTGTGATAATTATTGTAACCGGTAAATTGTTAAAAGGAACAAAATAATTTTGTGCATTAATAATCTACCCATATAATTTCACAAATAATATTTTTTTTTAAAGAATTAATCATAACAGGTAGCCAGAAATTAAAAAATAATTGAATTTGTCGTTAAAAAGGACTGGCTAGATCGAATCCCACGGGTAACTCTATACGCATTCAGAAGTAATCGTATTTTTTTTTGTATTTAATTTAGCCTAATATAATACGCAAGACCCGTGTGAAGCGTATTAATTTTAAAAAAATGCTTCGAAATAGTTATATAAATAAATACATGTAAATTTAATTATAAAAAGCGACATATATAAATATGTAATATAACCCTATTATTGTTGAATACTTTTGTATCATAACTGATATTTCTTTTAGATATAAATGTATATGTTTATTAATAATATATGTTATTTTTTTTCATGAAACGAGACAAACCAAACAAAACAAGTAAACTAGACGAAAAAAAATAATACCCAAAAAAAACCAAGGAAGTTGGAAACGAAGTAAAAATAAAAAATTACATGCCAGAGAAGCAAGAATTCTACAAAAAGTTAAGTAAAATAATAATTTTTATAATAATATTCAGTTGTGCAGTAAAAAATATAGTAATTTCATTGAAAAATATATATATGTAAAGTCATTGCTAAAAAAAATAGTTAGAAATATATGTAAAATTATTGCCAAAATTAAAAAAAAAATATGTATAAAATCATTGAAAAATCTAAAGTAAAATCATTGATGATTTTTTTTAAAAAAAATTTAATAATAGACGCATTATTATTGGCAAATTGTAGAGGCATTTTAATAAAAATACCTACAAAAAAGGAATATAATACTCCGCATATTTTTTAAATATATGTTGTTTGTCTAAATTTATAACCGAATACAAGGTAACGAGAAATCTAGCACATTTAACAATCATATTAAAATCGTGTAACAAAAATACCTATTATCAAGGTGATATTATTTTTGCGTTCGCATAAATTATTATCATGATATTTTGATATCTACCAAGAATTCGGGTAGAATTAAATTTTGGAATATTTATCAAATCATAATTTATTATTGTGTGTAGTAAAAATACTGCCGAAAATCGTCACCAAGCGTAATATTATTCCGCGTGATATAAAAAAAAATACCCATCGAAAAAAACCGAACAACAATTTTGCCAGTGACGCGCATAATATACAAGAATAAAACCAAACAAAAAAATATTATTTTGCATTTAAAAAAAAAAAAACACAATAACATTTTTAGCAACAAAGTGAGAATATATACTATATTGTAAAAAAAACCATTTGAAAAATAATATTTTATTTAAGCCATTTTTGTTAAAACCAAGGGTATAATTTAATAAATAATATTAAATACCTAAGTAACTTTGAAAAATTACAACATAATCATCTTATCAAACATCAGAATATTTATAAAAACTTAAAATCATATTCATTAATTCGTGTCCAAACAAATTTATTTTAAATTAATCGTAAAATAAATAACATCGCAACAATATTTCGGACGCCACTGCATTCCCGAAATAACTAATCCCGCAAAGCGAGAAACCGTATCCCGAACGTCAGTTAACTCGCCGCGAATCTCGTAACGGAAATAATATTGTCATCTAGCATTAATACCCGGAGTTTCACAAACAACATTATATTATTTAATATTATTTATTTTCTGTAATAACTTGTAACTTTATTTCAGATTTTAAACTTATAATATTTTAAAAAGATATAATATTTAACCAATATCAACTTAATCAACGGCAACAAGAAACAAAACATCGCACTTCAAACAAATACAAATAGAACTTCAAAAAAAAAATAATTTTTCGAAACGCGTATAAATAATTATAAAACAAATTTTATTCCTCTTTAATTAAAAAGAAAAGAAACAAAAGAAACATTTTTAAGATTCAAAACTTCTTTAATATTGAATTTTTTTTAAGATTCAAATTATTTTTTAGATTCAAATTTTTTTTAAGATTCAAATTTTTTTTTAAGATTCAAATTTTTTTAAGATTCAAATTTTTTTTTATTTACAAATTCATTTCTAAATTGATCAAACATTATTTCATCAAGCAATTTCAAACATTAATTGAAATCAACTTAGTTAATTAACAAATACAATCGTCTACAAATAATAAAAATTTAAATTTAAATAAAATTGTATACAATGTCCTACGATAAATTAAGCATTATGGATCAAGATAATCTACATCAGACATCACAAGAAACAGGAAACGAAATATCTTCAGCGAACCTCAAACTACCATACGTATGGAGAGAGAAAATCCACTTATGGTTTTTTACGATAGAAGCGCAATTCGCGAACGCGAGAATCACAAAAGACGAATCGAAGTATAATCATGTTTTAGCAGCATTGGATCCTGAAACCATGTCTTGCGTCGCAGATATTATTCAATTTCCACCAAGTACAGAGCGCTACAAAAATCTAAAATTAACATTATTGAACCGTCTACAAGAATCGGAAGAAAAAAGACTCACACATCTACTACACGGGATGCAATTGGGAGATAACACACCATCGGAACTATTAAGAAAAATGAAAAATCTCGCAGGACCAACATTAAACAACGACGCACTCATCAAAAGACTTTGGATAGAGAGACTTCCGCATAGAATTCAAGAAATCATCACAGCAATTAATACTGACGACATCACGATAATCGCAACTACAGCAGACAGAATTATGGAGGTGAACAATAGAGCTGAAATACAATCGATAAATTTACCATCTACATCTACAATGAATAACCATGCACATAACGATCCAAACACAGTTCAACTTCTTATTGGAATGCAGCAGCAAATTAAAATTTTGACTGACAAAATATTAGGACTAGAACTTCAGCAAAGGCAATCAAGACCATTTTATAATAATCAAGAAAGAGAACGTTCCAGATCAAGATCGTCTAGTAGAAACCGTCATAATAATTATAATAATAATTCTTATCACAACCGACAAAATAATAATCGAAATTATAAAAATAAAAATAATAATAATAAAAATTATATGCCTAATAATAATAATCACAACAAGAAGGAAGATATATGCATACCACATCAAAGATTTGGAATTAACGCAAGATATTGTCAACTACCCTGCACTTTCAATCTTCCGGAAAACTAAAACTGCGACAGGTGTGCGAGACAACACTGTCGCAAATGAAACATCGTCTCTTCATGCCAGATATAGTCACCGGCGTCAAATATTTAATCGATACTGGTGCTGAGATCAGTATAATACCGAGATATCACAAAAGTGACAAAGCAACGATCTCTACAGACAGCATCATCACTCCAATATACGCCGCAAACGGAACAACGATACCAACATACGGTCATAAAGTTATAAATCTAAATCTCGGGCTTCGCAGAAATCATAAATGGAAGTTTGTAATAGCCGATGTAACAAAGCCAATTATCGGAGCGGACTTCCTTACAAATTATGATATTTTAGTTGATTTAAAAAGAAAACTGTTAATAGATAAAACAACAGGTATAACAACCAGAGGATTCATATACAAGACATCAGTCATAGACATAGCAACGGTGCAAGCAACATTAAAATTTAAAACAATTTTACAAAAATATCCGAATCTGACAAGAGCAAACATGACACCAAATGAATCGAAACACAACGTAACACACCACATTCAAACAAGAGGACCGCCTGTCACATCAAAAGTGAGAAGATTAAACCCGATGCAACTAGAGATAGCAAAAAAAGAGTTTGCATACATGGTCGAGCAAGGCATATGCAGACCCTCAAAGAGCAATTGGTCAAGCCCACTTCACATGGTTAAGAAACCAGATGGAAACTACAGAATGTGTGGAGACTACAGACGACTGAATTCAATTACCAAGCCGGACAAGTATCCGATACCACAACTCCAGGACTTTTCACATAAGCTCCACGGATCAACGATATTCAGCAAAATTGATTTGGCTAGAGCTTATAATCAAGTTAAGATGGAGGAAGAAGACATTCCGAAAACAGCTTTAATAACTCCATTTGGATTATTTGAGTTCACAAAAATGCAACCTGGACTATCAAATGCAGCACAAAGCTTCCAGAGGTATCTTCATAACATCACAAGGGACCTAGAATTTGTCTTCTCGTATATAGATGACATTCTGGTCGCCTCAAAAAATTTAGAAGAGCATGAAAAGCATATAGACATATTGTTCAAAAGACTATCTGAGAATGGTCTCATCATTAACCAAAACAAATGCCAGTTAGGCGTGGAAGAAGTCAACTTTCTCGGTTATAAAATAAACAAATACGGAAGCACCCCAATCCCAGAAAAAATCGAGGCAATAACAAAAATTGACCCACCTAAGGATGCCAAAGGACTCAGAAGATTTATGGGTATGTTAAATTTCTACCGAAAATTTTTACCCAACGCGGCAGAAACGCAGCAAATATTATTCAATCAGCTCAAAGGATATAGCAAAAACGACAAAAGAAAACTAGCATGGACAGAAGAGTTACGCAACGCATTCGAAAAATGCAAACAAGACTTAGTACAAGCAGCACTCCTCACGCATATAAACCCTTCAGCAGAAATGTCAATAATGGTCGACGCATCCGACAACGCCATGGGCGCGGCCCTGCAACAAAAGAAAAATAATGATTGGCAGCCGATAGCTTTTTTTTCAAAAAAGTTTAACAATGCGCAAGTCAAGTACAGCACTTACGACAGAGAATTAACTGCCATATATGAAGCAATAAAATATTTCAGATCACAGATTGAAGGAAGAAATTTTTGTATAATAACGGACCATAAACCATTAATTTTCGCCTTCACAAAAGTCAAACTCAACTCTCCAAGACAAGAGAGGCAGCTTGACTACATTAGCCAATTTACCACGAATATCCTACACGTATCAGGCGAAGATAACGTAGTCGCCGACACATTGTCAAGAGTCGAAGAAATAGAGATTCCATCAAATATAGATTACCGAAAAATGGCGACAGAACAAATCAGTGATAAAGAATTTAGGAAAATTCAAGAAAAATCATCGTTAACGCTGAAGAAAATTTTAATACCGGGAACTACTAAAATGTTATGGTGTGACATATCTAATAATACAGTACGTCCGTACGTACCGGCCAGCATGAGAGAAGAAGTCATTTTGGCGACACATAAAATAAGTCACCCCGGAGCAAAAGCAACTTCAAAAATGATAAAGCAGAGATACGTTTGGCCCAATATTGATAAAACTGTCAAAAACATCATAAATAATTGCATAGAATGTCAAACGTCGAAAATCCACAGACACACCGTCACACCTTTAAAAGAATTTCAACAAACAGATGGAAGATTTAAAAACATTCATTTAGATCTCTTAGGACCGTTACCACCGTCCGGAGATTATACATATATGCTAACAATAATCGACCGATACACCAGATGGCCAGAAGCAGTGCCACTAAAAGATATGACTGCAGAAACAGTAGCAGACGCCCTCATGTATTCATGGATTTCTCGTTTTGGCGTTCCCACCTCGATAACAACAGATCAAGGCCGCCAGTTCGAAAGCTCCCTATTCAAAAAGCTTACAAGTAAATTGGGCATAATACATAATAGAACTACCGCATACCATCCACAGTGCAATGGAATGATTGAACGATGGCACCGCACGTTAAAAAGTTCAATAATGGCAGTAGGTAATACGTCATGGTCGACGTCACTACCAATGATACTCCTAGGTCTCCGCGCAGTAATCAAGGAAGGATCAAGTTACACGCCCGCAGAGATGACCTACGGTACAACACTCAGATTACCTGGCGATTTTTTCGAAGACAGACCACCAGAGGAACCAGACACCTATGGACAGAGACTACAAACAATGATGTCAAAAATTCGCCCCATTCCAATCTCAAATCATAGCAGATTAAAAACATTCGTGCATAAGCAGATGAATCAGACAAAATACGTCTTCCTAAGGAACGACGCAGTGAGACGCCCTCTTCAGAAACCTTACGACGGACCTTACTTAGTGCAAGAGAGGGATTATAAAACAGCCACTATAAATATCAAGGGAAAAAGCAGAAAAATTTCATTAGATCGTCTAAAGCCAGCCTTCTTCCTAAATGAGAGTATGGACCCCTGCGATGAGATGAACAACAGACAAGCCACTTCCCCAGAGCAGAGAAGGATGTCTATTCCGCAGACTAACAACGCCACTACGTCAGAAGCCACTTCATCACAGCAATCACACACAACCACCAGAGCTGGAAGAAGAGTGTACTTCCCTGAAAGATTCACAAGCTACAGATTTTTTTAAGTTAAGTAACTTATATTTTTTTTTCTTTTCATATATCTATGAAAATATGTATAATTTATGTAAAATATGTAACACAAAGTGCATTCGTTATAATATAATATAACTGTTTTATTCAATTTGTAGCACCTCACAGTAAAGTGCATTGAATAAAATAATATAATTAATTAAAATATTGTGTATAATTTAATATGTAAAAAAAATCACTTACAAGCTCATAAGTAATGAGTAATTATTTAAAATTTTGTGTATAATGTAATATGTAAAACTAAGTACTTACAAACTCATAAGTAATGAGTAATTATTTAAAATTATGTGTATAATGTAATATGTAAAACTAAGTACTTACAAACTCATAAGTAATGAGTAATTATTTAAAATATTGTGTATAATGTAATATGTAAAACTAAGTACTTAAAAACTCAGAAGTAAAGAGTTATTAATTTAAATTTTATGTACCTATATGAAAACCAACTCAGAAGTAATAACTAGTTAATTTATTTATTTTTTGATACCAAGGAATGTAATTATAAAGAATTAAAATTGTATTGGAAAACTCATACAGCATGAAAGTATGCTATATTTTTTTCCATTATTATGTCAACATAACAAAGAAACATTTGTATTTAAACCAACCAAAGAAATATTTTTTATCTCATGCCAAAATAAAAAAAAAAAAAACTTAATTTTTCCTCATGTCGAATCAACAAATGTTTTAAAATTTTTTTCCATTGTTACAGAATGCTGTAAGGACTATAGGGGAAGCAAGGATATCGTCGAATCGACTGGAAAGGGGGTGATATGGCGCGCGCTAGTGTCTGAATCCGGACGATTCAGCCCTATATAAAGACGCCTCAGACCGGGAGCGTTCATTCGATCTACCCTGTTCCAGTTGTCGCGGTCGCGCTGTCCTTGCGACCCCATAGTTTTCAATCCGCGTAATCATCGTATATTATTCTAATTTAAAATATAATTATTTATTAAGTCAACCATTTTCAATGTATTAGAGTCGCTTATCCAAATAAATTCATGTAAGTAATTGCACCAATTATCTTTTGATTTCTGCCATCTAATTACCTGTGTTTTACTGTAATATTAAATATCTATATGTACGTAGTGCTGTGTTAGGTAAGTACCTACACAGTCATTACAATACCTTCGCTTGGGGATAGGCAAACAGGTTGAAATACCTAAAGCCTATATAGACCGGCATAGCCTATCCTGGGTGACCACCGACAGGTTATCTAACTTGATCGGCAGCATAACCCAGTCCTCGGTAACCAAGATCAGGTAACTTGGTATCCCGAGGGCCCAAAGCCAAACAGGTGACGAGAGTACACCTAAAACAGGTAAAATGCCATGAAATTCTTACCAATATCAAATTTAATACTTCTACTCGCCGGACAAGACATACGTCACTTTTCTTCTCCAATATTTGTAAAACAAATGCTTCCAAAAACGCTCCGATTAACAGAATGATAAACTTATTTAACTCTTATGAAAAGCATGCCGACTTAGACATATTTTTTGATTCACATATAACCTTCAAAAATAAACTTATATCTAACGTCGTGACATTATAACAATTATTTACAGATTAATTTTATTTTTCCCAACCACCCTCAGCAATATATTTTCTTATTTTTCTCAACTCATGAATCTGTCAATATATGTTCGTCTACACACACATGCACACCCTCTCTCTCACACACACATACGCACCCACACACTCACACTCTTTCTAGATATCTCTTTCACACACACATGTATTACTCTTCTCTCATACGCGCACCCCACTAATTCACACTTTTTTGATGTATTATTTTGATATTAGGTATAGTACGTAAGAGGTACATGTTATTTCTGTATTTTTATTTATTTAATTTTAATAATTGTATGCATGTACTGTGTGCTGTCCTTTGTAAAATAAAATAAATAAATAAATAAATAAATATGCCTCTCTAAGTACACAATATTAGTTTCACTTCTCTGCTGTACATACTTCTTGAGTATTTTATATACGTACATCCATGACAGTAGCTGGCGGCAGAGGGAACGATTCGCGCACACGTAGGACAGAGCCGCCGCGTCGCACCGCATCGCATTGAATTCGCTTGTATCCGCGCCGCATCGCTTTGCAATCGCGTACGCTTTGAATCGCCTACGTAGGACGTAGCGTAAGTGAGACGTACAACGCGCGGCGACGAGTTATGATAACAACTGATCACTGTGGGTAGCATTACTTTTTGGGTAAATAACGTTTTATTTTTTTAATTTTCATTAAAAACTGTCCAATTTTCCGTGGGGTTCAAAACCGAAATAATGCTGTGTCTTTTGTATTTAAAATATACACTATTTCGTATGCACCAAGGCGTTCGACTTGTTGTTATTCATTCCGAATTCCTTATTTGCGATTCAATCATTATGTACTTTGCCACAATACGTGTTAATACAAGTCGGGGCCCATATGTGTGATTACCTACGTCGGAACTCGTCCGTAAAAAGTTACTTTTGACTGTGGTAAGTTTTTTGACCCTATCTACAGTACACTATGTATGTACACTTCGTCTTTGCTTTACTTATTTCGGATTTGATTTGGTTAATTTGCACTAGTCTTTATATAATATAAACTCACATGAACGTGTCCATATCAACTCACTTGAACGTATCCAAAATAAATTTCTACGCTGCATTAACTACCGTCTTTATATTCCAATTGAAAATATTAATTATACAAAGGTATTAATTTTTACGGATCTTTTGTCACTATCCGACAGGAGAGTTGATATTGTCTCATGCGCCAATACGATCTACTCCATAACAAATATAACAAATGAACACATAAATTCCTTTATACCTAGACTGTATAGACTAGGTAATAATAGGTATGCACATTAGTGGACATGTTTAACTCTGGTCTGTATCAGTACAAGAGCGCGTTGCTTAGAGCCCTACATCCCACTACCGATATCGCCGTCATGCATACATAACGTTTCGTTTTTAATAAATTTATATATTACTTATATATTTCCGATGTTTTTCTCTTTTCTTTTTTATCGGCTTTTTGTTGTCAAGTCTAATTTCTGGATTTAATATAGGTACATCATCATCATCATCCTCAGCGTTACAACCCTTGATGAGTCCTAGCTGCCTACAAGAAACTTCTCCATACTGCTCTATCGCTGGCTGCCACCTTCCATTTATGTTGCCCCATAGCCCAACAGTCCGCGACAACGCCGTCCAACCATCGTAGTTTAGGTCTAAATATATAATTATTATTTTTTTTTTATTTTTTTTTTTGTAATAATGTGTAACTACTTATATTTTATATATAATGGGTCGATGGCAGAGCGGTTAGCGCGATGGGCTAGTAATCCAGTGATCGCGAGTTCGAATCCTGCCTCGACCGATTTCGTTCACCTATAGCACAAGCATTTATTTTCTTATTTTAGGGAACGTAGGAAGATGTATATGTACTTGTTTAACAAGGACTTGTTTAACAAGATAAAATTAGGAAAGGATAACCAGACAGCAGAAATACCCAGAAGGATCGGACTAGGTTGGGCAGCCTTTGGAAAACTTAAACATGTCCTACAAAACAGAGATATTCCCACATGTCTGAAAAGAAAAGTTTTTGAAACATGTATCCTGCCTGTGCTTACGTATGGTCTGGAAACTATCACGCTAACTGCGAGGACCATACATAAGCTAAAATGCACTCAGAGATCCATGGAAAGGCAAATGATAGGCGTAAGTCTAAGAGACAAAATTAGAAATGAAGAAATCAGACGCCAGACAAAAGTTGTTGATGTCATGGATCGAGTTGCAAAACTTAAATGGCAATGGGCAGGTCATGTTGCCAGACAGGGTACGGACAGATGGGCACCCAGAATTCTAAATTGGAGATCATGGGATATGAAAAGGGGAATAGGCCGGCCCCAGAAAAGGTGGGCCGATGATATTGTCCCTGTCGCTGGAAGCGGATGGGTTCGAAAAGCCCAGAAAAAAGACGAGTGGAAGCTATTAGAAGAGGCCTACATCCAGCAGTGGAGAGATGGCTAAGAAAGAAGAAGAACAAGGACATATTCATTTAAAAAAAAGGCTTTTGGCTGTAGATACAAATAAATAAATAATATGTAATGATGCGGTATTCGCCGGTTGATTGGTTGAATTGTAACCTAGGTGCATTTCGTCTGACGAGTTATTTGGACAATATAAAGATTATAGTAGGCATTTGAATCTGATGTACATACTTGCAAATGAGCTTCACCTTCTGCAGAGTGAATACAAATTGCAAGTGCAATACATTCACAAGTCATTGCGTCTTTTCTAAATAAAACTGAGTTTGGTTATACCATTTTTTAGTTATCTGTGTTGAATTATCTTTCCGAATAAAATATTGTGTTGTTCATACGCGGTGAACACTTCCTCATTCCGAATATAAAAACATGGCGTTTTAATTTTATGTAATTTGTTTAATATATACCATTGTTTTTTTTTTGATTTAATGAGATTTTTTGCCGATATTTCTTATCGTTTTTTTGTTGCTTTTCGTGTCTTCAATGATAATAACATAGTATATTTATATTTGCAAATTTGCGAATTTTCAATTTATTTATTTTCAGTAATCAGAATAATGTTATTATAATATGCGTAAGTCAAAGAAACAGAATTATAAATGAGGACATCAGACGCCAGACAAAATTTGTCGATGTCATAGAGTTACCATTAGTGATGAGCAAAAGTCTTGCAAGTCTTGCAGTCTTGGTCTTGCATTTTTTGCAAGACCAAGACCAAGACCACATACTTCACTGCAAGAACAAGACCAAGACCAGGTACGCAAGACCAAGACCAAGAACAAGACCATGCTTGCAAGACCAAGAGTCTTGCAAGACTTAAATGCAAGACTCTTGCGGTCTTGCATTTTTTTCAATATGTTGAAATATTACTCATAGAAATTGCATTGGAACGACAGTAAATGACTTATCCAGCTGTCGATTCATTTAAGGGAATGAAATTCTCTTGAAGGAAGAGGCAGTTTAAATTCAAGATACGCGAGATTGTATGCAGGGTCTATATTTTTCACGGTGTTTCCAACTTTGAAGTCAAAAAACACCAACATAGAGGCTTCGCAGCATATATGTTCCATAGACGGATTTACTCAGAATTCGGAGTAGAACATTTCGTGAGTCTGTGTGTGTGTGTGTGTGTGTGTGTGTGTCCGTCCCCCGTATTAACTTTTGATCTGCTCAATTCACAGAGCCGAAAATTTCAGAGTATATAAACAGTAATAGGCCTACAAAACTGTTATACTCAGAATTTTGAATTTTTGTTTCAGTCAGGAGTTATCAACTTTTGAATTTTCACTTTATTTTTCCATATATCTCAGAAAGCATAAAAGCTAGAACGCTGAAAATTGGTATGAATATAGACAAATACAAAATCTCAAATTTAATTATTCAAAAAAATTACAGAGTTTCTTTTTTAATATATTTTTTATGACAAATTTATGTGTTTAACTGCCTATATTTCCATAATTTTTAAAAATATCGCAAAAAGCCGAAACACCTCAACTAGAAATTTTAATTTTCTATAAAAATTATTAGCATTGTAGTATTACATCTCCATTTTTTTTTAACAATTTTTATAAAAATTTACGACATCGCTTCATACAATTTGTATGGCAGTCGCCTATACACAATATGTAAGAAGACTTAATAGTTTGATACTTAAATCTCCAAACATACATACATACCATCATGCTGGTTTCATATTCCGGGTAGGAAAAGGACTGACCTCCACACTATCCTATATTGACATACATACATTAAAAATAAATAAAAAATAAAATAAAAAATACCTACATGTGTTGTATAGAAAACAAAATATCTTAAAATATTCAATAATTTTGATTTTTGGGTTTATAGTTTGGTAGGTACTTATTCTTCAACTATACATAGGTACTATCGCTATCGACAGTTGGATCTCATGTGTTACATGCAACTAGTAGTATGGTTTAAAATAACATACAAAGATCGAATTTTATGACATCATCCAACTGTCGATTTGTTCAGGAGAACTTTGTTCTCTTAACATATCGACAATGTATCAAGCCAGAATACGCGAGAATTGTATGGAGAGGTCTACTTTTTTCACGGCTTTTCCAACTTTGAAGTCAAAAAACACCAACTTAGAGGCTTCGCAGCATATATGTTCCATACACGGATTTACTCAAAATTCGGAGTAGAACATTTCGTGTGTGTGTCTGTGTGTCTGTGTGTCTGTGTGTGTGTGTGTCCGTCCCCCCCTTATAACTTTTGATCCGCTCAATTTACAGAGCCTAAAATTTCAGAATATATAAACAGTTACAGGCCTACAAAACTTTTATACTCGGAATTTTGAATTTTTGTTTCAGTCAGGGGTTATCAACTTTTGAATTTTTATTTTATTTTTCCATATATCTCAGAAACCATAAACGCTAGAACGCTGAAAATTTGTACAAACATAGACAAATACAAAATCTCAAATTGGTTTTTTCAAAAAAATTCCAGGGTTTCTCAAACATTTTTTATTAAGAAAAATATTTTTTTTATGATAAATTTATGAGTTTAACTGCCTATATTTCCAAAACTTTTACAATTATCGAAAAAAGCCGAAACACCCCAACTAGATAATTTAATTTTCTATAAAAAATATTAACATTGTAGTAGAAGATCTCAATTTTTTTTTAACAATTTTTTTAAAAATTGAATTTAGTGACGACATCGCTTCATACATTTTGTATGGCAGTCGCCTATACACAATATGTAAGAAGACTTAATAGTTTGATACGTCATCTCCAAACATACATACATACCATCATGCTATTTGCATATTCTGGGTAGGAAAAAGGATCTTCCTCCATACTATCCTATCTTGACATACATACCTACATATGTTGTATAGAAAACAAAATATCTGAAAATATTCAATAATTTGTATCTATGGGTTTATAGTTTGGTACATATTCTTCAACTATACATACTATCGCTATCGACAGTTGGATGTCATGTGTTACATGCAACTAGTTTTATAAAAATGGTATAAAAATAATTTATAATTTAAATCATTTTGTTTCATTGTTAAATGAATTCATAATAATAAATAGGTGTAGTTACCAAAATGTAATTTCTAGGTAGGTACTTCTTTAAGAATGAAATTTACATATCGGTTTAAAATACAAATATTTTTTATACTATGAACACGTGCGTGTATACACAGGAAGTCAACATCTCAGATTCAAATTGTCTCATATTACGTTTACGTGATGCAAAAATAACTCTTATCATTACTAGCGCAAATGTCATATTTGACCGCGGTGTGTAAAAGAATAAAATAATATTATTCTTCGAGACAATAATTTTGGCCGATGTAAACAAACGTACTCAGAGTCGTTGCAAGTGTAGGTACTTTACCTTGTGCATAAAGTAAATACAATTAATTATTTTATTAAATGTTTTCCATATTTCGATTTGTTCAAGAGAATTTATTTCTATTAACAGACCGATAAAAGTTTCAATCGAAGATGTGCGAGATATGTATGCCAGATCTATATTTTTCATGGTTTTTTCAACTTTGAAAATACCATTCCTATGGAGCACGTTACAACTATTTAATTTTAATACGAATAATACTGCCGAAGGCCATTTACAATTACAATTATACACAATACAAATAAAAATATTCATCACAGTCAATAAGAAAAACATAATAATGTACCTATTTATTTTATCGATTGAATGAATAGGTATGCAAACAAAGCATTAAATATACATATAAGGGACACACACAGACACACTAAGCTTCTAAGTTGGTGTTTTTTGACTTCAAAGTTTAAAAAAACATGAAAGATATAGACCTGGCATAAAATTCTCTTAATACTGACGATTCATTAAGATAAATAAATTCTCTTGAACGTGTCGACAGTTGGAATATTATGTATCTATGTATATATGGGTATGTATGTATGCATGTATATATTTTTAAGTGTTTATATTTTCTTATTAGTATGAATACCTAAATTTTGTATTTTTGTAAAGTAATCCTTTCAGAATACAATCTCACCATGATACTAGTTAATAATCTGCAATAAAAAGAATACCCTTAAAAATTTCAAATTCATAACTCCGCACTATATCACCTTCGGGGGTAGTGGAGGGTAAAAATATTTCACATCAAACCATTGATTTTTTACGTTCATATTGCCAATGTCAAACGCAGTGGTTCAACCATGTTAAGTAAAAATACATAATATCTACTGTGAAACAATATTTAATAAACAGTAAGTACTTAAGGCAAACAACACGTACTCTAATGATGTATTTGTAAAAGAATGTAATTTAATTAATATTATATAGGGTACCAATAGAAGAGGGTACCTATGTACATATATACATACATAAGCAATATAGAGGTATACTCTTTGACAAAAAGAACCTCAATGACTTTCAAACTTAAAAATCTAATGAATTACGTATGATTGTTTGACCATTGGATGATCACTAGTAGGTACATACAAATTTAAGAAATCTTTGTATGAAGTTAGATTGAAAAAGCCAATTTTCTAAAAGCATAACATTTTTTCCACTTTTAATAATAGATGCACATTATTTTAATTAAACAATAAAAAAATGATTAATTAAATTTACCATACAAGGAAATAAAATAAAATCAATTATTAATAAAAAAAAACACGGCACTCGGCTCTGAACGAGCGGTATGTATGTCAAAGAAAGGATTAGTACTTCTCTTGTGTTACGCCGCCGTTAGACAAACATAACATTTATGATTGTATCATAAAAGTATATTTTTGCATGATTTTGCACGAAATAAGACATTTTGAATCTGGCACGGTTCATATTTTAACATCCTGTGTAGGACGTAGGTATATGTTTCTGTGCGAGTTTTGACATGATATAATATTATACCTACATAAATATCTATCATTCAAGTAAGTTGGAAGGTATATTCATTATTTCACGAGTTGCATGTAACACATGAGACACAATTTAAGAGTACGTATCAAACTAAAAACACACATTAATAAATATTTTAATTTTTTTTTATTTTCCAACAACAACTGTCGATTTGTTTAAGGGAATTTATTCTCTTAACATATCAAGCGATGATACGCGAGATTTGTATGCCAGGTCTATATTTTTCGTGTTTTTTTCAACTTTGGAGTAAAAAAGTCAACTTAGAGGTTACTCAGCATATATGTTATATAAATAGATTATTATTAGATGGGTCGATGGCAGAGCGGTTAGCGTGCTGGGCTAGTAATCCAGTGGTTGTCAGTTCGAATCCTGCCTTGAACGTTTTCTTTCACCTATAGCATAAGCATTTATGCTTATTTTAGGGAAAGTAGGAAGATACATATATATGTACTTGTTTAGCAAGTACATATTCATTTTGTATGTAATGTTTTTTAACATTTTTTATAAAAATTGAATTTAGTGACGACATCTTTTCATACAATTTGTAAGGCATCTCAAAATTTAACAATTATTGTAATAAAAGTTTAGTGACGACATTTCATAAAAATTGTGTAGCAGTGACCTATACACAATAACAATATTATAAGGCAATGAAATATAATATCATTGATCTAAGGTGACTAAATAGTTTGATACTTAATCTTCAAAATAAATACATACCATCAAACTGTTTTCATATTCTGGGTAAGAAGGAAGGACTGACCTCTCCATACTACCCTATCTTGACATACATACCTACATGTTTTGTATAGAGTACAAAATATCTTAAAATATTCAATCGTTTGTATTTAGGGGTTTCTATTTCTGTGCGTATTCTTTAACTAAACATACCATCGCATGTCTGATAGTTTCCTTGTATTTATTTGTATATTATTATAATTTTAGGGAGAGGACTTATATAATTATTGGCATCAATGTCCATGACTAGAAAAATATGTTGTTAGATATTTTCATAAGAATAATCTTTGAAAGATTTATTATATTCAGACAATGATTTTAGTTTTGATTCACTTCAGCTTATACATCGACGTTATGGATCTTAAATTCTTCAACATGTTTGTACATATTTCATTTTTTATTTTTATAACTATAATAACAACATTATATGAAAAGTTATAAAAATACAGAAATTTCAAGACGACATATAAACGATATTTCATAGTATGGTGATTTTTTTTTTCCAAAAATTGTAATAATTTGATCTTAGATTATATATGTTTGATAGGTACCTAAAATTATATAACATGTTTACTTTAAGGAAAATTTAGGCTTTATTAAAAAAAATCGAATATGTACCTACTTTACCTACTCATAAAAGTGCAAGACTTGCAAGACTCTTGCTGCAAGACCAAGACCAAGACCAAGACTATGTATGCAAGACCAAGACCAAGACCAAGACTATATTTGTAAACGCAAGACCAAGACCAAGACCGCGGGTGCAAGACCAAGACCAAGACCACCCCGGTCTTGGTCTTGGTCTTGCATTTGCTCATCACTAGTTACCATACTTAATTCAACAAGCATCTGAAGTCACACATAATTTTTTATCAACATAACCACTAACTCATGTCTTTTTCCCTTAGTCCCTCTATCCTTTTCCCTCTCCTATCCCCCATCCAACAAACATAGTGTCTCTATCTGGTGTATTATTATTTTTTATTTTGTTTAATTTTTATTATTGTTTTATTTTTTTTAACGCGGCGCTGGCCGATTTACTAATGATATTAATAACAATTAAGCACTACAAATAATAAAACTCAATTATTATTATTACCATTATACACTTCCTCAAAAGAATTAGCAGATCAATGCGTAAATTGTAATTTATTTAAAAGAGCAAAATAAAATGCAACAAACGCATCATCAAGCTTTCAATTGGGAATAGTACACCCATCCAGATACTTAACATATCAAAGGATTAGGCTCTGAGGAGGTCTCTATACTACCTAACAACCCTACTGATTCCCGAATATTAACGTTTAAAAAATCTTCTACATGTATTCATAATTACCGTTTTTTGCATTTTTATTATTAAATTTTTCGATAAATCTATAATTTCTAAATTACGGATTAACGATTTTGGAATAATGCCAGTGGCTGAAACAATGAACGGCAATATTATTATTTTACGAGAATGCCAAAGTCTTTTAATCTTGTTACCTAAAGCGGTGTATTTTCTAATTTTTTCATCAAAAGTTTTTATAAAAATACTAGAATTTGGAATAGCCACGTCGCAAATAGGTATATGTTATTTTTTTATTATTATTTTAATTTATTATTATTTTTTTTATTTTTTGTATTATCTTGTTAATTATTCCTGTAACTATTATTGTTGTCACTATAAATATGGTGGGATAAAAGGTAAATAAAAATAAATAATTCACTATGGTGGTTGACTGGTAGAAATCGCCTGCGGACAATAAGTCCGCCACGTTGTTTTATCACAGTAAAGGTTTTTTATTATTATTAATAATTGACAACGGGTAGGTCATGTTTCCAGAGATCGAATAGACAGATGAGCACCTAGAGTTTTGAAACAGAGACATGGGATATGAAAGGGGAACAAATCGGCTTCAGAAAAGGTGAGCAGATGATATTGTCTTCGTCGCTTGAATGGTGCAATAAACCCAAAGAAGAGATGGAAATATTTAGCAGAGGCCTACATTCAGCAGTGGAGAGATGGCCCAAGAAAGAATAAGAATGTGCATAAGAACTATTAAAAAAAATGTTTTTAAAACGACCAAAAAAGTATATATAGCAATTACTCCTAGCTATGAAAATACATAGATAAATTAAATTGGCTTACAATGATCGTGGTTTCAGTTTCAGTGTTAATGGACCTACTTAGTGGGATGGCCGTCTAAAATAATACGCGGAGCGCTAAGACTGGGGTCATCAGAAAATTACTCGAGGCTTTTGTGTTCTGCAAATCCAACAACTAAGCAAGAGCGCCCTTTTTATCAACAATCGGCCCTATAAAAATTGGAATAATTACTGGTAAAGTGTGAATTATGCCATTACTTCTGCGAGTGAAGCCACTAGTACCCAGATAATGAACAATGAAAATTATAATTTAAAACATCTACCAACTTATGGCTCGATAGTCAATTTATTTGTAATTTAAATATATTATATCTGATACACATACTTGTTTATGATTTTGCTTACCTATTTTAATATACATTTATTTTTATTGAATGATTATAACAATTTAATGGTTTCATTTTATCGTACAAACAACAGTACAGTATAAATCTATGTATTAATTATTCTAATATTACTTAGTACATATAGCTCTTGAAATATAATAGACATTAACATGCACGTATTGCCATAATAGTGACGAGCAAATGCAAATATTGTATTCATAGATAAGTGCTGGTCTCAGTCGTTAATATCCGATCGAGTCTTGGTTCTCCATACTTAGTCTTGCAAGTCATACAATTAAAAAACTATATATGTAAGTATTGTCCTGTTAAAGGGACAGTCATATTACAATGAAACACGAATAAAACCTCAATTTATTATAGAACCTGCAATTTCTACAGTAAGTAGGTAGTAAAGTCAATATAGATGGGTCGAAGGCAGAGCGGTTAGCGCGCTGGGCTAGTAATCCAGTGGTCGCGAGTTCGAATCCTGCCTCGGCTGATTTCGTTCACATATAGCACAAGCATTCATGATTAATTTATGAAATGTAGAGTGATGTATATGTACTTGTTTAACAAGGACATGTTTATATTTTATAAAAAAAAATTGTTTATTTTTTCACGAAAAATAAACTGATTTTGAATACCGACTTCCATCTTAAAATTCATTCATTCATTCATTCATACCATGAGGGCATATCCATCAATTTGGGGTAACCAGCGAAAGGTGTGCGGGTGTGCATTGCCTTATAAAAGGGAGCACAAAACATATGTGTATACCTAAACACCAGTCTCGTCTCACCTAAAAAGGCACTACATTCAGAATGGGTGGTGAACCTCATTGCTGAACTATGTCAGATGTTATTGTTGCCTGTTGTATTTTCGATTACCCGGCTCTTACGGGACACTCGAAAACAGTAATAGAAAAGAGTGGAAGCACTATTCTAGCACTATTCATCTTAAAATTATCAAGTAAAATTTTAAAAAGTATATAAAATATGTAACTAATAAAATTTAAACCTATATAAATGTCGGCCTTCGTGGCTCAGTTGGTTAGATATCTGACTGCTGAGCCAAAGGTCCCGGGTTCGATTCCCGGTGAAGACACAGTTTTTAATTGTGTTTTCAGTCTGGATCTGTGAGACGATTAATATCGTAAGTCTCCAGAATGTGGAAACTTGTAATTGGGTGCGTGTTAAATTAATATTTTACATAGTACCTGTTAGTTGCCCGAGAAGCAATATTAAATAAATGAATAAATAAAATATGAAATAATTTTTAAGAAGTATATAAAGAATATTGATAATGCCGAGTAATCTTTGCGAAAACGTTCAGTCGTAACAAATGGAATCTATGGACAAACACTGGACAAACAATAAAAATAATAGGTTTATATATGACAAAATTTAAAATCGTCTCAATACAGACGAAGACAGAACATTTATTGGAGAACCAGGAACTCAAGGCACCTACAGAGCTTACGACCTATCATCGGCTGATTTATGTGATCACTTTATGCGTTTGCGCAACGTCCACCAATTATGCCTTCACATTGAGTCTCCTATCAATCCAGTTTTTAAAAGTTCTATATATTGTTATTATGAATAATCTATTCGTTTAAAAATAATCTGAAATAGAAGAAAAAGGTATATCCATCACTATGCTCTACGCAGCTCTTAACATTGACTTCATTTTAAGGTTACCATTAGATCTTAAAATAATATCTTAAACTGGGTTAAATATGTATATGTTATATTCATACAAAGAGGTTTAATTATGCAACATCCTAGAACTCGATCGATATAATTTCATAATTACACATTATATTCACGTATAATTTTGCTATTGCAATTATCATAATATGTAGAAATACTAGTAAAATTAACAAAAATCCATTTGTTAATACATATACGCAGTAATGCTTATATAAGTTATATCTATAATTAAAAGTAAAGACTTTTTGATTCTACATTAATTTTATTATGCGCGATAGGCCTTTTTCGCCTTGTTAGGGCATTGACTAGCTTATGACTATTTTGACAAATTTTACTTATATTTATAGGTTAATTATGTAGGAGGAGCTTACAGGTTCTTTTGATTGGTCATTTAAAACTATTGATATTATACAATGCAAAAATAAAATAAATTTACTTTACTCTGGTTGGTTGAGACTATTTAAGATTGAGACTATTTATTTTTTGACCAAATATAATTTTGAACAAATTAGAATTCTGAGTAAATCGATGTATTGGAACATATATGCTGCGAGGCCTCTAGTTGGTGTTATTAGCATGCAAAAAGTCCACTACGCCATACAAAATGTTCCTTCGTACACGCATCTTAATTTATACTGCCTCTTCCTTTAATAGAATTTCATTCTCTTGAACGAATCGATAGTTGGACCACTACGCCATACAAAATGTTCCTTCGTACACGCATCTTGAATTTATACTGCCTCTTCCTTCAATAGAATTTCATTCTCTTGAACGAATCGACAGTTGGAATATGCTGAGCTTAGTCAGCTAAGAAACCCTTTATCAGGCGAAATGATCGTTATTAAAATGAAAATGTTTTTAAGTAAGTTGGTTAGGAAATAGAAAATAGTAGCGCGCGCTTTAATCTAATTTTGAAGGTTGCTAACATTGGTGCAGTTCTGATGTCAAGGGCCAAATTGTTCCATGAATAGAAAGCCGTGGCATGTGATGGGATAGGGAGGGTTCTCTCTTCTCTAGATCGAAGCGGGAGTCCATTAGAGGCCAGAGGCTAAAATCTTTTGGTCAGGTATGATGGAGCATTAGAGTTGTTCAAAATATTAAACAGACGACAGAGAGCAGCGTGTTGATCCCGGCGCAGACGGATAGGTAGCCATTTGAGTTGCTTGCGAAAATCATCATTAAAAGTCTCAATCCTGCTGATTGGTTTGCAGAAGAAGTCTACATCTCGCTTTCCACTTTTCTCTATCCTCTGCAACCCTCTTCAGCTCAACATATATGTCATATCATATCATATCTACAAATACGATCGTATACCTATCATATCTTGCGAAAATATGATATGCGATCGTTTTTGCGAAGGTTATATATGAATCGTATGCAAACATTTTTTAATCGATCTAATTTGTTTAGAAGTTCCTGAGTAAGATCCAAATGGCAAATATCTGCTTAATCGAGAATGGGGGAAGGAGAGTTTGTGCGAGCTTTATTTTGATGTTGATTGAATCGAATACCTAAATAAAATAATAAAAATGAACGATGACTCTGATGAAATCGTTGTTTTGTTCGCGACAGCATAAATTCGAATAGGTGGGTACCAAAATATTTACCTTCGGGCAATACTATCTCAACACAAAATTTATTTTATTCTTATGTTCAGCCCAAATAAATATTTCAATCTCGTTTGATATTATTAATGAAGTATTTATTACACTAAGTTGCGAAGTGGAGAGTTGAGTGTTGACCACATACCACTACAATAATTTGTTTCATTGTCTTTTTCGGTTGAGATTGTGACAGCCGCAAGGCTTTTACGATATGTATGTCACGCCACACACACCTCACGTCATATCGCATTTGTAAAAAAAGCTAAAAGATATTATTAATAAATTAAAAACAAGTCGACCTTAAGCCATTTTGTATTTATTATTCGTTAGTATTAATGAAATGAGTACAGAGTTCGTTAGTATTAATGAAATGAGTACAGAGTGCGTTAGTATTAATGAAATGAGTACAGAGTGCGTTAGATTTTTTATTCTCCGCTACTTTTTGGTAGTGGACAGTTGAAGTATAATTTTATTGTTAGAAATTCACTTTGTGTCAAGAATATGTTCGAATACAATTTCATTTATTTATTCACTTTGTTTCAACCACGAATATGTTCGAATACAATTTCATTTACTTATTAGGTACCTACAATGAAGTGTTGGAATGCAATTTCATTTATTCACTTTGTTTCTCCCACAAATATGTTCGAATACAATTTCATTTACTTATTAGGTAGGTACCTACAATTCAATCTGTTTTAAGGTTCGACCATGAATATATTCGAATGCAATTTCATTTATTTATTCACTTTGTTTCAACCACGAATATGTTCGAATACAATTTCATTTACTTATTAGGTAGGTACCTACAATGAAGTGTTGGAATGCAATTTCATTTATTCACTTTGTTTCTCCCACAAATATGTTCGAATACAATTTCATTTACTTATTAGGTAGGTACCTACAATTCAATCTGTTTTAAGGTTCGACCATGAATGTATTCGAATGCAATTTCATTTATTTATTCACTTTGTTTCAACCACGAATATGTTCGAATACAATTTCATTTACTTATTAGGTAGGTACCTACAATGAAGTGTTGGAATGCAATTTCATTTATTCACTTTGTTTCTCCCACAAATATGTTCGAATACAATTTCATTTACTTATTAGGTAGGTACCTACAATTCAATCTGTTTTAAGGTTCAACCATGTATGTATTCGAATGCAATTTCATTTATTTATTCACTTTGTTTCAACCACGAATATGTTCGAATACAATTTCATTTACTTATTAGGTAGGTACCTACAATGAAGTGTTGGAATGCAATTTCATTTATTCACTTTGTTTCTCCCACAAATATGTTCGAATACAATTTCATTTACTTATTAGGTAGGTACCTACAATTCAATCTGTTTTAAGGTTAGACCATGAATGTATTCGAATGCAATTTCATTTATTTATTCACTTTGTTTCAACCACGAATATGTTCGAATACAATTTCATTTACTTATTAGGTAGGTACCTACAATGAAGTGTTGGAATGCAATTTCATTTATTCACTTTGTTTCTCCCACAAATATGTTCGAATACAATTTCATTTACTTATTAGGTAGGTACCTACAATTCAATCTGTTTTAAGGTTCAACCATGTATGTATTCGAATGCAATTTCATTTATTTATTCACTTTGTTTCAACCACGAATATGTTCGAATACAATTTCATTTACTTATTAGGTAGGTACCTACAATGAAGTGTTGGAATGCAATTTCATTTATTCACTTTGTTTCTCCCACAAATATGTTCGAATACAATTTCATTTACTTATTAGGTAGGTACCTACAATTCAATCTGTTTTAAGGTTCAACCATGTATGTATTCGAATGCAATTTCATTTATTTATTCACTTTGTTTCAACCACGAATATGTTCGAATACAATTTCATTTACTTATTAGGTAGGTACCTACAATGAAGTGTTGGAATGCAATTTCATTTATTCACTTTGTTTCTCCCACAAATATATTCGAATACAATTTCATTTACTTATTAGGTAGGTACCTACAATTCAATCTGTTTTAAGGTTAGACCATGAATGTATTCGAATGCAATTTCATTTATTTATTCACTTTGTTTCAACCACGAATATGTTCGAATACAATTTCATTTACTTATTAGGTAGGTACCTACAATGAAGTGTTGGAATGCAATTTCATTTATTCACTTTGTTTCTCCCACAAATATGTTCGAATACAATTTCATTTACTTATTAGGTAGGTACCTACAATTCAATCTGTTTTAAGGTTCAACCATGTATGTATTCGAATGCAATTTCATTTATTTATTCACTTTGTTTCAACCACGAATATGTTCGAATACAATTTCATTTACTTATTAGGTAGGTACCTACAATGAAGTGTTGGAATGCAATTTCATTTATTCACTTTGTTTCTCCCACAAATATGTTCGAATACAATTTCATTTACTTATTAGGTAGGTACCTACAATTCAATCTGTTTTAAGGTTCAACCATGTATGTATTCGAATGCAATTTCATTTATTTATTCACTTTGTTTCAACCACGAATATGTTCGAATACAATTTCATTTACTTATTAGGTAGGTACCTACAATGAAGTGTTGGAATGCAATTTCATTTATTCACTTTGTTTCTACCACAAATATGTTCGAATACAATTTCATTTACTTATTAGGTAGGTACCTAAAATGAAGTGTTGGAATGCAATTTCATTTATTCACTTTGTTTCTCCCACAAATATGTTCGAATACAATTTCATTTACTTATTAGGTAGGTACCTACAATTCAATCTGTTTTAGGGTTCAACCATGATTGTATTCGAATGCAATTTCATTTATGTATTCAATTTGTTTCAACCACGAATGTGTTCGAATACAATTTCATTTATTTATTAGGTACCAGCAATGAAGTGTTGGAATGCAATTTCATTTAATCACTTTGTTTCTACCACAAATATGTTCGAATACAATTTCATTTACTTATTATGTACCTACAATTTAATATGTTTTAAGTTTCAACCATGAATGTGTTCGAATACAATTTAATTTATTTATTCACTTTGTTTCAACCACGATCGAGTTCAAATTAAATATTTATTCAAATCATTCAACCAAGCCAAGAAATTTTCAGTCTAAAGTTAATATTGTGCGATAGTTTATAGTACATATACATACATAGTTTGAAATATTAATAAATACAACAATAAACAAAATGTTAAAATATATTTTTTAACTATAATTTAATCATGTCAATCAAATATTATGCTGTGGAGTTTTGTGTTTGTTACATTTCAATCGTTTCAAAGACACATCCATTATTTCCTCTGTCCATTTAGTTACCTTGCTTCTGATACGATACGGGTAAGATGAATCACATACAAATATTTATTGTGTACCTACTTGCGTCACTATTATCAATTTTATTATTTTCCTGTGTTTCGTCATCTTTCATTAAATCTACACACCAATAAAAATGTTCGACATGCTTGTGATTAATTTGATTTTTTTATTACAAACACTTGGAAGTATCGGCTATGAATAGTGCTATCATTATTTTCAATTAACATAGTTTGTGGGTGTCCCGCAAGAACCGGGTACCTAATCAACCCTGGTTAAGCAATGAGATTTCAACACCCATTCAGAATATAATGCTATCTTGGGGATACATGCATGTGTCGTGCTTCATCTCAGATGGATGGTGGTACGGCGGTTTTCGCACTGGGTTAGAAATCCTGTCTAATTCTAATCCTTACTCGACCGATTTCTTTCACCTATATAACACAAGAATAATAATAAACACTTCCTTGCACCCTGCGCAAGTGGCGAGTTTATTGCCATATGGCAATTTCTCTTCTTATATGTGATTTTGGAGATGTAAAACTACATGTTTTATTACGTTTCTAACAACGATTTATTCATATTACAATCAATACATGTTCTCTTTCAATGACATACCTATCAGAAAGTATAAACATTAGTATTGCCATCCTTCACACTCTACAAAGTTGTCAGCATAAATATTAACAATTTCTTCCAACTTACCAGTGTTTCCAGCCCAGAGAAGCAATATTTGCGTGAGAAATTAATTTAAATAAATTTCTTCTCTGCTGGGAATTGAACCCAGGACGCCCGCACAGAAACCGAAAGGCTTACCAACTGTGCCACGGCGGTCGTGTTTATTTAGGGAATGTATGAGGATGTATAATATGTACTTGACACAAGGACATACCTATTCATTCTTTAAAAATAATATATACGAGTTAATGCACACTATACGCACACCTGTCGCTGTATACCCACTATTGTGGATATGAAAATAATACATGCTTTCACGCCGTTTTCTGATTTGAATCTTGACATGAAATTCTTGCATCAATCCTTATTTTTACTTCTGCAAGGATCTCATACCACCACGGCATATTCCACAATGTGGGGTTACCGGCGACAGGTATGCGGGTGTGAATAACATATAAATCACGACACATGTGTGTATCCCCTCACGCCATGTCCATCTCACATAAAAATACTACATTCATAGTTGGTGGTCATTGCTGAACTAAGTAACTAAGTATGTGAGAAGTTATTTTGCCCCGTGTAAGTGTGGAAGCACTATTATGAACCGGTGCGTATAATTATTCATTCATTACGAATGATTTATACAATATTCCTATTTAAAATTCAATTCGCAATGAATGTGTTTTTATATTATCCACTGATATATAATATAATATATTATATAGGTATCTCACAGTTATTATAAAACCCAGATTTGTTCAGGTGTTTCAACTAACAGTCATACAAGATATTGACTAATGTTATATTATTGCAAATCTTTTCATAAGAATTTTTTCACTACCAGCCAATGATTGGAGGAAAATTGCACAAAATGTATGGAGTCACAGTTAACCTTTGTTCACTTTGAACGGAAATCTGTAAATAACTTAATGCTTATTGGGGGAAACACGTCATAATTGCGTAAGTTCGATACAGAAATAAGTAAATTTGCATATAAATGAGTGGGTTGTGGCCACCACTAAACTCTCCGTTACATTAGATGTGTAGGTACACTTTTTTCTTCTTCAAATTTTGTCCGCATCTATTTTAAAAGTTTGATTTGCATATATACCTACCTATATTATATTATTTATAAAAAATAAAAAAAATATATGTAGCGAAGCTAATAGATTCGCACGAGAAATTAAATGTAGCGAAGCTAATAGATTCGCACGAGAAATTAAATGTAGCGAAGCTAATAGATTCGCACGAGAAATTAAATGTAGCGAAGCTAATAGATTCGCACGAGAAATTAAATGTAGCGAAGCTAATAGATTCGCACGAGAAATTAAATAAAATAAATGCTGTACCCTTACATGTTTCTGTTTTTTTTTTTTAATTTTTTTACAACTTTTTTTTTAATTCACGTGTCTGTCTGTACTGGGATTTTGTAAAGCTCTGAAACTTTCAGGATTTGTGTATTCTCGATGATAATGCATGATGGATGTACGCAAAAATGCACACTAAATTACCTTCTAATGTATGAAACACGAAAAAATATTGTAAATCATCCAATACCTATGTGATATACAACATTTTATTTGCGAGTTTTTTTTAAATAGCAAGAACAGTAATTAAAATAATTATAATAATAAAAAACTCAGCCGGTAGATTTTCATATTCTCTTTCGATTGAAGTAAAAATCTACTTTATAGGTTTTGTAGTTTTTTTAGTTACGTACAATAATAAAACTAAAAATAATTTTACAAGAAAAGTATTAAACAAATTCAAAAAACTCATTCAATAGAATAAAGATGTACATACAAACTGTTGCTTATTTCAAAGACGTATCTTTTGAGGGTATTAGGGAAATTATTTTCAAATATACTATATAGCCTACAGATAAAAGAGTCTGGCGTTCGGTTCTCTCTGCCTTCCTCAAATAGGGAAAGGGTGTGACGGTGCATATGTTTCTTGGCAGTCTCTTTTATCCTGCTTTGTTTTAGAAAAAAACATGTCTTTTCAGCATCGTCGATTTGCATCGTGTTTCCTGGTTTTTAAGTTCCATTATTTTTTTCCGTAACAATTTTTTTTCGCCGTTTCGTTCTGCTGTTAAGATTGTGTCATACTTTAATGCGCTGCCTTTTCTTTTATTTTTCACCTTTTTTGTGTCATTGTTGGGTTTTCTCACCTTTCCATTGACCCATTTTCTTGTCAGCAAATTACTATATTAGGTATAATGAAATACACGTTTGGCCTTTGTACGTTTTGTAATTATGTAATATACTCATATTATACTGCTGCCCACATGGAATTACCTTTTTTCATATGATTAACATAATGTCTATATAAACAACCATTATTTTACAATTAACAATCATATTTTGATCATAAATTCTTATTATTTACGATGATTCTGTGAGAACTCGAAAGAACAAATGATTTTGGAATATATAATTGAAAATAGTTGTATATTATCAATTTTTGCAGTATGATCTTTATGGAATGGATGTGTTTTTATGCATTAAATGAAACATTATAATGTAATGAGATGTATTTTAGATTTCTACATCTCAGATTGTTGAGAATGTGTATATTGATCTTCATTTCAACGCGAAATAAATCATGAAACGTTTATCCTCATTTTTTTTTACTTGTTGTTAAATTGACATCCCCGCAAATTAACTTCATCGTTTAATAAATTGTTTTTTCATTCTTTGCAGATTCCTTAACTGGCCATGGATGACGGTTCCTCGCCATGCTATGACAACATGTCTTCGACAGTCACGGGGTCAGACAGCCACGCCAACCTATTCAATCACACTGCAGCGACAGACAATGTAGATTCGACAGGCGACCATCGTCCCCACATAAACATCAGCAGCATTCCAGTGAATATGGACGTTACAAACAACGTCGGACTTACTCCGAACGATCCCCATGACATGTTCAAATCTCCCGTGTCCTTTGTCATTCAAAACGAAACTAACTCGCCGACGAACAGCACAAAAGCTTACGCCCATAGTCCAAACCTTTCGGACTTTGACAGGCACGCGAATGACAGTGCCCAACGCCACGAGAACGACTCACTACCGAGTTACACGTCTAACGAAACAATCCCAAACTACGAGAACCTCCAAAAGAACGGAAGCACCTTCCAGAGTTACGAGAGCACCCAGAACTTGACCGACGTCTGCACTCCCAAGTCCGGCAGGAGCAATCAGGACACCTTCATCGGCATCGACAACCCGGCCTTCCATCACGATGATGAACATAAGAACAAACGCCATCGCGCCAACGACAAACACCACAAAGAGCACGACGGACAAAACGTTCATTCCAAAGTCGAAGAGTACGAAAAGATGGCAAAGCACGACGGGGACAAAGTCAAAAAAGACTCGAACGGTGTCAACGGAGCAAATACGACGATAACCCTCGGTCTGAGCTCGCCGACGAAAGGAGATCACGAAGAAACGAAGATACCCGAAGCGGTGAACCTCGAGCTCGTTAATATGGCTCCGATCAACAAGAACGGCAAGTCGGTAGACAACGGTGGTCTGCCGATGAACGCAGCGGTGCTAAACAGCATACCGATGAAGAAGGACACAGAAGTGGATCTGGGTGGAGGAGATTCGATGCAAAAGTACGACGAGTATTTCGTTCCGGTCAACGAGCATCGAAAGTATATGAGGTGGGTACTATTTGTGTTTTTGTTTTTGAAAATTGAGCCCTCGTTTGTCCTCGGGAGACTTGAGGTACGCTTTTCATTTTAACCATCATAACTCATGTTTTCCATATAATAACACATATATTTATAAGATCATTTCAATAGGACGATAGTGATGTTCCGGATTCGGAAAGTTTGTAAATATAGGATAACTATAAATTATTAATTGACATCTGATATGAAAATTATAAGTTCCTATTTTTATAATAAGATCCTCTTTTTGTTGGTGTTTAAGATTGATAAGATGACAATGAATTGACATAATGACATGAAGACCTTACAGGAAAATGACATATGTAGGTACTCGTATTTTATACATATTTATAAATCTCACCTACTCAGCGTGAACGTGAATATTCAAAACTTACTATCACATTGAAAGACGTGCCGAAATCGTTTTTACTCCTCACTAACCCAAGGTGATATAGAGAAGAACTGTGATTTCACAATTTTTATAATGCAGATTATCAACTAGTATCATGCTGATATTGTATTCTGAAAGTTTCATCACAATATATCTGTGTGTGTGTGCTATGAGCTGTGTACTATGTACGGCGTGTTTATTTTACTTTATCGATTATAGACTAAAGTACACATTCGATTCTTTTCAAATTTGTATATCTGATTCTCACTTAGACCCCATTAGATTTTGAAGGATATCTGAATAGTGCTTTTCTATTTTTTTTTAAGTATTAAATATTTCAAAGTGACCCCAAGCTCAGGAAACTTAAAATTTTAATTTTTTATTTTCAAATTGGTAAAAAGGCACATCACTTTCAAAAATGGCATTAAAGTATTATCAAGTTTTCATAATAAAATATTTAAATAAAAAAATAATATAGGTAACAAACTCATTTCATGGAAATGCTGAATATTTTCCATACCAAATTTGAATACTTGGTAGTGAGGAGTTTAGCGTGAGACACAACCCACTCGTCTAATAATAATAATAATAATACGTCGGCCTTCGTGGCTCATTTCCTGAGCCAACAGTCCCGAGTTCGATTCCCGGTAGAGACGTAGTTTTTAATTGTGTTTTGGTCTGAATCTGTGAGACGTAATAGCAAGTCTCCAGAACTTGCTATTGGGTGCGTGCTAAATAAATATTTGACATATTATTACCTATAAGTTGCCCGAGATGAAATACAATCTCATCGCAGTTTCGAATTCATTTTATGAAATCCATTCAAAATTTGAGTGACTTGTTAGTGAGGAGTTTAGCGTTGGCCACGATCCATTTCTTTTTAAATATGGGTGCCATGTGCCATTTCAAAGTTCCCCTGTCATACTCATTTACTCCGAAAATATTAGATGGATCGATGACAGAGCGGTTAGCGCATTGGGTTATTAATCCAGTGGTCGCAAGTTCGAATCCTGCCTCGACGGATTTCGTTCACCTATAGCACAAGCATTTATGCTTATTTTAGGGAACGTAGGAAGATGTAG
Organism: Molanna angustata; assembly: GCA_963576475.1. Classification (NCBI taxonomy): domain Eukaryota; kingdom Metazoa; phylum Arthropoda; class Insecta; order Trichoptera; family Molannidae; genus Molanna; species Molanna angustata. Next base: position 12,577,365 of record OY754986.1, on the reverse strand, counting down.
TTATATGTACTTGTTTAACATGAAAAAATCCAATTTTTTTTTTAAATCACTTCCACATACCCTGCAAAAATAACGAGTTTATTGCCGTATGCCAATTTCTTACAAGTAACCATTGTTTCCATCCCAGCCTCCCCTAGACAACTTGTCATTTAGCTCAAAAAAAGAAACAAGAAAAGATAATGTATGGAAGTGACAGTTGCCAGTCACGTGACAACTGTTACTTCCATACATTGAGTTATATTTTCTTGTATCTTTTCTTAAGCTGAATTACACGTTGTCTAGGGGGGCAGATATGCAACAATTGCGTGAGAAATTATTTGAAATAAATTCTTTAACTGCTGGGGATCGAGCCTAGGACGCCCGCACATAAGCCAAACGGTTTTCCAACTGTGCTACGGTGGTCGGCATATTTAATTACTTGATTAATCGTTATTTTTTGTTTTCACTTTTTGACAATCTCCCATTCGTTGGAATGAAAATGTCTATGGACATTAGTCCACGCGGCGTGACATTTGATATAAAAGACACGCCATATCTATTAAAATTATGTTATATAGGAATTTCCATTGTTTAATATTTTTATCTTTATTTTCGCTATCGTTATAGACTCTCCGTATCGAATCGATTGATTTGATTCGATTACCAACTGCTCTCCGTTTGATGTACAATTTTAATCTTCTTTTATGTGGGGTGTTCGGAAAGTCATCCCACCTTTTTTCTTCATCTTGTTGTGTCATGTCAGGTTCTTCCAACGTTAGCTATCTTTTGACATTGACCTCTATGTCCTGCGTCAGTTCAATGAACTGTCGTAACATCGATATTTTTTTGAGTATGAAAGATGTACCTATATTAAACCAGCAAGTCTTTTTTCATGACCATGAACTGTCGAATTCTTCTTCGTATTCTTAATCAGCCCTCCTTCGTCTAGTAATGGACATAGGCCTCCCCCTGAAACCTCCACAGCTCCCTATCTTGAGCAGACCTCATCCATCCTCCTCCAGCCACTCTTCTTATTTTGTCAGACCAACTTGTTTAAGGCCTTCCACCACTTCTTTTACCCGTTCTAGATCGCTATTCTTAGTCCATCTGGAGTCTGTGGTTCGGGCAACATGCCCTGCCCAGCTCCACTTCTGCTTGGCAACCTTTTGGACAACGTCGAATGAATTATGCTAAATATGAATACATATATATTTCACAACGAATTTATTTGTCTTCCGACGACCGTTTCGGCTTACGAGGCTATAATCAACTGGCTTACAAGGCCACAATCAACCAGTTGATTATGCCCTTGTAAGCCGAAACGGTCGTCGGATACAAATAAATTCTTTGTGGAATATATATGTGTTCATATTATGCATAATTATTATGGAATTCTACAGTTTGAAAGCCGTGTTAATCTGCAGATTGAAAACTGCTGAACGTCGAATTAGATAAAAATATTTTTTTATTTATTTAATTTTAGCAACTAACAGGTAGATAATATATTTTTATTGAAAAATAAAAAAAATATTATCTACCTAGGCATAATTGGTGAACGTTGCGCAAGCGCATAAAGTGATCTCGTAAACTAGCCGATGACAGGTCGTAAGCCCTGTAGGTGCCTGAGTTCCTGGTTCCTCTATAATATCCCAACTTTGTCTCTATTGAGATGTTATTGTCAATAAAAAAACCTCAATAGCCATTCCTTGACAAGTCTTTTTACACTGTTTTTGCTTTTGCATTTCTTCATAGATGCTTATGTATTTCTTAATAGTATGTCAAATATCAATTTAACACGCACCCAATAATAAGTTGCCTCATTCTGGAGACTTACGGTATTTATCATCTCACAGATTCAGAATGAAAATACAATTAAAAACTGTGTATCCACTGGGAATCGAACCCGGGATCATTGGATCAGCAGTCAAAGGCCTAACCAACTGAGCCACGACGGCAGACAATATAATTAATATCTCAGCGATGTTACGATATTGGTATTCTGCAGTTTGCAAAAATCGATGTCTTTATTTTGTCTTCATCGTGCCTTCCGAAACGTGGTACATCTTCTGCATCGAAATTGCGGAAACGAAATTTTTCAAAGCAGTTTTGGCACTGGCGTTCTGTCTAAACATCTTCTCCATGGAACACAATATCACGTGACAAAACAAACTTCAAAAAACTGGTAATAGACTGGCTGAAAAGTATGTAATGACAGAATATAATCTGCTCATATACATTCCGTTAAATATCCTAACATAAATCACTGTATGCCTTTTAAGAAATTTGTAAATAAAAATATCAAATTTTAAGTTTTCTGAGTTTGGGCTCACTTTGAATATTAGAAAGTTAAAAAATTGAAAAGCACTGATCAGATATCCTTCAAATCTAATGGTGTCTAAACGAGTATTAGATTTACAAATTTGCACAGTAATTTAATTTACTTTAGTATATAATCGTAAAAGAAGAATATACACGCCATGCATAGCACATAGTACACAGCCCACACACACACACAGATAAATTGTGATGAAACTTTCAGAATGATGCTAGTTGATATTCTGCGATAAAAAATAACCCTAAAAATTGCGAATTTACAATTCGCCACTATATTCCCTTGGGGTTGTGAGTAGTAAATATGTAAGGGCTCCTTCGTCTTTGCATGAATCCCAAGTTTTCTAGCCACTGATGACAATGCGGCTATGTTTGAATTTGATTATGATAAAATACAATTAAATCCTTTATTGTTAAAAAGCGAAATAACTTTCCGAACAACCTATTATATATTTCATATTAAAGAGTAAACTGGAGCGTATAAAAAACAATAATCGTCTGTTTACGTCAAGAGATAAAACATACAAGCACTTCATAATACTTAGGTATCCATTTCTACCTCGTTTGATAGAAAATAAATTTATTACTAGAAGTTGGTATCAGTTTATTCCAAGAATGTGATAGTCTTCACATATAGGCATTCGTTCAATATTAATCGCCAAGCAGACAATTTATACATACATACATACATACATACTATCACGCCATATCCCTCACAGGATAGGCAGAGAGAGCCGAACGCCACTTATTTCTATCTTGACACACATTCATCGCCTCGTCGACATTCATACATCATATTATACATGTTCGTCTGTTGTTCACGCTGCTAAAGTTTCCGTCTTTCAAAATACCGTTCACAAGGACGTGTCATCCCTTCCTTGGGCGGCCCCGACCTCTCATTCTATTCCTCTCCGCAATTTATATTTTCTTGCAAAAAACGCGTCGATGAAATCAATCAGTACAAAATAGAATTAATTCCAATTATTTACATATAATTTATCAACATAAGATCTACGGAGTTCTATCAAGAATTAGCAAATTAATTATAACAATATTTTTTTTAATTATTTGATCACAAACACTTTCATACACTACTTTTGTTGTTCGTGTTCTTTCTCATTATTAATTCATAATTAATTTCATAGTTCATAACGTTCAACAAGCATGTAACACATTATATCAACGCCCATTAATTAATCAAATCATTTTATAAACATTTCATCAATATATTATGTATCATAAATATTAACTGTCATACAATTTTTTTACGTAGCTATTTATGTAGAATCGAAATTATGAAATTTTGATATAACTACTATAATTAATATAATAACTATTGATCGGTAATTAAATTTATTATGTAATTTATGGTTTCCGCATTTTTAATTGTAGGTACCAAGAGAGAAATGAAATTTTTGAGCTATATAGTTATTTTATATATAACTATATAACTCTAAAAATTACTTATAACATTTTGTTACAATTTGAACAATAACATTTTAGGTACTTAACTCATTTGTTAATACAATCACGGCATATTATCCCACAATGATCGTTCACCTATAGTACAATCTATAGGTGAGGGATACATGCTATGCTATTAGGGTTCTTATTTAATTAAGAATATAATATATCAGAAGGTTGCGATTTTAAGTGCGTGTTCAAATTACTTCCCAATAACATACATCACTATATGATACCTATATTGCAATTTCATAATCAGTTAATCAGTCAGAAATAGAAATAGTAATTGAGTGATGAAGGGCTTCACAATAAAAGAGGACTAACATGATTTACATCTATTTATGGTTTAAATAAGACGTTATAACATAATACTTGATAAATATACAGATGTTCGCGATGTTTGGGTCGATATTACATAATTTTACGATTATTATTAAAGAGATTACACTGCTGTCGCCTTGTCGGTTGATATGCGAATGGTAAATCGCGCTGCATATTCGGTTCAGGAACTGATGTCCTTTTGCCATATTCGTTAATCTGAATGAGATGCGAGACCATCCGACAAATGACGTATGTTGATTGTGGTGTTGCCACATATCATTTATGAAAATTAATAGATAGATACAGTATTTTTATAACAACCGAACTTTTTCGCCAACGTGATTTGACACTGTCAAATAAAAACAAAAGGTAGACTGTGATGCTATTTATGTAGATCAGACTGGGAGTATCTATAAAACAGCGTTTCCTTGAGCATCATAGAGCGTTTAGGGGACTGTCTGGTTATTCAGAAATGGCGGACCACTGCATAGAACATAATCATTCTTTTGGTTTGGGAAATGTAGAGGTATTGCATTCCATTTTGTGGGTGGAGTTGCAGTGATTTTACAATGTTGCCAAATATGTGAGTGGAGTTACAGTGATTTTACAATATTCTCAAATATGTGGGTGGAGTAACAATTATTTTACAGTGTTGCCAAATATGTGGGTGGATTTACAGTGATTTTATAATGTTGTCAAATACGTGGGTGGAGTTGCGGTGATTATACAATGTTGTCTTTTTTTTATTTCTAGAGCGTCAAGTTTCCATCCACCTAGAACTACACTACTATATAGAAACAGGATGGATCATTTTAGAAAGTGGGATCAAAAAACATCGCAAAATAAAGTTTTAAAATGCGTGCCTGACGTTTCCATGTGGCTGACAGTCTGTTGTTTGCAATATCATTTATGTATAAAAAAAAAACAGAAAATAAAAATTAAATACATGAACCACTTCTATATTAAGGCTTCTGTTACCAACAAAAAAAATGATTATAATTACTATGCATAGAAAGGAAATAATGAAATAACACACTAAAGCGTACGGCGATTTGTGCGCCGCCTGACGATAAAATACTAGAAACAATACTTAACTCAAGATTAAGACACGCGATCCGCCAGAAAACATGAGTTAAATATTTGTCGTTTAGTGACGCATTTAAAGGAAGATTAGGTAGGTACTGAAAGACGCAATATTTTTATTAAACTTCAGTTAAACTCTAACTGTCTTACTAATAAACGTGTTGTAAAAGTTACTCGACCATTTAACACCAGTATAGGTAAAAACGTTACCAATGAACGCTATGTAGCAGATCAGTTGGTTAACGACTGTGCATCTCTCATACAAATTTTACACAACGCTTGCACGCCTGTTTTAGGTAGTTTAGCGGTGTTTTAAGACAACTGTCATCTATCATAAATAAAATTTGATTTCCATATGCATGTTTATTGTTAACATTTTTATGTATTGGAATAATATGACAAATAATCTTTTATTTTATTATGCATAGTTGTGCATTTAAGGAGGAAAAAGTTGTTAAAAATTTGCTCCTTTTTAATATTTACAAATGTGTTTGCATGGGTATTTGTATGATGAAATTATTCATTATAATTTCCATATATCTATTTAAAAATGTGAATAACATAAAAAATTAACCACGACAGACGTCAAATTAGCGGATGGCGGCTCCGCGCATGCGCGGGTGCAAAAATACAACGTTGTCGGATAAATTTCTGTTGTAAGTCTTTTGCAACTACCCGTTCGTTATACAGCGTTTACCTATTAGTAAGATTTTTAAATAATTGCTACACGGGCTTTACACGATGAGTAACTAAAACATTGGTGAACGGGTGTGCAGTCGATTTTTATTAGTAAGACTATTAAGGGCCAACTCAAATTCCGAGCCATAGTGTCTAATAGTCTCTTTTGACTGAAAAGTGCATGCTTCAGTTATGTTTTATCATTCTCATCATTGTTTTCATGCTTTGTGTCGATTGCTGTTTATTTTTCTGTGGGCATCTGGATTTTGGTGGCTTATTCTCTAACAAATTGTTTGCGCGCTGCCTCTCTGCTGCAGCAATCATTGACGGTTTTCTTTTTCTTGACGAATGATAGACGACCTTTTCTGCTATCCCCAGCGTCACCTTCGGTCACCGTTACGTCTACCCGATGACCTCCTCTGGGGTTACCCTGGAAGGACATTCCATCAGCCCACCCGTTCCGGGCCTCCTAACGTACCAAGAATGGCTTGCTCGTTCTAGGTAAACAGCACTTCATTAATACATTATTGTGCTTGGACGCTTGGCTTTTGTTTTGCTTTTGAACCCTATGATAATTATTTTTGTAAAAACAATTATGTACCCAAAGATGGCATTCACAATGCAATCGTAGTGCCTACCTTGACGTATGCAAGTGAGACCAGGACATGGCAGAAGACGCACGAAAACAGAATATAAGCAGTTGAAAAGAGATCACTGAAGAGAATTAGTAATAAGACGATGCATGAAAGGGAAATAAATGAGGGCACAAGGAAAGCATATGTGATTTAGATGGGCGCTGGGTTAGTAATTCAGTGATTGCGAGTTCGAATGCTGCCACTACCGATTTCGTTCACCTATAGTACAAGATTTCTGCTTAGTTTAGGGAATGTATGAGATTGTATATGTACTTGTTTCAAGGACATATTCATTATTTTTTTAAAGAGATGTCGTTAGTAGACAAAAAAATACACACTGAAATGGTTTGTTCACTCCGGAAGAATGATTGTCGAAGAAAATATATGTAGATACTTACAAAGCCTAACAGAACGGAACAATATATCGTGGTCGCCTTAGAAAAAAATGGCACGACCCTGTATACGACGTAGTGAATGTGGGAAGTGTTAGAAGCCTGTATGACAGACGAACATCGGAACATGTAAGAGACGATGCATGAATGTATGTATATGGATGGATGCGTGTCCTGATAGAAAAATATGGCGTTTTGATCTATCTGCCTACCCCGCGAGGGATATGGCGTGATGGTAGTATGTTATATCTTTATCGATGTCACATAAGACCTCCTCCTTTACGAGTTTCACTGGTTAATGTGTGCTTAGCTAGGGACTGTAAAGTGTGCTTGACGGTCTTAAAAGGCTGTGAATTATAACTTGAAATCACATTATATCAAGAACTGACTTCATTTGGATAGAGCCAATGACCCGAATGCACAGTCCTAGGTACCTAAATACTAACTCCTAACCTCACTGGAGTATAGTATTCTTAAGTTAGCAATTGCGTTGCAGAGACATCCCTAACTAAATACTAAATACTACGCCAAACTTAAGGTCGATGGCGTACAATTTCATATTATTGTGTATGAAGATAAGAGATAGATAGCTTTCTATTTCTAGGGGCTTAGAAAGCTATCTATCTGTTTTCTGACTTTTGACGTTTAAAATGTTTTTTTTGCAATAACAACACAAACATAATATATAACCAACTTCACACTTCACACTGACAGCTCTAAATCACGATATTTTTGAAATTCCACCGAATTTTCGGCATCTCGTATGGATCACTAAATACTCTGTTTGGTATTTGATTTGACAAAATTACCAAATACATGTTCAACGAAGCCGATAAAATCGTCATCCACCGAAAAAATGTTGTATTATAGTATTAAACTATTCGTAAGGTTCCTAGCTATCATCCTTACTTTTTGGCAATTCGCAAATGTTAGTTTACGCCGACGCGCATGCGCTATGTATTTAGAATGTCTCTGCAATGCAATTCTCATAGAAAAACGTCGTAGCATCCTCCAGTTAGGAAGCCACGTGATCTCATAACTCAAGTGAGCGACTGTGCAATGAAAACATGGTTAGTATTTAGACTTTAGTATTTAGGTAGGACTCTTTAAGTAGGAGCTGCTCACTATATTATAATAACAATTTTGATCTTTTTGTTACTCATACTACTAATGCATAGAGACAAGCAAACATTATTATGAAAGATATTTTCTTTTACTTATACTGCGCAATGAACATTGCACTGAACACGTCGAACATCGTAATTAGAAGTCTTAAATACATATCAAATACGTACATTACGTTTGCATAATTGTTTTCCAATTAAAATTGTAAGTGCCTACAATTGTAGTGCGTACTTTGACGTATGTCATTGACACATGAACCTGGCAAAAGCGCTTGAAAGTAGAATAAATGTTGTAGAAATAAGATCACCAAGAATAGTAGGTACATAATAGAAAGATATATTTATGATAGAATTAAAAATGAGGACATAAGGAGATAATGCAAGATAAAGTAGGATATTATATAAGTTAAATGAAAGTGAATGCCTTGAGGTGGTTTTGACATATTGAAATAATAAATGATGAACTACTGACAAAAAATATATACATGGGTGTAAGAGATGGAGTGAATAGCAGGGGCTGCCACAGAAAGGGATGGCATGACCATGTGAAGGATGTTTTGAAAGAAGGAAACATAAGAAGCTTGAACAATCGACTATATGGATGTAAATGAGGCCAGGAATGTGTTCAAAAATAGAGGAGTATGGCGGCGCTCGGTTCTCTCTGCTTACTCCGTAAGGGACATGACGTGATGGTATTTATGTATGTATGCATCATTTTTTGCTGTGAGGCCTGAAATGTATATTATATTTTATTTGCATGCTTCTATTTTTTGAATTGGTGGTCTTAAGTGGGATTGCATTTTGCTTGAACTTTAATCTTTGATACGAATTAACGTTTGAACCTTCATAGATATTTCATCTGATTGGAATAATATTGTTTAGCGCATTGTTTACCTTTGATATTCATAAAATTCCTCATGGTAGGTACATCGTAAATAATATTGTAAGAAATCAATGTTTATTTATGTATTTAAATACATTATATTGTGTCTCGTTCACACGATAAAACAACTTAGAATGCTTTTCAATAACGAATATATAATATAACTCAACTTGAATGTATATAAACAAATTGCGCTCTTATAGTATTTATTTGACAGAAAAAATGTTGATTCTTGGAATAACAATTATCATCATCTTCTTTAAAGGAGTGGAAAAGGAGAGTGTCCAGACAGTTGACCGTAGTCGATTGACCGCGGACAAATTAATGTCCGCGGGGAAAATTAACCGTGGGAACAATCCACCGCACGGACAATTGACCGTGGGGACAAGTGTAAAAACAGACGTCTTTTTAAATCTCAAAATGTAGCAAATTAGAACTCGATAAACCCAACAAATTCGTTCATTTTGGAAAACCACCTTTATCACGACCGCCATATTGGTTTCCCATTTTTCAAAAGAAAACTAATAAGTTATAATTATTTCTAAATCTTCGCCTTCTCGTAAGTATAAATCGATATCCGTCTTGTCAAAAAAGAACAAGAAGATGATTAAAAATAGAGGTCTACTTAAATTTTAAAACGTAGCAAATTTGAACTTAAAAATTATCGCTTATTTTGTAAAATCACGGTTTAATTACTGCCGCCATCTTGGATTTCTCGTTGTATTTTGAATTGAAAAAAAAAAATTAGACAATCAGTTCGTCGTTATAAACGAACATTTTTTTAACTCATACGAAAAAAGAAAAGGAAATAATAAAAAAAAGTTATTTCTGATATGATAAAATAGTTTCCGCACGGTGAATAGTCCATTCGGTGAATTGTCCATACGATAAATTGTACTCACGGTAAATTGTCCCCACAGTTAATTATCCGTGCGGTGAATTGTCCATTCGGTAAAAAGGGCGTACGGTCAATTGTCCGGCAATCGAAAAGGAGGTCGGGGTCGCCCAAGAAAAGGATGACACTTATGTACATAATATCAACGACGCCGACGCGACGTTCTGATAGAGGAAAATTTAATAAGTTTGAACAGAAGACAAATACGTATTTCTTTACTTAACTTATTACAGAAACAAAAAAATACATTTATAAGCTGACTAATAACGCCCCACTATGTAGGCAAAACCATTTCTCGATCTGTTATTTTAACACAATTAGGTACCTATTGTTGTTCAGCTGTTATTTTCATATACTATATTATGAAATAAAAAAAAAATCAAAATATATAAGAAGGAAAAAACACAGAGATAATAAAATAGTGTGTTAAATTGCGCACCCCGTTTAGGTACACATACATGTTTCGCACAGCACTACTACACTTACAACGGGGTGGTGTGGTTCAACCAACTCGAAACAGATTTGAAACTGGCACTGAATTTAACCATATCAAAGGAAAAATAAAAAAATAAGATACACTTATGTATCAAATATTCACAGATAATATTGTAAATTATATTCATTTCTTTATGTTTATCAATAATTTTGTAGATATATTTTTTGTTTTAAAATGTCTCCCTTTACACACAAATGCTTGCTCTCCGGTAAAGGACAATATGCTTTTTGCTTTTTTGAATATGTGTAGTGTTTTAAAAATAAAATAAAAAAATGAAAATAAAATAAAAAATACATTGATAGATATGAAAAGAAAACATAAAACGCATTATAACATAAATTCCCTAACTCCTTTAAACAAGCTCCTTCCTTCACACCAATAATCCTTCCTTTTCCTCATTTTATTATAATAATGTATTATTTTTTTTTATCAATCGTATTTTTTCTCTTATTATTGTTATTCATTTACCTTCTGCTCAGCATACTTGTATAAATATTTTAACTTCACTATTTTTAATTAGAGGAAACATTATTGGCTTACACTAATTTTAATAGCACCATATGTAAAAACACAATTAAAAATGAATGAATGAATGAATAAATGAAATGAATGAATGAATGAATGAATGAATGAATGAATGAATGAATTAATGAATGAATGAATAAAAAGAAAACAATTTAAAAACATGTGTCAGCTGTATCTACTGTTTGCTATGTAAACAGGTTTGAAGGAATTTATTAATATTGATGAGGCGATGGGTGTGTGTCAAGATAGAAAAATGTGGCGTTCTGTTCTCTCTGTCCACCCCATTAGGAACGTGGCGTGATGGGATGGATGTATGTTTCTATAATTTATAATAACAGCATCTCTAAATAATTCAATTTTTGTCCTCATAATATATGCGTGGCTGGTGGCGGTTAGAGTAGATAACCACGATTCTCTATGCAATATATTAATTATTCTCTATGCATTTTAAGATAATTATTATTGTTTGTATATTGATAATTAACCCATTATGTTATAGATTCATGATTGTAATATTTATTATTTTTATGTATAAAATGAATTTTAATAGATATAATAGCAATCATTAAGTGCATGCTGATACATCATTTTATCTTAAGAGGTCATCTAAACCGAAACACCCCAATATGAAATAAAACATCTCGAATATTTTCAACAGTGTGTTTGTTAAAAAATACCATAAGCATTGTGGATTGTTTGGTTTGTGTGTTATATGTTTGTATGTATGTATATGTGTGTTTCTGTTGGTATGTATAATATACTCATTGTTATTTGTTACTACACTGGTAAGTTAGAAGAAATTTCCATATGGCAATAAACTCACCACTTGCGCAGGGTGCAAGGAAGTGTGTATTATTATTAATATTCTAGTGAATGTTCGTCACACAATTTATAATTCCGCATATATTTCCCTAAAAAAATATTAAAAAAATTCTTTTTTACAGCATTTTTTTTAAATTTCTCCATAGCTACATTGTGTCGTAGAAAAATAAATCTTTTATGTGCTTAAAGAGTGAATAATATCATAAAAACCCATAAAGATATTTCTTTTCAATATTGGGTTATCGATCATTTAAATCACGTATAAATCCTTTTTAATGCACGCTATAGTTACCTTTGTGTTTACATCTAACTTCATGGCGGTTTTAATATTAGGTATACTGTCATGTTTTCAGTCTCTAGATTTAGCGTTATATGCCCTCTTAAGGTTCGTTGATACCAACTGTTAGGATTTAATTGATTCTCTTTTATCGATATAACGAATGTTAAATAAATGTGCAAATAATTAAATCAATATATTTATCTGTGTCGGCGTCCCGTGTTCGACTCCCGCCAGGGGAGAAATTTATTTACAGTCATTTCTCACGTGATTTTCGCTTCTCTGGGCAGATAACTTTGCAATAACGCGAGGTGCAAAGAAGGTGCGTTTTTAAATATAAAATATAAATGAGAGGCGCTTTAACAATTTTATTGGTACTTGTGTTTTGTCGTCGACCAAATTGAGGCAATTATTACAAAATAATTTCGACAAGCTTTTTGCACTCCAATTCCATTGCACATACTTATCATAAACAATATACCTATGTCCTATTTTGATTCGTCATCCGCGCGGTGTGGCGTAATGAGTCCCGTATAAATGCAGTCAACTTTTTGACATTTCTCATATACTAAAATTCATACGTATAAATTTAGACGAATCAGAATAGGACATAATATAAGTTTCTATCCGTATACGTCTAATCACTATAGGTATTTTAATATGAGATTGATAAAAACGAGTGACTTAATTTGTATACATACATACACAAATTCACGAATCATATTCGATTCAAAAATTTTACCAAACACATTTAATAGGCTTTTCTCCTCAGAACCCTCAAAAGATAAGTCTTTGAAATAAAGAACAGATTATTTTCACATCTATTAATTCTATTGCTTGAGTGAAATTTGAATTTGTTTTATACTATTCTTGTAAAATTAGTTATAGTAAAACCCTTTTTTTAATTTTTCATCGTAAATAAATTTAAAAAAACTACAAGGCCTAATAAGTAGATTTTTGATTCAATCAAAAAAGAATGCGAAAAATTGCCGAGTTTTTTACTATTATTGAAATATTGTCGTTTTATAGATGGAGACTTATGGTTCCGGGAACGTAGAGAATAATAAGAAATGTTTTACAATTCATGATATTATTTAGTAAAATGTCAAAATTGTATGGAAAAATGAAAAAAAAATATTTTAAAACCAGAATTCCGTTTAGAAATTCAAGACTACACATTTTTTAAATGGAATTACATGTAGTATTTTATTTGATCATATTTTTCTCCTCAATGCAGGAATGCTCAACATTTCTTATATTATATCTTTTGATATACCACCCTACATGATTATCCTTTTCATTGTTTTTTTTTCATTGTCTTTAATATCATTATGCTCTACTGTACTGTTGGATATCCAAAATAAATAAAATAAATAAATAAATAAATTTATAACTGTGATAAATAGTCGATGAAGAAAGATGTCATTACTAGAATGAAAGTGAACACATTGAGATGGTTTGGTCACATGGGGAGAATGAATGAGGAGCGCCTGACGAAGAAAATATACAGAGCGGAAAGGAATGGAATGAGAGGTCGGGGACGCCCAAGAAAGGGGTGGCACGACCATGTGAACGAAATTTTGAAAGACGGAAATGTTAGAAGTGTGAGCAATAGACGAACATGTATGAGACGATGCATGAATGTGGACGAGGCGAGAGATGCATGCCAGGATAGAAAGATGTGGCGTTCGGTTCTCTCTGCCTACCCCGCAAGGGACATGGCGTGATGGTATGTATGTATGTATGTATAAATAGTTGATTGATTCATTATTTATTTATTTTTGTTTTATTAACATAAATTGCACACAAACAATACTAGGTAAAAAATTACAATGAATAAACTTATTATATATGTAATTGTTATAACTATCCCTACCTAGTGTCAATTACTTGTGGCAAACCAATTCATATAAGTAATAACATACTGGGATGTGAATGTGTAGCGGGTGAGAATGTGTAATGATGTGTTATCTTGCTAAGCTGATTTTAAATTGGAGTTTAAAAGTAATTTTTATATTGGTAAGGCGAGTTATGTAAAATATCTAGTTGTAGGGTACTCTGATGCTTATTGTAAGTGGTGAGGATTCTGTTTATTGGTAAGTTTAAAGATGAATTAGTTGTATAACAATAATTATGGAAGAGTGACGTGTGTAGGTATCTTACGTCGAGTCGTAAAATAATACTGTATTATATTTTTATGATCTCTGTAATTTGAAACTTTTCAAAAACAGACATGTTTCACGTAATATGGTGGGTTTTCATATTTCGGTGTACGTGATAAAAATAAAATTCACATTTAGGTGAACGTCAAACAATTACTTATATAATTTTGTCTTTAGAAAGTGTCACATCATCGAAGCTGAGTGGTAGTAGCCGTTTAGAAATATCTTGTGGGATTGGTAATTAGCATATGCCCAGAGAGGAAAGACGAGTTCGTATCTTCAGACACTCACCGTATCAGACACAAAGAGTTGCAAATCAGACATCAGTTAAAATAAACGCCAATCACTATATATTATTTGTAAGATTCCGTCAATAACTATAGTTTTTTTTTACTTATATTGGGTGTAAATTTTAAATTAAAAAAATACCACATTATATATTTATTTATCACTTTGTAACATGTCATTTTTTTTACTATATGTACACAATCAATGCCGTCATGCAGACATATTGTTTCTTTCCTTATTTTTATTAACATTTTTTTTATAATGACGCATTGTTTTATTTATTTTTTATGATCTATTTATTTCCGATGTTTTCCTCTTTTCTTTTTTATTGCCTTTCTGTTGTCAACTCTCCTTTCTGTTGTCAACTCTCCTTTCTGTTGTCAACTCTCCTTTCTGTTGTCAACTCTCCTTTCTGTTGTCAACTCTCCTTTCTGTTGTCAACTCTCCTTTCTGTTGTCAACTCTCCTTTCTGTTGTCAACTCTCCTTTCTGTTGTCAACTCTCCTTTCTGTTGTCAACTCTCCTTTCTGTTGTCAACTCTCCTTTCTGTTGTCAACTCTCCTTTCTGTTGTCAACTCTCCTTTCTGTTGTCAACTCTCCTTTCTGTTGTCAACTCTCCTTTCTGTTGTCAACTCTCCTTTCTGAAATTTAAATGCAATTATTTTTTTTTGTATTATTATTGTTTTTTTTTGTATTTATTTATTTATTCACTAGGTACTTCTCGTGCAACTAACAGATACTATGTCAAATATTAATTTAACACGCACCCAAAGTACGTTCAATAAGACTTTGGTATAATTTGAGTCCTGATATAGCTTCGTCAAACTCGCTTTCCATTTTCAAGAAAAGACCAAAGCAGGGATATCTCTCCGAAAATACCTGATCCCTCTACTTTTTCTTCCTTCCCTTTGCTACGTAATATTTATCCCTAAACACCTGATCTCGATTTCCTCTTCTTGTTCCTTCCCAATACTTTTTTTGCCATGATGTTTTTTTATTTTTTTATTTATTTTGTTGTTATGTATATTTTCTTTGTTATTTAGTAGCTTTCATCTTTTGTTGATGTACATGTATAATTCTGTCACTCTGTAATCTGGTTGGTTGGAAGAAATTGCCTAATGGCAATAAGCCCGCCAGTGTGCATTATATTTGTTTATATTATGTACAAAAAGTTAAATAAATAAAAATAAACAAATAAATCAATAATCGTCTCACAGATCCAGACTATAAACACAATCAAAAACTGTCTCCACCGGGAATCGAAGCCGGGACCTTTGGATCAGCAGTCAGATACCTACCCAACTGAGCCACATATGCCGACCGCCGTGGCACAGTTGGTAAGCCGTTCGGTTTCTGTACGGGCGTCCTGGGTTCAATTCCCAGCAGGGGAGAAATTTATTTAAAATTTATTTCTCACGCAAATATTGCTTCTCTGGGCTGGAAACACTGGTTAGTTGGAAGAAATTGCCACACGGCAATAAATTCGCCACTTGCGCAGGGTGCAAGGAAGTGTTCGTTATTATTATTATTATTATTGTGTACTATTGTGTAACTACTCTATATTTTATGTATAATTGTAAAAGAATTCTGGCCGTATATACAAATAAATATTTCTTTTGAAAGCGGATAGTGTTAATGAATGTCACTTAGGGGGGCATATAAACCTAAACTCTTGGGTCTCCCATAATTTAAATCATGTATAAATCTTACTAACACGTTACTTCATAGTGCATTAGGCAGTTTTAATATACCTATCATGTTTTCGGTCACTAGATTTAGCGTTATATGCCCTCATATTTCATGTTATTCCGCATATTACATAAACAATATTACTCCAGCTCTGATGCGCACCGTGTCTGATACGTCACCTGTATGAAGATTATGTATTGCGTATAATTATCGTCCGGAACGATGCATGACACCTGTTGATGGTTTTCTATTTACACGTTAATAATATTATTTTATTTGCATTCTTTCAGCGACTTGTTTTCGTTATTTAACACCACACCGCATCGCTTGTGACGAAATAATTCGAGATCACACCATTTGTGTAGAGTCGTGTAGATACTAATGAGACTAAAGGTCGTTTTCTATTACACATTTCACAAGTCTGATGTAAAACGGAAAATGAAAAAAAAAAGTTTATAAATTAGACATGAGTTAAAGTTCCTATTTTATTAAAAATAAGATTTGTAGGTATCCATACAACCATTTTAATACTAACATATATTATTTCATCTATAAATTCACAGACAACTTACATAGATTAGATTTAAACTAAGACCTCGTTCCCACTTGTCGTGTGTTAGGTCCGACAAAATGTGACACTTAATGTATTGCTCCATTTAAAATGTATTGCTCCATTTAAAATGATCACCCGACATTTTGTCGGACCTAACACACGACAAGTGTGAACAGCTCCATTTAAAATGTATTGCCACTAGATCACCCGACATTTTGTCAGACCTTACACATGACAAGTGTGAACAGCTCCATTTAAAATTTATTGCCACTAGATCACCCGACATTTTGTCGGACCTAACACACGACAAGTGTGAACAGCTCCATTTAAAATGTATAGCACACGACAAGTGGGAACGAGGTCTAACACGTTTAAATAGTATTTCAATTAAAATCATATAAGATTGAAATATGTGAACCATAAACCAATATTCTATAGACATTTTTATTGACAAACTTTTAACATCTCAATAGAGACGAAGTTGGAATTTTGTAAAACAACCAGGAACTCAAGGCACCTACAGGGCTTACGACCTGTAATCGGCTGGTTTACGTGATCACTTTATGCGCCTGCGCAACGTTCACCAATTATGCCTTCTTATTGAATTCCCTTGTCAATGTAATTTTTGAAAGTTCTATATATTTGAATAATGTGTAATAATTCACCTGAAAATAAGGAATTTTACTATTGCCATCTCTGAAGTAACGAAGAAACCTTTTTTTGTAACGAAATCTATTGAGAAATTAGTTTATTTTTATACTATGAAAGCAAAAGTCCTTATTAATGAGGTGACGGTGTCACGCACAGATGTCACCCCTGAACTGTGCCAGAAATATTATTTCATTTTTGGCTTGTTTACCTACTTGTACCAATGTGTATGTAAATCGAATAATGTTTTATACACACCGCCACCAAAATTTGGTGGCAATCAATATAAGGTATATGAATATTTTCGGAATGGTTTGGAATGAAATTGAAACAGCACTAAACACTCATAGCAAAAAGTGCATGTTTTTAAAAAAGGGAAATATTTTTACTACGATATAAATTTGTCAATAATATCCGATTCAAACATTGAATGTGTTTGGGATAATCCCGTTCCTCCTCATTATGTGTATCAATCCCCTGGCCTGGCTTATGCGAGCGTTGTACATTTAGATAGTCACGAAACTCATCATAGACTAAGATCATAACAAAATTAATTATTTATCACCGCTGTCGATAGTTTTTCTATGGTTTATTTTTAAACATTCCAAATATACTTAAGAGGGCGGCTTCTGCCAGCGTACCTATTTTTCAATTTGATATTCAATCATTAATACCAATCAAATCGTTTTGAAAAAAATAACTTAGATAGTTTGGGTGTTCATGAAGAAAAATATTCCCTAACTTTTTAATAATGTTCTGTATAAATTATTGTAGAAAAATAACGGCATATCCCGATTTTCAACGTATATCTTATATTTTTAATAAACTACAAGGCATAGAGCAATATATATTTTTTGAATTAAAGAAAGCAATAATATCTGTCAAAATTTATCTAGACATTTGCATTAATACTTCAGGTTTAGTAAAGAAATTTAAAAATATTTGTCTTCCATTCAGCGCCATTTCGAAAAAAAGTTTTTGGGGTTTCTTTACTGAACCTGGGAGGCAAGTCTGGTCCAACCGCGAAATCGAAACCCTCACGATTACCCATATCATGGATATTATTATTATGGGTAATCACGAGGGTTTTGATTTCGCCGATTGAACCAGACTTGCCCCCCCTGGAGCATTAATTCAAATGGCATATATTTCCAGATATTATTACCATACCATACCATCACGCCATTTCCCTATTTGGGGTAGGCAGAGAGAACCGAACGCCAGACTCCTCTCTCTTGACATACATTCCTCGCTTCATTCACGATTCACGTCCATACATCGTCTCATACACGCAGATATTATTGCTTTCTTTAATTAAAAAAAAATAAATATTTCTATTATATGTCGAAAATTGGTTTATGCTTGTGACTCGTTTTGTAGTAATGTTACAATATCAAATTGAAAAAAATAGGTACTTTGGCAGCAGTCGCCCATTTAATATTATCACAGTTCACATGTCAATTTCATACTCGGGAAACATCTTTTGTACCATAGCGACAAAGAACACACAAAAAAAAACATGTTTCGGCGTCTATTATTATATTATTATTGCAGATGAATACCAAGGATAATGATATTTAATTTCCATATTACGGTCGATTATTATCTGTGACTTTTCGGCCATTATACGTAATATTATTATTCCGCCACATTGACTTGTCTATGGTATCGCGATGACAGGTGTCATTCGCTCCGTGTACATTTGTATTGTTTTTGACGTCGAGTGTATAATTTTTATCTTTTTTCGCGCGTCTATGAATACAACAGCACCCAACGGTCAATAGATAATCAATACTTTTCGATTACAAAAGATGGCTTGTATTTTTTTAATACATGTAGGTACAGCAAGGGCGGGTTGATAACCACAAGGCAATTTCTTCTATTAAATATTTAAATAAATTCTTGAACTACTCAAAATCTATAAAATATAATGTAATTAAGTGAGACTTTCTAATTTCCTTATTTTTTATATACTTACATACATATTTATAATTAAACATAAAATATTGTATAGCTTTTTTTTTCGATCGACAATATTTGATGGAATTCCATTATGATATACTAAAATAAAACAAATTTATAATTTTCTTCCACTTGGTTTAATTTGGCTTACTTGTTTCGCTCTAGACGAGCATCTTCAGAGTAGTAGACTACTCTGATAGTCAAATCAAACCAATAGGAAGAAAATTATAAGTTTGTTTTATTTTACCTAATATATTATTGTATAGCTGTTAGGTTTTTAATAAATAAAAAATAAATATATAAAATAAATAAATAGATGGGTCGATGGCAGAGCAGTTAGCGCGCTGGGCTAGTAATCCAGTAGTCGCGAGTTCGAATCCTGCCTCGACCGATTTCGTTCACCTATAGCACAAGCATTTAGTTGTTTATTTTAGGGAACGTAGGAAGATGTATATGTACCTACTTGTCTAACAAGGACATATTTAATTTTTTATAAAAAATAAGATTTTCAAAATTTACTATTTAGCTTACTATTTATAATAATGTGGTATTGGTCTGATGATATCCTGTTTCATGACTATTTTTAACTTTAATAATAATTAATCTACTAGTGTTTTTATCTTAAACTATCTGTCATTTCATTATTTGAAGTAAATCTGTATTCGTAGACGGAAGCTGATCATTAGCAGATACTAGACGAACGTATGTACTTAGGTAACTATTATTTATATATTGGGAGAACGACCGTCCTTGGCAAATTGGTGCTGTTCTCAATAACAATAATGGTGGACCTACCTCTTACTTAATGGATAACTGGACAGACTAGACCTAGCCAGATATACCAAGCACCAGTGCAATGGACGCTTGTTGCTTATTAATAGTATATAAATGTAGTCGCAAACAACTGTTACCTCACATTATAATCATTATTACTATCATAAGACTGCAGTTCTCAAATCGAACGCGCAGGTACCTACGTAAATAAAAAACAACTTAGGGGGGGACTGCTGCCAACGTACCTATTTTTTCAATTTGAATTTGCATCATTACTTACTACAAAACGAATCATTTTGTAAAAAAATAACTTAGTTAGTTTGGATATTAATAAAGAAAAATATACATAAACTTTATAATTATGTTCTGTATATATTCTTGTAGGAAAATAATAAGCATACCCCGACATTTATCTTAAATTTCTAAAAAACTAGGTATAGAGCATTATATTTTTTTTATAAATTAAAGAAGATCAAAATATCTAGAAAAATACGATGTATCGTTGCATTAATGCATCAGGTTAAGTTAATAAACCAAAAAAACTTTTATTTCGCAATGGCGCTGAATGGAAAATAAATGTTTTTTTATGTTTATTTACTAAACCTGAAGCATTAATGCAACGTCACATCATATTTTGCTAGATATTTTTTCTTCTTTAATTTAAAAAAAAATATGTTGACCTACGCCTTATATTTTATTAAAAATATAAGATAAACGTTGAAAATCGGAGTATGCCATTATTTTTCTTCAAGAATTTATACAGAACATTATCAAAAAAAAAAAATTTCTTTATTAATAACAAAACTATCTAAATAATATTTTTCAAAACGGTTTGATAAGAAATAATGATGGTATATCAAATTGAAAAATAGATACGCTGGCAGCAGTCCCCCCCTTAATTTATTTTTTCTTGTTTTATAGATGCACAGAACCAACAGTTAATAATATATTTAAAATGGGTATATTAATTTAAATATTCAGTTATATACAATATTAAGGTTCTTACGTCGTAAGGCACCGACCTAGAATAGTGATTCCATTCTTTCTATTAACACTTAACGATGATACAATCTCATTATGATACTATTTGATAATCTACAATAAAAAAAATAACCTTGGGATATTGAGGAATAAAAATTGGTAGATACATGTAACAAATCAAATAGTACAATTGAACAACAATAAACATAGGCTATGAAATATTTTTATATTTTATTTTATTTCATGTAGCTTCTCGGGCAACTAACAGGTCCTATGTCAAATATGAATTTAACAAGCACCCAATAACAAGTTGCCATCTTCTGGAGACTTACGATATTTATCGTCTCACAGATCCAGACTGAAAACACAATTAAAAACTGCGTCTCTACCGGGAATCGAACCCGGGACACTTGGATCAACATTTGAATACCTAACCAACTGAGCCACGAAAACCGACAAATAGAATGATTATTAAATACTTAAATAAAAATGTAGATATTTATACCATTAATAATTAATTTTGACCATCAAATGCCTCTACTAATAGCGCACTCTTCAAGGGTTCGTGAATCAAAAAGGTCGAAGACTTCTGTTCTAGGTGTATTACATGTAGGTACGTGAATCTGACCAACCGTAAAATATGTTAAGAATCTATCAAATAATGCAAATGCCTTTGTTATGAATTGGTTTTAATTGCGAACAAAAAACATATATTTCCTGATCTTTTTTATGCAATTATTCGAAGGGCTTCTAACCAGTTATTTGTATTTAACCATAAAATTTTATATTACTAATGGTATGATTCATAAAACGTACAGATTTAATTTTTGCCGTGTATTACCAATGAAAATATATGCTAACATTGAAGTACCTATGCATAATGCGTATATAGAATAGCTACGTTCCACCTTAAAGTGCATTTTGTGGTAATTCGACTGTCAGGCAGTCAAATAAACTGAACTTCTCCAAATTTATGTAACTTGCCCTTACTAACATGTAACTTCATAGTGCATCAGGCGCTTTTAATATATCATGTTGTCAGTCACTTGATTTTGCGTTATATGCTCTCTTAAAACCAAATAAGAAATCCGGAGTGAAGGAAGAGATGAAGAAAGAATTATAATATTTAATTGTTTCATATAAAACATACAATTATCACTATAATGATTTTTGCATATTTATCAGAAATAACCTTTTTGAAAATAACAAAATAAACAATGATTCCAGGTAAAATTCTTGGAAATATATTATTTTAATGACAAACTTTTTAACATCTCAATAGAGACGAAGTTGGGATATTTTAGAAGTACCAGGAACTCAAGGCACCTACAGATCTTGCGACATGTCATCCTCTGGTTTGCGGGATCACTTTATGCGCTTGCGCAGCGTTCACCAATTATGCCTTCTTTTTGAGATCCCTTATAAATGTAATTTTTGAATAATGTGTAACAATTCACATGAAAATAATACATTATTACTATTGCCATCTACGAAGTAACGACGAAACCTTTTTGTAAAGCCATCTATTGAGAAATTGGTTTATTTGTAAACTGGTTCTTCTATAATATCCCAACTTCATCTCTATTGAGATGTTAAAAAGTTTGTCAATAAAAATATCATTTGACTTCCGACATGGAAATAGAAATCCAATGTTTTCGTATATGCAATTAAATAAAACATTCGGTATTATTTTATTATTTTTTTTTGTTACAGAGGAGAGAAGTTGATTGTGACAATGGACAAAAGATCGGGGAAGGTTGAGTGGAAGAGCTGGCTGTGGTGGGGTGTAGGAATCATCCTCATCTTGGCCATAATCCTCGCCATTCTCGCTGGAGGTAATATTTTTGTTTAATAATAATAATAAGATTGAATAAAGGAAATAAAAAAAACTACAAAAGAACATCACTAGTGTATTATATTATTATATCACTAGTGTGGTGTGTATTAAATTGATTAATGAAGATAATATGGTGATTGATAGAGCATGTAAACTTCCCCCAATAAACTCTCTAAACCATCTTGAGATAGTACATGACTTCACATATCTGGGTTCCAACATATGTGACACCGGTGGTTGTGAAGCGCAAGTGAAAAGACGCATCGCCATGGCAAAGGGAGCACTGGGAAAGCTCACAAGAGTATGGAAGGACAGGACCATCACGAAAAACACGAAGGTTAGACTCATCAGGGCTCTGACATTCTCGATGTTCCTGTGTGGTGTGGAAACATGAACACTTAGGGAGTCAGAGCGAAAGAGGATCGATGCTTTCGAAATGTGGTGCTGGAGGCGTATGTTGCGTATACCATGGACAGCCAGAAGAACCAATGTGTCAATTCTAGACGAGCTAAGGATCGAGGATCGTCTATCGACGATATGTTACAGACGTATCCTTCAATTCTTTGGACACATTGCCAGAAGGGAACCAGACTGCCTCGAGAAGCTTGTTGTGATGGGCAGCGTGGAGGGACGGAGATCTCGTGGTCGCTCACCGACCAGATGGAGCGATTTGGTTAAGTCCACAATGGGGTCTTCGGTGACTGGTGCTCTGCGTTCAGCCCAAAACAGATTGGCATGGAGGCGGGCCATACGTGTGGCGACAGACTACAGCCGCTATCCTCAGTCATGAGGAAAAGGACGAATGAATGAAAGATAATATACACTGTCTACTTGATTTGTTTAATAACATTTATGACACAGGCATTATCCCCCAAGACTGGCTGACATCATTGTTTATTACTTTAACGAAAAAGAACCTTTGGAACCCGTGAAGCGCTGACAACAATAAATATATTACTACAAAAATGTTATGACCAGAGGAAAGACATATATGCCTGTTTTATTGATTACGAAAAGGCTATTGATCGAGTAAAACATACAGAATTGATTAAAATGCTTCAAAGGTGTGGCGTAGTTGACAAGGACATTAGAATAATTAAAAACGTGTACTGGGACCAAAATGCTGTTATCCGACTTGGAAATGGAGTCACTTCTCAGCGTATTCCCATACAGCGGAGAGTCCGGCAGGGATGTATATTGTCACCTACACTGTTCAATATATACTCTGATCTGGTCTTCAAACAGGCGCTTGCCGATGTGGATATAGGAGTTAAGGTTAACGGTGTAGCCATCAGCAACATAAGATATGCAGATGATACTGTTTTACTTGCAGATAGTGCTGAGGACCTCCAACAACCCCTAAATAAAATCAACTCCGCTGGTGAACGCTTTGGTTTGAATATGAATGTCAGCAAGACCAAAATGATGATTTTTAGTCGGGAGAGCCACTCAAATGTACGCCTCAATTTGGGCGGTGTTGACATTGAAAGGGTGAAACAATTTAAATACCTGGGCAATATATTGAAATAAAATGCAGGATAGAAGCGGCCCGTAATTCTTTCAATAAAATGAGAAATCTCCTCTGTAACGACGACATCAATCTGAAACTACGCCAAAGGATGATCAAATGCTATGTATGGTCGGTCCTGCTCTACGGTGTTGAGGCATGGACCCTCAAGGTTGGCACCATCAACCGGCTGGAAGCGATCGAAATGTGGATTCATCGTAGAATGCTAAGGATATCCTGGACCGACATGGTGAGTAACGTTGAAATCGTGCGTAGAGCTTATACTGAAAGACAGTTGTTCACGATAGTCAAGCTCCGTAAGACTTCATATTTTGGTCACATAGTGAGAGGCGAAAAATACTCGATCGTACAGTTGATCACAAAAGGAAAAATTAAGGGCCGTAGAGGGGTCGGCAGGAAGCAGCTATCCTGGCTCCGTAACATTCGGGAGTGGACCGGAATAAGGCGTGTGGAGGACTTTTTCCGCACCGCACAGGACAGGGAAAGTTTCTCCCGAGTGATTGTCAACGTCGGGGGGACCCGAAAGGACACATACAGAAGAGAAGAAGAAGTGTATTATAAAATGGGTATTGTTTTAAGTGACAGTTTTGGTCAACATATTTTAGAAATTTACTTTATGACGTTTTAAGTCATCAAATTTATACTCAACGATTATTTTTTTTGCAGTTGGTGTTTTCTCCGGCGACGACGCAATTGCAGCACCACACAACAACTCTTTCACAGAATCCCAGGCGAGAAGCTTCGACGGTCCAGTAAAGGCCGGTGGCTTCTTAGTGCCTCAACCGCCGCCGAGAGAACACGACCATGATCACGACCATGATCACGACCATGAGCACGATCACGACCATGATCACGATCACGACCATCATATGCATGAAAATGAGGGAACCCCGACAACCAAGGAATATCAGATGCCCCCAATAACGAAAGCTCCAGCCACTACGACGATCCTTCCTCCTCTGACGCCTGATCCTGATTTGGTTTACAGTAAGTAATTATTACTTATGTACGTTTCGTCCTTCCTTTTATCGGGTAATGCACACCCACACACCTGGCTGCTCACCCTACATTATCTATATGCCGTGACGGTATGTCATGTCATTTTTTTTTTCATTTTATTTCAACATAATTTAATTCATACAAGATCCCACTAACCATATATGGTTTTCAGTGGTTTTCTATATCATTCAATAACTAACTTAAACTTACTAACAAACAAGAAATTTAGAATTTGGTCTAACAAAATAAAAATATTATAAGTTTGGGGGTGGATATTTTATCTAGTTATTATATTAGAGGGGATTATTAAATGTTACATATTTGCGTGTTCAAAAGAATTACATTTAATTTAAAACATCTCGGTACATCCCGATAACTCTGAAACCGAGCTACCTCTGAAATAATTCTTTTTGCCGACGACAGTAAATTATATAAACAAATCTCATCTACACATGACTGCTCACTGCTACAACAGGATTTAAATAACCTTTTTTGCTACTGTGAAAAAAATCAATTATATATAAATATAAATAAATGTTTCTCAATGAGTTTCAGTAGAAGCAGAAATGTAATTAAATTTCACTACACTATTAATAATAATATATTGTCGCAAAAACTCGAAGCGAGAGACCTAGGCGTTATCCTTGATAACAAACTATCATTTATTCCTCATATTGATTCTGTCGTAAATAAAAGCTACAGAAACTCGGGTTTCATACAAAGAATAACCAAATCCTTCAAAGAAACAACCTCGCTTGTTCTTCTATTTAATGCCTTCGTTAGAAGTCATTTGGAGTTTGCATCAACCGTATGGAGCCCTAGTTACAATATTCACATCGACAGAATTGAGAGGATTCAGAGAAGGTTTGTTAAAACGCTTAATTTTAGAAAAAAAATTTACCGCCATGATTATGACCAATCTTTAAAATTACATGGGTTTATATCACTTGAAAAAAGAAGAAAGATATCCGATGTCTATCTGCTTTATAAAATACTTAATAACCTTGTAGACAGCTCTTACCTACTCCAAAAAATTTCTTTCAACTGCCCCATGAAAACAACACGCCAAAATCACCTTTTCTATACACCATACTGCAGAACAAATTACGCACAGAATAATTATGTCAACAGATGCTTAAATTATTACAATAGTCTTGACCCCCAACCTGATATATTTAACTCCACACAGACATCGATGAAACGCCAATTACGCGCAGTTATTGGTAATATTACTGGTTAAAAATCAAACCTACTTTCCTTAAACATTCATCCCTTCCTTATCAACGCTTTCCTATATCCATTACCCTTCCCTTTCCCCCACATACACTCACCATCTTACAATGACTACCCAACATTAATAATGTATAATAATTTAAATATGTGAAACTTTATAATTGGCTATTTATTTTATATTCTCATTTGAAATTAAGTATTATAAATGTATAGCTGTTAAGTTTCCAAACAAATAAAAAAAAATAAAAAAAAAAATTAAAAAAATAATTTAAAAAAAAAAAAAAAATACGATATTGCTTACGTCAGTTCATTCAATAATTAATAATATGTATATTATTTATAGTGGTGAAAGGTTTCAAATAAAAGAACTATGGTATATTCGAATAAAATAAATATTACAATATATATAAAATGTTAATTAATTTGTGATGTCGTGGGTCGGAACTAGTACATTAAGATTAAACGCGACTCTACTCTGCTAAAACGATCAACGCATGAATCATCTGTCGATCGGCTCGTATCAACAGCGGTGGGCTGTTGATATATCGTTCGTTGATCTTCGTTAATCCTCGTGGATATTCGAGAATCATCGAGGGTATACATGTTGCAGCTCGTTGACAAGGCGCAGCTACATAAGAGATAGTAATCAAAAACAACTGTAAAAGAAAAACCTAAAAATATAATAGAGTAAAAATAAATGGAAGGAAAAAACATTATTCTTTAAAATGCTAAAAGATATTTTGATTTTATTAAACGAATTCAATCCAATTAAGTCTGAGGGCAAGCTGTTAAAAATTGTTGATATTAAAGACTGCAGTGTTCTTTTACCGTAATAGTTATTTACTCTATGTATATATTTGCCGGAAGTTACTTGTCGCTTTTATACTTATTTGTTACATATGTTTTGTGTTCATTTTTAAAATAATTTCTGATGATGTCCTGGAGGTCTGTTTTCTTGGGGGACATTATCTCTGGCCACTTAAATTTATTTATTGTAAGATACAACAAAGGATCTCAAGGTTACCATTCATAACGCAATCGTATTGCCAACCCTGACGTATGCAAATGAAACCAAGCTATGATCGCTAAGAAGAATTTGTAACAGAAGGATGTATAACAGAGTACGAAATGAAGACACAAGGAAAGAATGTAAGATGAAGAAAATATGTTAATTACTGTATGTACTATTTTTTATAAGAAATGAAATATTGAATTAAAAAAAAATAAATATACGCTGCCACTATTTCTACGAACGGAATTGGTGGTGAATGCGTTTTCCTGCCAAAAAGTGTATATTTTTACCAAAGAGTTTTAGGCGTCGGACGCGTCGTCTATGTTTTATACATTTGGCACCAATGTGTTTGAAGGTATATAAAAGATTTAAGTGTGATTCATATTATAAGTATGAATATAAACATAACGATTGATACTTTCATTCTATGTGGATAATAGTTTGATGACATTTCTCGTTGTATTTATCATTCTATATCTCTAAAATATTTGATATAGCCTCGCGAAAAACGAGAAGTTCCATCAAGTGATATAATATCTAGGTTTTTTTTTATATAACAGTATTGAATTATTTTACCCTCCCCCACATCCGCTTTACTGTGAATCTAGATATCGGGAGGTTGCATTAATTTTATTGAACATATACTTTTCACGAAAATCGAAAAAATGGATAAATCATTGTGGATTCGACTATATTTAATTATGTTACAATAGTAGATCTCGAAATGGTTTTCATAATTCTTGAAATGTTATAATATGGCAATTTTTTGCCTCGTTGCATTTGGAATTTCCATGTTGCTATTGAAAAAAATGGTAAAGTTAAATATTTTTATAACTTGATTTATCTGCGCTTTCTATGGATATTTTCGTTACTTGTAAATAGCTCTAGCCTAAAGTATAACTGACTGTTTGTATTAGCCTATGTACTAAATTGTCTGTATGTTTGTTTTCAAACATAAACAAATAAATCAATTAACCGCGCCCATGTTACAACTTTAGATTCTTACAAATGTATTTTTCTTATTCGATACAACACATATCTGCGATACTCAATCGTAGGTATAAATAAATACCTGTTCGGTACGGATTTGTCACCACATTGGAATTGCAAATAAATATAAATGGCGACATTCAACGTCGAAAAATAATAACACCTTTTAGCATAGCACACACAACAATGCACAAAGGTTTCAAAAATATACTTGTTTGGAATAACTAACTCGAAACAAAATCAAAGTAACAGACGCGCAAGGAAAGCATTAAAACAAATAAGATTTAATTTTAAACTAGTCAATATTTTATAATTTGCATACAAAAGCTATCAAATTCTTTCGAGTCTATAAATAGTACACATCACGTTGATCGTTCTAGTATAATTTATTGTAGCAAAATACATTTGTGTAGCAAAAATATGGAACAAAAAAATCTATTTATTTTATTTGGAAATCAAACAAGATACAATGTTGTAAGTAAGAGTATAGTATGATAATGTAAAAACGTATCGTTAGTTCATTGCATACCAATTTGTTTTCACATAAGAGTTACAAATATAAGATTAAAATAAAAATGACAAATATAACATAGGTATATTATGTAGCTTTTAGACCTAATCTCAAGAACCCTTCCGAGGATGAAGGATGATTTCCGCAGGCTTGAAAACTCCGCAAAAATGTGGGCCTTAAAATTAACACTGCAAAAACCAAATATATGATAGCAAAAAAAAACACCACATAATGATAACCTGCGTCCTATTGATGTGGAAACACATACAGTGGAATCGGTTGACTCTTTCTGCTATCAAGGCGCTATTGTGACTCATGAAAATAATTGTAGCACCGAAATTAAGGCAAGACTGGCTGCTGACAATAGGTGCTATTATGTTCTAATAAAGCATATTAGGTCCAAAATGCTCACAAGGAAAACAAAAATCCTAATTTATAAAACTCTTCTCAGACCTGTCGTAGTGTATGTAGTTGAATGCTGGGTCTTAACAAAAAGAGACGAAAACAGCCTTTTGATATTTGAAAGGAAAATCCTGAGAAAGATTTTTGGCCCAGTAAATTAATGATAATGGATTTTGGAGGATGCGATATAATCATGAACTGCAGGCATTATATGACGAACCCAACATTGTACAAGTCATAATAGTACGTAGACTGCAGTGGTTGGGACATGTCAGCCGGATGAATGATGATCGTGTCCCCAAAAAGGTTCTTAATACCATTCGAGAGGGCAGAAGAAGTAGAGGCAGGCCCAAGCTAAGATGGCTGGACGATACAGAAGACGACATAAGAGCGATGGGAATAGCAAACTGGAGGAGAGCGGTGGAGGACAGGGACGGCTGGAAAAGGATTCTGGAGGAGTCCAGGGCCCACACAAGGCTGTAGCGCCAATGATAATGATGATATTATGTAGCTGTATGTAATGTGTTTTAAGTATTATTTATGTTTTATATTGTATGTATGAATGCGAGATAGATTATGGATGAATGTGACTGTGGTATGTACTATTATTTGTTGAATTATTGTAATATGAATGTTTTGAAATCTGCTTGTAATTTATATATTATATCGAAACGAAAAGTATTTATTGTAACTGGAGCAACTCCATCTAATGTAATTGTTTTGTGAGTAGTTTGTGTAACATTGGTTGACATGGAACAAAAACTGATCTTTATATATAGTTCAAAGCTATTTTTGAGTAGATACATTGGAATTTTTTGATGGGTAATTTACTCATTTTAGATCACTTTGTTGCAATTCGATATTCGAATATGTAACTTATTAGCGATTTGATATTATATGAATAGGTTATCTACTAATTTGCGATTCGACGTTCGAATAGGTTACTGATTTGAGATTCGATATTCGAACAGGAATAAGAAAAGATTATTCACGTTTATCAGGACACGTTTGTCTGGTTCATACTAATATAAAATACTCGCATGTCTATTCAATGTATGGGGGGCTGTACTCGAAGAATTTATTTAGTGTGTCAAGTATGTGTACAATGAATGTACGAGAAATACATATATTTGTACATAGGTAATAAGTAATCCAACTGTCGATTCGTTCATGAGAATTCAATTCTCTTAATGAATAGACATTATTAAGCCAAGATGCGTGTACGAAGGAAAATTGTGTATGGTGTAGTGGACTTTTTGCATGCTTATAACACCAACTAGAGGCCTCGCAGCATATATGTTCCCATACATGGATTTACTCAGAATTCGGAGTAGAACATTTTATGTGAGTTTTGTGTGACTGTGTGTGTGTGTGGGTGTGTGTGTGTGTGTGTGTGGTGTGTGTGTGTGTGTGGTGTGTGTCCCCCCCCCTTATAACTTTTGATCCGCTGAATTTACAGAGCCCAAATTTTCAGAATATATAAACAGTTATAAGCCTACAAAACTTTTATACTCAGTATTGTGAATTTTCGTTTCAGTCAGGGGTTATCAACTTTCGAAATTTTTGTTTATTTTTCATATATCTCAAAAACCATAAAAGTTAGAACGCTGAAAATTGGTATATACATAGACAAATACAAAATCTCAAATTTATTTTTTCAAAAAAATTCCAGGGTTTCTCAAACATTTTTTATTAAGAAAAATACTTTTTTTATGATAAATGTTTGAGTTTAACTGCCTATATTTCCATTTATTTTAAAAATATCGAAAAAAGCCGAAACACCCCCAACTAGATCATTTAATTTTCTATAAAAAATATTAACATTGTATTAGCACATCTCAATTTTTTTTTAACAATTTTTATAAAAATTGAATTTAGTGACGACATTGTTTCATACACTTGTATGGAAGTAGCCTACTCACAATATCTAAGAAGACTTAATAATTTGATACTAATCTCCAAACATATATACATACCATCATGCTGTTTTCACATTCTGGGTAGGATCAAAGGACTGACCTCCATACTATCCTATCTTGACATACATACCTAGGTACATGTGTTGTATAGAAAACCAAATATCTTAAAATATTAAATAATTTGTATTTATGGGTTTATAGTTTGGTACTTATTCTTCAACTATACATACTATCGCTATCGACAGTTGGATCTCATGTGTTACATGCAACTAGTTTAATTATGTCAGTATACTATACATGCCATATGGATAATATGTATGCATACAAAAGTATCGTGATATTGTATAATCTAAACAAGTTTGGTACACCTAATGATGTTTACATACACTCAAAGCTGCAAGCCTACCTTCACTTTCATTAAGTCCAAACTCACCAGACTATCGCCAAGTATTTATTGACCAATATGACAGCGATTACCTATAGCTTACCAATAATATTACAATTACAATGTTATTGTCATTATTATAAATAAATGAAAACTTATAATGAACATCACTACTCCGGGTCATTTGTCGAAAACCTTTCAGATATCCATCAAATCAGTTTTTTTCGGAATTCAAGGTCCTTGATGTTAGACAACTCTATATTAGAACAATAGTCATCCAACTACATAAAAACCCAGCAATATATAAACCACAATACACCCTTACTTTTAATACAAGAAATAGACATTTGCTGCAACCGACTCATACACAGACTACTTTTGCCCAGAGACATTACACATTTTTAGCACCCAGAATATATAATATGGTTATGTCTGATATTTTGGATTTAGTACAGCCGAGTGGGCATAATTTTGGAAAGCTGGTTACTGATTGGTTGATTCGGAGAGGCAGGGAAGAGTCAGAGAGAGACTTGACGTTTGTCCTAAGATAATTTTAATATAATTTACAGTCAAAATCTTTTTCATACACCCTTTTACACATATCCACACACGCAAACACACCCTCACATTAACAAAAACACAAAGACACCTAATAATTTTTTTCATGTACCTACAATTGTATTTTATATTTACTTTTTATATTTTTTTATGACTTAAAATGTGTACTTTTGTACTTTATTATTTGTATTTTTTATATTTTTTTGTGCCTTAGATATTAAGAATTCACGTAGCTGAAATTTATGCTTACTTATTGCCTAGTATTACCTCAGAACAGTCTTTGCCTAGTGAGGTAATAAATTCCGTTTATATATTTCATGAACAATGTTTTATATTTTACTTTATATTGTATTATGGAAATTAATAAATAAAAAAAAAAAACATACTCTAGCACATCCTCTGGGAATGCTCTCACCCAAATGTGTCCTACAACAGAACGGTTCTCCTCGCTGCCCCACATTGGGCATGCGGATTTAGTGGTCTCTAAAAAGAACTTTACAGCCTTCAATTGTTTTGCCATGGCTATAGTGCCCTTCTATCTGCTGAATAAAAAAAATGAAATTCCAGAGTGTCCTTGGTCAACTCTCTCATGCCCAGTTTTACAGTCACAGGCTTGAAGTACTCTCGCGACAATCCATGTCTGTGAATATTATCTTCACCGACGTTGATTGTTATTTTTTGCACAATTGTGCCGAGACCACGAGTCTAGAGGAGCTTCTAGAGCTACTCTTCATGCCATGCATTCGTGCAATGATCGTTTAAAAATAAGCTGAAAAACATTATCGCCATCTATGAAGTAACGAATAAACCTTTTAACCCTTTTAAGTCCTCATATGCGGAGCGGGTGGAGGTGGGCGTAGAAATGAACATACTACGCGCAGTTGTGTTCCTATTTGGAAATTACTGCCTCACTAGACAAATCTGTTCTCTAGTTTATTTTAAGGATAGGAGGATTCGAATGTCAAACATTAGCAACTATATCTTTAGATGTCTTATAACGCTAACTCTAGTGACTGAAGACATGATATTGAAAACCGCCTGGTGGAAAAGATAAAGGTTTAGGAAATTACCTAGCCTCGATATTTATTGTTCTGGTTCTGTGTTGACTTTTCACCATATTCACAGCTTTTGAAAGATTTGACCCTTCACTGAAGTTAAATAATTTAAGTGGATTTTATTTATTTATTTTATTCTTCATTTACCTTTTAACACACCATATTTATAATGACAACAATAAGTAGATTACTGCTGCCCAACTAGGAAATCCTGTTCTAGGGCTAGCAGTTTACAATTTTTATTGACAATAATATGCAATTATGAACCAGGTGATTGTTCCCGTTCCACATTAAATATGTACACAATCTCAACTTTCTGCAATCACAATCATTACCTCAACAAACATATAGGCTCACACAAAACAGATCAACCAGGTCCCAATGTCCGCCATTATATGTCATAAATCCAATCTCTGACGCGATTTTTATTTCAGAGTCATAGAAAGAGACTAGTTAACTATGTTGGTGTAATTAATATGAATCACATGGTTCCCAAATCAAATCAAATATTTTTATGTGTTACTCAAAGAGTATCGCAAACACAATACGGCATAGTTACAAATGTTATTAATAATTTTAATTTTGAATGATTTAAGTACCTAGTTATTGTTGAATACTACCCAAGTATTTGTGTTAGCTCTGTCCTCCCATAAGTTATGATGCATTTTTTAATATTCATTTTGAATATTCTATGTGATGTTATATTTTGAAGATTATATTTTTCATAAAGAGCGGTGCGGTGTGCTTGTCAAGGTGACAGTTTTTATTATGAGAGAAAAATTTCACATGAAGCGATACTTCTCCTTTTTTTGCATATAGCCAGTAGGTAGGTCGTTTTTCAGGCCAAGGCAAAATAGGATAGGAAACTATATATTCTGGAATTTTGAGCTCTATCAATAGAACGGATCAAAAGTTATAAGGGGGGACGGACACACAGACACACACACTAAACGTTCTACCCCGAATTCTGAGCAAATCTGTATATTATGTAACATATATGCTGTGAAGCCTCTAAGTTGGTGTTTTTTGACTTCAAAGTTGGAAAAACCGTATGTTAGGATAGGTCTGACGCATGTTTTGTAGATCCTCATTTTACCCTTTGCGCTCATGTGTTTGTTCTTCCATATATGTAGTTTCCCTCAGACAGCCCGAGATTGCTGCGGTCTTGTGTGCTTGTTGTGTCACTTCTCCGTACAGATCATTGTGACATGCCATCTCGGTCCCTAGATATTTGAATTGCGTCTCTTGCACTATTGCGTCATTTCCAACACTCAATTTAAAAAAAAAGTTTGTAAGGATATTTTCAATATTTTTTTGGAAAATTCATTCTCAAATCAAATTATGTAACGCTTTTTCAGTAAAAAATATGTTGAAAATATTTATGGTATTTTTTTAGAAACACACTGACTGATTTTCGTTTGGCCCCAGTACAGACATCGTCTTCATCCATATGGGCAACCTCCAAAATTTACAGCCTTAGTTCCAGCTTTGTTTAACATATTTGGTGTGGGGTTTACATATTCAACACATAGTTATGTATGTTACTTTATACTTGTTTTATTCGTAGCAGAGCTCTTGGCCGAACAAGTACCTACACTGTTATATACCTATCTGTATAGCGCGCGGAAGCAATAAGACGCCGCAACTCGCGTCTCTACCGTAGGTATTTATATTATTTATCGGGAAAGGGGGCAATACCACGTATTTTAATACACCACCATATTTAAAAATGTGAAAAACATGAAAATATATTTTCGTACTTGTAGTAAGTAACTATATTTGTTCGGTGTCATCCACCACGAGGATATGGTAAAAACCACATTAAATATTTCTTTCTTTCACAATTGACACAAGTACATACAGTATTTTTTATACCATTCATACAAATTTCACGGAATATCCATACTGTTTCGCAATCGAGACGAAAGCGAAAGTAGATATATACGTTTTTGTCTCATAATGTGCCCTCAGATTCCAAGTGTGGGTTCACAAAAGTGATCCATAAGGACAGTGGGCGGAACCAGTTGAACTAGTAGGTACACTGAACATAACCTAACCAATTGCAAATGGCCAGACAAAGGACATCCATATACTGATCTGTCAGATTTTATGCATCCACTAGCCATAAATGTCGACCCATGAAGATCCTATTCTCAGAACTTACAAATGATTTCGTGTGAGATTTATTCCATTACACATATTCATTTATTTATTTTTAAATCCTTACAAAATAGTTATATTTGTAAGATTTACATTTGCGACACAATCACTGCTTAGTGGAATAGTTCTTATACACTGGGGTTGGTACTGGTAAATTGTAAGAACTGATTCTATCCATGTTATAATTAAGTGTCCTCTCTGAGCATTTTGTCAGTGTATTCTAAATTGTCTACTTATATCAATATACAGGGTGTCCCATAAGTCAACGTATTCCTTTTAAGGGTTGTTATACCAATTCATGACTCGCCAGAATATGCAAATATGACCTTAGTGAAAGTGCCTTAGTTTTCGAGATATTGCCACTTTTACAAAGTGCCCGAAAATCTCCGCCTTAGATTGGTTTTTCCAGTGCCATATTTACAAATTTCAATATTTTGGAATTTTAATTTATGTTTTACAATTTTGAATAACTCAGCTGTTGATCACAATCCAAAATAATAGTAAAACTTTTTTTTTTTTGGCGCGAAAAAAATATTTATGTCCCGGGTTATGAATTTAAAAAAAAATATTACCCAACTTTGATTGTTCACACTGAAAAAAAATGTATGACGCCAACCTGGCAAATTATTGCAAAAGTTGGCGCAATTAGGTATTGTTATTTCCAAAATAGTATAACAATTACTATGTTTTACAGTAAAAAAATAGATATTGCTATTTTACTTCAAAATGAGCTGATTGTGAAATTATTTCATTAATTAGGATTTCCGGCGTAAACACTTGCTTTTATTTATTAAAGTGTCAAGGATTTATTTTGACTAAATAAAACATTCAAACAATCTAAAGGCAAGTGTTCACACTGAAATTTTGCTTTTTCTTTAGTAAATAAGTGAACTCTTTTTTATTATTTTGTAATTATAAAAATTAATACCACTACTACAAATTGATAAAATTAATAAGTAAAAAAAAAACATTAAAAATAACAAAATCAAGACAATTAGTAATGAAACAAATAGAACACAGCTAAAATTAAAAACTAGAATTAAAAACTGTAGTTAAAAATCGTACAAATCTATAGAATTACAAATCTTCAAAATAAAATAACTAGAGTAAAAACTTTTTACTCTAGTTATTTTGTATATTCTAAATTGTCTACATATGTTGTATTATGCGCTTGCGAAGAAACACTGGTCACCTCATGTAAGAATTATTGCTTTCATTGTTTACACAAAAACAACTTCTCAATAGATGGCGTTACAAAAAAAGGCTTTTCCGTTACTTCATAGATGGCTTATTTTCAGGTGAATTGTTACACATTATTCAAAAATTATATTGATTAATTAATTACCTACTCAATAAGAAGGCATAAAACGTAAACCAGCCGATGACGGGTCGTAAGCCCTGTAGGTGTCTTGAGTTCCTGGTTCTTCTACAATATCCCAACTTCGTCTCTATTGAGATGTTAAAAAGTTTGTCACTAAAAATATTACATATATTCCAACGTTGTCCCTATTGAGATGATAAAAATTGTAATAAAAATATCAAAATATTGCAACTATAAAAAGATTCAATGAGTAATATTATTTTAATCATACTGATTTCAGCGTCTATATTTGAACAGTAAATATTTATCTATATTAAAAATGTCAAACGGCAAACGTTGTACGAAAATATATATATATATTCATTTTTTTATGCTAAGTCTATTGAACTCAAATTAACGAATTTTATAATATGTTACAAGTCGATTTATGTTTATTGGTTTATAACTTTCGCCTGTATTTTTTATGATCAGTATAACTGTTAAGTATTGTATAACACATTTTAATGCCGTTGTCAAAAATTTCAATATTACACAACTAAAGCATCATCATTGCGATGTCGTTTTCTATGTTTTTACTCCTCAATACCCCAAGGGGATATAATAGGTAGTTATGAATTAGCAAATTTGACGTTTTTTTTTGTAGATTATCAAGTAGTATCATGCTGAGATTGTAATCTGAAATCTGAACGTTTCATCATAATGTATCTGTATTTATATATTTATCGTATGACATAGTGAGTTAACAATACATTAAAATCAAATTAATAAATACAAAATCAAATATAAAACAAAATATGATCATAAATTCAGGTCGAGGGCCCCGAGCCAGTCCACAAATGCAGACGTCAGCTCGCATATATCCGTCTTAAGCACGGACGCTGCATTTCTCCAATATGTCTTTCTCATTTTATGTATATTTTCTTTCAATAAATTCACTATGTGTGGCAGGGAGATTTTAATATAAAAATTGTTCAGCCTCTTATTGAGTAGACTTTTGGCGTTAAGCCGCGTTGACACAGTCAGAGTGCGCTCGGATCGAGCACACTCGGATACCTACTCGGACGCCACTCGTATTATAATATGTCAACCGGTAATCCGAACCCTCTCGGATGACGGCGTCCTATTGTTCCGAGTTAGCTCGTATACGAGTAGTGAAACAAAATGGCGGACAACAACAAACATATGTCATCTCGTGGTAAAAAAAAAATTCCCTTTTGCGTTGCTTATTTTTTTTTCTTGTAGTGGTTTTCTAACTCTTTAATTAATGTGTCTGCAACAACTCCGACACCTTGCAGCAACAGATATGTCTGCGCCATATTTATGATCTTAAGGGGGGGGACTGCTGCCAACGTACCTATTTTTCAATTTGATATACCATCATTATTTCTTATCAAATCGTTTTGAAAAAAATATTTAGATAGTTTGGATATTAATAAACAAAAATATACCTTAACTTTTTGATAATGTTCTGTATAAATTCTTGTAGAAAAATAATGGCATACCCCGATTTGCAACGTTTATCATATATTTTTAATAAACTATAAGGCGTAGAGTAATATATTATTTATTTTTAAATTAAAAGAGACAAAAATATGTAGAAAAATATGATGTGACGTTGCATTAATGCTTCAGGTTTAGTAAAAAAACCTAAAAAACATTTATTTTCCATTCAGCGCCATTGCGTAATAAAAGTTTTTTTGGTTTATTTACTTAACCTGATGCGTTAATGCAACGTCATATCATATTTTTCCAGGTATTTTGTTCTTCTTTAATTTATAAAAAAAATATTGTTCTATACCTTATATATTTTTATAAATTTAAGATAAATGTCTAAAATCGGGGTATGCTTATTATTTTCCTACAAGAATATATACAGAACATAATCAAAAAGTTAAGGTATATTTCACCCTCTTAAAAACGAGTAAAAAAGCTTGTGTGTTAAATGAAAACTAAAACCTTACAGCAACAGAGCTGTCGCAGTTATGATTTTGAATCCGAGTAAAAAAGTTTGTGTGCAAACCGCTATCCGTGTACACTCGGATGAAGCTTACATATACGAGTCCACTCAGTCCGAGCATACTTTGACTGTTTCAACGCGGCATTACGCGTGAAGCTTCTCTACTCTACGTGCCCCATAGTACATAAAACACACAATATGTATATGTGTGTTCTTTGTACTATGTACGGCATGTTTATTATACTTTATCCATCCTATAGACTAAAGTACTCATTTGATTATTTTCAAAGTTTGCAAATTTGTATATACAACATTTGCTTAGACCCCATTAGATTTTGTAGGATATGTAGGCTTATCAATTTTTTTAGCTGTCAAATATTTCAAATTGACTCCAATACAGAAAATTTAAAATTTGATTTTTTTATTTTCAAATTGTTAAAAAGGCACATCACTTTCAAAAAATATTCCAAAGTGACCCAGAGCTCAGGAAACTTTAAATTTCTATTTTTATTTTCTAATTGTTAATAAGGCATACCACTTTCATAAAGTGGCATTAAATAATTATCATGTCTCCATAATAAAATGTTTAACAAACTCATTTCACGAAAATGCTATTACTTTGAATACTTTGTGGAGACACTTGCTAGTGAGGAGCTTAGCGTTGGCCACATCCCACTCGTTTTAAAAGTGCAAGATTTTTTTGCATCTATTATTTTAATTCTTTATTCAAATGTTGCAAGTCGTGTTTTTTTGACACACGACACTTTTTTTTTGTCTTCAACCTGCGACATCTTAAATGATTTTCACAAATTACATCATGTTGCGTAGACACTATATACTCCATTATCTGATGTGCTGTAGGTAATTTAATATATATAAAAAAAACTTTGGTTTCAAAAGTTGATGAGCGGTACACGATACAATTTATACTATAAAAAATATGAAGAGTTTATGATGCGTCAGATTTTTTGTTTTTCTTTTTTAAGAACACGGAAACTGAAAATGGTACCTAGACAGATGGGTCCGATGGCAGAGCGGTCAGTGCACTGGATTTGTATTTCAGTGATCGCGCGTTCGAATTCCTCCTCGATCGATTTCGTTCACCTATAGCACAAGCATTTATTGATTTATTTATAAACGGCATAAATTGCCTTTTACATACATACATAAAAACACATATTGATGATAAAAATATATAGAATAAGAAAAAAAAAACAATTAGTTATACACTTGCAAAAAGAAAAAAATATGTAAGTAGGTAGGTACCTAAACAGTTAAACAATAAATTCAAGATGAAAAAAAATAGATACCTAACATAAAAAATGATTAACAAATGGACTCCAAATAAACCAAAACATTAAATAAAAAAATATTATAAATACAAAAAAATAACAGTAGAAGCAGTGACGTGTAAATCTACATATAAATAAAGTAGACATCGTTGTAAATAAACAAAAAAGATATACAAAAAATAAACATCTACAATCGAAAATATACAAATCTGCACTGAAAATATCACAAGTTGTTTCTCTCATAAAAAAATTGTAGGTATATCGTTCGTTTATATTTATGTTTGGACAGCATAAAAATGTCACCTAAGTGAGAGTATTTATTCCCAATATTATGGGGACGGCTGACTAGCGAGTGATATTCTGTCTGCGTGTGCGTGTATTTACGCTTAATTTAGGGAATTTAGGAAGATGTTTATTAATGACAACAAGATCCGCAGAGATGCAGGATACATTTGAGAGGAGAGTGCTACAGAAAATACTGGGACCCGAGAATGATGGAGAAGCTTGGAGAATAAGGTATAATGATGAAATATACAGCATCTATAAGACTCCTAGGCTCTCTGTACATGTTAGACTGAGCAAGCTGAGATGGACTGGGCATGTACAGTAAATGCCGTCATCACGGGCACCCAAGAAGATCCTTGAGGGACATTCGGGTGGAAGAAGGAAGGTCGGCAGACCCAGGCTGCGATGGGAGGGTGAGGTGAAAAAGAATGCAGATCAATTACTGCAAGTAACAGACTGGAGGACAGCAGCAGGAGACAGGAGGAGTTGGAGGCGAGGATTGATGGAAGCTAAGGCTCGATATGGGCTGTAGAGCCATCGGAAGAAGGATGAAGGAAGATGTTTATTATGTACTTGTTTAACAAGGACATATTCATTGAATAAAATAATAATAAAAAAAAAACAATATAATTCGCGGTGACACATGCGTGTTTCCCCGTCCATCAACCTTGTCACATCTACATAAGAAGGCAACACTCAAAATGGGTGGTAAACCACAATTTAGAACTATGTTATTAAAACTATGAAATAAGGCAATCTTGAGTGAAAGATTTTTATTCTACTTCTACCGACTTTTTGTGTCTTCTGTAGCAACTGTCCAACTGCCCAGCACTTGCAATAGTTGGATTTCATCCTCTTTTACTTTTTAACAGACTTCCAAAAACGGAGGAGATCGATGTGAACTTTTGTTTCTGTACGTTCAGCGATTTCTTTTTACCGCATTGACCAATTTCGATTATTCTTTTTTCATTAGAAAGGGGATATCTTCCGATTGGTCCCCTTTAAATTTGGTCAAGATCTGATCATGGGATCCATAGGAAATTCATCAAACTCTTCAGTTTTCACTTCAGCGATATGAAATCATTAAAATCAGACATTACAACATTGTCTGATTTGAATGATTTCTTTTTTAATAGGAAGGGAATACTTAATAGATGATCACGCATATGAATTTCATCCAGTTCTGATGACGGAACTCACGAAAAAAAATATCATACTCTTCAATTTGCAAAGTCGTCTGCAATTAATAATAATTATTTACCACGTCGTCCGAATTCGATGAATCCTTTTCCATTAGAAAGGGTAATCTCGGGTGGTTCCATCTGAACTAAGCCAAGAGATTTGACGATGGGAATCATGAAACTCATCTATTTTCAAAGAATTTGCGTATTATTTGTATAGGCGAATTGTAAGAAAGGTAATATTACTACTTCTTCTTCTTCTTCAGCCTGATTTTTTTTTTCATTCTTGGACATAAGCCACCCCCTTGTTCCTCCACAACTCCCTGTCTTGGGCACACTGCATCCATCTCCCTCCTGCACATTTCTTGATGTCATCAGTCCACCTTGCCTGGGGTCTGCCGACACCTCTTCGGCTTGTTCTCGGTCGCCATTCTATGATCTTTTTGATCCATCGTGAATCCTGGCATCTGCCAATATGCCCAACCCAGCTCCACTTAAGGCCACCGACCCTTTCCGCTACATCGGCTACATTGGTTCTTTCTCTTATCATGACATTCTGAATTCTGTCCCTTATTGAAATACTCAGCAACTTTCTCTCCATAGCTCTCTGTGTCACTAACAGCTTGTGTATTATTCGTTTTGCTCCCAGTGCTTACTTATGGAATTGAAACATCGGTCCTAACAAATATTACTACATAACATACATATTTATGTAGGTATTATAGGCCAGGGCCCACACGGGGCTGTAGCGCCAATGATGATGACATACATACCATTACGCCTTGTCCCACATGGGATAGGCAGAGAGAACCGAACACCACATTTTTCTATCTTCAAATATATTGTATAAAATTATTGGATGTTCGCGTGAAAACAATAAGGGATATGTCTTTATTTTTAAAAATAACTTAGGTATCTTATTGTATCGCTTTTTGCTGTTCTGATGTATTACGATAATAGACGTGTTTATATTTAAACAAACAAACATACTGTCTATTAATGACTAATAAAAATTAAGACAGTAAAATATACCTACACAATAATTGCTTTATTTGCTACAAAATAAGAGACCATCAACATCTGAACAAACAAGTATTCTCAAACAATACCAATCTTTATGTTTTTATTTTAATTTTCTTTGTTTGAACAAATGCTGGTGCTTTAGCGATTCGTCTCATTTAGATGTATTATTTATATTAACATTGAAATATTTCATTGAATCGTTCGA
Organism: Molanna angustata; assembly: GCA_963576475.1. NCBI lineage: Eukaryota > Metazoa > Arthropoda > Insecta > Trichoptera > Molannidae > Molanna > Molanna angustata. The sequence goes on along the minus strand of OY754986.1, from coordinate 12,534,551 downwards.
TAAAAAAAATCCGCGAAATAATGTCACCTTATTGCAAAAATAAAATAAAAGTTTTATCGACAGTCTTTGTGTAAAGGAAAAGTCTACCTGATAATTTAATTTTGTATTTCTCTTATGTCTTCTTGACGTCAGCTACCACTGTGACGTATAGCTGACAGAAACAGCTCTTCCACTCTGTGGACTCCGGTCCATTATATGTAATGTTTCTTAGACAAAACATCTGCCTCCTACGCACACCTCGACTGATGAGGTGCATTAGACAGTATTTATTGGTACGGAGAATGTGTCTTAAGTTTGTCATCTTTCTCATTTTAACACTGTACAACGAGTCCCTGCCCATGCCTCTATATGTGTAATATTATATATTTAAAAAATCATATTTGAATAACTCAAAAATTATTAGCCCAATTATTCGCGGCGAAACTATTGATGTGACCCTCGTATTGCATTCCAAGGAAAGCGAATTGAATACAAATGTCATTTAATTAGACATTGGGCCCAATTTCGTTCGTAGGCTCGGAGCAATTCTATTGTTATGTGTATTATTGACAACATTACTTTGTGGGCGGTCTATGAAGATCAAAGAGGGTCATGCGATAAGTAGGTACACAACATATTATGAAAAATAATAGAATATAATTATGTGATTTTTTTTTACAAATTGACATAATCGTTTCGTAAAAACAATTACCTATTAAAAATATCCTTAGCTATGAGCATTTTTATTCAATCATCAATGATAATTTTCAATGTTTTAGTCAATTCGCGTTTTCGATCAATGACCATATACATTATTTGATATGCCTGTTTTTTAAGAATTAACCTTTCAATGGATTGAACTATCAATTTGATGTCCAGTTACCAGTGATTACCAGTGGTCGCGAGTTCGAATCCTACCACGACCGATTTCGTTCTCCTATATTAATATATGAAGATGTATGTATGTATGTACTTGTAACGAGCACATACTCATTCTTAAAAAACGTTTTTTTTTTTTTTGTTTTATCGAGGCTTGATATTCATTGAAGGTTATTTCGTGGTGACACATTATAATTTATGAATATCGTAACAATACAGTTCATTGGTTCTCAAAGTGTGCGGTGAGGCTATCGTAATAATTTAAACTAAAAATAAATGTATACACAAATTGAATACTTAAGTATAACGTTTTTCCATGTTGTTTATTTTTTATCGCAATCGTGTGTAAATGGACTCTACAAGGCACAACGCGGTGTTTGTTTTCATTTTTCGATGTAAGTTATCCAAACATTACATGCATTTATCTATTTTTTGACTGTTGCTGCTGTATTGGAAAGATTTGCCAGAATATTTCTGTTACCACGGGGTACCGCGGGGAGGTTCTTTCCTTGCCCCCCAACTCCACTGGACAAGCTGTACCCCCTTGCAGGGATAGCACCCCCTAGCATCAGGCGCGAGGTGCAATGTAGTGTTGAACTGGAAAAAGCTCGTAGGTACTGCCTTTACAACTGTGAGACTGCCCGACCCAGGCAGAAATCCCGCAAGGGCTTCCTAAGATACACTGAACCGCTCAAAACGTCTCCAGAGGAAGCCAGGCTCACTTTGTGCCGAACCTCAGGAGCATCTCCCCCCGGGACACAGTCTGGACTGGCGCACCTGGAAATCACTTAATAGATTAAGAACGGGCGTCGGCAGATCGAAAGATAACCTAAGGAGATGGGGAATCATATCAGACAACGACTGCCTCTCGTGTGAATGCGTCCTGCCGCAGACCACTGACCACCTACGAGATTGCCTTGCCTGCCCTGCTACCTACTCACTCGAAGACCTACTGCGCTGTAGTGGCGCAGCAGCCGACGTTGCCAATTATTGGTCGAGAACTGTTTGAATGCTGCTGACACGAAGAAGAAGATGAAGATCTATTTTTTGACATCTTTGAAGTCAATTCGGCCATATGAATAAAATGAATGAGGTTGTACGTAAACAATTCGGTGAACTAGTTAAGTCACATCTTAGTATACGTTTATAAGTAAGATTTTTTTAATACTGATCTTAATTATTTTAGTTGAGATTATCTAGTAGCGCGGTTAGTAAGCATTTAACGAAATCTAATAATTAAGATCGTAACAGTTTAGATATTGGTCTTTTTTTAGACGTATTTTTCCTTACGACTAACAATACAAATATACTATGTATTACAAATAAGTTGATGATTCTTCAATATCATTTTATGAAAACGATGTGCCTTTTTAGTAATTTGAAAATTATAATATCATATTTTAAATTTGATGAGCGTGGGATCACTTTGAAATATTTGACAGGTAAAAAAATGAGAAGCACCGACTCAAAATCTAATGGGGTCTAAGTGAGTATTAGATATACAAATTTGCAAAATTTGAAAAGAATCGAATGAGTACTTTAGTCTATAATCGATAAAGCATAATAAACATGCCGTACATAGCACACACACAGATACATTTATTTATTTATTTTAATTTTGGCACTTTTTACAAAATTAAATAAACAACAAAAAAAATACAAAAAAAAATTCAAAGAAAAATTACAAATAACAATAACTGAATACCAAAATTCCCACAAAGGCAATGCCTGTGTGTGGGTATACAATATATATAAAAAAATGTTTTTTATATATATTTTTATACCTAATATATACATATGTATAATATAAAATATAAAAAGTGAAAAAGGAGGAATATATTTACAGTTGATATATTATGAACAGATATATTCTTTATATAGTTATGTACGTGCCCATAACAAATGAAAAAAATTAAATGTAGGTATCTAAAATATTATGAATTATAACAAGATAAAAAAAATAAACCAGATAAAAAAATGATATGTAATAAAATAAATGCTATATAATGCAATAAAATAAAAACAAGTTCATTGAACGAGGCAAAAATTAACTGGCCACAACACCATGAATACATTCTACCCACAAATGTACTGGCCACAACACCATGAATACAGTCTACCCACAAATGTACTGGCCACAACACCATGAATACAGTCTACCCACAAATGTACTGGCCACAACACCATGAATACAGTCTACCCACATAGGTATCAAGCGACTCACAACAATAAACAACGTCAGTTGCTCGGTTCTAAACTATGTATGTTGCAGTCAAATACATTAATTCCCCGTCCACCCAATAAACTCGCAAAAATCATACAAACAGATACATACTTACATAAAATAACATATTAAATGTTCATGAACATTGTGATGAAAATTTCAGAATACAATCTTAGCATGATACTAGTTGATCTTCTTCTTCTTCTTCTTTAGCCTTCCTCCCTCCACTGCTGGATGAAGGCCTCTTCCATTCTTTTCCATTCGTCTCTCCCCTTTCGCATCCAGGTCCTTCCAACTTGCTGGACCATGTCTTTGGGGGGTCCTTTGGGGGGTCTTCGGACACTTCTATTTTTGGTCCAGAGCCTCCACTGTAGGATTCTGGGTGCCCACCTAGTATCCCCCTGTCGAGCCATATGCCCAGCCCATTGCCACTTCAACCACATTTAGATGGGTAGATGGCAGAGCGGTTAGCGCGCTGGGCTAGTAATCGCGAGTTCGAATCCTGCCTCGACCGATTTCGTTCACCTATAGCACAAGCATTTATTTGCTTATTTTAGGGAACGTAAGAAGATGTATATATGTACTTGTTTAACAAGGACATATTCATTTTTTATAAAAAAACAAACAAACTTTGCAATTCGATCCATAATATATGTGACTCTTGTTCGGCATCTTATTTCTTCGTTTCTTAATTTATCTCGAAGGCTCACGCCGAGCATCTGTCTCTCCATGTTAATAATATACTAGTTGATAATATGCATTAAAATAGACTTACAATAGACTTTTAACGGACTTGGACATTTTTAATTTAAAATATGCTAAATTTAAGCAATTGAGTAAAGATATTATAATATATTCGCAGGAGCAATCCTGGAATCAACTGTGGTCCTTGAATTTGTCCCCTTTTTCTCCTCCAACCATCTTATCATAGGTATTTTAATATAACATGCTGCAGGCACTCGTAATTGGAGAGTTGACCTTACATGTTATTTTGTATTTTTATATTTTGTATTTTTTAATGTCAATTTCTCTGTGAGTGCTTCTTAAATAAAAATAAAAAAAAATAATAAAAAAAATTACTTAAAAAATGCGAATTCATAATTCTCTATATAGTGGTCCAGTGGAAAAGCAGTAAAAAGCCAATTAGATTAATTTAGTCGTTTAAATAACCTCGGTCTAATTTTCTCGACTTACATACCAAGTGGGCAACTAATACAAAAAATTTTGAAACGTGTGATAAAAGTAGTCGTTCGTAATATCATTCTCATTAGTAAATATGTTTGTATGAAGATAGTATATATTACCTTCATATTCGAGAGAGAATTAGTTCTGAATCGATATGCATTTAGAATGTAAGTTCACCCACTCATAAAAACATAATTATACAAAATCATTTCAAACCAATGAATAATTTTAACATTAAAAAAATGATTTTTTTTTTCGTTCATAATTGGTATATACTTACACTTTTACCTACTTAGTATCGTTAAGAGGGCATGTAATAACCGCCTAATGCAGTGAAGCTATGTACGCGTTAGTAGCTGCCCGTTCCCACTTGTCAAGCAACACGAAGTACTTTTTTAAATTGATTGCATTCTTAACCATGCAGAAGAGTTGAGTGTTGGTCACAACACACTCGTTTAATGTTTTTATGCCGTTAATCGTCGATTCGTGTTGATTGGTGATCATCAGGTGAACAATATAGTGATACGTAGGTAACTATCTATGTATCATAATGTTTATCTGTGTATTACGTCATTTGTATTCTTGTTAAGACTGTGTTTGACATTTAAGTTTACCAATGAAATTCCAATTCCGCCATTGTAAAGGTTAATTTTCTTCTATCAAATATAGGTACATAAACGGAATCATGTATACACTTTAGAAATAAATAGTCACGAAAAAATGCAAAAAAATAACGTTTAAAATCTTAATCTATGCAGGTTTTCCCAGTAATTTAGAAATCAGCTTTAAGTCCCGGGTTCGATTCTCGGTGGAAACACAGTTTTAAATTTTAATTGCGTTTTCTGACTGGATCTATCAGACGATAGTTATCATCAGTCTCCAGAATGTGACAATTTGTTATCGAGTGCTTGTTAAAATATTTGGTATCGAACTTACTTACCTGTAAATTACCCGAGAACCAATATAAAATAAATTGTTCATTCATTCATTCATACCATCACGGCTTGTCACACGGTGCGGGATGACCAGCGACAGGGGTACGGGTGTGCGTTCCCTTGTAAAAAGAAGCGCAAAACTGGCGTGTATGCCCACACACTATTTTCGTCTCACCTAAAAGGGACTGCATTCAAAATGGGTGGAACTTAATGAAATTATCAAATTAAAACGTTTTGATTTTATTTTCGTATTTCACTGAAAAAAAAATGACATGACTTTTCGGCCAACCCAAAACTCAACTGTGTTTCGTTTGCAATACTTGGGGTGCTGATTGAATGATGAGTGGAACCCATATTCCGAGATATAACCAAACTGTGTTCCGAGATATATCCAAACTGTAGACGAAGCTGCAATTAGTAAACACATACAAACTATTAAATCTAATGCTATCGGGTGTGATGGTATTAGTATAAATATGATAAATCTCATTCTACCTTATACGCTTAGTACTATTACAACTATAATTAATAAATCATTGACATCTAGTACGGTACCAGAGATCTGGAAAAATGCACTTGTAAAACCACTGCCCAAAAAGACACCGATTTCAAGCTTAAATGATCTTAGACCAATTAGTATATTGCCCACTCTATCTAAATTACTTGAGAAAATCGTGTTTGATCAAACAGTAAAATATGCGGAAAAATGTAAAATTATACCCCCTCATCAGTCCGGCTTTCGTAAGGGTTACAGCACCACTTCAGCATTACAATGCATTACCGATGATTTACACACTTCATGTGACAAGGGAAAAGTATCAATATTGGTACTTCTCGATTTCTCCAAAGCTTTTGACATGATAAGTATTCCATTGCTCATATCGAAATTGCAGTTCTATGGATTTGACGATGGAACTATCAGATGGTTCCAAAGTTATTTCAGAGGAAGAACTCAGCGTCTGGTCTGCAGTGAACTCGGTGGGTCTTTGAAATACTCTACTGCTGTTAAGCTGACTCGTGGCGTTCCACAAGGGTCCATACTTGGACCATTGTTATTTGCTATATACACAGCTGATATGATGAATGTTCTAAATTATTGCAAATCACATATGTACGCAGATGACTCGCAAGTTTATTTGTCTTTTGAGCAACACAACGTGCAATCGGCCGTGGACATGATAAATACTGATTTGAATAAAATTCATGCATGGGCACAAGCCCATGCACTACTTCTCAACCCCCAAAAGACTGTAGCACTGGTTGTGGGCCCAAAACAAAAAATTACTGCTGTGGAGAGCAGCGGCTTTAGGGTTGTCATTGATTCCACTGACATTCCATTTGTAAGCGTTGCACGTAATCTCGGTATAGTAATGGACCAACGGTTGAAATATGAAGAACATATAAAAAAAAAGGTGCAATGGGGCTATTCAAGGCTACGCCTTTTATATAAAATTCGAGAATATGTTTCGGTCAATGTTCGCAAACTGCTGACAGATAGTCTTGTTTTATCCATATTAGACTATGGGGATGCGGTGTATGGTCCTTCTTTGATAAAGAATACACAAAAGCAAGTGCAACGTATCCAAAATGCGTGTGCACGTTTTTGTTACAAAATACCTAGGCGAGCACATGTTTCTCCATACCTTAAGCAGCACGGGATACTGAATATGTTTAACAGAAGGAAGTTTCATCATCTGTGTCAAATTTTCAGAATCATTAAAAGTAAGACACCTTCCTATCTGTATGACAGATTACAGTGGTCCCGTGATATTCACATGTATGCTACGAGACAAGGAGACCATCTACTTATTCTCCCCAGACATCGAACCACTGCCTTTGAAGGGAGTTATTCATACACATCAACCAAATATTGGAATGAATTGCCGCAGCACATTCGTACAGCAGCGTCACTGCGGAGCTTTAAAAAGCATTGCAGTGAATGGCTATTGAGTACACAAAATTAACCTATAATACAAGTAATAGTGCATTCTTTGTAAATTTATTTATTTTTTATTTTTATTTATTTATTTATTTTTTCTCATGTTTTTTTTTACTTAATTCTTTTCTTTTTATTTTTCCTGTTTAAATATTTTCGTATATAATTATATTTTTCTTTTTTTTTTTTCTTTTCTTCTTTTGTATTATTACCTATATATTTTGTGATCGTTCAAGGCATTGCTGAAAACCAGCTGCACTGTGGGTCTCCACGGGTGTACAGCTGAGCAATAGCCTATTTGTTGCAAAATAATGCAAAACATGTATAATTGTTTGTTTTTTCTTTTCTCATTTATATGCAACAAATAAATTATTATTTATTTATTATTTATTTATTTATATATACAATGATTGAAATGGCGAGATCCAACTTCTACAAAATGTTAAAACTGCTAATAGTACTGTGGTATGGAGTGGAGGGTTGGACTCTCGAAATCTCAACGAGATGCGGCTTTACAGAAGTTTGATGCGCATCTCATGAGTCTATAGTCTCCTATGAAAGAGTTCCAAATATGATGGGAAAATGGAGAGAGTTGCTGGCCACTGTCAAGAGACGCATATTAGTCGCATATTTTGGCCACATATTCCGTGGTGATAGATATGCCCTTCTACAACTTATAGTGGAGGGAAGACGGAGTATGAGGCGTAAAAATCTCAAGCAGTTTTTTTCGGTATGGAAGTACGGATGTTGTTAATAATGAATTCACGCTTTAATGAACTACGTATTAATTCATCCGTCTTGTGTGAGAAATTATAGTGTATTTCGGTAGATGGATTAATTTTGTTAGCAAATAATAATATAAATCACGTTAGACGTCTCGCTTATTGTTAAATTTACCAAATTATAATAATTATTATGAATTTTAATTATTACGATTCAAATCTAATAAATAATCTACGAGATAGCAATATATAAAATACTGTTTGTCCCGTTTCTATCGGGGTACGCTTTGACCATGATCCTGGAATTGGCGAGTCTGGTTATTACATTGAAGCGACTGCCATCTGACCTTCGTAACCCTTAGAAAGGGGAACCAGACAAATTGGATCATGGCTACATATAGCTAGCGATATGAATCCGCACATAGATTTTTTGAAAATCCAGAGGTGCGTGCCCCGCCCGGATTCGAACCGTCGACCTCACGCATGTGAGGCGACGACTTTACCGTTGGGCTATCACTGCTCTCAAAATACTGTCTATTTATTAAGAAAAATAAATACTCTTGATTATTTGCGATATTTTTGAGGTATTCATTGAATCACATTAATCTCGAAGTAGGTAATCCAACAGTCGATTCGTTCATGAGAATTCAATTCTCTGAATGAATCGACATTATTAAGCCAAGATTCGTGTACGAAGGAACATTTTGTATGGTATAGTGGACTTTTTGCATGCTAATAACACCAACTAGAGGCCTCGCAGCATATATGTTCCCATATATGGATTTACTCAGAATTCGGAGTAGAACATTTAATGTGAGTTTTGTGTGTGTGTGTGTGTGTTTCAGTCAGGGGTTATCAATTTTTGAAATTTTGGTTTATTTTTCCATATATCTCAGAAACCATACAAGCTATAATGCTGAAAATTGATATAAACAGACAAATACAAAATCTCAATTAGTTTTTTTTTTAAATTCCAGGGTTTCTCAAACATTTTTTATTAAGAAAAATATTTTTTTTATGATAAATTTATGAGTTTAACTGCCTATATTTCCAATTTTTTTTTTAAATATCGAAAAAAGCCGAAACACCCCAACTAGATAATTTAATTTAATATAAAAAATATCAACATAGTATAAGCACATCTCAATTATTTTTTAACAATTTTTATAAAAATTGAATTTAGTGACGACATTGCTTCATACAATTTGTATGACAGTCGCCTACACACAATATCTAAGAAGACTTAATAATTTGATACTAATCCATCATGCTGTTTTCATATTCTGGGTAGGATCAAAGGACTGACCTCCATACTATCCTATCTTGACATACATACCTAGGTACATGTGTTGTATAAAAAACCAAATATCTTAAAATATTAAATAATTTGTATTTATAGATTTATAGTTTGGTACCTACTTATTCTTCAACTATACATACCTACTATCGCTATCGACAGTTGGATCTCATGTGTTACATGCAACTAGTAAATAGAATGAATTTGCGAATTCACCCATTAGCGAATATTTATTGAGGTGTTTAGGTATTTTATACTTAAGAAGAAGTCGAGTACATTGATGACATTTCAGTGAAAAAAAGTATATATATTATTAGTAAAATTTCAGTGATACGATCCCAGGAATCTTCCAAAATTATGATTGCATTGTAATTTAATGGTCCCATTATCAAAACTCTCTTTGAAATATTTTAAATTGTCATTTTTTTCTTCCAGTTCCGAAGGCGATCGAAGGGCAGTTCGTCATAGAAAACGGAAGGTGGACAGATGAACTATTGGATAAGAGCAGCGAAGAGTTCAAGAAGATGGCAGAGGCATTAGAAAATGATTTAACGACCGCGATCTTCCCGGGAGACACGATGTCTAATGGACCGAATGCTATAACCGTTCGAGTTGTCGAATTTTCGTAAGTACATACTTGAAAGCTCATAAAAACTTATTAATATCAATAATATTTGTGGTAGTCGATTGGCAGAAGTAGTCTACGTGCAATAAGTCCATTACACTGTGGTACAATTTTCGCCAAACATCTTGAACGAGCTTCAGGTTGCGCAGAGCCCAATTGTGTGTCTTTTCGCTTCGTTGGTTGACGTGAAAATTGCCCCCCTTCTCGACTAAAAGTTCAAGATGTTTGACTACAACTTAACAAATTATTACATGATATATTTTTTTAATGAAAATTATATTTCTGTGATTTTTTCCCATTTTTTTAATGTTTTCTAATCAATATATTAAAATAAAATACTGATTTATAATTTTCTTCTACTTGATTTAATAGACTAACTAGTTTCGCTCTAGACGAGCATCTTCAGAGTGTAAAAAAATATAAATCAGTATTTTATTTTAATATAATGGAGTTCCATCAAGTATTGTCGATCGAAAAAGTTAACAAAATGTTTTCTAATTGTTTTTTTTATGATATTGTTACAGAAAGGGCTCTATTGTCGTGAAATATCGAATAGGATGGAGGAAAAGATCAAACAGTGGCTTCGGAAACATGGATGATCCAATAACGGAAGCTGAATTGAGATCCAAACTTACTAGAATGATCAACGACAACTCTGGATACCTAATGAATCATTACGTCGCGAATAATTCCATAAAAACTTCCAAAGTTGTAGACATGTGCCAATACGACCAAAACGATTGCGAGTACGGTTGTAATTTCGACACTGACTCTATGGATTTCAAATGCGTTTGCCCCCCAGGACAAATGTTGCTGATGCCAAATTCGAAGAAATGTGTACTAGGAAGTACTTCCAAAACAGATTCTACAACCAAATATTTTAATGAACCTAGATCGTTTGATTCGACTGTTCCGACCTTTGAGGCGGGCCATTCAAGTAGTAGCTCCACTTCTGAGCCAAAAGCAGAACCGACAGCTGAGCCTTCGGCAGAACCCGCGGCTGAACCTACATCTGAGCCATCAGCCGAGCCTTCGGCGGAACCCTCGACTGAACCTACTTCTGAGCCATCAGCAGAACCCTCGGCGGAACCTACATCTGAGCCTTCAGCAGAACCTTCAGCTGAACCATCAGCAGAGCCTTCAGCTGAACCTACAACTGAGCCATCAGCTGAACCAACATCTGAGCCATCAGCAAAACCTTCAGCAGAGCCATCTGCGGAGCCTACAGCAGAACCCGCTGCAGAACCAACAGCAGAACCCGCAAATAGATCTGAACTTGAAACAGTGGAGCCTATCGCAGAACCTGGAACAAGACATTTAGGTGAAACAACTGCTGAACCAAGTGCCGAACCTACAAACAAATCTGTAGTTGAACATTCAATAACGCATATTTCTGAACCTGGAGCTGAACCTACGACTCAATCAACAACTGTATACGTAACTGAACCTTCAGCTGAACCTTCAGCTGAACCTTCAGCAGAACCTTCGGCTGAACCTTCAGCAGAACCTTCAGCTGAACCTTCGACTGAACCTTCGTCTGAACCCACAGCAGAACCTTCGGCTGAACCTGCAGCAGAACCTTCGGCTGAACCTGCAGCAGAACCTGCAGCAGAACCTTCGGCTGAACCTGCAGCAGAGCCTTCAGTTGAACCTACAGCAGAACCAACTACCGTACCTACGCCTGGATCCATTACAAAAACTACGTCCGAACTTGAAACTAAGCACCCAACTGAAATCGTTCCAAAAACAATTACTGAATCTACAATTGTGAAAACAGAATCTTCAGCAGAATCAACGTCAGAACCTGTTGCTGAACCATCACCAGAATCGGAATCGGAGACTTCTATGGCACCAGAAACAATAATGAGATCATCAGTAGAACCTGATGTAAGTTCTTCTGCGGAAACTAAAACTGAATCAGATTCAATTTCTTCTGAAACATTAGAATCGATATCACCAACAACTACCTCGGTGCATGATCATACAACTGAATCATTTATAGATCGTTCACCAAAATCGTCTCTTTTACCAAATGAAAATCAATCCAAAGAAATGACTACAATGCAAACTCCAGAGTCAAAAAGTAATGAAAATGACCTCACAGATTCAAAAAGTGATGAAAAGAATTCTTTAGAAATAAAAAGTGATGAAAAGAATTCTTTAGAAATAAAAAGTGATGAAAAGAATTCTTTAGAAATAAAAAGTGATGAAAAGAATTCTTTAGAAATAAAAAGTGATGAAAAGAATTCTTTAGAAATAAAAAGTGATGAAAAGAATTCTTTAGAAATAAAAAGTGATGAAAAAAACTCATTAAATTCGAAAAGTGGAGAAATCGACTCCTCAAAGTCAAAAAGTGACGATGTTTCAAAAGATAATGAAAAGTCTACAGAAGATTTATCAGTTCAACCAGTAATTAGTAGCATCGAAACTAAAGAATCGGCTGAAGTTTCTGCAGAAGACGTTACAGAACATTTGCAAAAAATGATAATGTCTCCAAACAGTCCTTCTGAATCTAACTCAAAATCTTTAATGGATAATACATATAGCAACACCATGTTGGCTTTACCAGAAGATGATTTCAATGACACTATGATACATGAAAATGAAAAGTCTCAGGGCAGATTTTTCAATGAGGATGAAGCAGCAATGATACAACATCCATCCTCTATAGGCAATGTTTTTTCTGAACCTATTTTACCAGAAATCGAGTTTCCCATAACAGAAAATGACATTCTCAAAATTGAAAATGACTCATTGGTTAACAATGTGAGAGAGAGTAATAGTTTGACCAAAGCAGGAAATCGTGATAATATGGATTCCAACATATTAGTCAAGAATATTAACAATGGTACGTCAGAAATTAAAGCCATTATGTCAGCGCCAGCACCTGTTTGGGAACCAATAGAAAATGAAGAAAAAACTGAAAACCCCCTTTTAATGAGTTCAAAATCAAACAACAGAGTCGTGTTTTCTAGTATAGCTGCAAATTTCTCTAGTTCAACAGAACCAAGTAATTTAGTAGCAGATAAACAGACAAACGTTCCAACGATTCTAGCTATTCCAGACAAAACATTGTTTTCTTATACCTCAGAAAATTTACCGACCAATTCTACGGAGGAAAATCAAGAAGTTATAACTGTTGATAATAATGTCGACGAATGGCTTTCACAGTCTGACAGTGATAAAAAAAATACCGAAGAATATCCTACAACTATGTTGTATCCTCAAGGAAGAATGAATAATGAAGTTACTTTGTTAAACGAAAATCATACATATGAAGTAACTGAGGCACTCGATGAAAGTCCAGCATATACCACTGAAAGCACATTGTTCCTAAAAGATACTAAGACTGAATCCAGTATTGAAACTATAAATGTTGGTAAACAAATCGATAATGGATCTGCTGTTACAACTTTCTTACCCACAGCAACCCAAGGAAATTCAAACAAATCAGTTCCATCAACCACTCAAATTTCACCTCCTGCCGGTTCAGAGCTATCAGTAATTCCTGTAACTGTTAGATCACTGAACAATTTTACGCAACATGCTGTTGAAGAACATATTTTTACAGCAACAGATATGAGTCCATTCTTGCCAGACATCGAAAACAATTCGACAATCATCAACAATATTCATGAAAGTCATGACCTCGATTTAATAAATATCAATCACACTGAAAAATTTCCCAATGATACTGAAAACAGTAGTGAGAATGTTTCTAAGGATATCGAATTGATCAATTCATCTGAAAAGCCTATTTTGGAAGATATGAAGAAAAAGTCTCCAAGATTAGATAATGATGAAGAAAACAAGACAAACCCTTTCGACAATTCAACTGAATTTAGTGAGAGTGTAAAAGCTACGACTGTGTCAACTATCACAAACGATTCTGAAGTGTTGTCTGTAGTTCCATTAAGTTCTGAAGGTAAACCGAATCCAAAAGACAAACTAGTAATGTCTGATGATTCACATAATATTACATATGCAAACCAAGGTCCTGTACTTAAAATGGAAATCGATTCGAAAATGGGAAATTTAGATGATTTGATTGCTTCATCTACTGAGATCAATTCTCAGAATGATGATTCAGTTACATCCACAAAAGCTTCAGAAAAAACATCACAAGTATCAAGAGAAGATATAATGACATCTACAACAAATACACCGAATACAATAATAACAGAAAATGGTGTACATTCAAAGACTGAAAATATGACCGGAACAACAATACAAGGTGAAAATATGACCGGAACAACAATACAAGGTATTGAATCAGCAACATCAAAACTGATTGATATAGTTATGCCGACTAAATCTAATATCTTATCAACAAACAGCGAAAGTACCACCACCATGTCGTCTACTGATTCTTCGGTAGAAGGTTCAACATCAACAACCCTGAAATCCGAGTTGATTGAAACAATAATGATTCAAAATGACACTGAAATAACAACTCCCCCTCCTCAAACTATGCAAAGTTCAACAATAAATGAAATGGTCGTTTCAACAGAAAAACAAATCCCAATCACGGTGAAAAATGACAAGGATCTGGAATCAAACAATTTAGACAATAACGAAGTATTATCGACAATATCTGGTGAACAGTTCAACGACATCAGTGACAATGAAACAGATGACAATGTATTCAATCAGAATGACGGATCCCTCGGAGTGATTCCGTTACCTAAAACTAAAAAATCTGACAAAAAACGGGACAAAGACACGTTCAACTATTATAAAAACCTCGAAAAATACGACAAATTGGATCACGTTTCCGACATAAACAAATTAAAAAATGACAAATTCAAACAGACGAGCGATGCTGAAGTCAATCAAGAATCAACAACTGCGGTTCATTTTTTAGCGTTTAGCCCCCTGAAGAATCAAAGTAGCGATTCCAAAGAGGGGGCCAACCTTTTAGTTTCTTCCGACAGTGATGTTTACTATTCCAAGTGTGCTGCTGGACAGTATCAATGCAAGAACGGAACATCCATCAGAGATGGAAGTTACTGCGTAGCGTTGTCAGACAGATGTGATTCCAATAAAGACTGCACGGACGGGTCTGACGAGGATGGCTGTGAAGAATCAGGATGTCCCGGTAGCTTCCAATGCGCCAGTGGGCAGTGCTTAAAAAGACATTTAGTTTGTAACGGAATTTTGGACTGCAACGACGGAACTGATGAATCAAATTGTGGTGAGCAAAAACATACTGACTTTGAGTTAAATTAAATAACAATTATAGTGGTTTATCGTGTCACATAACTTATAGCACAAGCATTTATATTTTTTTTTATTACAAACATATTCATTCTTTTTAATAAAAAAGAAATAAGTACTTACATGATTCTCACCCATATTCAGAGATAAATATGAGGCTTCCTCAATCCTCATATATTATTTTTCCTTCCTGAATGTGGGTGTAAATGTGTATACCCTGCGCATACAGATGAACACAAATATGCACTCTAAATTACCTTCTAATGCAGCGGTCGGGGAACCGGGGTAAATTACCCCAAATGGGGTAAAAATGAATTTTTGTTTGATCCAATTTGAGTATTTTATTTTGTTTGTCTATTACATACTTACTATTTTCATGTAACTTTTTTTTATTTTCCGTGTAAATTAATTCAATAAATAATGTTTATTTAAATATATATTGATTGTCTTCTTTTTTAAAATGGGGGGAAGGGGTAATATCGACTAACGCAAAAATATTTTGGGGTAATGGTTAAAAAAGTTCCCCGACCGCTGTTCTAATGTATGAAACATAAACAAATATAATATGTCACCTAATTTGTGATAAGTATATAATATTTTTAAGAATAGGTAAAATTTAGAGTTTCATTTTAAATAGCAAGAATAGTAATTAAAATATTAAAAAACTCAGCCGGTAGATTTTCATATTTTATTTCGATTGAAGTAAAAATCTATTTCATAGGCCTTGTAGTTTTTTTTTACTTACAATAAAAAATTTAAAAAGGGTTTTACTAAAACTAATTTTAAAAGAAAAATATTAGACAAATTCAATTTTCAAAACTCATGCATTAAAATAAAGTTGTAAATTCAAACTGTTATTTATTTCAATGTCGTATCATTTGAGGGTACTGGGAAAAAGATTTTCATAATAATAGTCTACTATAGCATCTTAATATAAAAATATTCAAAATTACTAAAGTATTGTAATGAAAATTTGAATAAATAATGAAATACTCATACTAATATGACATCTGCAGACTAAATTTGATTTAGTGAAGGCTACGACTATTTAAACGACTAAACCATAGACGAAAACCAAAAATAACCACAGAAAACGCAGATAAATCAAGTTATAAAAATATTTACCTTTGTTTATACTTTGTTATAATTGTAGATCTCGATGAAAAAATGATTTATAAAATTAAGTAAATGTAATAAGATGCCAATATTATTTATTTTTTCTTCAAGTTGGTTTCCGTGATGCATTTTTATGACAATTGAAAAAATGACAAAGGTAAATATTTTTGTATTTTGATTTAATAGACACTTTTTGGTGGAAAATGCTTTTCCCGCCAATTCCGGTCGTAAAAATAGTGGCACCGTTTAGTAAAAATTTAAAAATCACTTGGGCTATGCAGAACACATATTATATGTTTTTTGCTTGGTCGTTAGATGTGTGAACTGTCCCCCCTCCACTGAAAATTTTCTAGATATGACAATGCCTTTACCTGCTGAGAAGGTAAAGGTATGTTGGGCTCTTAGTGGTAATGGTATTAAATATGCTTTGTTTTGTGAAAAGAAACCATCTCAAGGATGAACGTGAGGTGGAGTTTGCAATAAAATTATCTCCTCTCGATACCTTTACCTGTTTATGTAGATCAATGGCCTGAAAATACTTGTATTATTGAAATATTTAGATTCATGGAGATGCAACTTTGACGAGGTGCCATGCGACGGAAACTCCAAGCGCTGCATCCCCCTACTCTGGCAATGCGATGGAAGGAACCACTGTCCATCTGGCATCGATGAGACTGGATGTCCATCGGCAGAGACGGGCTGTTCTGATAGACAATATCAGTGCACAGAATCTGGAATGTGCATCCCGAGGAGTTGGAAGTGTGATGGGGTACCAGATTGTGCGGGAGGAGATGATGAAAAGCTGTGTGGTGAGTTACTAAAATATATAAATAACTTACCTCCTTTCCATGTTGCAAATACAAACATTCTGCTTATAGATTCATCATCATCAATGGCTCCAGAGCCCATTGCGAGCCTTGGCCTCCTCCAGCATTCCTCGCCATCTCCCTCTATTCTACATGCTTCCCTCCAGTCCCTTACACCAACAGCCTCCACATTCCGGTGCACGCCATCCAGCCATCGGAGATTGGGTCTACCAACGTTTAGTCTACCTTGTGGCTTTGTGTGCAGGATCCTTTTTGGCACTCTTTCATTGCCCATTCTTTCCACGTGTCCTGCCCATCGCAGCCTCCCCACTTTTATCACCTTTATAATGTTGGGCTCATTATAAATATTGTAGATCTCATCATTGTGTCGTATTCTCCAAGCTCCGTTTACCTGCATAGGTCCGAATATCCTTCTGAGTATTTTTCTCTCAAACACTAGTAGAGACAATTAATCTTTTTTACTCAATACCCTGCATTCAGAACCATAAGTTAGTACGGGGCGTAGCAACATTTTGTAGATTGTGACTGGTTTTTCTAGATATCATCCGAGATGCTAGATGTCTTCTCAGACCAAAGAAGCATCTGTTTGCCATAAAACTGAAAAATATCCCATACAAATTAAGCATTTCTCTTTAGAAACAGTAGATGTGTCATATTTCAAAGTCGACAATGAACTTAAAAATGTCACATAGTCAATCTAATATATTAATATCAACTAATCAAGGTTATGTCAGTATGCTTTATAGATTTTCCTCCTGAAAAATTGTTCTCTACTTTGATCAACACTATAATTAAGTCTCCAATATATATAAACTAATATTTGATACAAAAGGTACCTGTGAATTGTTGATAAGAAGTATAAAAATAAAATAAATTTATTTATTTCATCTCAGAAAGCCACAGCTTTAAGTTACATTTCACTGTTTGTATGAATTTAATATATATAATTTATTAGTGTCCAACCGAAGCTTCAGCTTCGGCCACCTTCGGCCAAAAAAAAAACACCTTCGGCTTCGGCCAAAAATAACCCGAATTTTCGGCCGAAGCCGAAGCTTTTTGTCAGCCGCTAAAAATAGTTAAAACTTGTAAAAACATGCGCGAACATGACATGTGTAGCGGGTGTATAGATTCGGCCGGCCCAGTGTCGCGTGCCGACTGTCGACAGAAACAAAACAAGAGTAGTTCTGAACACTCAGTAGTTAGATATCTAACCAACTAAGTCACGAAAGCAGATTATTTATTATTTTAATCGATTTTTTTAGTAAAATCAAACCTTCGGCTTCGGCTTCGGCTCCGGCCGAAGGTTACGGCTAAGGCCAAACGATCGGCTTCGGGTTCGGCCAAAATCTGACCTACGCGGACACTAATAATTATACAATAAAACGTTTAATAGGTGAAAAAGATAGATAAAAATAAACACATATACGTACAGTTTTAATTATTTTAAATTTTTAATTATTTCTAGTAAGTATACTTATTGTTTAGTACATAGATACCAGGTATATCCAACCTTTTCTATTAAATAATAGTTGTATCTTCATTAGTAACTTGTATTTACATATATGCTCTGTTTCATGTTTTTACATTTGTACTGACAATTTTAATAAATTTTCTCATATTTTCATGTATTATATTTTGCAAAAAGGTTTGTTAGCAAAGAATTTATGTAAAACGTCCAATAATTCACAAGTACCATTCAGTAGATGCTCTTTGAGCGAAACGCGTCAATGTTTTTTTTAAAATTAGTTGAGAAAGTTAAAAATTTGTGTTTTTTACCTATTTTCAAGTAATTTTATATAACATATGTATACAGTTAACGAGTATGTTTCAGAATGAGGAGAAATTGTTGGTGAGTGTAGAGGTGATTGTTGAATTGTGTACTAGAGTTTAAGAACATCTTTATCTGTTTTTGATAATGTCGTAAAGTGTCTGAAAAAATATCTGTGTTTGAAATGTGTAATAATATAAATCGGTAATGATATGGCAAAAGGTTATAACTGGGATTTTTTTCATTTTTTACCTTTGTTCCACAAAATGTTTCTAATACTACATTCCATAGTATGGCAAAAGGATAGAGGTGCTACTGCACTATATACTGAGATTTTTCAAGATATATCCTATGCCATAAGAAAAAGTAATCACAAGTTTATATATCACAAGTATAAATATCACAAGTTTATTTTGGCTCTCCTGTAAAATTTGGTTCAGAGCAGTTATAGCCCTTTGCCATAACACTACCGAAATATGGAGTTCAAAAGCCATACATTTTACATTTTTCACTTCCTTTTTGTTTGATTTGTATTAGAAGTCGGCCTTCGTGGGTCAAGTTTGGTTCCACTTCCAGTCGAGACACACAGTTATTCGCTGTATTTTCAAACAAATAATTTCATTAGTCTCCTGAATGTGGTAACTTGTTATTGGGCGCATGTTACATTAATATTTAACAGAGTTCCTATTGTTTGAGAATCAATGCAAAATTATTTTATCACTGATGCAGAGTTGAAGACTGTTAAAATATTAATTTCCATACAATCAATGTCTAATTTCAATATTGCAGATTGTTCGGTTGACGAATTCAAATGCAAAATAGGCGGTGAATGTATCCCCATGAGCCAAGTCTGCGACGGAGACGAGCAGTGTGGAGATTTGTCGGACGAATGGAACTGCGTTGCAATCGGTCACACGAATCAGACCGGTGTCTCATCGGGAGCAAACGAAACATCTGACCAAGTCGCGTCCAGCACAGCTCTCAAGGTGAAGAAGAACGGAGAGCAGTGGCTTCAAGTCTGTTCCGAGAATTGGACTGAAGAGATGTCCAGTGGAATATGTCGACGGTTAGGATTGGCGGGAGTTGTGCACACGGAATATGTTAAGGGTGATAATAGTGATAGATATTTAAGGTTAGGTTCACACAATAGAGCAACTTCAGACAATATACTGCTGAATGTCAGTGTGACTGATACTTGTGACAATAATATTGTTGTGTCAGTGCAGTGTATAGAATTTGGTAAGTAAAGATTCTGTCATTATTAATGAATATAAATAACTTCCTTACACCCCGAGCAAGTGGCGAGTTTATTGCTAAATTGAAATTTCTTCCAACTAACCAGTGTTTCTAGTTCAGAGAAGCAAGATAAACATGACAAATAATTTTCTCCCCTACTGGGTATAGAACCCAGGATACCGGTGCAGAAGTTAAACGCCTTAACACATTATTATAAAAATAAACCTTTATTTTCCATTCAGCGCTATTGCAAAATAAAGGTTTTTGAGGTTTCTTTACTAAACTCGAAGTAAAGAAACAAGCAAGTGTCATGACATATTTTCCAGATATTTTTGTCTTCTTTAATTTAAAAAAATATATATTCCTCTACACCTTATTGTTTTTTAGAAAGATAAATGTTGAAAATAGGGGTATGATTATTATTTTTCTACATGAATATATGCAGAACATAGTTATGTAATATTTTTCTTTATTAATATTCAAACTATCTAAGTTATTTTTTTTCAAAATGATTCGTTTCGTAGTAATGATGCAATATCAAATTGAAAAAATAGGTACGTAGGCAGCGGGCGCCCCCTTATTGAGTATCAGTCGGATATTGGTGGGTGTGTGGTGAGCGTGACTTGAGTCATATAAAGGGGCCCCTTAATCCCGCATACATAGTCGCAAGCCCATGTTGCTCACCTGTTCTGGCTGGTACTCTGGTCGCCTGTGCTCGTGGGCATGGATTCATGAATCCAGTGAAACCACCATTGCCTTTCTCTTTTGTATCTGTATTCTTTAATCTTGTGACATGTAATCATTTGTCTAAATCTTCTTTTAGCGTGCGGCTCACATTCTCAATCCGATACGACTTCTGGACGTATAGTCGGAGGTAGTCCAGCCAGCGTGGCTCAGTGGCCAAGTGTGGCCCTTCTTTACAACAAGAATCTCCGCACCAGGTGTACTGCCAGCATCCTATCGCCGCTATGGCTGGTAGCCGCCAGGTCCTGTGTACTGGGAGAGCTAAAGACTGACGAAGCACTCGAAGAGGAGAGGAAGGAAGGCTGGATCGTCCACGTGGGAGACACGGTCTTCCGTTCCATGGAGATTGGAGGTGTGGATGTTGAGGAAATTGTGCCATATAGTGGAGTGAGTACAATTAATTAGAATTATTATTAAATTTTGTTATCGTTTTTACACAAATACTTGATTTATAAAATAAACGAAAGCGTAAATTATATGTTTATTTTAAATTCATGTGAAAAATTTTAAGATTTTTCAAATATAAGTTGATATTTAATACAGGTTAATAACTGGGCCTAATATTTTGATATATTAAATCCTTAATTGAACTAAACGAAATTATGTAGGTATAATATA
Source organism: Molanna angustata (assembly GCA_963576475.1). Classification (NCBI taxonomy): domain Eukaryota; kingdom Metazoa; phylum Arthropoda; class Insecta; order Trichoptera; family Molannidae; genus Molanna; species Molanna angustata. The sequence continues at coordinate 12,513,243 of OY754986.1, read as the reverse complement.
CCTGGGTTGCATTCACAACGAACGCCAAGCGCACTTAGTGAACGCTCCAAGCCGTTCATAATGAATGGAAACAGACGCTCGAAAGACACTCTGCGTTCAGATTGAACGTCGTGTGTACGCACCAAAGGCTCAGTAAAGTTGTCGGGTGAAAATAGCTCTGACAGTTACAGTATCTGTTGACTTGTATTTTATCTGTGGAATGATGATTTCTATTTGTTTCTGTATTATCTAATATGTCAGTTGACATTATTTATGATGCATTCACAAAGAGGTTAATTTATAAAAATATCATTCAAGGATTTCCAATAAAAGGTCAGAGATCATTATTTACTCCACTGCCCAATTATTGTCTTTCGATTAAAATATAACCTAAAGAGAGGCATGTATTTTTGACAGTTTTCTTTTCATAATAATTAATGGATTGAAAAATTAAATTATTATTTTTGAGCTTCGAGTATTTGAAGCAAAATAAAACAATTCTATCATCCTTTCAGGCAAAATATAACCAAGTGATGTACAACGGAGATCTCTTAGCGGTGAAATTGACAAAACCGTTGAGCTTCAACGGAACTGTGGACGCAGTGTGCCTCGCATCTGAAGATGTACAACCGAGGCAGCTATGTGTTACAGCCGGATGGGGAGTGCATCAAACTAACGGTAAATACAGCAACATTACTTCTAAACCGAATTATTGCAGTTCTATGGAAGATAAAAATTGTAAAAAAGCCAACAGTTTTCATGTGACCATCACGCCATGTCCCTCGCGGGGTAGGCAAAGAGAACCGAACGCCACTTATTTATATCTTGAAACACATTCATCGTCTCGTCGTCATTCATTCGTCGTCTTATACACGTTCATCTGATGTTCATGCTTCTGACCTTTCAAAATAACGTTCACATGGACGTGCCATCCCTTCCTTGGGTGGCCCCGACCTCCCATTCCATTCCTGTCCGCAATGTATATTTTTTTCGTCAGGCGTTCCTCATTCATTCTCCCCGTGTGGCCAAACCATCTCAATGTGTTCACTTTCATTCTATTAAGGGGGGAACTGCTGCCAATGTACCTATTTTTCAATTTGATATACCATCATTATTTCTTATCAAATCGTTTTGAAAAAAATAATTTAGATAGTTTGGATATTAATAAACAAAAATATGATAATGTTCTGTATAAATTCTTGTAAAAAAATAATGGCATACCCCGATTTTCAACGTTTATCATATATTTTTAATAAACTAAAAGGCGTAGAGTAATATATTTTTTTTTAAATTAAAGAAGACAAAAATATCTAGAAAAATATCATGTGACGTTGCATTAATGCTTCAGGTTTAGTAAATAAACCTAAAAAACATTTATTTTCCATTCAGCGCCATTGCGTAATAAAATTTGTTTTGGTTTATTTACTTAACCTGATGCGTTAATGCAACGTCATATCATATTTTTCCAGGTATTTTGTTCTTCTTTAATTTATAAAAAAAAATATTACTGTATACCTTATATTTTTTTAGAAATTTAAGAGAAATGTCTAAAATCGGGGTATGCTCATTATTTTCCTATAAGAATATATACAGAACATAATCAAAAAGTTAAGGTATATTTCTCTTTATTAATATCCAAACTAACTAGGTTATTTTTTTCAAAATGATTCGTTTAGTAATAATGATGGTATATCAAATTGAAAAAATAGGTATGTTAGCAGCAGTCCCCCTCTTAATGACATCTTTCTTTATCTCACATTCTTTAAAAATGTATATAAAAAATAAAAGTTCAAAAACATAGCTTACTTTTTATGCACACGCAAAATCACATCATTATCCCTATGAAAGATATAGAAAAATGATTGAATTTAACTCATTCTGGAATAAATTACATTTTGCTTATTTGAATCATTGTTAGATTGACAATTAGCTGTACCAGATTATTTAAATCAATTGATTTTTGTTTTACTTTATAGTGTCGAGTGTGGAACAGTACCTACATTACCTTCCTGTCCCAACAATAGATAGAGAAGAGTGTAATTCAACTAAACATTACAATGGACTTATTCAAGAACAACATATATGTGCAGGGTATGAAGACACAGACAAATCACCATGTTATGTAAGTACAAAACATTGTTTTTTTTAAATATGTAAAACTATAATCATGGCAAGAAAAGTTTGCTGTACACAATGGAACGGCTGTTTCAACTTGATGAGACATGGATATGACAGAAGACAAAGTAGAATTAATGCAGTGTGATAAAAAATAGAATGGATTATGAAAACAAATATATTAAATGAACAACAGATAAGGATTGTCTGTCATCAATCTATTTATAACACATCTTTCAATAATTTGGACATATTGTCTGGGCTGCGTTCACAATGAACGCCGAGTGCACTTAGTAACGCTCATAATAACCGGAAAAGACACTACATTCATATTGAACATAGAGTGTACGCTTCAAATGCTCTGTATAATTGTCGTGTGAAAAACGCTCTAGACAGTTATAGTATCTGTTGAATTCTATTTTATCTGTGGTAAGATGACTTCTATTTGTTTCTGTGGTGTCTATTATTTCAGTTGACATTATATCTGATGATAATATGCATTCAAAAAAAGGTTAATTTGAGAAAAATATCAGTCAAAAGATTCCAATAAAAGGTGTGAGAGCATTATTTACTCTGATTGGTCTTTCAATGAAAATATAACCTAAAAAGACACACGTATGATAAATGACATTTGACATTTAAAATGCCTGATGCTGGATTTAGATTGAAACGCCGTGTGAAAAACGCCATAAACTGCAACTTCAGGTATATCCGACACTCGACGTCGAGTGTTCTATTTGAACACAGTCCTGAAGAACCTCCGATAACTTGAGAAGTGTGAAGGGAAGAAGACCCAGAGATCTCTCACCGATCTGAAAGGGTGATCTAGTTAAGTCCGCTACAGTATCTACAAACATTGAAGCCCTTCGATCTGTCCAATACATTCATTGAATGATTGAGAGAAGCCACCATCCTCGATCACGAAGAACATAAGAAAATCAAATGTGTAGTAGAAAATAAAATTTCTTTTATTGTACAATTTATTGTCTTAAGATAACAATAATATTGTGTTTCAGAATGATGAAGGAGCTCCACTTATGTGTTTCAATGACTCAGCCGGTAAATGGGAACTGCACGGTATGCTGAGCTACCACAGCAACTGCGGAAGAAGTCACCATCCTCCCATATTCACGTCTCTAACTTACAATCCGGTTGCCACTTGGCTGCTAGGAACTATACCTTCAACGCAACAAGCGTGATTGGTTCAATACCAAATTTTAACAGGAACAAATCTAAATAAATTATAGTAATACAGTGTTTGTGTGTGTATCTTATTTCAAAGAACAAAGTTTTCTATTTCAGAATAGTGTCCTTGAATTTCATCTATGGATCTAAATCATTCATATCACATAGCAAAAAAAATATTATTTTTCATACAATGGAACACAATTCCACGGACAAAATAATATTATTCTTTTTGAATTAAAATGGAATCACAATGACACAATTCCAAAAACATTCCATATTTTATATCAATAATATCGGATCGATTTAAAAAATAGGGTTATTTGTCTATCTCCCTAATTTTTTTATACAAAATAATATTTAATAATGTTTGTTTATTAATAACACCAAATGTATACCATAGCCTCATTGTTGACATGTAATATAATTGATAATAATTATTATTATTAATTTGTTGTTAACACAATGTTATAATTTTTTGTATTCTATTGACACGAATGATTCATATACTTATTAAAACATGCTGAATATTATTGATTGAAACAATGATTGTGTATGAAAAATACAAAATGATATTAGTTTCAGTGAAAGAATTGTGAACGCAAACAGTAAACAAATTATATTTTGAGAAAAATGAATTTAAAATACAATGGACGCCTGATTACTGAACTGATTATTATAAGACACAATTTATCGCGATATTATTTTTAATTTAAATTCAATAAATACATTTTCCTAATCTTTCTGTAGTGGAAATTGACAGTTACTATAGGCAGCCCGTACACAGTGAATCTGGATCGCGATCCGTGATCAAAATCAATGATCACAATCCCGATTAATATGGAACGGCAGCCCGTCAATCAATCAAATAGTTACACAATCAATCCTACTACTTGATGTAACACAATTCAGTTGGCGATTTCAACAATCACTAGAAAACATCAACATATGAATCCACATTCATTGTGAGAAATATTTTGTAATAAACAAACGTCAAATCATCATTATAATATGTTTATTGTATAGTTGTATATAGTCATGTACAGATAACATTATATTATTCTCTTACTCGTATATTTTTGAATATGTATCAACCCCTCCAAAATATATTATTGTATGATAAAACCATAATATATTGCAATGGTATTGTTTTATTGTATTATTTCATAAAGGAATATATTCAATATGAAATCAAATCTGTTTAAATTTGGAACTGGCAGGATTCTTTCAATTACTCCTCGGCAAAATTTAAACGAACAACTGTATAATGTAGGTGTTGTTATATATATTTATGCAAGTCTTAACTTAAACTTAATTAAATCAAATATTTTTTCTGAAGACAGAAGTTCATTTCAATACAGTTTGAATCCATAAAGAGATACTAATTTATAAACAGTAAAGAATTTTCATTTTAAACAGCTTGCATTTGCAGAGTTTGCTATTTTGTTTTTTGTTTTAAATTATAACCTTAAAATCGTTGACTGCAGTGTTGTAGTGATAAATCGTTTAAATTATGTGCTGGTGTCCTAGATTTGATTCGTAACTGAGGAGACACACTGATCATTTGAATGAAATTATCATTTTGCAATAAATTTGACTGTTCGATCGTAGAATTCTTACATTTTATGTAACTAAAGATACTGAAATTAGTATTTGTTTGTGGATCAACAGTATACTATGACATAAATATTTATTTTTAATACAAATTAAGGTACATTTATTTATATGTGTCAAGGCCGATTTGTGCAAATTACTAAAACATTCCTATATTAATAATAATATGTTAAAAATTTTAAGATGTGGTGATCAATTTAATAATCTTAAAAATACAAAGTGAATCAATAACAATTATCATTAAATGAACTGAAAATATTTTATTTGCAAATTTACATACCTACTTAATTGTAAATTTCTTATATTATTTTTCACAAGAAAAAAACTGATTCCAAAGTCAAATTTAGATTATTTTGATAAAATTGGCAATCACAAATAGAAAAATAAAACTTTTTTTTTTAAATATTTTTACAAGTATTTATGTGCTGTTTTTAAATATTTTAAGTAACATTATTTATTCTCTATGAAATTTAAAATTTCACTTATGTAAATATTAAATATCTTTTTCAATCATATAATTTGTATGTTTTTTGTTTCATTAAATGAAGTTTTGAAAGATTATTATGTATGAAGTATGTTTTTAAATCTAGGCATATTTCATTTGAGTTTTTTATCAAATACATTTTTGAATATCTTTTAATATTTTTATTCGCTAGTCACAAAATATATTTGTGCCAATAGTATAGAAGTAATTTTATATATTTTTAAGATAAATTTGTAATACCTACTAATGTAGTAATTTAAATAGTAAAACATATGTTTTATAATTAGTTGTTCAGTAAATTGAATCACCATAAAAGATGGTCGTTTCACGTATATGGTCCCAATATTTTAAAATTTACATTTTGCAGTTTTTTTTTTAATCTTTTATTTATTTCAGATGAAATCTTTAATAATTAATCCAGTGGTCGCGAGTTCCAATCTTGCCACGACCGATTTCGTTCACCTATACCACAAGCATTTATGCTAAAGTTAGGGAATGTACAGAGACTTATATGTACTTGTTACAAGGTCATATTCATTCTTTATTTTAAAAAAAATACCTAACCTAACCTACACTAAACAAATTCAAGCGAGTTATATAATATTTTTGGATTTTCGGCAATTCATAAAATCATGTCCTCATTTTTGGCTGGTTTTGGGGATAGGCCCAAAATTGTTTTAAATTTTAAATATTAAGTAACGATTTACAGATTTTCTATAAATGATTTGTTCACTAGTAAAATAAATAATTATTTATTGTAAAAAAGAAAACCACTGTTATGAAAACTGTGAACCATCTTCATGAATGATTAAATTTACTAATTAACAATGATTTAATATTTGTTTTGTGGTGTTGAACCCTCTTAATTTGTACTATCCATATTATATGTGAACAATTAAAATATTCGTCAGGGTAGGATAATAATTATATAACATTGTTGATAAAATGTAAATAATATGTTCGATTTTAAGGCACTTAGAATATTTATGGTTGTTAAAAAAATATCTCTTTCAAAAAAAAAATATGTTGTATTTTTTGTAAGCATTGACTATAGAAAAATAAAAATCATTTTGAAATGTTACAAAATAACATTTTCCCAATACATTATGAATGTATAATTAATACATACTAAGTATATGTTATCAGAATATCTATTTTTGCACAATTGTTTCTTGTAAAGTTACCGAAATACAGTGATATTGTCAACAATAAAACTAATGATATGAATGAAAACTAATTATGGTTATTTTTTTCATATTTTCGATGGTAAATTATTGTATATTTTTCATTTTATGCGAGGCTTTCAGTACATGGACTGAGATTCTTAAAAATTGCTTTTGTTCATACATCATATTATTACTGAAATAACTAAAACTTTTTTTTTTTCTCTTAAATGCGTGTACTTATGTTGTTTGAAAGCATGTCTTATCATAAAAAAAAATCATAAATTTGTTTAATGTCCATTAATTCAAAATACTGTAATATTACAACAAAAAAGGCTTAAACCCAGGAAAAATGTATTAGGCAGTGTATGACCCGAATGCATAGTCCTATGTAACTAAATACTAACTCCTAACCTCAATGGAGTATTTAGTAGGTATTATTAGGTTAGCAATTGCGTTGCAAAGACATTACTATCTGAATTCTACGCCAAACTTGAGGTCGATGGCATAGAATTTCACATTATTATATACGAATAAAAAAGATAGATAGTTTTCTATGAGATTATACTGATGTTTAAAATGTTTTTTGTCATAACAACACAAAGAGATATAACCAAGCTCACACTGCCAGCTCTATGTCACGATTTTTTTGAAATTCCACCGAATTTTCGGCATCTCGTACGGATCGCTGAATACTCTGGTTGGTATTTGATTTGACAAAATTACCAAATACATATTTGACAAATTCGCTAAAATTATTATTCATCGAAAACATCTCGTATTTTAGTATTGAACCACTCGTGAGGTTCCTTGCGATCAACCTTACTTTTTGACAGTTCGCAAATGGCAGTTTACGCCGATGCGCATGCGCTAAGTATTTAGATATGTCTCTGCAATGCAATTCTCATACAAAAACTTCGTAGAATCATTAAGTTAGGAAGCCACATGATCTCCTAACTTTAGTGAGCGACTGTGCAATGAAAACATGGTTAGTATTTAGTTCGGACTCTGCATTCGGACCTATGAGTATAATTTAATTACAAAAAAAAATATTAAATGGGAAGATAAATAGTTTCTATGAAAATACCTACCTTTATTTTTACCGTTATAAGATCAATATTTCAAATTAAGTAGTACTGTTTGCCTCTATATACCTACAGATAACACTAAGTCAATTTAAAATGTAAAATGTATTATATATAATATGTAACTATCAGCATATCATGTGATTGATGTATAAAAATATGTTTTAATATAATGTATTTGAATTATTTTTACAAACTATATATATTCGTTAAGGTATTGTTAATTTTTTATTAATATACAAAAAGACATTAAGTAAATATTGTATTAAACTTGTTGATATTTTATATGTAATTATACTTGTGAGCTAATCATAACTACAATTACGTAATGTTGTAAAGTGAGAAAAGTACATTTTAATAAATGAACCCATTTTTAATTAAATAAATTTTCGTATACCAGAAAAATATGTCAAAAAATCATTGGGCAAACCTGCTTTTTTATTGATCTTGTACAATTTTTTATACAAAGAAATTCATTCAAAGTCATAGCCACAACAGTCCCAACGTTGTGTTGTCCTTTTTAAGACCTTATGATAAAAGGTTGTCCTTTCTCAGTCCCTTATGCTAAAAGGTTGTCCTTTTTCTGTCTCCTATGACAAATCTTTTATACATAACCTTCTTTCATTGAAACAAATCTGTCCCAGAATACAAATATTAGTATCATGCCAATATTGTAGCTAAATAGTTGACACTATTTCTCAATAGATGGCATTGATATGTGTAATTATTTTCGAAAACAAAGACCCCTCGAATAACAACAGATACAAATTCCAATGAAAAGTATGCTTGGTGAACAAAATATAAAGTCTACATGCTTTCCTTTATGTGGAATACATTCTGTTTTTTTTTTAATGTTACACTTATTTTTTGTGTGATGCCAGGTTTTCATAGCTCTATTTTAATTATTTTCCTTATATTCATGTTAGTATTTAAAAAACTATATTTATAAAACAATGTTGTTTTTAGAATTCTATGAGATAATAAAGCTTCTCACACAAAAGTATAGTACATTTTATATCAAAATATTCTACTAATACAAAAATAACTACCCGCTAAATAAAGCTGTCTTTAGATCAGAAAATCTACGAAACTGAAGCTTAATTAGAAAGATTTGTCGATAAGTTTGGTTCTTTATCGATTTGAAAATAAATAAAATGTATCTTTGATAAAATAATGTAAATTTATAAAATTAGATAAAAAATGATCTATGTGTTAAGTGATATCAAAATAGACCGTCCAAAAAGTAACGTGTCTTCCGTCCGACAATAATAATTTTATATAATAAAATAGATTTAAAAATTTCCTATCTTGTTACTCAAACTACGTAAGATTTATAATAAAATATTGTAAAGTTGTTAATTCTTGATCAAGGAGTGATATACAAAGCTCCGTTGTATATTGTGAACAGCGTATAACTCTAATTTTTATATGTTATGGTAAATTTTTAACATTCTATTAAAATATTTTTATCCATATTTTGAAAATACAAAACATAAAAATTATATTATTGCTTTATTTTTTTTTTTGAATAAAACCTTTTTTTTAATTCCTTCATACTAGTTTATTAGTTTATTTATAAAACATGTCTAAGACACCATAAATAGAAAAAAAATATTATTTTTGGTCTCTATTCTCCCCTGGTCTCTATTTCCACCTGAAATAGAGACCAGGGGGGCAAGTCTGGTCAAACGGAGGAACCGAAACCCTCGTGATAACCCATATCATGGATATAATTATCTTATGGTGTTCTATGACATTTTAAGATATAATAGAACTCCATAAGATAATTATATCCACGCTATGAGTTATCATAAGAGTTTTAATTCCAGCGTTTGACCGGACTTGCCCTCCCAGAGTGGACACTGTGAAAGCCAAATCTCTACTGAGAATTGCGGAGATGAAAACCCTACGATGCGTAACCGGAAACACACAGAGCTGGAGGTAGAAACACGGGAATAAGACAAATGTGTAGTAAAGAAGTCATCGTCCGATGAAGAAGACGATACTATAGTGAATATGTTAACAGAATGCAAAACTACATACTTTCAGACAAGACCACCAGGACGAGCTCTGAAAAGAAGGCACGACAGCTGACAATCCACATCACAGGAGACGACTTAGCGGCAGGAACAGTTCCTATGGATCTATACGAAGGATGAAGAAGTTTAGATAAACTTTTGGTTTGTATTGTGTGGTGAAAAAGATGAAAATGTGAACCTATTTGACTGATATTCTACAGAAGATATATTAATAAATATTTTTGCGCTACACACAAACGGTTTTCCATAAACATATTAAAATCAATCTTCTACATGTCAGCTCCCCATTGTATAGGAATCAATAAAATAACAGGGGATGTATACAATTTCAGAATTTAAGAACGTTTTAAGTTACGGGTACTTTCACGTAGATACATCAAATCAAACTTTGACTAAGCACCCATTTGGAGCTCAGATCCTCGAGTTTGGAACATGTGTAGCATAGTTGAAACCCACAGTTGTTTTTTTATGACAGTTGACTTAATATAAAGCTACAGATATAATGCTAATGAAACATAAAACAAACAAACCTAAATAGTATTATGATCAAATAGTTTTGTTAAATGTGTTGATGATTGTTTAATTTATTGTAGATAGCCACTTAAAAGAGTCAATGGGCGGTCACTAAGCAAAAATTAAGATTGTATATTGAAATTAAATTTTAATTTAAGTGCATCAATATATTAATTTATGCATTAAGATGCTATACTAGGCTAAAAAGTAAATTTTGTAAAACTGTTCCCGAGAAATAAGATGCTATAGTAGGCTAAAAAGTAAATTTTGAAAAACTTCCCGAGAATTAAGATGCTATAGTAGGCTAAAAAGTAAATTTTGAAAAACTTTTCCCCATAATTAAGATGCTATAGTAGGCTAAAAAGTAAATTTTGAAAAACTGTTCCCGAGAATTAAGATTCTATAGTAGGCTAAAAAGTAAATTTTGAAAAACTTCCCGAGAATTAAGATGCTATAGTAGGCTAAAAAGTAAATTTTGAAAAACTTTTCCCCATAATTAAGATGCTATAGTAGGCTAAAAAGTAAATTTTGAAAAACTTTCCGAGAATTAAGATGCTATAGTAGGCTAAAAAGTAAATTTTGAAAAACTTTTCCCCATAATTAAGATGCTATAGTAGGCTAAAAAGTAAATTTTGAAAAACTGTTCCCGAGAATTAAGATTCTATAGTAGGCTAAAAAGTAAATTTTGAAAAACTTCCCGAGAATTAAGATGCTATAGTAGGCTAAAAAGTAAATTTTGAAAAACTTTTCCCCATAATTAAGATGCTATAGTAGGCTAAAAAGTAAATTTTGAAAAACTTTCCGAGAATTAAGATGCTATAGTAGGCTAAAAAGTAAATTTTGAAAAACTTTTCCCCATAATTAAGATGCTATAGTAGGCTAAAAAGTAAATTTTGAAAAACTGTTCCCGAGAATTAAGTAGGCTAAAAAGTAAATTTTGAAAAACTTCCCGAGAATTAAGATGCTATAGTAGGCTAAAAAGTAAATTTTGAAAAACTTCCCCATAATTAAGATGCTATAGTAGGCTAAAAAGTAAATTTTGAAAAACTTTCCGAGAATTAAGATGCTATAGTAGGCTAAAAAGTAAATTTTGAAAAACTTTTCCCCAGAATTAAGATGCTATAGTAGGCTAAAAAGTAAAAAACACAATTAAAAATTGTGTCTCCACTGGAAATCAAACCCGGGACCTTTGGATCAGCAGTCAGATACCTAACCAACTGAGCCAAGAAGGCCGACTATATTTAATCTTGACATTTAATATACATAAACAATTATCACATAATTCCCAAATCACTAGAACTCTGACCCGAATGCACAGTCCTAAGCAACTAAATATTAATTCCTAACCTCACTGGATTATTTACTATTCTTATGTTAGCAATTAGTGTTGAAGAGATAACACTTACTAAATACTACACCAAACTCCATAAGATTTCCATATAATATACTAGATGGAGTACTCCATGCAATGAGTGAGTCATGGCATATCGCACGTTTGACGTCTTAGATGACAACATATTATGCAGTTTTCCATAGTGTTTTAAGTATGTTTTTCAAAAAATAATCCGAAAACAATTCATATGTCATTGTTCTCTATAGAAAAACGATGTGGTCTGCTCACCTTGTTGTCAAAAGTCCCGTGGAAAAAAATCCTCACTTCGCTTCATACAAAATTTGCTAATTGCGACATCTAGTATATTATATGAAAATCTATGGCCAAACATAAGGTCGATGGTCGATTTCACATTATTGTGTATGAAGAAAAAAGATAGATAAGATAGCTTTCTATGGGTTTATAGTGATGTTTAGTCATAACTAAATTTATCTCCTAACTTTAGTGAGGCGAATGTGCAATGAAAACATGGTTAGTATTTAGAATTTAGGTCGGACTCTGCATTCGGGCCTATTAGGCCTGTTTCGAGGTTGGCGATTTCACATAATTAGTGTGACATTATTCACATTGATCCTATCAAGAATACAGATATACATGTTTCAAGTAAACACAGTCTATATATGTATGTACAATATTTGTTTGTTTTCCACACATTTGAGGGTAATCAGTGTGCACATTTGTGTACATCCCGGTCATAGGCGTTAACAAGGGTCTTAAGGATCAGGGTAAGGCAATGTAGGTAGGACAAATGCAAACTTTGTTAACTGTTGTATGAAAATGAACATCCTTAAAGATTACAATTGTGTGCGCCCAAGTTAGTGTATTTGAATCGAGCGTTACATAAAATACTATGGTTTATTTCATTTTACAAAAAAAACTGAGAACATTGTGTGAAAATGTATCAAGCCAATATTTAGATTTATAAAATACCTATCAATTAAAAAAAACATTAATGTTTCTAAGCCTTATAAGTTTTGAGTTATTGATAAAAATCTGAGAAAAAAGGTATTATTAAAAAAAATATTTTGAAAAAAGTACACAAGATGAAAGAAAGTGTATCGGGCCAATGTATATACAAATAATGAGAGAATAATATATATTTTTGTTGAAGACGTAACTTTTAAGAGTACGGCGTAATGAGCATCCAAAAAGTAACTTGGAGCCTATCCCATCACCTTAAGGAACCTTGGTAGAATTGGTTACTTCTAAGTCATAAGTTTGGTGTTCCTTCTGAGGGTGGTATCACAATTTCTCCACAATCAGGGCCGGATAAACCATAGAAAAATCAGGAACAAGAAGTCAGGGCGGTTGTCTTATAAAGGGCGCTTAAAATTCTAAAATGTTAATCATATAAATCAAAAATTCACAGGTATGGCGCTCGGTTCTCTTTTATGCGTACCCGAATAGAGGCTCGGCATGATGGTGTGCATGTAAAAAATACCTTAATCATTTTAGACCCGATGTAATTTTACATAATTTTAAAAATTTTTACATTTAAAATTCCGAAAAAAATTGGGGGGGGGGGCGGATTCAAATATATTACTACGGGCGCAAAAACACGTTTATCCGGCCCTGTCCACAGTGATACAATCCTGGATATGCCGGTTTTCTAAATAAAGCAATTTATTTTAAGATACATTTAAATAAGAATCTTAAGAAAATAAACCAAAAAGAAACATTACGAAAGAATAAAAAGTATTCGTAAAAATGTTATAAAAATGAAGTCAATAAAAAAAATGTTATAAAAATGAAGTCAATAAAAAAAATGTAATAAAAATGAAGTCAATCATCAAAATGTTTATTTCAAGTAATCCAAATTACAATATGCTAATTATTTTCACTGATATTATTACCGTAAGGTATATTCACTTTGGATACATTATTCAAGTCGGATAACTCCATAGTGCTTCTTTCTAAGTTACTGGTGTTCAACATATAATAACCTAAATGTACCGAGTCGTTCGTCACAATGGGCAGATAAAGATTTTTATTGTTTGTTTGTAGATTGATGCCTGCGTCGACATTGACGTCATTATCTTTCGAAAGAAACTGCGAATTCGGTGACAATACAATATTGCTCAAAATATTGTCAACGGAAAATAATTTCTTGGTTTTGTCTTGCGCTGTATTTACATTGTTGGAAGTTCCAATGTTTGGACAGACAATACTGGTCCCGTTTTCAAAATTAAACAAATTTTGTGAAGTTGAACTGTTCAACTCGCCACTTTTGAACGATCCATATTTGTTTGAGCAATCGGTGATTTGTGAAGATTCCTGGACTTTAATGGCATCAGATTCCTGTAGCAGCAACTCCATTATTCCGTTCATAGTATCTTTACTTTTATCTTGATTATTCTTAGACATGTCTTGAATAACATTTGAGACATGAATTTCACTTGATTCTGTGTCTTTCAGCAACAATTCCATTATTTGATTCATTTCTCCCGTTCTTTTATCCAATGTTTTTCTTTCTATAACTTGCGAGATAGATTTTTTCTTGTTCGAATGTGACTTTGAATGATTACGGAGTAACAACGAACTTGAAAATGTTTGATAACAAACAGAACAAGAGTGAGCCTTGTCTTCAAAGTGGCTTTTTGTATGAGACTTTAATTCCAAAATATTGTGGAAAGTTTCGTCACATATGGAACAGGTCATAATAGAAGCACCTAAAAAAATAGAAGAATATGAATATGTTCTTCAATGTGACCTATGTCTTTGGGCCACATTTCAAAAGAGAAAAGAAAGCATTTTTATGAACTGAGAAACCCTGAAGTATTTTGTTTAAGTAGATAATACAACAAAATTTAAGCCATTTCAGTCCAATGAGTAGAATGATGCGCTCCTATAATTCTTAGCACACAAAAATTGAGAACCTTGACATATTCTCAAACAGCCTCAGCCCCTTCAAGCGTTTGATAAGCTAGTCAACAATCATTGTGATATGTTTTCCCTTCTTTTTAACAATACATTACACTTTGAATGCTATAGTTACCTAATTTAATTTTTATTCTTAAAGGCTAATTTAAATCAATTACGATATGTAGTTAACACCTGGTTTTATAGCATTTGAACTACTATGTTGATTCTAACTGCCTATATGATTTATTTGTGTATTCCTATATTCTGTTGGTGTTTCTTTTAAAAAATAAATAAATAAAATACAAGGTACTAATTGTATTTCTGGAAGTTGTTTGATTTTGTATTTTTTATATCAACAAAATTATTGATTTATATGGTAAAGGAATGGCTTTTGGTATTGGAGAGACTGAGAATGTTCACCGTTAGCTTCCAACCGCATGTTTTACCTAATTATTGTTAATGACTAATAATTGTTCTTTATGTGTCCATTTACATTTGTCTTTATTTCAAATTGCATTATTATGTACCTATCACATGAAATACGAAAATTAGGTTAGAAAATAATGAATATCCCAATGGTCACCTAATATGTTTTATTGTATTTTAATAAATAAAATATAATAGTTACCTTCATTATGTCTCTTGATATGCTTAACTAATCTGTCTTTGGTAGAATATGATTTTGAGCAATAATCGCAGGAGAATTTGACATCATGATCGTGTCTTACCATGTGAGCAGTGAGATTGTACTTCTGCTTAAACCCTATAAGAATTATAGAATTCAATTATGCACAGTAATTATAATTATTGAAATGGACCATTGACAAAACCTTGGAGGAATGAATGTTGAATTAATTTTTGATACTCAAAAACACCTTGGCTGTGTATGAGAATATACCTACATATTATATTTTTCTATTCTAAATTGTAAAAAAACACTTATAAATAGAAACACAGTTAGAATCCACAATGAGTATTTTTATTTGCCTAAGCGCTTTCGCTAGTCACAGCTGGCATCCTCAGAGGCACACTATATACTTTCGCTAGTCACAGCTGGCATCCTCAGAGGCACACTATATACTTTCGCTAGTCACAGCTGGCATCCTCAGAGGCACACTATATACTTTCGCTAGTCACAGCTGACATCCTCAGAGGCACACTATATACTTTCGCTAGTCACAGCTGGCATCCTCAGAGGCACACTATATACTTTCGCTAGTCACAGCTGGCATCCTCAGAGGCACACTATATACTTTCGCTAGTCACAGCTGGCATCCTCAGAGGCACACTATATACTTTCGCTAGTCACAGCTGGCATCCTCAGAGGCACACTATATACTTTCGCTAGTCACAGCTGGCATCCTCAGAGGCACACTATATACTTTCGCTAGTCACAGCTGGCATCCTCAGAGGCACACTATATACTTTCGCTAGTCACAGCTGGCATCCTCAGAGGCACACTATATACTTTTTGGGGACACGATTATATTCATCCGCCTGACATGTGACTGGCTAAAGCACTTAGGCAAATAAAAATACTCACTGTGGAATCTAACTGTGTTTCTATTTATAAGTATTTTTTTTTTAATTTATAATTATGAACTTCCACTGTGTCAACGAAAAAACCTTCAAGTTTTTCTATTGTTTTTATAATGTTCTTTGAAGAATTTTAAGGATTGGATAATTATAAGTCATGGTGGCTTCATCATCATCATTGGCGCTACAGCCCTGTGTGGGCCCTGGACTCCTCCAGAATCCTTCTCCAACTGTCCCTGTCCTCCACCGTTCTTTTCCAGTTTGCTATTTCGGTCGTATTCTGTATCGTCCAGCCATCTTAGCTTGGGCCTGCCTCTACTTCTTCTGCCCTCTGGATTGATATTAAGAACCTTTTTGGGGACACGATCATCCGGCTGACATGTCCCAACCACTGCAGTCTACGTACTTTTGTGACTTGCACAATGTTGGGTTCATCATATAATGCCTGCAGTTCATGATTATATCGCATCCCGCAATTCCCGCATTTCAATATATATTCCGTCCACCAAGACAATGACTGAAGTCCAGAAAGCCTGTTTGGTCGAATCTACCCGGAGAATTCAACTTGTCTAGAGCATGGAAAGAGAGGTGGAGTGATTCAGACCTGGTATTAAACAAACACATTATTCTAGACCCTAACGAAAGGGTCCCAAGTTATAACCTTCCCCGAAAAGTTTGGATTCAGCAAAACAGAATTCGTACAGGTCAAGGACAATGTAACTACCAAATGTGGAAATGGGGAAAAAGGGATTCTCCGGAATGTGACTGTGGAGCAAGAAGCCAAACTATCCAGCATCTAGTAGAGGAGTGCCCGATACGGAGGTATGAAGGAGACTGGGTGGACATCCATAGGGCAACTCCAGAAGCTGTGAAGTGGCTGGCCGAACGGGATCCAAGAGTGTAGAAGGGAAATACTCAATGACGCAGCCAAAGGCGCAGCCGTAGCCGTACAAAAATTAAAGTAAGTAAGTCGCATCCTCCAAAGTACATTATCATTTACTGGGCCAAAAATCTTTCCCAGAAAATCTTTTTGTCGTGGTGGCTTAGATTGTTGCTAATACAATGGACTGCTATGAGAACCAATGTGTTCATATGAAGTATTAAATGAATAAAAGATAAAGGATCGCCTGATGACAATCTTCCTACGGCGTATCCTTCAATATTTTGGACACAATATGACAGAAGGAACCCTAAAAACATCGTTGTAATAGGAAACGTATAGGGTAGATGATCCAGAAGTTGCTCACAGACTCAATGGAGATATTTTATTGACCCAATGGAGATATTTTTTTGACCCAATGGAGATATTTTTTTGACCCAATTGAGATATTTTTTTGACCCAATGGAGATATTTTTTTGACCCAATTGAGATATTTTTTTGACCCAATGGAGATATTTTTTTTACGCAATGGAGATATTTTTTTAAGTCCGCTACAGGATCTTCAATCAGCAAAGCCTTTAGATCTGTCCAAGATGGTCCTACATGGAAATGATTGATTCAGCGGTGAGTGAGTGTAGCTGCCATTCTCAGATATGAGGCCAAGGAAGAAAAATAAATATATAAGATACATAGTTAATAATTACTTTAAAACCATCTTATTCTTTGACAAACTGTATATCTAAATAAAGACGAAGTTGGAATATATATTTAAAGAACTGGAAAACCAAGCACCAAGAGGGCTTATGATCTGTTATTGCATTGTTTAAGTGATTACTTTAAGAGCTTGCGCAACATTCACCAAATATTACTTTATATTGAGTTCCCTTTTTGAAATTTTAAAAATTCTATATATGTTGTGTGACATTTCTACGTCGTTTAAAAACAATATGAAAACTCCATCGCCATCTACGGAATTACGATGTAACTTTTCTAACGCCATCTATTGAGATATCTTATTCCTTCTTACCTTTTCCACAAAGACTGCAGAGGAACGGTTCGATTCCTGTATGTGTCCTTTCGTGATTAGTTAAATGATGCATGTGATTAAATGTCTTGCTACAAAAGCTGCATTGAAACCGTCGCTGGTCAGCCGTGCGGTGATTCAACTTGTGTTTTCGAAGACGACTTGAGTGAGTGAACACCTTACCACATGTGGAACATTTGTGTTCCTCGTCTGAAAAAAAATATTAATAGTCAAAAATAACAACTACTTATCATTTCCATTCAATGTAATGAAGATTTTAGGTCTTTATTTTCAACTACAATCAACTAAATATAACGTCCCATAAATTTAATCAAATATTTAAGAAAATACTTGTGAAATTATATTTATGAAATAATTATTGAATGATATTCCTTATGTGTCCATCAATACCTGTGTGGGTTAGTTGGAAGAGATTGTCTTAAGGCAATAAACCTGCATTTTATGCTTGTTTTCTTCATAAATCTTAATGTCTTTACTAGAAAATAAGACTCGTTTAGGATAAATTAAGGTAAAGAAATTAAGATAAATTAAGAGAAAGACAATCGTGGTTTCACTGGATTCACGAATCTAGGCCCAAGAGCACAGGCGACCAGAGTACCAGTCAGAATAGGCGAGCCACAGGGCTTGCGACCATGTATGCAGGCTTAAGGGGCACCTTTGTGATTCGAGTCGAGACTCGTCAGAGTCATATCGGTATTAACGGGACACTGACTCATAGGAAAGGATGCCAGAAGGCTAGGGACGAGGCGGAGGAGACTGTGGTCCACTTCCTCTGTCACTGTGCTGCTCTTTCTAGAAATAGGAGAAGCTCTTTAGAAGTTTCTTCTATGATGAATGGAGACATTAGAGACAACATTGGAGACATTATGACATCCATTAGCCAAGGTAGATGAGTGCGGGGGAAGACAGCCCCATTTGTGTTATCACAAATGACTCGAGTCACACTCACCCACATGCGAAAGTAGCGAAAGAAAGCGTAATTTACAATATTCTGTTTAACCTAATTGTTTATTGTATTTTATCCCCCCTAGGTTCTTTACAGAACACTTGGGTTCATCGTTACATGGTTCACAATTAACAATATTACGGTCACAATAATTGATATAATACATTGAAATAACATGACATCATGGTTTAACAGAGTACAGATATAGTATATTAAAGAGTAAATAAAAAAATAAAGAATATAGAGAAACAAAAAATATGTATACAAAATAAACAATTCGGGAAAAAAGAAAAGAAAAATTGAGTGCTAGAAGGATGTAAAGGGTCCTACTAGCACCATGTCCAATAAACAGTTATTTGAGATAAAAGTAAGGTACATAGCATTGAAAAAGCAGAAAGAATACAAGAACAAAGTCAAGGACGACAAACCAAACAAATAAATAAACATATACAGTATTTAAACATATTATACAGTAATTATTAAAATAAATGTAAATTATCTACCAGTATGTGCAACCCGTGAATGTTTTTGTAGTTGAAGATCATTTTTGAATTGCAATCCACACTCTGGACAAATCTTCTTATCGGATTCAATATGAGTTGCAATGTGATTCTTAAGTACAAACCTGAAAACACATTACTTATAGTAAAACCACACAATTTTAACAATACTTGTTTTCTTAGCATGACATATCTGTATTGTTAAGTTGAAAATTAAACTAATTTATATCCATAATAACAATATCTAAAACAGCGAAACATTTTTAAATAAATAGCAACAGTAAAATAAAATATAAATCATTATTTCAGTATTTAGATATACATCATGTTTACATTGAGATAGTATTTGGATATACATCATATCACATTAAGACAGTATTTAAATATACATTACTAATTATGGAAGGACAGAAGTAACGCAAACACTGAGTACTCTACAGTAACTAATAAAATAATTTGCATTTAAAATTATTAATAAAATTAGTAACTATCCCTTATTATAACAGCCTCACATATGATCTGTGAGTGTCCAGTTCTAATGGAATCCAGACACAGACACCTGGGAGCCTTTATACTAAGACCCAAGGACGTGGGAGGCATCTCAATTTGCAAAATATGGGACTTTATCCAAGAAACCGAACTGCTATTGAAATGACAGCTCTAAAGGAAGGTGCACAATAGATCAGACATGGTCGCAGTGAAGGGGCATGGGGCCCCACTCCTTACTAATAAAAATAATTTAAAAATCCCTTATTATGTTTGCGAAAATATTTGATATGTTTTGATTTGATCTGGGACGCATGCGAGTCATATCAAATACATCTACACACCTGATGAAATTGATCTATGACCTCTTCTCTATGGCTTTGAAATGATAAAATATAAATAAAAGAAATAAGAATATTACAACTCCATAGTTATTAGATGTGGTATAAATCTCAAATGAACATCATGGTTGAAATTTTTTATAAATTTTGGTCTTAGGATATAATATAAATCTTTCATTAACAAATATGGAATCCAAAAGAAGGCAATAAAGAGACACAGTCAGAGAGGCTAAGGATGTGTATGTATTTCTAAATTAATTGAGAGCTACATTGCAATTACGCACTGAGGAAAATTGACTAAAAATAATGTGGGTAATTACTTACTTTAAATCAAAAACCTTCTTACAAATATGACAGACAAGACTCTTGTTATGTGCTTTCATATGTCTGTTGAGATCTCGCTGTTCGATAAATGTTTTGGAACATTGTGAACATGATAGAGCTCTTTCTTTGGTATGTTTCACTCTTATGTGTACCTGCAATCGTGGTTCAAAATACATACAAAGGAAGGAAGGAATATATGAAGGAACATGTCACATTTTACACTAAACTAATGAAAAAGCGTGTATGCTGCCGGTTGCTACACAGGGCCTAGAAACAGTAACTCTTTCTAAAGTAAGTGCCAAGAAACCGCGAGTCACTCAAAGAGCTATGGAAAGAAAGAAACTGGGTCTGTCACTGAGAGATAAAATAAGAAATGAAACGGTGGGAGAAAGATCAAAATTAACTGATATGATATGAAGGTAAGTTTGTGGTAGTCTATGATACCAATAATAATGGTGCTAAATACCACTTTATGAGTATAAATTAACATTACTGGTTTCTACTAGTAATATTTGGGACCATCATTTCAGTTTATGAAGCCCTCATTGATCAGTTGATAAGGGCTCTATAAGCCAAATCAATTATTCTGTGAAGAAATAAATATTTGTAAAACAAAAATCAGTCATTTAACTTATAAATCTCCAAGATTGAGTTCTATAATATTTATTGCAGACCACCTTCGAGAAATTACTTTCACGTGCGCCTAGTGACGGCAAAAATATTCGTTCATCACTAGGCCGAGTTCATCGCCCTCGGTGTCAAGCGAGCGACAATACTAAACAGAAGTGGTATGTCAATACCGGCAATGTTACTAGAAAGTTCGCGGGCAATGAACTTGCCACCCTTGACGGATGCACTGTATAAATGTTATCGGTTGTAAATTTTCTGTGTTTGAATTGTAAAATTATTTGTGAACAATACATTACTGTAAGTTGAAACCATTCTTTCTTATCTCAAACCACTGTCTGTTTTCCTTAATCCAAACTGAATCAATCTTGAGTATCTTGATATTCACCTTCCGTAATATCTTGACTTGTTAACGTGATCTGCTACAGAAAGAAAAACTTGTTTACAGAAAGAAAAGCTTCACTTTACTTAATGTAAACAAGTACGATACGAGCTATTTCCCTTCGGGAGTCAGCTCAACTTAGTTTATATTGGACAATACGGAGTCAAGCTCACAGTCCAATATAACACTGTTAAACTGGACCCCCAAATTGGGCACCCGACAAATATCAATACCGGCAACACGGACAAAATTAAAACATCACTATTTTACTCTTTAAATAATTCGTGATTGATTGTTTTCATAATATCAATATTATATTAGTTAAACAACACTTAGCTCTCCACTATAATACACATTAGTTTTTTTGTCTTTTAAATTTTTTAATTATGTTGTCTGTTATAATTTTTTTATCTGTTTCTTTTTTGTTTTTATTTATTTATTTATTTAACTTTTTGTACATAAAATAAACAATTATAATGCACACTGGCGGGCTTATTGCCATTAGGCAATTTCTTCCAACCAATCAGATTACAGAGTGACAGAATTATACATGTACATCAAAAAAAAAAAGAAAGCTACAAAAGAACAAATAAAATATACATAACACCAAGATAAATAAAAAGAAAAACATCATAGCAACAAAAAAGGGATTGGGAAGGAATATGAAGAGGAAATCGAGATCAGGTGTTTAGGGATAAATATTACGTAGCAAAGGGAAGGAAGGAAAAGGATAGGGATCAGGTATTATCGGAGAGATATCCCTGCTTTAGTCTTCTCTTGAAAATGGAAAGCGAGTTTGACGAAGTTATATCAGGACTCAAATTATTCCAGAGTCTTACTGAACGCACTTCAAAGGAAGAGCTGAAAAATTCAGTGTTGTGAATGGGGATAGTTAATGTAGTACGTTCAGCAGATCGAAGCGATAGGCCGTGATTAGATAAATAGGTGAATTTGGTTTTAAGGTACTGCGGTGAATTAGGATTAAAGAGCGTATTATAAAGAAGTGACAAAATATGTATATTTCGCCGTTGTCATATCTTAGGCCAATGGAGAAGATTACGGTAAGAGGAAATGTGATCGAATTTTTTAAGTCCAAAGATGAAGCGGATACAAACATTCTGGAGGCGCTCAAGTTTGTTGATATGATCCTCGTTCGCATCCAAATAACAAACGTCAGCATAGTCAAGTAAAGGAAGGAGAAGCGATTGTGCTAAGGTTACTTTGCAATGCAAAGGAAGAACATTTTTGAGTCTATTGAGAGAGTGGATGCTAAAGAAAAGGGTTTTACTTACATGAGATACTTGTTCGTGCCACGAGAGATCCTCGTCGATTAGAACTCCAAGATCTTTCACGACTTTGGTAAAAGGTATAGGTACATTGATTATTGATAAGAAGAGGTGGGATTTGTGTATTATTAAGCAACGACAGCAGACGGGGACTGCCAATAATAATAGCTTGGGACTTAATTGGGTTAATTATAAGACCATTCTCTGAGTTCCGTTCCTGACCGTTCTGTTTTTCTTCTTTTATACATTATTCGGAATATTTTTTACTCTGTATCGCACATATTTTGTTTATGTATGTTTTTTGCAAATGCTCTCATGAGCACGGAAACAATAAATAAATACTCGTACCTCTAAACTATTTTGTTTTTTAAATTTTGCTTCGCACAGAGTACACGGATATGGATTCCGCCGGTCATGCTCCGTTTCAATATGCTGAAGTAGTTTTGAGCTGTCTTCAAAAGACTTGGAACAAAAGATGCACACAGACTCTGTGACACGAGTCAGATTTTGCTAAAAGAAATAAAATGATTTTTATAAATTCAATCAAAATCGTAAGACCTTTATATTGATTATACAAAAAAAACATGTTTACTATCGCCACAATTCCTTCTAAGAGGGCGCCTGCTACCAGCGTATTTTTTTTTAATTTGATATTCCATCATTATTAATTATCAAATAGTTTTGAAAAAAATGACAGTTTGGGATTAATGAAAAAAAATATACCTTAATTTTTTAATAATGTTCTGTATAATTCTTGTAGAAAAATAAAGCCATACCCTGATTTTTTACATTTATCTTATACTTCTAAAAAAGGGAAACGAGAGAGCAGATAAGCTAGCCAAAAAGGGATCAGGGCTACCTTTCATAGGACCTGAACCAGCAGTTGGCCTATCTGCAACTACGGTTAAAAAATCAATTAAAGACTGGAAAACAGTTCAACACAGAGAATTCTGGAAAGCCAGTTGTGGACAACAACAGGCGAAAGAATTCATTGAAGGGCCCTCTAAAAAAAAGACAAGGAAGCTGCTAAATCTCAGCAGAGAACAGTTGAGAACAATGACTGGTTTATTCACTGGTCACTGCTGTCATCTGAAAAGACACCATTACATAATGGGGATCGCTGATGAACCAAACTGTAGAAAGTGTCAACAAGAGGAAGAAACAGCTTCACATGTGATCTGTGAGTGTCCAGCTCTAATGGAATCCAGACATAGACACCTGGGAGCCTTTATACTAAGACCCAAGGACATGGGAGACATCTCAATCTGCAAAATATGGGACTTTATTCAAGAAACCAAAATGCTATTGAAATGACAACCTTAAAGGGAGGTGCACAATAGATCAAACATGGTCGCAGTGCAGGGGCGAAAGGTCCCACTCCCATCCAATAATAATAATATACTTCAAAAAAACTATAAGGCGTAGAGCAATGTATATTTTTTATATTAAAGAAGACAAAAGACATATCTGGAAAAATATGTCTTGACATTTGCATAAATTTATTTTCCATTTAAACATTCTAAAAAACATTTATTTTCCATTCAGCGCCATTGCGAAAGTTTTTGAGGTTTCTTTACAAAACCTGAAGCGAAAATGATAAATATGAACACATATAATTCTACAATTGATTTATTTCACTTATGGCCTTGTAAGCCGAAACAGTCGTCGGGAGTGAAATAAATCATTTAGCTCTTTCAGAATGACATTCACAAGGTCTTGCAATAATTTTCTCAAACAATTTGGACCTCTTGTCCAACTGTCGATTCGTTCATGAGAATTCAATTCTCTTAATGAATCGACATTATTAAGCCAAGATGCGTGTACGAAGGAAAATTTTGTATGGTGTCTAGTAGTGGCCTTTTTGCATGCTTATAGCACCGACTAGAGGCCTCGCAGCATATATGTTCCTATACATAGATTTTCTCAGAATTCGGAGTAGAACATTTTATGTGAGTTTTGTGTGTGTGTGTGTCTGTGCGTCTGTGTATGTGTCTGTCTGTCCCCCCCTTATAACTTTTGATCCGCTTAATTTACAGAGCCCAAAATTTTAAAATATATAAAAAATTACAAGCCTACAAAACTTTTATACTCAGAATTGTGAATTTTTGTTTCAGTCAGGGGTTATCAACTTTTGAAATTTTGATTTATTTTTCCATATATCTCAGAAACCGTAAAAGCTAGAACGCTGAAAATTGGTATAAACATAGACAAATACAAATCTCAAATTAGTTTTTTTTTAAAAATTCCAGAGTTTCTCAAACATTTTTTATTAAGAAAAATATTTTTTTTATGATAAATTTATGAGTTTAACTGCCTATATTTCCAATTTTTTTAAAATATCGAAAAAAGCCGAAACACCCCAACTAGATAATTTAATTTTCTATAAAAAATATTAAAATTGTATTAGCACATTGCAAATTTTTTTCAACAATTTTTATAAAAATTGAATTTAGTGACGACATTGTTTCATACAATTTGTATGGAAGTAGCCTACTCACAATATCTAAGAAGACTTAATAATTTGATACTAATCTCCAAACATACATACATACCATCATGCTGTTTTCACATTCTTGGTAGGATCAAAGAACTGACCTCCATACTATCCTATCTTGACATACATACCTAGGTACATGTGTTGTATAGAAAACCAAATATCTTAAAATATTAAATAATTTGTATTTATGGGTTTATAGTTTGGTACTTATTCTTCAACTATAGATACATACTATCGCTATCGACAGTTGGATCTCATGTGTTACATGCAACTAGTAATAATTGTTACTGACATAGTTTAAGTACATACACATTTGTATAAAAATGTTAATGTTGTTTATATGTGAAACATAAAAATAATGAATAATTATAATTTTTTCTTTTTTATAGTATCTACAGATGAATTAATTTTTTTACAATACTTACATTGACTGTGTCACTTTCTCTTAAAGCAGAGTTACGAATTTTATCAATAAAATCACCGACTATATCAACCTTCTTTGGTTTTTCAGGTTTTTTCGACGAGACTTTGGAAACAACTTTCGATCGGACAGATCTTCTGGTGGACGTTTCATTTTGCAGGTCCGATTTCTCACATCCATCAACATTTACGCTGGAGTTGAGTTCATTTGATATTTTAAATTCTTCGATTTCCAATTTAACAAAGGGCCGTAATTCGTCGCAATTCGAAACGGGAGAAGAATTTATATTTTCTATTATGTGATGTGCGTTTTTGTTTTGACAAATGACCGTGTGCTTTTTAAGACTGTTTTTGTTTATAAACTTTCTCTCACAAGACGGACAGTTCATTATTTCCCGAGTTAAAAGATCTTTAACATTAGTTACGATCTGAAATGATAAAGCATCAATACATTTAAAAATTATGGTGGGATATAGAAAGTCACATTCTGTTATTGAAGATGGACGGTTGACGTCCGAAAACATTTTAACAAAGTGAAAATAAAAAATTGAACAAAGTTTTACATCGTAATTTTTATGAAAAAAAAAAAATTTGTTAATTATGAATATCCACAAGGTTTGTAAAAATAGTTTTAATAAATTATTTCAATTGTAATGTCATTTCACTTTTGTGCTAGTGTCCTGGGTTATTGGGGATTTCTCAAGCAATCATTGCTTTTCTAAGCTGAAAATGCTGGTAAATATATCTATATTTATTATTTTTAATCTTGACATTTAAAATTTACTAACAATTATCACATAATCTCCAACCTCACTAGGACTATGCCTGTTTCAAGGTTGGTGATTTCACAAAATAAGTACGACATTATTCACAAATATACATGTTGCAAGTAATAGTATAATTGAATGAATTTTGGGTTTTTGTATTGTTTTTACTTGTCCCTTTTGCATATTGCTCGAGAATCAAGCGGGTGTGACGATTAAACTTGCACGTCACCAGCAAGTACTGTATTAGCATCGGACCTTCCCAGAAGTATTGTGATATATACATATACATAGTACAAAACAACAAAACAGTAAGGCAACCACACAGTTAGTAAATATGTAAAAATATTATATCAGAAATAACTTAAAAATGAGTCATTTGGATTCTCAAGTTTTGCTTCAGTAAGAATGAAGTTTTTAATTTTATTTTTGAATGACGTGAATGAAGAAATTGTTTTAAGGTTTTCGGGAAGAACATTGAACATTAAATGAGCTTAATAAAAAAGTTAATTTGACCAAAAATGATGTTTTTGCACATACAGTTTTATAATTTAAGGTTATAGACATTCTAGTGATATGATCCTGTCTGCAGTTTCAATAATATTATAAAATTAGCATAAAGCTTGCATCATGTATAATTGTTTAACAATCATAACATTACACTCCTTAAACAATAAATGTGACAGATATCGGATACATAATGTAAGTATCAATAGTCTTACATTGTCTGTAGATGCAGAATAACTTTCTGTCTTTATAAAATATTGCTTCAACAGTTGGTCGGAA
Source organism: Molanna angustata (assembly GCA_963576475.1). Classification (NCBI taxonomy): domain Eukaryota; kingdom Metazoa; phylum Arthropoda; class Insecta; order Trichoptera; family Molannidae; genus Molanna; species Molanna angustata. Next base: position 12,485,991 of record OY754986.1, on the reverse strand, counting down.
AATTCCACTTGCTTTTTGAAGGAATACACTTGATTTGTATTCATAATGCAGTTGTTGCATATATGAGACGGAAGTCGGTCATTTGCATTTATCTGAAAAAAATATCAATTGTTGAAAAATAAACACAAATGTCACTAAAAATTTTAATAAAAAGTATTTGAAACTCTATTTAACTTCTCAATGAACAATTTTTGATGGAAGTCATAGCAAATTATTAAAAATTTGCTAAGGGTAAGGGTTTTGGGCTGTGTACTTAAATGAAAATCGATGATTCTGTAACTAATATGGCACACTAGTTGGTGTGAAAATTATGTTTTCCACATTATGTAGTCTATTATTGTAATGCTTGTCGAGAAACTAACAGGTACTATCTCAAATATTAATGAAATATGTACTTAATTACAAGCCACATTCTGGAGACTTAAAACATTTATTGTCTTCCAGATCCAGACTGACAACACAATTGAAAACTATAATTATTATTGAAAACTATAATTATTATTGAAAACTATAATTAGAATTGTGTAAATTATTGACAGTGCAGAGTGCAAATATAAAAATGTTATTGATACTCAATTAATAATGTTACATAGTATTATGAATCCCGAAAATTAATTAAGAAACATAGAATAATAAAAGTATAGAATACTCTTTAGCCTGCAGTAAACGCGACTGCTTTATGTTGAATAATTTGGTCAACATTTTGCTACGAGCATTCAGTAATCATTTGGCCGTCTGTGTGATACGTTCTCCAAATAGGGAATTTTTTAACTGCTTGCAAAATTATTTACACAGTCATAACGAGTAGTACTATACGAACAATGTCTACCAGCAGAGTCATACATATTATATTGACACGAGCCGGCCAATAAAACGGCTACATTTTTTCAGCGAGGTATTGTATGGGAATGAGTATTCTATAGTTTTATTATTATTTTATGTTAAGAAAATGGGAAAGATAGGTACATACAATTTTGATACTATTTAATTATAAGGACTCTTTGCCCAGCAACCAAATATTTGATAACAGAATTTTTAGATTTACTACTAAGTAATTATTGAAGTAGGGGCAAGACCTTTACTGTCCCTGTGCTGCGATCATTTATGAGTTATGATAACAGAATAATAGCAATGAAATATAATTTTGTAAAAATGCAAAAGAGCTTCTTATCAACTATCTTATTGAAATATTATCATAGCCAGACAAAGGCATATATATTACAAAAAAAAAAAAACAATACATTCCTCCGCAAAAACTTAAAAAATGAAATATGTTTATTGAAATATATTATATTATGATAATATTCAATATTTGACATGTTTTGTAATGATGTTAAAATCACCTATTTAACTTTGAAACAAACAAAAACTGCTATACATTGACAGATAATTGTAACAAAATAACATATTTACCTGTACAGAAGCAAAACTCATTAGTATTTCATTTAGATTCAGACTAAAGTCGGATGCGACAAACAAAGATTTCAAATCTTCACTCCGAGATAAACAGCACCTACACATTTTATCAACCTCGATTGGCTGATCTATAACATTTAAAGGATCCATGAAATCCATAGTAGCAATGCCATCCATTTTTATTTACAAATAATTATTTAGTAATTATCATTATTCGAAGTTCTGTCAACCAAATCGATCAAAACACTCCTTGACAGTGACAGGTGACGGGTGACAGTGACATTATGAACACAGATATTTTTAAACTAATTTGAAAAATACATTTTTCTATGGTAACGATAGTACTGAAACATAGATTTTTATTATAATATACTATATATAGTACTCTGTGCAAAAAGTGAGTCATGGAATATGGCGTGTTTGACGTTTTGGTTGGCAACATATTTCAGTTTTCCTTACATTTCAACACATCCTAGATAAACAACTGTTTTCTTAATCTTTATAAACAATGTGTTTTTTTCGACAAATAAATCCGAAAACAATCCACATTAATTATTCTCTATAGAAAAACGCTGTGGTCTGCCCACCAAAACGTCAATAATCCCCCGGAAAATGACTCACTTCGATTCATACAAAATTTGCTAACTATGACATTGATATATACATAGGTAGTATGATCAAGATATTACCATGGGTTATGGTAGCATAGAAGCCAAACATCTATTATTTTGTTTCAACAAAATACCTTAATTCTTGGAAACTTTCTCTTATAATGGTTTTATCATATTAACGGGTCTTTGGGTCCTTAATGTACGTTTAAACAATGCTTATATTTTGTAAATATGTCATTTCTAATAATTTTATATTCAATGCATATTCCTGGAACTTTATACTTTCTAACTTGGTAGGTGAAATGGAGGCTTCCTATTGGTAGATGGTAGAACGCGCCCCGCCGCGCGGTGGGGTAGCTCCTCCCCCCCTGTCTCCAGCGGTGGACGCGATAGCTGGTTTGAATCAGTATTGAATAGACGTTCTGCCGGGATAGACGAATTTTAACTCACGCGTACGAAAGACAACTTATATATTTTTTTAAAAAACGAACGTAGATCTCGAACGTTAAAAAAAAGTCTTATCTCTGCGAGGCGTCTGCTTGATGCTCAGCATTAAATTTCATATTTGCATGGTAGTGAATAAGTGTGTTTCAGGTCCATACATAACCAACGAGGGGTGAATTTAAGATAGTTTAACTTAATATTAAAAATAACTTTTAATAATAAAAATAACTTAAATAATCGCATAATAGTGACTAAGTGTGTTTCAGGTCCACATAACCAACGAGGGGTGAATTTAAGATAGTTTTAAGTTATTTTAAATTAATAAAAAGTGATATTATGTAGTGTAAGTGTTTCATCTACAGACCCGTAACGAGGGCAGCGGTTGGTAAGATCTTTCTGATTTATTATTATTTGTTTTCTCTGCTCTGAACGTTTCGTTTCGTAATTTATTTTAGCAAGATTGTCATCAATATTACACGTGCATTTCAGGTATTTGATTATTCTTTTCAGCACTGTTATTCTTTGTTCCACGTGTATTTCCTGTATGTTATAATTCTTTTCAGCGGCCGTCATCACTGGTTTTCTAATTAATTTTCTTCTTAATTTTACAGCAATTTTTACTAACCGATAATTTCTATTACGCGTGTATTTCTGTCAATTGAAGCATTGTTTTAATTTATACTCTCAACACGTTCTTTCGTCTCCACCATATTTAATTATTGTATTGACTAGCCGGCATTTAAACACTCATCAACGCTCTTCTTCGTTATATGCGATAACAATTTGGCGCTATCCAACGTGTAGCCATTTTTAAAAACAGTAGTTTTTATCGAACCACCCTGAGGTTTTGAGCATTTACTTTTCGTTTGTTTTTTTTTCTCGTATTAACAAAAAAAATGTTATTTCAACTTATTTTTCGTTTATTCAAATATCTTATTTTCGGAGTAGTAGAGCGCGAAAACGATGGCGGCGGAAGAGAAAGTAGACGGGTTACTAGGGCAAGAATAAATGATAATGTTATCCGCGATTTTCCAGAACCCCCAAGAAACGATAGCCCGGGAATTGAACATTTATTCCCATATTTACAACGTCGCGAACTGGAAGATACGTTCAGCGGTCTTCCAGAAGAAGACCCTGTTTTATTTATCACGGCATGCGAAGCGTTTTTCGGCCACATGTTTTGTTCTCCTGCGTCAATGGTCGGCCGTGCGTCTCAGAGGTTGCGAGGAGAAGCCAAGCGTTGGTGGTCTCCTCATGCGCAGGGTAAATGGACATGGGATGAATTCAAAGGTTTTTTAATTGGTAGATACGGAATAGACGTTGCCCGGTCTTCGCTTATGGCTAATTATTATGGTGACCGTCAGCGTGCGGATGAGGGTGGAATCGCATTCCTTAAGCGGAAGGAAGCGGTTCATATGCGGCTCTTTGGAACGGCTCCGTCGGATGCTACATGTGCTGACTTAATATATCTGATGAGAGACACTTATCGCAGTATTTTAGACGTTGGAGTGATTTTCAGAAATTTTACGTTCACGTCGCTTAAAGAAAAAGTAATGATGATTGATTTCCCCCGACAAACGTTGTTTCAGCCAGTTGCCGAACGTAATCATGAAAATAGGAATACCCAACGTGACAATTCGTGCGAAAGCGGTAATAACTATAATACCTCAACGTACCGGCAGGATAATTATAATATACGTCCAAACAACCGTAATGCGAATTCGCGCCCTAATAATAATAGCCCAGTAAATAACAGAAAACAGTTACCAAAATGTCAATTTTGCCCTGGTCGTCATTTTAATAAAGATTGCGTGGAAAGAAACGAGTTTATCGCATCGGCATCGGGAAACGCTCGCCGCCCCGACAGGAACACAAATTACGGACCTCGACCTGTCGCGGGCTCCCGAAGAAATTAAACCTGCGTTCCACCAGGTTAACAAACGTGGAACTGGCGCCCTGTACTAATAATGAGAATGCTATTAATATGATTGAGTCTGTTGATGAAGTAATTGTAGAAAGAGACGATCAAAAATCTGTAGGTTTTACTGTGATGGTGGTAGAAGCTGATGTGCTTAGAGAGGATGATGCCGAGGATAGCCTTGAGATCGTGGAGGCTAATAATGAGAAGATTGAATCTGTTGAAGTAATGGTAGAAATAGGCGATCAAAACTCTGTAGGTTTTACTGAGATGGTGGTAGAGGCTGATGTGCATAGAGATGATGAGGATAGTATTGAGACCGTGGAGGCTAATAATGAGAAGGCAGTTTACATACGAGATAGTTCGAAATTCGCGTCGGAAGTAGAGTTGGTAGATGTGTTGAACGATAGGGATTTGATAGTTGCGTCAGGTACGTCGGATGTTGAGAAGCTGGTAGTTGCGTCAGAGAATTTCGAAGAGAGGAAACCGGTTGTCGCGCCGGATCACGAATTAAGTACGACAGTAGTTGCGCTGGGTAGTAATGAGATGGCGAAAATTATGAGTAGGTACGAAGAGGAGTACAGTGACGGAATTTGTGAGCTAGAACATAAAGTAGACGGTGTATGTGCGATTGGTAAAGTTAGCCTCCCACGGATAAGCGTGACGATCGATGATCGTCTCTATGTAGCGTTAGTAGACTCTGCCGCCTCTCACAGTTTAATTCGTGCAGATTTAGTACACAAGTGTAGAAGAAAATTTTGTGATGTAAAGAGTTTAAATCTTGCACATGCTTCGGCCAAAATGACGGTAGTAGCGAAAGCGGAAATAGTCTGCTCGATAGCAGATGTTAAGATGAAAAATGAATTTTTAGTAGTAGACGGCCTACGAGATGACGTAATATTAGGTATAGATTGGTTAATAGCGGAACACGGCGTGATTGATTTTATTCGTGGAGCATTGTATTTCGGTAAGAAGGAAAGAATTACGGCATATTTTCATTCGACGAAGCGTCAACCAAATTTAACTAACGTACAGTTACCAAATATTACAAACGACTTATCTAATGCGAAAAAAAATGAATTACATAAAATATTGCGAGAATTTAATGCTTTATTTACCCCATATGCAGGCCCTGCTCGCTTGCAGCCGCACGTTATCCGGCTGAAAGATGAGACACCCATTCGTATCCCACCGTACCGTTTATCAGACGCTAAGAAACGTAATTTACATAAACAAATCGAAGAAATGTTAACTGATGACGTAATCGAAGCGAGTAGATCTCCGTATTGTTTTCCTATCGTGATGGCTCCGAAAAAGGGAGATAATGATTATCGTATCTGTGTAGACTTCCGTCGGCTAAATGACGTCACCGTGGGCGAGGTCTCCACTTTACCGGTCATCCATGAAACATTAAAGGATCTCGGGAACGCAAAGATATTTTCCACGTTAGATTTAATAAAGGGGTACTGGCAAGTGCCTCTCGATCCTGCTTCTAAACCTTATACGGCTTTTTCTACTCCTGACGGTGCGTTATATCAATTTAAGGTTATGCCCTTCGGTCTTAAGGGAGCCCCGAGCTGCTTCCAGAAAGCGATGTGTCAGCAAGTTCTTGCCGGTTATTTAAGAGAATTTTGTATTGTATATATAGACGATATTATCATCTATTCTTCTGACTGGGAGAGTCATCTCCATCACTTAAGACTAGTTTTTGAAAGGTTAGATCAGTTCGGGTTGAAATGTTCGCCTGATAAATGTAAATTAGCCACGTCAGAAATAGAGTATTTGGGACATGTTGTTACTGCAGAAGGAAATTATCCTCAAATGTCTCATTGCAAGGAGATTTTCTCTGCACCAGCTCCGCGAACTCGTAAAGAACTACGTGGCTTCTTAGGACTGTGTAATTGGTTAAGAGAATATGTACCGCGATTCTCTGAGATTGCTGCTCCTTTAACCGATTTATTAAAGGTTAATCGGCCGTATCGGTGGAATAGCCAAGCCGATACCGCTATACGTAATATTAAGTTGGCTATGTCACAACCGTTAAAATTGTCACGACCCGATTTTAATCGCGAATTTATTTTACAAACAGACGCGAGTAAGTTAGGTATTGCGGCCGTATTATATCATCCACGCTCTGACGGAGAACGGGATGTTATATCATATGCGAGTATGCGTTTTTCACCGGCCGAACAAAAATGGCATTCGAATGAGCAGGAAGCGTTTGCGGCCGTGTGGGCCATTAAAAGATATCGTCCGTATTTAGAAGGACGATCGTTTAAGCTACGTACGAATAATAAAGCATTAACGTGGTTGAATACGGCGAAAAATGATAGGGCAAAGCTCATCAGATGGGTACTCCTCTTACAGGAATTTGATTTTACAGTTGAACACTGACCGGTCGTAAAAATAAACTCCCTGATGCGTTATCCCGAAATCCCGAATCGTCCCCAATAGTAACGGAGGCAGACACAAAAGATTTAAGTCGCATGATGTACCCATCAACGGAAACGAATGAGATAACGGCACAAGTACATCAAACGGAAGATGAAACGGAGGTGACGGAGGACCAGCCGGACGCGGTTGAGTCATCCGACGATGTTGAGGTAGTAGATGTAAGTCTTGCGGAAGAAATACGGTTACGACAGAAAAGAGATACCGACGTACAACGACGTATAAATAGGTTGCGTATATTATTATCTCGACCAAATACATCGACGGCACGTCACGAACAACAATATTTACGTGATTATGCGTTATTAGGTGATTATCTTTGGAGAAAATTTGCGGATGATGATATGCGTTTATTTGTACCCCGATCGATGGTTTTGAAGGTTATATCTACGTATCATGATAATCGTGTGGCAGGTCATCCCGGAGCTAAAGAAACGACTCGGGCTGCGGCACGCCATTTTTTTTGGCCGAACATGCGTACTGACGTTGAGCAATATGTGAGAGCGTGTATGACGTGTGCTCTATCGAGAGCCGTACCGACTCGTCTTGCGGCCCCATTAGGTAATACTCACGTACATAAACCATTTGACGTATGCGCAGTCGATTTGATGGGACCATATCCCATATCCACACACGGCAAGCGTTTTATTGTAGTAGTTACGGATTTATATACACGATGGGTGGAAGCGTTTGCGGTACGATCGAGTAGAGCTCCGATTATAATTAAAATATTAGAAGATGACGTATTCTCTCGTTACGGATATCCAAAAGCGATCTTGTCGGATAATGCCACTAATTTTAAGAATCGTTTGTGGACCAGCGCACTAGATAGATGGCAATGTTTGCACTGGACAACGGCAGTGTACCATCCACGAGCAAATATTACGGAACGTAGAAACCAAGAAATTAAGAAAGCGTTGCGTATTTATTTACAAGGTCAACCTCATAATCGTTGGGATGAACATTTACCGACTATTTTATATGCGTTACGTGGTCGTCGTAATGAGTCAACAGGCGTATCTCCTAGCACGGCATTATTAGGTTACGACATTCCCCGTCCAGGTGAATGGATGATTCATTCTCCCGATGGAGATATCTTCCCAACAGCGGGAGCACGTGAGCGTACCCAGTTAGATAACGAAATACGAGCTTCTCAGGAAGAATATCGACAACGTTACGCACCTGATAATGATACGGTTTCGAAATACGATATAGGACAGGCTGTATTAATTAGAGAACACCCTCAGTCTGATATGAATACCGGTTTTCACGCTGGATTTGCTCCTAAATGGAGTGGTCCGCATCGGATCTTATTGCCCATCGGAAGAGGACACGTTTACTGGGTAGAACGTCGCGGGAAGCCTGTTAAAGTTCATGCCGATGAGATTCGTTCAGCTCCGGCATAATAGTTTTTGTCTACTTACATTATGTTTGGTTTCTTTGTTCTTCACATGGTATATCTTGATCAAAAAAGAGGGCCGATTGATATATACATAGGTAGTATGATCAAGATATTACCATGGGTTATGGTAGCATAGAATCCAAACATCTATTATTTTGTTTCAACAAAATACCTTAATTCTTGGAAACTTTCTCTTATAATGGTTTTATCATATTAACGGGTCTTTGGGTCCTTAATGTACGTTTAAACAATGCTTATATTTTGTAAATATGTCATTTCTAATAATTTTATATTCAATGCATATTCCTGGAACTTTATACTTTCTAACTTGGTAGGTGAAATGGAGGCTTCCTATTGGTAGATGGTAGAACGCGCCCCGCCGCGCGGTGGGGTAGCTCCTCCCCCCCTGTCTCCAGCGGTGGACGCGATAGCTGGTTTGAATCAGTATTGAATAGACGTTCTGCCGGGATAGACGAATTTTAACTCACGCGTACGAAAGACAACTTATATATTTTTTTAAAAAACGAACGTAGATCTCGAACGTTAAAAAAAAGTCTTATCTCTGCGAGGCGTCTGCTTGATGCTCAGCATTAAATTTCATATTTGCATGGTAGTGAATAAGTGTGTTTCAGGTCCATACATAACCAACGAGGGGTGAATTTAAGATAGTTTAACTTAATATTAAAAATAACTTTTAATAATAAAAATAACTTAAATAATCGCATAATAGTGACTAAGTGTGTTTCAGGTCCACATAACCAACGAGGGGTGAATTTAAGATAGTTTTAAGTTATTTTAAATTAATAAAAAGTGATATTATGTAGTGTAAGTGTTTCATCTACAGACCCGTAACGAGGGCAGCGGTTGGTAAGATCTTTCTGATTTATTATTATTTGTTTTCTCTGCTCTGAACGTTTCGTTTCGTAATTTATTTTAGCAAGATTGTCATCAATATTACACGTGCATTTCAGGTATTTGATTATTCTTTTCAGCACTGTTATTCTTTGTTCCACGTGTATTTCCTGTATGTTATAATTCTTTTCAGCGGCCGTCATCACTGGTTTTCTAATTAATTTTCTTCTTAATTTTACAGCAATTTTTACTAACCGATAATTTCTATTACGCGTGTATTTCTGTCAATTGAAGCATTGTTTTAATTTATACTCTCAACACGTTCTTTCGTCTCCACCATATTTAATTATTGTATTGACTAGCCGGCATTTAAACACTCATCAACGCTCTTCTTTGTTATATGCGATAACAACATCTAGTATATTATGTATAGTAAAACTCTAAGGCCTGAAGAGGTGTCAATCCATTCAAGATGATGAGCCCTCTCTCCGACCACAAGGAAACATCAAAGCCAATGTGAGGAAGAAAAGGAGACAAATGATCGTGACACTATGAAATTCTTTTAGTACGGCGCATTTATTCAAAATATGTATTATCAAGGTCCAACGGCAAAGAAATAAAATAAAAACAAAAAACACAACAGCAACAGAATTCAACAAAAACAACAAAACAAAACGAAGAATAACAGTCCAACTCTCAAACACAACCGAGCACGAAGAGACGCCGACCAGAAGGTGCAGCCCCAGGGTACAGCGACATCCTTTCTCCAGGCATGTCACTGTCTTCCACGTGGTGGCTGAACGTCCGGCGGGGCCCAGCCTCTGCGTCAGGCTGGCAGGTCCTTCTCGTACTCGGCGTAGTTTCCTCTTCTCCTCTGCCAGACAGTCACCCATGGCTGGCTCCGTGCCACACGGCAACGCTATGAAGGCGCATCTCGACAGAGGTAGCAGGCCAGCTGGGAGCCTCACCGGAGGCGAACCGACGCCCCAGACGACACGGAAAGCCCCTCGTGGTCCAATCTGCGAGCCGCCGCGTTCCCTGCTGCGGTGGCCCAACACTGCGCCCTGCCTCCACGCCTCTGCCCTGTTGATGCCCTCATCTTGGCTCCGTAGCACCGGCAGCGTCCATGTGCGTGACGTGTCCTGTCACGCACCTCCTGCGTCGTCGAAAATACGGCCGCCATCGGGAGCACATGTCGACCGATGACGGCGTCACACCAAACCGTCCGTCTTCCACCAGAGTTGAACGCCAAGAGCGCGTGCTAGCTGTTAGCTGCAAGTCTCGTTGCTCGCTCGCTAACACCGCTAGTATCTTTCAGAAATGTTGCCGTGGAAAAAAAAAGATAAAAATCATTGTTTTTCGGCATTATTTCGGGCATAACAAAGATATTATATAAACGAAAAATGAAAAGAGATATAAACGATAATTTCACCGTGATGCAAAGTTCTTGAAAAATAGAGATATTTTTGTTCATCATGTCTAGGTAATTTTCAGCATTCTTTCCAGCACCACATTACGAACACGTCTATTCTGTCCCTATCTTTAGACAATATAGAGTCCACAATTCCACTCCATAAAAGAAAATGGAGGAACACAAGTGAGTTCACAATCTTCCTCAAAAATCAATCAATCTTCACAATATTTTTATTTTAGTTTCTGGATTATGTTCCTATCAAATTTCCTGTTAAATTTCAATGAGGAAAAGAAAGTAGATAATAAAAAATGCAGGTAAAATAACGACCAGGGAGGGGAGTTCTATGACATCTTAAAATATCATAGAACTCCATGTGATAATTATATCCATGATATGGGTATTCAAAAGGGTTTTGATTTAACTGCTTGAATGCATTTGCCCCCCCCAAAAAGATACAAAAGAGAAAGGCAATCGTGGTTTCACTGGATTCATGAATCCAGGCCCACGAGCACAGGCGACCAGAGTACCAGCCAGAACAGGCGGGCCACATATTATACCACTTAGTGGTATATTTATATATACCACTAAGCCGTATCCCTAATGGGGTAGATAGAAAGAACTGAGTGCCAAATATTCTGATTTTTTTTTTTTTATATATAATTAAAGTAAAGACTTTTTGATTCTACATTAATTTTTTATTCTGCGCGATAGGCCTATTTCGCCTTGTTAGGGCATTAACTAGCTTATGCCCTAACAAGGCGAAATAGGCCTATCGCGCAGAATAAAAAATTAATGTAGAATCAAAAAGTCTTTACTTTAATTATATATAAAACTTATAATGGAATTCTACCAAATAAAAACTTCGTCGATAATTAAAATATTCTGATCTTGGCAAACAACCTCCTTTATCTCTATACATCATCTTTCTGCATGCTCATTTTTTTCCTTCTATGTGACCATCGTTGTGCACAATTTTCAAGTACCATGTAAACTTAGATGGGTGGTGGCAGAGTGGTTAGCGCGCTGGATTAGTAATTCAGTGGTTGCGAGTTCAAATCCTGCAACAACCTATTTCATCACATATAGCACAAGCATTGATTTATGTTTAATTTAGGGAATGCATAGGAGGGTACTTGTTTCAAGGACATATTCATTTAAAAAAAAGTATACTTATAGTTATTCCTGTATATTATTTCAAAACGGGGCCATTAGCGTAGAACGATTTTTTTTCGAAATTCAATTAGTATTTGTGCGGAAAAGTTGCTTAAAAATATTACATCGCATAGTGGAAAAAAAAAAATATTTCGCATATTTTTTTCTCAAATTTTCGAAGGTGTTGGAGAGTGCAGGAAGGTAAAATTTGAAATTCATAAAATTCTTATCTTTATACTCATTTAGATAGCAACGTATATATACTATATACTTGGTAGGTACTTATATCTTTTTCCTATAGTAAAATTCTATTAATTATAAGGGCCTTGATAGGTTAAAATGGTTCATTTGATTCAGGCGCAAATAATTCTGGGTTGTCAAATAATATAAAAAAGTAATTTTCTAATAAAAAGAGAGTGCTTTTTGGATTTTGTGCATCAGCAGCCACCAAAAACTGAAGATCTCGCTCCAGATACCGACTGAAAAGGGTTTTCAAAATAAAAATGCAATTGTTTATTTATTTACAAGCATTTATTAGTTTCTCATCATATAATGCAATCTTTTTAGCAACTGTCTTACAATGACGCTTATCCGATTCTTATTACACATTCAAACAAAGCTTCAGTAATAATACATTTTTTAAAATATATATAAATTACACTACATACCGAATAAAACAATAATATTTATTTTTAACAATCATTTTTTTTCTTTTAGATTAGGCCATCTAAATATTAAAGTTAGTTACTGATCAAAGCAGAAATCATATTCCTACTGATCGTTGCATACAAATGCATCATCTATGTCTAGTCAAGACAAACTTATTCATAATATACAATTGTGCCATTTAAAAATATAATATCGTAAAAGCAGCTCTGTGTGTTTAATTATATGTAAAAGACATTATAATATTATTTTAATGATAATTTATCTGCGAAATCTTAAAACGTAAACTCATTTAAGGTTCGATCGGGTCGAATACGCTTTTAATAAAATCTTTACTTATTTAATAATAATAATAATGATATTTTTTTTAAATATTCAACTAACAATTAGAAAACAGTAAAAATGAATGTATAATTTACATTTAAAATTAAGTAAATTTGTGGCATGATAACATTTATTAACACTTATTTGATTCAAAGGAATTTTTTGCATTTAAGATTACACAGAAACAGTAAAAATAAATATCAATTAAACCAAGTTTAAAGAAATAGTCAGGTATTTATTTCGATAAATAGTTTCATAATATAGATTAATTTTGTAATTGAAGTAAAATTATAAGAAAAAAAATTACACAGCATTGTACCCATGAAGGTATTGCACCTATTCAATTATAAAGGATTCAATTTTATATAATGGTTCAGAGAATATTATGTACAGTTCAACATAATTACAAAATAAAAATATTGATTCTCAGAATGAGATAATAACGCCATTCTTAATATACTAGTCATGAAGTTAAGTCTGGCAATATTTTTGTACAGTCGAAAATTATTAAAAAACGATAGGTCGTTATGAAATATGTAGTCAATTTAAATACCTTCATATTGATCTGAAATTTCACATAAGTACAGCGTTTTGCAGATCAATCTATATGGCTATTATATTAAGGCAATGAAAAAGATAAGATAAATAAAAATATTATCCTGGTTGGGAATCGGAGAGATAAAATAAGGAATAATTCTTTTTCCATTCTGATCCTATTTCATTTTTAAGGTTAATGTTTTCAATATAATATACATGAATTATTTTCCACAGCTTTATTTACATAATTCTATTAAATTTTATTTCAATGTGCAAAATTCTAGAGCTTAACTAGATGTAAATAACTTTCTCATTATCATATCGTACATATTTTAATTTGAAAATCAATGACTCATACAGTTTTCAATTATAATCTTAGGTTTTATTATTAAAAATAAGATCTAATTTTTGTATTGTAATTACAGCATAGTTATTTTATTTTCACTTACCAATAGCATTGTATTAACTGTATAATTTTGGAAATATAAATTACTATTTTTTAAATAATATAAATAAAAACAATATTTGTTACAACGCCATAAATAAAGAAAATTATGTGTGTCTTGAAATAATTCTAATGAAAAAATGTTGTTTTCTTTTTAATTGTTTCTTTGTCGGTAATTTTAAAAATAGGAAGGAGTATTCAACTTGTTTCCAAGTGAACAGAAAAATGTATTCCGCCATTTTGAAAGTCAAATTTGATATTGATTTGTTGCAATGATTTTTTTTAATTTGATAGCAAATAAGAACCTTTATTTTTATGCCTTTTTATGCAATAAATGTGTGTACCCATTGAATAATCATAGTTCAGTCCCCTTGGAATGATCCTGAATCGTAAAACCGGGCTGTACAAAATGCTAGTTACCGTTTTCATTATAAAAGGCTTTAGGAGAGAAGAAATTGGTTTTTAATAATACATTTTATGTATTATATTAGTGAATATTATACTGTTTGTGTCATACAACTGGATGAATACCTAATATATACCTACCTAAAATTTATATTATTATATACAACAAACAATTTATTAATGTTATAAAATAACAAAAACAAATTGAAAATAGGTATACATAAATCACCTACCATCATTTATAAAATCACATCAGAATTAATAAAAAAATAATTCTATGAAAAAAAATGTAAGAACATTAAGATGTTATGTGTGACTGTCTTAAAAAATGAAATAGTTATTTTTTTGTGTTCAATTCCATTATTATTTTGGCACTTCATAATATTTATTGATATTATATCTTTTCTTCAAATAACAAAATTAATATTACTAATAAATCTATGTAAGATCTGTAGATTGAAACTATAAACAAATGTTTATTATGCTTTTGAAAACTGGTTGAAGACAAAAATTAACATGATTTATTAAATATACTCTATATTATGAAACATCCAGCGTATTTAAGGTATTTGTTCAATCATAAATAATAAGTGAACATAAAAATCTTAAATTCATTCACATTCAAGTTAGGATAATAAGATTAAAATATATATTTCATTAATACAATATAATAATTAGATAATAATAACAATATTCGTACTTAGCTGTTTATTTTTTGATGGCTTTAATAAAAGTCAGCCTAATCTAATTTAAAAACTTAAACATAAAGTGCAATAGATATTGATCAAATTCCAGAGATAATACTATGTCAACCATGTTACGTAAAGAAGTCATATCATTAAATAAAATTTACAAAGCAAAACAGAGTAAATAGCTGAAACCAACAAAACATTTCATGTCAAAAATTATAATTGAATAAAGGCAGTCAATTATTTTGGAAAAATGTGACTATCTTGTTCCCTCTATTCTAACATTATCTTGTTGAGTTATGAACTTTTATATACTCAGTAATATTGTTATATTTATTTTCATATTGCAACACTAAGTTGTGAGCAAAATGCTGAAGAAGACTAAAGGTAAGTGTCCACAATTTTTCACTGTACAGATCAGACAAATCCTATCAATCCGATTAGTATGTGTCAACTGTCATACGGATTTTCGTAGCATTGGAGGTTCGTAGTCATTCAGATAACTCATGCTGAATTGACTACACTTCTTGATATCCTGAGACCACATTTATTAAGACAGAATATGCGGAGTACATCTACTGATCGGCAATATGACGTCATATGGTGGGATCATACCGTGAGGATCAGTATACATACTTGTATACAAAGAATACTAAAATACGTTTGATCTGTATACTGTGGGATTTTGAACGCTTACCTCAATTCATTCAAAATTACGTCGAAAAAAAAATGTTCACTTTTAAATATTGCCATAATTCCACTGTTCTAATATGTTGCATTATAATTTTTTTTAAAAACAATTATCCGATGAGTGATAAATTATCACGATGGCCAAAATTAAAAGAATTCATCAAATCTTTTTAAAGTGGCACTTGTATGTCAAACATGAATATATAGTGAAAATAAAAATCATTGAAATAAAATAATGGAATTATAAGAAAATGGAATTATAAAAATCATTGAAATAAAATAATGGAATTATAAAAACTTTTGGTCTTATAAAAAACAATGTCATCACAGCCAAAATTGCATTTTTCTGGTCACCAAATAGCAATGATACAAATAAATGGAGAAATATATATTGACTAATATAGATGTTTTAGTAATGTTATAACGTTGACATATTTATTTATCTCGGAAGAAAAAAATAACGTTGATTAATAAAAATTTCATCACATTTAAAATGACATTTAATACATATTCCACATATTTTATCATACCTATAACAATGGACTTTAAATAGAAAAGTGACTAGGAGGCACTCTATTATACTTTATGACAGATAAGTTTACTACATAGCATATAAGAATATTCAAAGTCGTGAAAAATTATTGTTTTTTTTAGAGACCATAACGTTATTAGCTAATAATACATATCTTAGGATTTATTAAATTCATTTAGGTATAATATTTTAATATATATGTATATATAATAATAATAATATTTTATTTAAAGGTGGACTTTTTAAAGATAGTTAGTAAATTGAAAATACCTAATTTATATTAAATAATATGGCAACTATAAAATATTTCTCACAATATCCTGCTCTACTAATAGTAGAAATGGTATTGTAATGAAAAAGATATGTCATATGATTTTCAAAACCTTGCTATGAATAGTAATATTGCAGCAAACAACGCTTGATTAATATTTATCGTTGATATTTATATTATGTACTGACAATTTACTAACTATCAAAAAAATCATAGATCCAACAAAAATTCTTATACATATCATAAAACATTGTATTTTCATAAGTTTAAAGTAGATTGTAATAAAAATATTTTTTCAAAAGTACTTGATTAAGTAAAAAATATCATTATTTTTGGGAACGGCAATGACTAAAAAAAAAGATAAATGTTTAAAAAGGATCTATAAGATTTGATGGTATGGAATAAATATAAATGGTCCCATGACAGTGATTGTATTTAGTAAAAATGTATTTAAATGTACAAAATGAAATTAATATAATAAGATATTCTTGATCTTTTAGAACTGGCAACATTCTTTTGAGAAGATATATTGAATAACATAAATAACAATACATAAGAAAAAGTCGTTTTATTTTTAACATGCTGAATCTTATTTATGTGTTCTCTAATTCTTTCATATCGCAAAGTTTATGTTACACCACTACCATTTCAAGAAGGCAATAAGAATAAAAAAATATAGAAGCATAAAATATAAATAATTTACCGTTTTTCATATTTTTATCCATGCTGTTGTGAAAAAAATATATACTGAACAATTCACTTTTTGGTGCTTGTGCCTTATTAAAAAAAAAAAAATAATTAAAGCTATTACTTAATCAAGTACATCTGAAATATTGCCATTTATCAAACTACACGTATAAAAGTTTACAATTACGATCATAAACTTTGACAATCATAGTTCCCGAGGCAAACAATTAATAAAAATATAAAATGAATCAATAACTATACAATTTTCATTTTCCCTAGGTATTAAACAATGTTTATTAAACTATAAAAATAACGATAATCTCATATATGTAATTATAATAATGAATAAACAATAAATTCTTATAATTTATTACGGAAGAACTATTCTTATACTAAATATTTGAGTATGCGGATCATAGATATATTTAAGAATAGATAATAAACATGATTCTTTTAATATACATTTATATACTTCGTAAGCGCAATCTCTATATTGGTATTGCATAATATAATCTTTGATTAATTTTCATCTTTTGATGCTGAATATTATTTTAAGTCAGTTTATAATATAATTTTTCCATACATAGATGTTTCAGATACAGCTGCGTTTCATTTTTAAATGTGACTTTTCATTTCTCCGATGAATATTTATATTTTTTTTTTCGTTATGCAATTTTCATTTAATTGAATGATATTTATTAAGTTTGAAATGAAACACAGCATTACAATTATTAATATAGGTAGTTATTGTGTTTTTAAATTATACTCTGAAATGAAGTATTGTGTTTGCTGTACATTTCAATCCTGGGGTTTTTTATTTCTTCGCAAATATATTTTTCCAATATTGTCTTGATCGAATCATATAAAATAGACCTTAATGAATACATATTTTTAATTTCTTCAAAATGGTCGATTAGGACTCGTTATAATAATATATAAATATCATATGTAGTTAAGTATAATTATGTTAAAAATATTTTTGAAATGAAATATTATCTTCTCTTAAAAGATATAATATCAGAGATACACACATCAAGCACAATGTCAAAGGATTTTTTCATCTAGATGTGTGAAAAAAATACCACTTTTTTATATTTTTAAAAATGCTTACATATTATAATGTTTGTCAATGTTCCGTCACTCGCCAAATTATTTCTCTAAGAACACATTTTTATTATGTTTGATTTTAGATTACTTGAAATTTCTTTAAATAATCTAAATATCATTATTTACCTAACTCTTTTTGAATACCAGCTTAAATTTTTTTGAGTCAACTCTCTTAAATTAAGTTATCATCCTATAAAAATGTTCAACTCAATGGTCTTTACTGAAATCTATATTATTTTTCTTGATTACTATTTATGTTTATCATATCAATTCATAGGAGCAGATTGACTTATTTAAGGGTTTTCATAATTAAACAAATAGTTAGATAACTATGTAAATAGTTGTCATTAAAATATTAATCTCCATTATCATGGAATATTAATTATGTTTATAAATTGATTTATTTATTCATTCTTGCTTTTCCATTTCAACTTTCTTTGAACTATTCGGATCTTTTTCTAACATTTTTATATCCATATATTCACAATCTGTTGGTAATAGTCCTCTGATTCAACATTTTCAAATATATATTTTTTTGTCTAGTTAATTTTGCTATGTATACATTGTTTAATTTGTTTCAAATAAAGAATCAAAAGAGTTTTTGTAGGAATTTTTAAACAAGAATAATTCTTAAATGAGAATAAATACGAATTGACTCCGAATGTGATAAATTATCTTTTAATCATTAGATATTATTTCTTAACGTTATTAAAAATCCCAATATGGCGAATTTTTCTTAACATCATATTAAATATTATTACGATACAATATAATATGAAATTTTTTAATATAATATGCATTTTTTTTACTCATTTAAAGCAAATTCACATGAAATTTCTACCAATGTCCCAAGAGACAATGCATTTTTTTCATTATTTTAGAACATCCAACTTAATAAACCCTTGCACAATCTAAAATGTTCATTGCAAAAGCTTACGTCCGAAAATACATACCAATGACTTCAATTTGCTTTGCTCATAAGGGAGAATAGTTTAGAATTTGACCTGTATCATACAAAAGTATGTCCTTCACTAGAAAATGGAATATTTTTATAACATTTATACATGGAATAGGATAAATGTGAAGTTATATGTGGAATGGGATAAAATTCAATGTCAGTATTAAGAAATTTATAATATTACATACATATGTAGATCACAGTGTTAAAAATTTACAATAGAACAAAATATCAGTTATTTATGTATGAAATAACTTTTCAAAAGATATGTAAATACTTATTATTTTTATTTGTCTGTACAGATGTGTTTTGAATAATTGAATAATCAAAATTTTAGATAGATTTTTTTGACATTGTTTCAATAATACTGGAATACACATTCAAAAAGTATGACAAACTAATATGACAGTGGTTGGTTTTTAATTTTCTGCATTACTTCTTGGCTTTTTCTATGTCCGCTTTAGGGAGGAATCTTACAATAACATTGTTCAAATCACATATTATTGGTTAGGATTTAAAAAGTGACCTCAAAATGTATTATGATTACAATTTAAGTACTTATAAATTGTTTGATATAGTGGAGCCTTTAGGAAACGACTTTCTCAAACATCAATTCACGTGAATGATCATACATTGTTAAATGATCCTTCACATAAATAAACGATTTGGTCACAAGGTTATTTTCTCCATAAGTGAGCAGAGCTAATTTAAGTCTTTACAAAGTATAACATCCAAAATGTGTGATTACCTATCCAACATAAACTATTTATTTATTTAATTATGTTTTAACACAAAGCAAACATTCCTAACACCAAATCTAAGGTGCTTTTAAGCTTTGAAAAATAATAAAACAAAATGTTGTTTCATACTTTTTTCGACAATAATATTTACTGTGCGAATCCTCGTATTTAAAAAAAAAACATCGCCACATTGCATACATAATTTTACTTTTTTTTTCATAACTTTTCCAACATGATTCAATGTATCAAAATTTCAATAGTACTTCTACTATAGGGTAGACAAATTTAATTAATGATAGGTATGTTTTATAAATTTATTCAATATCAGCTGTTTATCTTAATTCAATTCTCAATCAGCACAGTTTCAACATGTTATGCATTTTTTCAAATCTTGGTTGTTCCAGTGTTTGGTTCTAAATTTTGATTGTAGAAATTATAAAAAAAAATGTTTTTGATTCTCAATCCACTAAATTGACGAATCCTTCTCATTTTTGTTATCTCTAAAATAATTGACAACTGTTATTATTTTTTCTTAAAAATCATTTAAACGCACATCTTTTGTTAAGTTATATTTCTCATTTGCCTCAATTCTGGAACAATTGTTTTATTACTTGACTAAACTCCTGATCATTCTTTTGTTATTTGACTCAATTCCTGATCATTATTTACTATTTTACTCAATTCATGATCATTCTTTATTATTTGTCTCAAATCCTGATCATTGTTTTACTATTTGACTCAATTCATGATCATTCTTTATTATTTGACTCAACTCCTGATCATTATTTTATTATTTGTTTCAACTCATGATCATTCACTAATTACTTGACTCAATTCCTGATCATTATTTTATTATTCGGCGCAATTCTTGATCATTAACTAATTATTTCATTCAACTCCTGATCACTATTTTAATATTTGGCGCAACTTACTCTTGATCATTCACTAATTATTTGATTCAACTCCTGATCATTATTTTAATATTTGGCTCAACTCTTGATCATTTGCTAATTATTTGACTCAACTCCTGATCATTATTATTATAATTCGATTCTACTCTTGTTAATTCACTATTTATTTGATTCAGCTCTTAATTATAATTGTTTTCATTCGACCCAACTTCAAATCATTTTTTTCAAATCGACTTGACTTATTTATCTTTTTAATCTTCATTAGATTAACTGAATTATTAAACGTAATTATTCTGATCATTATTTCTGGTTCAATTCCTATTTATTCCAACAACTATTTTGATCATCTCTCTTATTGTTAATTTTACTCAACTTATAATTGATAATTACTTTTGCAATACACTGATTACATCTGACAATCATCTCAATCAATTTTTGATTTTACTCCAAACCTTTCTCTTTTGTTCTTATATAATCATTTGTGTCAAAAGAATCATTTTGCTTTGACATCATCTTTCAATCATTTGTATTTGATTTTTTAATCAACTCACAATTATTTTTAATCATTATTCATCATATTTTGCATCACTTTTTCGGGCTGCCGTGAATAAAGTGGAGATAGTCCAGTCAAATGGCTCAATGAAAACTCTCCGTTTAGATATTCAATTAAAAAAAATCTAAGTATATAGAATACTCTTGATAGGCAGGTTTATAACTTGAGTTACCATGGAACGAGACATGCCCTGCTGATGGTTGCCAACCTTCGCGAGGAAGAAGATTGTCATTATTTTTAACTAGTTTTTGAACTCGTTGTAGATCCTGAATTTTATACGAATCTCATATTTTTGGTCATAAGATTCTGCAATTTATGTGAGTTTGATTTTTTTAACCCGCAACTAGTCGGTACATTATTTTCAAAGAAAGCAATAATTTTTGTTTTAAAAAAATATAAAATATTATGTCTTAAAGTATGAAACAAACAATAATTATAATATAGTTTTACCAATTACACATAGTGATTTATTTAATAATTCCATACAATAGGCAGGTTAGAGGCCAAACGAAACAGTAAAATAATATAAAACGTCGGTGCTTTATATTTTATTATTTTTAATTCTTTACACATAACAGCTAGTGTCTTAAAATGATTGTATAATTTTTACCTAGCAATATAATTTTTTTATATTTATTATATTCTGCGCGATTTTGCAATAAATTGGGCATTTTGTTATTAATTTGTTTTTTTTTTAATATTATTCGAATGGTTTGATATGGTAGAATGCGTCTTATCATCTACCCGACGCATATTCTACAATGATATGTTTAAGACTCTCCACGGCCCTTGGGCCCCCTAGTTCAGTAGAACCTAGGAGCGAGAGTTTTGTGATGAAACGTAGATCATGCTTAAGATGGCGACCACTAAAAGTCTCGGGTGGAGACCCACGCTGCATGCGCCACAGGTTTGAGATGGTTTCACAGTGTTTGACTGTTCCAGATTGCCTGCAACAAAAATTAATATGTAATTGTAAAATTTTATTCAAGTTCAAAGGAAGAAAACAGTACCTACATATGTGGTGGCCAGTGGCATAGCTAATTAATAGCATCATGTAAAGCGTGAGAGCCCAGCTTAACAGCAGTCCAAACATGAAGAATAACAAAATACAGTTGGAAATTAACATTTATATCATGCTAATCTTTTTTAAATTGCCTATGAATGCTGGTCATGGAATAAATGAATGCTTGAACAAGCTTCAAAAATTAATACTATAACAAGCATCAAATTGCCGTTAAGTTCAAATTATTTATCTGAACTATACGGCTCAAAGGACAGTATAAAATATTTTGTATGAAAACAAATATATGCTCCGGAACTTTTAATTTGCTCATGGAATCCTTTCATCTTTTTTATAAAATCGTGGTTATTTTTTTATCATCATTATATATTTATTCATTCCATTCATTCATTTATTCATGCATTTATTTATTGAATCAACAATATACATTTTACGAGTAAAAGATATCTGCTTCACTAGAATAAATCTGTGCTGAAGTAGCTACCTGTACATTTGTGAATATATTACATATCTACCAACAAAATAAAAAAATACTTAAAAAAAACATTTGAAACACAATTTTTATAGATAGTTACACATATTAGAGTATCAAAAAAATATTATTTCAAGAAATTATAGTTGTGATATTGATTTCATTTTGGTAATTTATTGACATCTAATCTTATGTACATAATCTAATATTGGTCATTTTTCTCTGCTCATATTCTAACTACGTAGAATATAACATATCATAGGTTTTACTTTGTTCGAGGTCAGGTCATCTTTTTAATTAGGTACTGTGGTATATCTGCAATCTGTATAATAAATAAGATATACCATTTGCGGGTATACCAATCCAAAGGCGTTATATAACTATCGCTACAATGAAGCGCTCTCTTTTATATTTAGCTTTAATACTTCACCCAAAATTTTGTATGGTGAAAGGATAATACTTACTTGTGACAGCAATCAACTGTGGTAAATACTTCTTCCAGAATGCGCACTGCTTGAGACGTGGTCCACGACCCGTTGCGCTCGAGTTCACGTCCAGCGACAGGAATTCCCTTCCGTATGCGGTGTGAACTGGCCAATAAGTGTTTGTCCATGAGCCATCGGAAGACATGCTCGGGTTTCTGAAAGACAACAAATTTTCAATGTAATATTTGCAATGTGTAAACTAACTGACGTAATATCTTCGTTTGTAGATGCATCACATAACTGCAGTTTCCCTCCATGGAAGAAAAATACTCTTAATCGTAACAAAACCTTGGATTTCGGATCTTCAACGAATAAAAATATTTTTTTAAAGTTACAGTAGTTGAAATTTTTTACTAGACCAGAACGACGAAAAAAGCAAGAAGAGAACAAACATTTTTGAAACGATTTAATTTGATCGATCGCCAGAGCATGATGGTGAATATTTTGACTTCTGTACCGGTGTCCTGGATTCGGAACACAGGAGATTTTGATTAAAATACATTTTTAGCAATTGTTGCTTTTTGGGATTGAAATAAGTGCTGGTAAGTTGGAAGATTACTCGCCGCATTACTCGCCGCTGGCACAGGGTCCAAAGATGTGTAAGTTTATAATAATTGCCTACAAATAA
Organism: Molanna angustata; assembly: GCA_963576475.1. Taxonomy (NCBI): domain Eukaryota; kingdom Metazoa; phylum Arthropoda; class Insecta; order Trichoptera; family Molannidae; genus Molanna; species Molanna angustata. Next base: position 12,462,210 of record OY754986.1, on the reverse strand, counting down.
CAATTAACTGTAAAGGTAGTAAATTTCTTTATCACCAAATTATCATATTTTTTTTTTTTTTTACCAAAAAATGAATATGTCCTTGTTAAACAAGTAAGTACATATACATCTTCCTACATTCCCTAAAATAAGCAAATAAATGCTTGTGCTATAGGTGAACGAAATCGGTCGAGGCAGGATTCGAAACTCGCGACCACTGGATTACTAGCCCAGCGCACTAACCGCTCTGCCACCGACCCATCTGCCACCGACATATATAATGATATGGTTGAAACATGCCAGGAAAAAAAGTATTCTTACCCAGTTTTTGCAAAATTGGCCCAATAACGCATCATTCTCCTGCTCAGTTCTGCTTCTGTGGGCGCATAATTCTTGGCGGGATTGAGTGGCTCTCCAAACACGAAGTTTATTTCATCTCCGTGGATGACACCAGCCCAGGAAGGCCATGGGCTAACAGCACTGCGGTGTTTAAAGTAATACATGTACACGTTGTTTCCTGTCTCCGCATATCGGTTGGCAAACTCATTTACGTTGCAGGTGAACTGATAGTCACCTACCATCTTATCCAAGGCATCTCTATTTCGGACAGGATCATCTGGATTCAACCAATCAGTATATTCAAAGACGATTGCTTGCCTCGCTACGTTGTTGACATAAGGATTCAGTTCTTTGACTGCCTGTAAGAACTCTTCTCTATTTACATAGACGTTCTCCTGCATCCGGAACAGATCCGTTAGATAGTAGATGATGAAGTAGTGACCTTCTTCGGAGTTAGATCCCATCATAATATTTGTCTTCTTGAAATTCTTCACGGCCAAAGAACGCTGGGGTGCCTCGTCGAGGAAAGCACCGTCAATTATCGGCACGAACGGAAATTCGCAAATACCCAACGTGCCCCATTCATTGTTGACCAACTCCAGCGGATCTTTGGTTCTCAAGCATTCAATGGCAGCGGAGATATCAGATCGATCGTGGGGACAGCCCATTGCTTCGGCTAAACGCAACCCTCGCAAATAGCTTTCGTCGCGGGAAATAATAGCCCAAGGAGCTGTAGGTGAACCTGACTGCATGATCGCCTGGGAAAATAAATTTCTTGAAAGTGGGGAAAGCAAGTGGAGAGAAACAGATACAGCACCGGCAGACTCTCCAAACAGCGTGATATTATTAGGATTTCCTCCAAACGCGTGTATATTGTCGCGAAACCAATGCAAAGCCATCAGTTGATCAAAGAGCCCAGCATTTCCTGGAACATCGGGTGTATCAAAATATAGAAAACCCAATGATGCGACTCTGTATTGCATAGAAGCTACAATGACGTTCTCTTCTGAAACTAATATTTTGGGATCATAGACATCCAACGTCGTCGTTCCAGTATAGAAGCCTCCTCCGTACACCCATAGCATGACTGCGGCATTCTTGGGTCTTGGTTTTGGAGCATAAACATTGACATAGAGACAATCTTCGGAGAGTGGAGTATTAGGATTCCACATGGTTGCCCCTGGGAAATCTGGGAAAACGGTATCGGTAATTTGAGTGCACGTATTGGGATGACTTGTGGCGTTTATAATGTCATCGCCCCATCTCTCCACTGGTCTTGGATGCCTAAATCGCAAAGGACCTAAGGGAGGTTGGGCATACGGTATTCCGAGCCAAGCGTCAACTTGCTTTCCAGTCGCTGCTGTTAGGGTAATTCCTCTCACTTTTCCCTTTTTCGTTTGCACGACGAGTGGATCGTCTTCGGTTTCTTGTGGTTTTTCTTCTTTGATTTCTGGTCTGGCTGAGATGGGAGGAGGAGGTGCGGGTTCATCGGCCATCGGGAATCTGTATTGGTCCTTTTCATCCGGATTAGAGAGCGATTCTCTCCTGGTGAACTGTCTTCGTTTCAGAGCGGGTTTTTCCAAAGGTTCATGTTCTCCTGATCTGGTGTGATGTTCGATGTTTTCCGAAGAAGTCTCCTTATCATAGGAGACGCTAGCGTCCTCTCCCACCTTATTGATTATGTCCAGTTCTGGGTTATATCTCACTGTGTCTCCGTGTCCGAGATAGACTTTATCTCGCAAGCTTTGCGGAACGTCTGCGTCTTGTATTAGGCCGTGTTTGGAGTTTTCGCTTCTCGCTTTGCTGGCAGCAATGATGGAGTGTTCGGAGGTCTGTTGTTGGAGGGGGGTGTGTCTGAACTTGTCCTGGGTGTGTGAAGATAGCGTGGTATCCCTGGAGTTGTGGAATGATTCTGGGAATGGTTCTGTGAGATCGGGTCGGTGTCGCGGCCTCCTGTCCCGGGGGTTGGCAAGTCCCCCACCGGCCGCTAGAAGCACCAACAGACAGGCACTCCTCACTGTCGCCATCATGCGACCGGTATTTGCTCACGCTGGATCTGAAACAAAAAAACACATTTTGATAAAAGAATTCGATATTTATTTTTTTAATTTAAATACAAAACAAGTGGGTTATGGCAACACTGAACTTTCCACATTATGTTAGTGTACACTTTTTTAATCATAAAAGGTTGAGAATCTCTAAATGTACCTACATACTTATCAAAATAGTAAAACATGTGTCAAGATGGCTATTTTATTCCTTTACATAAATATAAAACATTAAATAGATTCAAAATATTAATTTTATTTAGACAATTATAAACCATATAAATTTGAAAATACACAGCTTTAAAAGGTAGGTGATATTGTAAACTACATTATGTATAAATTTTGTATGTTCGTATATTTTGTTATGATATGAATAATGAAATAAAAAAAAATTAAATATACCTACATTAAAATAGAAATACAATGTTTACCGTAGAATCTCAGTAGGTATTTCCTTAGTCACACGCCAGCTTACAAAAACTCATGTAAGAAAGAATTGTGTATCTATACTCGTTGTTCATTAGTATCTATCTATAACCTAGTTTAATTTTTAATAACTTTGAGATCCACCGGAAGCCGATTAAATGCACAATAACAGATATATTTGTTATATTTATTTGTATAAAGGTTAAATAACATAGCCAAGATTTCCAGATTATGAGGCCTTTGCTTATTTATTTATTAAATAACCGGTTGTTTGTGATGACTGTTGACACTGGGCAGGATCAGGGTGGATGGCCTGGGGCCCATTTTGGTGGGAGGCTCATTGTTACAAGGTGTAATGCAAAAATACAAAATGAAACACATTTATTTAAGCAGAGAAATTTAGTTGAAATAATTATTATTTCATTAAATAGTACCTACCTATAGTATAACCCAGTGGTTTGACAAGTGAGAAAAGCCAAATTGGCAAGAAAACATGACTAAAAAAGATATCAAAGAGCCGTATGTACGTGCATATTTTTTACGATTTAATATTAAATAACATACTTTCTTCTTTATATTTTTTTTGTACTTGTTTCTTGCCTTATCACTTCGTATTTCGGGGAAATTTTCAGTTTTTTTTTGTGTCTTTTTAATGCATACACAGTTAAACTGCCGCGCACTGAGAAACTTTCAGTTTAATTGTTTTATTTTAATAAAAACGAAAAGTTTGTTTTTATAAATAAAGTTGAAAATTGCCGCGCAGGAAGAAAATTTTAAATCTTACGAAAAAACATGGCGGATTTAATACGTATATGTGTGTACATTTTATATAATGTTTGATTTTTAGTTATTTTTGACACCCCCTTTCTAAAATGAAATAAAAAATATGTGAAATAGTTCTAGAATAAATGTCGAATGGCGGGTAAACACTGTATTTTATATTTAACATTAACTCTGGTTGGCTGGAAGAAATTGCCGTTTATTTATAAATCCTTCAATGTACAAATTATGTATGTACAGAAAGTTATAAATAGCAGGCCAGTACAATAAGTTTTTTTAAATAATTTTAACTTATTTAAAATATAAAGTTTGATCATTACGTTTCTTATCGAGCAAGATAATTATGTAAGATAGAATGTATAGACATTTTTGCTAAATGTTCTTTGACTGTAAACAGATCACAGCAAAGACACATACATTTGTGATATTTATATTTATTGATGGAAGGTTCGGGCCGTTCGGGCCCCTTAATCCTGGTCTGTCTATAATTAATATTTATTATCATGACATTAAATGATTGGTATGTAATATCGATATATTTTTATCAAATTTAAGTTGAAGTATTAAATCACTGAGAATGAATACGTCCTTGAAACGAGAATCTTTTTACGTTCCTTTGAGTAAGAAAAATGGTTGTAGGTACTAAAAACAAACGAAACTGGTGAACGAAATAGGTAGAAGCAGAATTCTAGCTAGCGACCACTGGATTAGGTACTATCAGTGCGCTAACCGCTCTGCAACCGACCCATCCATAAATGTTCCTGTATAAAGTTATTTAAACTGCAAATAAATAAATAAATTAATTTGCAGGGCAACGAATTCACACGTTCTAAAAATATTTTTTAAATAATGGCGGTGAGAAATCTATGGTTTCATTGTGACGTCAATTTTTTTTAATTTCCTATGAAAATTGTATAAATATAATAATAATAATAATAAGGACAATTTATAAAGCGCCGTTTAGTGACAACCGTGGTCACCTCAAGGGCGCTTCTAAAGTATTTAGCAATAACACAAATGATCAAAAATATACATTTTTTTATTTTAAAAAGTGAATACCTACACAATATTCCCTAATTGTTAATATACATAATAGGCATGATGACTAATTTTGAGAAACTATCTCACGATGTTTTTACGCATCCACTGTTTTCAAATATATATACATTTCAACATAAAATAAAGGTTTAGTAGCAAAAATTGCCATTTCAAAATCCAATTTGACATTTACGTCAAAAAACGCTTGCAGTGTAATGGCGTCCGTCGGAGCTGACGGTGACGTCACGGTTTCGTAGACCGCATATCACTACTATATGTACTATATGTATTCTAAGACGATTTGTGTATTTAAAATAAATTCAAAAGTGCATAAGTGTTGTGCGGTCCCTAAATGTACAAACACGTCGAAAAAAACACCTACTGAGGTATTTGTTTTCGTCCCACGCGAATATAAACGAGAAACAAGTAGTTAAATTTGGCAATGCGAGACACAGAAAGTGTATTTTATTAAGTATGCGTTTACAATGAAGTACAGTATTTGTTCCCCCACATTTAGCTCTCAATACTATAATTCATTTACAAAATATTTACCATTAATTAGGCAATAAGCATATAAAGAACTTCATGAATGTACAAACGTCAAAATAGGCCATCTTAAGTTTCCCGCGAATTAGGCATTAGGCCTGTGTAACACCACTGCGTTACGACGCTCAATTGCATCGACCCAGTTCACTGCGCCGGGTGTGTTAACTTACTCCTTCGAAATGTATTGGCTCACGGCGCAGTGAGTCATGAGTGCTAGACCGGAGAATGCGAACAGTGTTAGGGTATTGAGATGTTAATTTTATTAACAAGTCCGCCTTTTGGCTTTTATAATGTTTTAACTTGCTCTTGTTTGTACTTATTTTGTTATGTTATTTTAGCCAATAAAGAATTATTATTATTATTATTATTGAGTTGCTTGCTTTTTAACCGACATACCTACATACTTACTAAATAAACAATGTAATAGACAATAACATAAAACTAGCTTACCTTAGCACAGGCCATGCCTAGTGACGGGGCTAGTAGCAAAGATACAAACAAAAAGAAATAGCTTACTATTAAGAAATAACTATGTAAGCAACAGTGAAATAATAGAATGATATTTATTTAAATGAAATAACTTATATTTACTTTGTATGTTTACTACTACTAATAATAATAGTAACTTTTATTTAGACGTAAAAAATACAAAATTAATACATCTAGTATAAACAAAAATATATAATTTTTTTTTATACATTCTAATCCCAAAAATTGCCGAATTAAAGCGTTTCCCGATTAAGTGCCGACGCAAGTCTGAATTTCCCGAAATCGGCACAAGTGCCGCAAATCGGCAAAACTGGACGTGAACCTAGAATATCGTGACGTCATGCGCTCTGATTCGTTCTAATTGGCGTTTCTCATAAAATGGCGGTCTATAATATTTTGTATTTTTATTTTAATAATATTAATATTATTCAATCTTTTAAAATGAAAATAAATACATTTTTTTAAACCTTAATAACCTATTTTATTTTTTAAAATCATAATGTCAATGATTTTTTCTTACTGTCATCACGCCTATTCACTGCGCCGGGTCATTAAGCTAGTTAAAAAATAATAATAAAAGTATAATATGCAGGTATTGTATTTTATATAAGCAAAGATTATTATTGAATTCATTATATTTCATGTACCTACATGTTTAAAAATATCACAACTTTCCCGATTCTACTTTTAAAAGTAATAGTATGTCGGTTAAAAATCCCGATTCTACTTTTAAAAGTAATAGTTTGTCGGTTAAAAAGCAGGCAACTCAATAACTCAATACCCTAACACTGTTCGCATTCTCCCTGTCTAGCACTCACGACTCACTGCGCCGTGAGCCAATACATTTCGAAGGAGTCAGTTAACACACCCGTCGCAGTGAACAGAATCGACGCAATTGAGCGGTGCAACGCAGCTTTACAACTGTCATGTCTACCACAGTACCGCGTAGGTATGCTTTTAGTTTATGAACACATATGTAATGTAGCGAGAAGAAGGAACATATTTTATCGATTTTCGAGATGTAAGTTGTATTTAAATTATAGATAAATAAAGTACTTATATGCATAGAATAATAATAATACGCTTATATGTAAGTTTTTACGTTTCTAAATTCTGACGAGCAAAAGTCTTTGTTCGATGCAAAGTAATTTCATATATTGTATTGAAACTGTGACGTCATAATTATTGATTCACTCTGATTGGTGTTTCTCATAAAATGGCGGACTTACATATTTTGTATTTTTATTTTAATAATATTAATATTATTCGCTCTTTTAAAATGAAAATAAATATATTTTTTCCAATCTATATAACCTATTTTATCTTATAAAATTATAATTTCAATGATTTTTTCATACTGTCATCACGCCTATTGTACATATAGGTATATTATTACGCGATGGAAAGATTTTCATACATGAATATAAAATTGATTCACCTTTGATTTCAAAAATAATTTAATATGACTTGAAGATTTATATTAATATTCCTAGCAAGAATGAAATCCATATTCAAATTTTTGTATCATGCTTAGTATTTTTTTCTGTATTCTGATTTTAAAATGCGGCGTAGTTTAGACTTATGTTGAAACAGTAGGTACCAACAGAACAATAGCACAGAGATATTCCATAGATGCAGGTAGATTGTATGCGATGCGATACAATGCAGCCAACACTGATACTGCAATGCAGCCTATGTTCCCTAAATGTATCTGCATATTATGTATACGAAATGATGTGTGTACGTTTCAAATATAGACAAATTCGAATATCCGATAAAAGGTCATGAAATATACCTATTATTATTAGTGGGGTGAGCGAATTACGTAAACAATTTCGGTTGATTGTGGAACAGACACAATTATTATATAAAAAATAATGAATTTAAATATTACCTACATTCAATTATTGATTAATTCACTCATTCGTACCATCACGGCATAATATCCCACGACCAGCACCTGCAGGTGTGCATTAACTTACGAAAGGGTGCACGACGCATAGTTACGTGTATCCCCACATACCAGGCTCATCTCACCTAATAGGCAGTAAATTCAGAATGTATGGTATCGAGTCTGTAATGCTACTATCCAACTGATTATTGGTTTTCGTATAAGCACCATAGAATATGATGGAAGTTTAGGTACTATTTTTTTTTGTTCACGCTCGTAAACGCAATGTATTTATGTACTAACTCAAACTATAACCTCGAGAATTTTGACCATATTGAGATAAGGAAAGAAAATTCGTAAGTACGCAAAATACCAGAAATATTGATAATATACCTAAATAAATAAAGGAACTTATAAATGTAAAACTTATAATTATAGTTGAGAAATTCCTACCATGTTTTGAGTTCTTTGTCTATGTATCTATGTAGGAAGAATTCCTGTTCTATGACAGACAATTTTATCAAAAATTTATTAACACTTTCACTTCAAGCTGCATGCTTTAAATATTAAAAAAAATGAGAAGTACCTACCTATACTTAAAGTAAAAATGAAAAAGAAAGTAATCAAATTATTACAAAGATATCAAAAAACAAATAAATAAGCAAACAATAATAGTAATGTAAAAATAAAGTGAAAATGTTCTGAGTATAAAATAAAATAAAATTAAGAAAAAAGCTATTATAAAATACAAGCAAAATTATTAATCCAAGTATTTAGCAAAAAAAGAAAAAATACAATCCATTACCAAATGAATCATTCATAGCAATTAGTAAAATGAAAAAAAAATAGTAAAAAAGAAAGCAAGCAAAAAAACTATTTAATTTATATTTAATAAGAATTAGATACATACCTACCTACTTAAATACAAAATAACATTTTAATCATGAAGATATAAAAATCAAATCATAATTTAAGATTTATTCATCCCTTTAATAATATTAGATGGATCGATAGCAGAGCGGTTAGTGGGCGGCTAGTAATCCAGTGGTCGCTAGTTCGAATCCTGTCTCGGCCGATTTCGTTCACAAGCATTTATGATTAATTTAGGGAACGTAGGAGTGTACTTGTAAACATATTCATTAAAAAACACATTAAATCAATAAATACATACATTAGATTTACGATTTTGTATCATAGATAAAATAGTAGGTACTTATAACTACTATATCCTTCTATAGCGTTTATATATACAAAACAAAACCAGTTTCTGATGAAAATATATACAGAGTGTCCCAAAAAGTATGGATAATCGGTAAACCAGGGATAGAGGACCCCTAGGGCTATCCAAAAACCTCAATGTATGTTCTACGATTTTTTTAAGTGACCTTCTATTTTTAAATCGTCCTCAAACATTTTTGTCAATTTTCTGATTTGACTATTTTTGAGATACAACATTTTTTTTTAAGATATGGTATCAAATTGGATAAAACAAATTATTACATCTAAAATGTACACTATACAACAATTTTGAAAAAAATAATGAAGGAAGTATCTCAATAAATAGCGTCTCTGTGACCAATTATGTCGTGACAGTCGGAGTTTTTCGAAAAAATTCGAAAAAAAATATACCTAACTCGAAAACGACAAAAAATCGTACAACACACATTGAGGTTTTTGGATAGCCCTAGGGGTCCTCTATCCCTGGTTTACCGATTATCCATACTTTTTGGGACATCCTGTATATTTGGATTTATTTATTAACATTTGTACATATTTAGTTTAAGTAAGTAACACCCCACTAGGCTTTAGGCTAAACCTGTTCTGGGGCTGTTACTTTTATACAATAGATACAAATTATTTACACATACAGGATATATAATATATTAGGTAAACATATCTTAAATGTAAATTAAGTAGTTTTTAAAAAAGAAAAGATAATAAAAGATTAAGAAGCAAAGTTCTAAATTAAATAAGAAATGAAATAAAAGAAACGAAGAATAGGAAATAAAAGTTCATAAGTCAGATGTTAAGGATGGACAACTGCCTCAGCATAGAGCCTGCCCGAAGCAAATAACTATTTTTTTTGTGAGAATTTTAAAATAATTGTGATGTGGTGTTTTCTTTCTCATTGTCTAGTTTATTAAATATACGTGGGGCAATAAATTTAAACTGCAATCTTAGTCCAAATGTGGTCTTCATAATTATAAATAGTAAACTCGCCACTTGCGCAGGGTGCAAGGAAATGTTTGTTATTATTATTATTATTATTTTACCAATGCAGGGACATTTCGTCAAACTCATCCACCCCACATTCTGTCTCTCTCTCTCTCTCTGTATACCCCCTTCTATAGTCATTCTTCCAGATGCCATGATAGTGTCAAAATATCGCGTGCAAGAATGTTAACGGCAGACAGACGTTCAATTTGTAGGGAAAGTATTTTGCAACCTCCAGTCACGCCATACCCTCGTTTCGAAATTATAATACTAGACCGAGTCTCTGCAAAAAGCTACTTACCTACTCTGTTGAGGGATTTTTTTATTTTTTTATTTATTTCGAATATTTTTTACTCCTCGCACTAACCCAAGGGGACAAGAGGGGAATTATGATTTCGCATTTTTTAAGGCTATTTTTTTATTGCAGATTATCAACTAGCATCATGCTGAGATTGTATTCTGAAAGTTTCATCACAATGTATCTGTGTATGTGTGCTATGTGCCGTGTGCTACGTACGGCGTTTTTATTTTAATTTATCGATTATTAACGTATGTACTCATTCGATTCTTTTCAAATTTTGCAAATATGTATATCTAATACTCACATAGATTCCATTAGATTTTAAAGTATATCTGAATAGTGCTTCTCAATTTTTTTTAACTGTAAAATATTCTAAAGTGACCCCAAGCTCAGGAAACTTAAAATTTGAAATTTTTATTTTCAAATTGGTAAGAAGTCACATCACTTTCATAAAATGGCATTGAAGAGTAATCAAGATTTCATAATAAAATATTTAAATAAAAAAATAATTAAACAAACTCATTTCATAAAAATGATATACAAAATTTGAATACTTTATAGAATGACTTGTTGGTGAGGAGTTTAGCGTTGGCCATAAACCACTCGTTTTTAATTGCATATACCCAAACATTGGATTTGTTCCCTATCGGGAGTCAAATGGTATTTTTATTGACAAACTTTTTATACCTCAATAGAGACGAAGTAGGGATATTGTAAAAGGACCATGCAGGAACTCAAGGCACCTACAGGGCTTACGTCCTGTCATCGGCTGGTTTACGTGATCACTTTATGCGCTTGCGCAACGTTCACCAATTATGCCTTCTTATTGAGTTCCCTTATCAATGTTATTTTTGAATAGTGTGTAACAATTCATTTGAAAATAATGCACCATTACTATTGCCATCTATGAAATAACGAAGAAACCTTTTTGTAACGCCATCTATTGAGAAATTGGTTTAATTGTAAACAATGAAAGCAACAGTCCTTATAAATGAGGTGACGGTGTCTCGCACAGATATCACCCCTGAACTGCGCCAGAAATATTATTTCATTTTTGGCTTGTTAACCTACTTGTACCAATGTGTATGTAAATCGAATATTCTTTTTTAATTGCATATACGCAAACATTGGATTTGGTTCTCTATCGGGAGTCAAATGATATTTTTACTGACTAACTTTTACTATCTCAATAGAAACGAAGTTGGGATATTATAGAAGAACCAGGAACTCAAGGCAACTATAGGTTTTTTTATTGCAGATTATCAACTAGTATCATGCTAAGATTGCATTTTGAAAGTTTAATCACAATATATTTCAGTGTGTGTGCTCTGATATTATGTGCTATGTGATACTTGCTATGTACGGCGCACACTGTAATATTTTCACAATCTAGCGGAACTTTATTCAAAAATTCAAAAGTAAGCAAATCAAAATATATAATATGGACACAGTAGCTAATTAATTAGACTATATGTTTTGATACTTGTTTTCTATTGAACAACATTGGCTATCATATGGCAACCCCGTCAAGTGACGCTTGCGTAGTCCGTAATTCTGACTGTAATTTTGTTCGAAAATTTGAGACATTTTGATCCAGTATAAAGTGAGTTTATTTTAACATAAGTTTACAAATACATATAATTAAAGTTCACACCTATCGCTACTTTACAAGGTAAATTTTGAAATAAATATTCATGTTTTTGGCCAGTTACAAAGCCATTCACTTGCATATGTCAAAATTTTAATATTTTTGAAGAAGTATGACTTTGCTTTGATTTTAGAAAAAGTATCTGAGGGTATCCAACGAGATATTATTTTTTTTAATTGCTTTGATATTTATTCTTTAAGATTTAATAAAATTTAGCTGCCCATATTTGCCCCACTAATACATTTTTTTTTAATTTTCTTTAAGGATACCTAAAATTAAGAAAAACGAAATATTTGAGGTATGGCTTTCAAGTAGCAAAAAAGATCGAAATAGGTGCATTTCAAATTTCATAATGCAGGAAAACAGACTGGTCTATCTGGAAAACACACTTAGAGAACTGAAAATCTTTGTCAGTAGTCATATTGCCAAAATAACTGTGAAGTAGGAAAAAAATCCAAGAATTTCACTGAAATTTTTGGCTGAATATGAGGCATGGTTGGAATTGTCTCCTAAGTTTCTTAAGATGCTTCCAACTTCAAGCTTGTCAGATTTGCTTTGTTGTATAAGATTATCTAGGCCTAAGAAATCATTCTAAATATGTACTTCAAAAGTTTAAAAGAGAAAAATCTGAGAGTTAGTATCTACGAAAACTCAAGAAGAACTAGTGCTTGCCACCGTAGTTAGTCTGAGATTGTCCGGGAAAAAAGATGCTGTCAATCTAGTGAAAGAAGTAGCTTCAGCATCTCCTTCCATAGCTTCTCGAATAAAAGAAAGCGAGAAGAGATTTTTTATGTACTAGATCCAAAACTCTCTCCAAATGAAGCTTTGGCGCTAATGGTCAATATCAAATTGAACACACACCAATCTAACATACTGAGACAGCAGTTGAAGAGTATAAATATAAATATATATCCAGCTTACAGTCTTGTCAAGAAAGAGAAAACAGAGTGCTACCCTCCGCAAGGTTCAATCATAGTATCTGACGTCTCGGCCGACATTCAGCTACAAGCACTGCTCGACCTCATAATCAAACAATTTTGCTCATTACAATAAAAAGTCTTTCGTGAGGTGCCTGGATTAGCTGCCGGGTCATTACGACTAATTTCGAAATGGAGATGTGACGGTAGCTCAGCTCAGAGACGTTAAAAACAGAAATTCGGCGCTGATTACACAGAATACAGTGATGAAAATTTGTTATCTATCACATCGCTTAGTTGACGATTGAATTAACACAGTCATATGGGAAAATCCTTGTCTTAATTCCACCAGATTCTCTAGACTTCAACGTATTTTTTAATATTATAAAATATGAAATATTCCAAATGAAGGAAAAAATCGCAGAACTGGTTCCAACATATTTCATAATTAATAACTCGGCAATACATAGTTTATTTTATTTATATTGACTCTTAGGTAACTGTCAAATATATATAATTATATGTAGGTATTAATTTAATTTTATTTTATTTAACACACATCATTTAACAAGTTGCCATATTTTGAATACTTGTGATGTTTATCGTCTCACAAATCAAGCCTGAAATCACAATGAAAAAACCGCCACCCACCAAGAATCGAACCCGAGACCTGTAGCTCAGATCTCAGATGTCTAACTTATTGTGCTATTTAAAAAAAAATACGCCCAAGTTATGCAAATATAGCTAGAATGAATCGTCATTTTCATTTATTTTTTACGTGAAACTCTGTTAATTTGGATAGATTTTAGTTATGTACACACATAAATAATATATTTATGAACATCAAGGGAAAGTTTAAAAAAAAACTATTCAGTATATCCCGAGATACAAATAAAAGAAGTATACATTGAATAAAGTTCCGCTAGATTGTGAATATATTATAGTGTGCGGCGTGTTTATTCTACTTTATCGATTATAGTACCTACTCATTCAAATATTGCAAATATGTATATCTAATACTCGCTTAGACCCCATTAGATTTTGAAGGATATCTGATCAGTGCTTCTCAATTTTTTTAACTATCGAATATTGCAAAGTGACCCCGAGCTCAGGAAACTTAAAATTTGATATTTTTATTTTCAAATCGCCACAGAGGCACGCCACTTTTATAAAATGGCATTGAAGAATTATCAAGTTTCGTAATAAAATAAAAAATAATTTAGATAACTTTCTATAAATAAATTTTTCGAGGTCGGCCTTCATGGCTCAGTTGGTTAGGTATCTGGCTGTTGATCCAAAGGTCCCGGGTTCGACTCCCGGTGGAGATACAGTTTTTAATTGTGTTATCAGTCTGGATCTGTGAGACGATAAATATCTTGAGTCTCCAGAATGTGGCAACTGGTTATTGGGTGCATGTTAAATTAATATTTGACATTGTAGCTGTTAGTTGCCCGAGAAGTAATATAAAAAAATAAAATAAAAAAATACAAAATTTTATTACTTTGCGGAGTGACTTGGTAGTGAGGATTATAGCGTTGGCCATAACCCACTTGATTTTTAAAAGTGGATGCTATTGTGTGATAATATGGAGGTGTGTGGAATTCGGATTTTCGAAATATCTGCTTTTTTGGGAATCTTACCCACTACGAGAGGGACATAGCATAATAAAATTTAGTTTCATAGGTAATATATTGATTATATTACACTGCTTAAATAAAATTTCTGAGGATACTTTTTGCGGAGACAAAAGTACCAATATAATAAAGTGAATGCTTTGTCCGTCCGTCCGTTTACTATTTCACCCAAACTGTTCGTCTCTGATAACCTTGTAAGGGATGTCGTGAGAAAGATACATAGAGGTACCTACTCACGTTACAGGAATCGAAGGTTTTTGTTGGTAAGAGCTGGTCATATATTTTCTGTCTTTGTCGTCGGTATATAGTTTTGGTGGAGTCTGTCTCTGTCGCACACGTGCCAGTAGATCAAAAAGTAAAATGGTGTCCCAGAATGACCATAAAGAAAGGCGACTTCATTCGTATTTGGTGCCGTTCCACAAAACACTACCGTTGGACGATGGAGAAAAAAAAACTCCCCCGCTCAGTGGCGTATCGAAAATTAATAAAAAAAAAACGAGTACACAAAAGTCTCTGGAAAACTGCATAAAGAGAACACTGGTTATGGATCAACACTCATCTTTCCTATACGTCATGTACAAGAGACTTATTTCGTTTTTTTTATTGCGGAAAATAATAAATATTGTTCATAAAGAATATTCATGAAAAATATAAAAAGAAAAATAAATGCAAAAGCGATTGTTTCAAACGCTTTTTTTTTGACTCGTTCAATGTACCTACTTGTTTTTTGACTCGTTCAATGTACCTACTTGTTTTTTGACTCGTTCAATGTACCTACTTGTTTTTTGACTCGTTCAATGTACCTACTTGTTTCTTGACTCGTTCAATGTACCTACTTGTTTTTTGACTCGTTCAATGTACCTACTTGTTTTTTGACTCGTTCAATGTACCTACTTGTTTCTTGACTCGTTCAATGTACCTACTTGTTTTTTATTGTACCTTCTAGCGAAAGTACAATAAAAAGTGGAAGATCGTTATGTACACACAACCATACAAACATTAATATTTATAAATAAATATATAATTTTTAATGACTAAAATGAAACTAACCAATTTAAACAAAATACATATTTGTCTGACCCACATATTTGGCAATATTGTAAAATCACTGTAACTCCACCCACACATGTGGCAACCCTGTAAATGTTGAAGTGTAGGATGATTGTTGTTTAAATTGGTTAGTTTAATTTTAGACCTGGATAATGCCGAGTCAGCTCGGCAAAAACGTTCGGTCATTGTAATTGAATTTTATGGAAAAAAAATTGGTATATTTCTCCAATATTGTTTTTTTATGTTGTTGTTCTCTTGTTATAATTAATTATATTTTAGTTTTTTTACTTGTTCATATTAGGTGCAATTTTATATATTTTCTTTTCTTACTTTTAATATTTTCTGTTGTATAATTTAAGTAGATATAAAAATGTATTTTTTATGTTGTATATCACAGGCAATGACTTTATGGGAATTCCGGTGATCATATAATTTTTCTTTGCACATAAAGGTTTTAATTATTATAATATGCGCCAAAATTAATATGAATAAATAAAATATACCCGCAAAAACACTACAATTTCTAGCCGCGGCCAAAATGCGTCACAATGACGCGGGGAAGAGTCAATAACCATAGAAAAAAAGCGAATGCTGACGTCATTATTTAGGTTGGACACAGAATCTCGCATTTCCCGCGCGTAATTAATTTTAGCATTTCATTATAACAATTGTCAATGAAAACATTTTATTATAACATTGATTTTAATGAATTCCAACGTATTTGTTTATTAGCCTCAATAAATTCCAACGTATTTGTTTATTAGCCTCAACAAATCCAACGTACCTATTTGTTTATTAGCCTCAATAAATTCCAACGTATTTGTTTATTAGCCTCAATAAATTCCGACACATTTGTTTATTAGCCTCAATAAATTCCGACACATTTGTTTATGAGCTCAATAAATTCCAAATATTTTTATTAACATTCCTAAAATGTTAAAGACATATTTTATTTGATTTTTGAAAAATTGACAATCCATGAATACATTGTTATGAAGTATGTAAAATATTTCTATTTTATACATCTAATAAACAAAAAAATCTGCAACGTTAGTCCAATATTTAAAAAAAAGTAACAACACTATTTGAAATATATATATATATATATATATATATATATATATATATATATATATATATATATATATATATATATATATATATATATATATATATATATATATATATATATATATATATATATATATATATATATATATATATATATATATATATATATATATATATATATATATATATATATATATATATATATATATATATATATATATATATATATATATATATATATATATATATATATATATATATATATATATATATATATATATATATATATATATATATATATATATATATATATATATATATATATATATATATATATATATATATATATATATATATATATATATATATATATATAATTATACGGAAAATGTAGAAAAAATTACTTCTCAAAAATTCCATTACCATTCACTCAACTGATGTTTTTTGTCTGAATTCGATTTTTTCGTGTATGATCAGTGAAGCGATGAAAAAATTATTGGTGTTTAGTCTCCCCCTCCCCCTGCATTATAAAATAATAATATCTAGAAAAATTCCTCTCCATCTAACAAATAAAAAAATCATCAATTTTTACAGTAACTTCTTTTTTAATTTTCCTTTTTCGTGTTATGCCACTGTCTCATTTTCCCTTATGAAGAACTCTGTGGTAAATAAGATGGTGGTTGGTATATTTCTGCAAACTCACTGTCCATTGGGATTCACTTGTTTATTCTGTATTCATTGGATGATCACTCCTATAGTGTTACATACATATGTCAATGTTATATATTTCACTTTGGTTGAATACTAAAGTTGTATATTATTTTCTACACGTTCTTCAAATCCTCCTTCCTTGGCTCATTGCAATGATAAATCTATTTATTGATGTCGGTTGGAACGAATTTACTTTTGACACACGTTGCTCTGTTATGAAGTTATTGTAACCTATCGTATTATATCGTCCGTAGATCAATCTGGACATGACTCGTCAGTTATATTTTAGTACCGAGTTCGATTCTCGGTAGAGACAGAGTTTTTAATTGTGTTTTCAGTCTGGATCTGTGAGACGATATATATCACAAGTCTCCAAAATGTGGCAAATAGTTATTGGGAGCGTGTTAAATTAATATTTGACATAGTACTTGTTAGTTGCCGAGAAGTAATATGAAATAAAACTTGCTTTTGTGCACATTGTTGTGGTATATAAAGTAATAAATTATGTTCTAAGCCTTTTCGACCTAGTACAATCAGCTTAACTGCTAGACTATGTACCTATGACTTAACGATATTAACTGTGTTATTTATAAACGTGGTTCAAATATTGAACTTATTTATAAACATGGATCAAAAGTTGAACCATGATTCAACTCAAATGTCATATCAAAAAGTGCAATAGCTGGCTTTGACAGAACTATCTAACGTATTCCGTGCCGCGCATATTTTTTTGTGGTTACGACAACCAAGTTAACAAAACTAAGTTCGGTGCTGTCGTTTGAAATAGAACTCAAAATCGATATAAACTGAACTAGGGTTCAAATATTATTAAAAGTAAGGTTTCAGTTGTATTTGGAATAATATTTTGAATCGGGTTCAATTGAACCGTGATTCAACCACAACTCAAGGAATTTTTATAAATAGGTACATAATACTGATATGGAGAGAAGCACTATTCAGATATCCTTCTCAATCTAATGGGGGTCTAAGTGTGTATTACATTTACAAATATTTTATTATGAAAACTTGTTATTTTTCAATGGCATTTTAAGTGATGTGCCTTTTTACCAATTTGTATAATAAAAAGTTCAAATTTTAAGTTTCCTGAGCTTGGGGTCACTTTGAAATATTTGACAGTTGAAAAAATTGCGAAGCACTATTCAGATATCCTTCAAAATGATATTAGATTTACAAATTTGCAAAATTTGAAAAGAATCGAATTAGTAATTTAGTCTTTAATTGTCAAAGCAGAATAAACACACCGTACATAGCAAAAAGCACATTGTAGGTACACAGCACACACAAACAGATACATTGTGATAAAACTTTCAGAATACAATCTGAACATGATACTAGATGATACGCTATAGATGGGTCGATAGCAGAGCGGTGAGTGCATTGGGTTAGTAATCCAGTGGTCGCGAGTTCGAATCCTGCCTCGACCGATTTCGTTCACCTATAGCACAAGCATTTATGCTTATTTTAGGGAACGTAGGAAGATGTATATGTACTTGTTTAACAAGGAAATATTCATTTAAAAAAAAAAACTCCCTATATATCCATTTGGGTTTAGTAAGGAGTAAAAAATATGAATCGGATTTACAATCTTTATTCATCATCATAATTGAAATTCACCTAAAGTGTTTTGTATCAATTGTGTCTAGATTAGTTAGTTACACACATGAATACTCGCAACATCTGGTATATACATAGTTTCAAAATTTCTTTCAATTTAGTTCTTTTATACAACATTATACCCCACATATATTATTCAATATGTCCCATATGTACCCCGACACTGTTGTACCCTAAACATTAAACCTACATGTTTAGATATTTATTTAATTTTAAAAAGTAGAGGGTATATTAAATTTATTTATGTTTTTATTTTATTCGGAAACATAACAGCTGACATAATTAACAAAGAAATACGCCAATTATAATGCTTTACTAAATTATATAAACATTTTTCATATTATTCCATGAAGAGAACATTGATAAGGGGGGCAAGTCTGGTTCAATCGGTGAAATCAAAACCCTTGTGATTACCCATATCATGGATATAATTATTATATGGAGTTCTACAATATCTTTAGATGTCATAGAACTCCATACTATAATTATATCCAAGATATGGGTAATCACTGGGGTTTTGATTTCGCCGGCCGAACCAGACTTGCCCCCCAGGTTTAGGATATGCCCGATATGGTAAGGAAACTGGGAAATGAACTTGAAGTATGAAATAGGATAATTTCACTAACCGACGCTTGTAGTCGCATTAAGAATATGCTTTAGTCCTTGTAGAGACATATTAAATAGATCAGGTTGGGGGTTAAGATTATTGTAGTTGTTACAGCAGCGTTTAATAAAACTGTTTTGATCGTAATTTGTTCTTGACAAATGTGTGTTAAATAGACTATTGTGGCGTGATGTTCTAGATGAGCAGTTAGAAGACATTCTTACAACAAGATAAGGACTATCGACCAAATTATTTAATATTTTGTGAAGAAAGATGATGTCTATGATTTTTTTCGTTTCTTGCTCCCTTAAGGATTGGTCATTTATGAATTAATTTATAATATTTTTGCAATCATAGCCACAAAGGATAACTAATGCTCTTAATACGATCTGTATACGCTCATGTCTTGTCTAAATATTCAAAATGTATAAAACAGTACCTACTCGATCATAATGTTATCTTAATCTTTCTGCATATGTACATACCATCACGGCATATACCACAATGTGGGGCAACTAGCGACGGGTGTGCAGGTGTAAAATACTTCATAGAAAGGAGCACAACACATGCTTGTATAACAACACACCAGTCTCGTCTCACCGACAAAAAGCACTATATTCAGAATGGTTGGTGAAAATCATTGCTGAACAATTTTTATTGTTGCCTGTTGTATTTTCGATTACCAGGCTCTTACGGGACATTCGAAAACAATATTAGAAAAGAGTGGAAGCACTATTCTAAGCCGGTGCCTCATAGCTAAGCAAAGTTTAGTGTGAAACAGTGATTAATTTTTGTATAAATTAACATAGCTAAATAGAATAGAAAATCTTGGTACCTAATTGTTTGCAAGTACTGTCCCTCTAGATCGCAATAATTTTTATGTCAATGAATAGATGACTGCGTATATATTTAGGGAAAAATAAAAAATTTTGGCGGTAAGGTTTTAAAAAATTATAAAAAAATAAATAAACTTACGAAAAATGTATGGTGGAATCCATTACAATTTGTTAGTTTTCTGACACAATTTGAATTTCCGAAACTCTCCGCCAGGTGGCAATTCTGCCTCCAAACTGCGTTTTGAAAGCAAATTCTAAACAATAATACAATCGCAATTTGCCACATTCACACTTCACAGTGGTATAAATATTATAATGCAGGATATGAAGCAACTGAGGGACCGTACTTGTTAACAATTACCGAAATCTTAAATATTTCTGGAAGCCTGAATCTAATCGTTATCTTATTTCAATCAACTTCATTAAGATCGTCCAATTAAACCAACTAAATCGAATATTTTTATGATCGCAATACATACGCAAGCATGATTTTTTTAGACAAATATTTAGATCAGTTCCGAAGCGATGGCTTCTTTCTCAGGATAAATAACAAATGAAGTATGAAATAAATCACTTGTGAAGAATAAAATACTCTTAAAAGACGCCACAAAATTAACTTTAAAAATACAAATCACTTAAGAATACCTTTTTTGTAGAATCGACAATTATATTATATATTTGACACAGCAAGCACACAAGGCTGCAGCAATCTCGGGCTGTCTGAGGGAAACTATATAGAAGAACACACACACATGAGCACCAATGGCAAAATGAGGATATATGTACAAAACATGCGTCAGACCTATCCTAACATACGCCATTGAATCCATTCTGATACGGTCCGTACCAAACAACTTATGCGCACCAGTGAAATGAAAATACTGCGATGCATAGCGGGCAAAAGTCTTCGTGATAGAGTCAGGAATACAGAGATCCGAAGAATTTGCGAAGCTGAGGACATCGTAAGATGGGGGCGCCAAAGAAGAAGGTACTGGAATGAACACGTCAGCAGCATGTCCGAAGATAGGATCCCAAAGATAGCCCGAGACAACGTACCGGAGGGGTCTAGATCACGAGGACGCCCACCAAAAAGATGACGAGATAGTTGGCAGTCCACATCACAGGAGGCTGAAAATGCAACATTAAACAGGCCCTAGGCCTAATGAAAGAAGAAGAAGAAGACAATTATATTATTAAGTAAGAGTGCTCTTGATTTGGAATCATTGCAAAATAAATAAGTATTTAGGAACTTATAAGCCAAAACGATCGTTGTTTCAAAGAAATATACCTCTGTTCATCAAAAACTTGTTATTTTGTTGGTGTTATTTCGTTTTCTTAAAAAAATTAAAATTGTTAAACAACTTCCTCGAAAAGATCTGTTTCTTTGAAATTGAAGACAAATTCGACGAATTGAAAGCTGCCTCGAATTTCCACGAAGACAATAATTAAATTCGAAACGAATTGATTAATACGGAAAATTTGAATTGTATGAAAACGTTTATTTTTTTTTATATATACACTGAAAACAGGTCTGTGTTAATAATTCCGCAAGTTCCCATTAAACTGTCCAACAATTCGAATTATAAATTCAAAGAAAAAGTTTTACAGCTCTAGAGTTAAATAATCTGAACCGTTTCACTTGAAAAGTTCACCGCAGAGTCTGAAATAAGTAGGTCTTATTCCAAGAACTATTTTGTATTGTGGCAATTTAAAAGAAAATAGAGATTGAGAATCTAATACAAAAGTGTATCTCAGGATGATGAAATTGACAAAAAATATACCTACGCCAAATGCAGGGGCGGATCAAAACCTGTCCAATAGGAGCACGTTGATCATAAAAAAATAATCATAATTTACATTTCTCTAATTTTAATAATTCCTAATTACACAAATTATAGCAATTTGGAAATAAAAATATCAAATTTTAAGTTTCCTAAGCTTGTTGTCACTTTAAAATAAGGGTCTAACAGCCAGTTTCATAAAAAGCAGCAAAAGGACCCTTTAGTTAAAGGTTCTTTAAAAATTTAAAGTCGCCTTTAAGTCGTTGCGTTTCATAAATAATAATGCCGCGTACTTTAGTAAAAGGCAGAAATGTCACCAAAATACCTGAAAGTTGGCAATATTCCTATCAAAATCTATGGAAACATAGCTCATAGCATAGGTAAATCTTTCTGTTTACTACCATATAATATGTTATTTCTGTCATTGAAATAACATATTATATGGTAGTAACAAAATCTATCAAAAAATTCTCCTTAATTCTACTTTTCCATGTGGTCGATTTTATTCCTATATACTTTTCACTGCTGTATCACAGTACGCATCTTCTAATTAGCTCATTTTGAAAACATATTTTTTTGTTATATTATTTATAAAAAAATGTTTAAATAATAACAAAACTATTGAATATTAGTAAGTAATATGCACATGATCGTCAACATTCAATTGACAATATTGACATCAACAAGAACTGACTTGAACATTATGTCATATTGCAGCACACTCTGGTGGCAAAAAAATGAACTGCTCTTAAAGAAGACTTTAGTGACTAAAGTACGAAGACACTGGACTTTAAATTAACGTGAACTTTAAGTGACATTTTGTTGTTATGAAACGCAATTTATTTTAAAGTCGACATTAAGTCTCCTTTAATTTTTATGAAACTGGCGAGTAATAGGAATAGGATACAGAAATGTACAGAATTTAAAAATAATAGAATGAGCACTTGAGTCTATAATCGATAAAGTAGAATAAACACGCCGTACACATTACATAGCACATAGTACACAGAATATTTTTTTTTTATTTAATATTGCTTCTCGGGCAACTAACAGGTACTATGTCAAATATTAATTTAACACGCACCCAATAACAAGTTGCCACATTCTGGAGACTTACGATATTAATCGTCTCACAGATCCAGACTGAAAACACAATTAAAAACTGTGTCTCCACCGGGAATCGAACCCGGGACCTTTGGCTCAGCAGGTCAGATATCTAACCAACTGAGCCACGAAGGCCGACAAAATCTCTTAAATAAATAAAATCTCTTCATAAAATTTTAGAATAAAATCTCAGCATGATACTATTTGATAATCTATATAAAAAAATAACCTATAAATAGCGAATTCTCAATTCCCCACTATATCACCTTGTGGTAGTTTCCATCCCAGATGAGTAACATTTGCATGAGAAAAGAATTTATATAAATTTATCCTCTGCTGGGGATCGAACCCAGGACACCCCCACAGAGCCGAGTGACTTACCAACTGTGCCATGACCAGCGGCGACTCTATATGAAGTGCGTTGGATCAATTGCACTACCAATTTTTAAATGGTATATTCTTAAAATTAATATTAAAATATGTTTTTAATATATTTTTACGCTTTAATTTATTACTGTTATTTTTCTAAACCAATTGGTTATTATATATACCCTCGCAATCGACATCATATTATAATGAAATCTACCGCAATACAAATATTATCATTATGTAATGTATGGCGTGCGATATCCATATTGCACCAAAATTGATTTCTTTTTAATACAGCGTATGTATGAAGAGAAAGAGATAGTCCCCTGGCAGATGAAATAGCGATACTTGTACTGAATTCATAAGGCAGACTCATGCAGGCTCGTGCGCTGCACTAAGCTTATCATATCTTAGATGTAATTAGTATGTATACATCTATCTCGCTCTCTAATTCATAAGCCATTCGTATTGAAAGAGATGAGTGCCACGTATACATGACATACAGCCGATTCCGCGACTAAAATACGAGTGTCACATATTGACACACAACTTTAGACCTAATTACTTAGTATATTAATACTTGATTGAGAGGAAAATTGTATGAATAATACTCCCATACATTTGTCTTCACGACATCTGTTGATAAATCAGTGAAACAATATTGTAAAATAACAATATCACTTATAAAATAGAACGCTGGCGCGGTTTTTAAAATGATTTGAAAACAAATACTGTGACTTTAATACATTTTTTTAAATATCCTATATTGTATTTATGGTTTAAATACCTATTAATTTATTATTAATTCAGGAAAAAATTGCACTACCAAAAATGATCAAAAATTCAATCGACCAGTCGCCACTCGCCATAACGGCAGGCTCGGTATTGTTCTTTGACGAACTTCGAAAGAATAGCGGAGAACAATGGCAGACAGACCAATCTGTGCATCAAAATTATATGTACAGTTCAAAATATTATCTTGTTTCTAAATAATATATAGGTACAATTGGCCACAAACCACTTTATTGTACACAAATTGCATGTAACACATGAGATCCAACTGTCGATGGCGATAGTATGTATCTATAGTTGAAGAATACGTACCAAACTATAAACCCTTAAATTCAAATAATTGAATATTTTAAGATATTTCATTTTCATACAAAACACGTATTTCAGGATAGGATAGTGTGGATATCAGTACTTTTTTTCCAACCACGACTATATAAAAAGCTTGATAGTATGTATGTATTTATGAAGATTAAGTATCAAACTATTAAGAGCCCCCGTAGATATTGTGTATTTTGCCATAAAAATTGCTTGAAAACGATGTCGCCACTAAATTCAATTTTTACAATATTTTTTTTAAATAGTAATAGAAAAATAAATTATCCAGTTGGGGTGTTACGGCGTTTTTTGACAGTTAAAAAAAATGGAAATATTGGCAGTCAAACACAAATTTGTCACAAAAAAATGTTTTTCTTAGTAAAAAAAAAGTTTGATTAATCCTGGAATTAAACAAATTGTATTTGTCTGTATTAATACAAATTTTCAACGTTCTAGCTTCTATAGTTTTTAAGATATGCGGAAATATAAATCGAATACATATATTATAATACCTGACACGATTATTAAAGAAATGAATTCTCTTGAACAAATCGATAGTTGCATCAACAATCATTATTTTCCTTATTCAAAAGTTATATTTTAATGTTTTTTACTGCCATTTTAAAATATGTAGTGCATTAAGCAAGAGTAAGCGCTTTATGAACAGTCAAATTGACATTTAAAAGACGTGTAATATTATTTATCATACAAAATTCAAAAACCGTTCCGCCGCGAAAAACTCAAAATCTCAACACATAAAGGGACCGCGCACTTAACGCGCGTTTCATACCGTCAACACTGCGAATATAAAATTGAATGTCAGCCATTTTTAATGCGAACACTCGAATGCGAAATTGACGCGCTGGAAGGCGACAGATGCCATCTTGAATTTATTATTAAAATTTTCCCGCCAAACCGCCAAGCAGGCAGGAGGCAGGTACCCACAATTGTACATGAAAAATTTGACGGCGGGGTGTGTAATATTATAAAGTCGTTACGATATAATTTCATCTTAATTAGAACCCGAAATTAAATTTCGAGAACGATTGTCTTAAGACAATTCCGCGTTTGAGAACAAACGGTTAATTTAACGGTAATTTTTGTTTTAAATATCACGCCGAGATGACTGATTTAACAAATTTTTTGATGTTATATCTCGCAAAAATGCGTTAAAAGTTCAAATCGAATAATGCCAGTTTTCTCGTGTTTACTTCTTAAATAAATAAAACAAAGTAGGTATGCGTAATCGTTTTCTAAGGAGGCATAGTTTTTGAATTTCAGACCAACAGGTCAACTAAACGAAGAAGAAGAAGATAAGTGTTAAAGCCATAGATTTTTATTATAATATACTAGATGTCGTAGTAAGCAAATTTTGTATGAATCCAAGAGAGTCATTTTTCCGGGAGATTTTTGATGATTTGGTTCCATACCACATCCTTTTTCTATAGAGAATAACGACTAATGTGAATTGTTATCGGATTTATTTGTCTAAGAAACATTTTAATTATTAATGTTTAGAGAACAGTTATCTAGGATGTGTTGAAATGTGAGGAAAACTGAAATATGTTGCCAACCAAATCGTCAAACGCACGATATTCCATGACTCACTTTTTGCACGGAGTACTACATCTTGTATATTACAATAAAAATCTATGGTTAAAGCACACATGTTGGACTCTTTAAATCTCAAAGGTTGGACTCTCAAAATCTCAACACTAAATAAAATTGAAGGATTCGAGATGCGGTTACACAGAAGGTTGATGCGCATCTTATGAGTCGATAGAGTCTCCAATGAAAGAGTTCTCAATATGATGGTGAAAGAGAGATAGTCACTGACCACTGCCAAGAGACGCAAAGCAGCGTATTTTGGCCACATATTCCGCGGTGAAAGATATGCCCTTCTACTACTTACAATAGAGGGAAAGATAGGGGGAAGACGGATCATGGGGCATAAAAAAATATCGTGGCTTATAAATCTCAGAACGTGATTCGGGATTCCGGATGTGGCGTCACTAATAAGGTTGGAATGAGTTTGGTGTGATGGCCGCTAACCTCCGTTAGGAGCGGCATAAGAAGAGGATAAATTTTCAGTGAAATGGTCAAGATTGGTCATCCCCTCTGGCTTGCCCATAAATTATATCCCCACCAACGGTGGACCAACCAGTTCTCATCTACCATTCTCTCTGTTAAGTCACATTAAATAAACGTCATCAACATCACGTTAGGTCCCACTTTAGGTACCGACCTTCACATAAACAGTGGTGACCCCGACGTGATATTGTTCGACAATATCACTGTCAATTGTTCGCAGACCGCACTGAAACATGCAGCGGAACGCAGTTTCCCCGGAGCTGGTCTATAAAGTGCTAATGGTCGTATTATAAACTCATTACGTGTATTAAATCTATTTTATTTTATTTTCTAACCTTCTTTACCCAAGTTAATACCTATGTAATGCTTCACAATGGTGGGTTTATTGCCTAATGGCAATATCTTCCGACCAATCATATTCATTCGTTGAAGTTACTTCTCTTATATTATACCATTGGGTAATTGGTTCCACAGCCGGGCTGCTTGTCGTAATTAATCGATTGTGTGGAAGAAAACTGTGTTTTGTTTTGTTTGTTAATTTTAATTATGATTAATTTTAATCGCTTTGAATTGAAATGAGCACTTTACGCATAATCAATATAATTCGACTTTGAAAGGGGTTCGAGTATTACTTTCCTCTGTTACTAAGATAGGTATTTCTACTACCTACATAGGTACCTACTCCTTCCGTTCCATCCAATACAACAACCACTCTTGAGATGGACTTGACCCACTTTCGATAGAACTTAGCTACCACTGACACGATTTATGCTAAAATATGGATGATACTAAACCATACTAGAAGATGGATAAATAATTCAACAACGGAATAAAGAAAACTAACAAATATACGTACGTAATATACCTACAACGATTACAGAGTACCGCATTCAAAATAGTCATTTGATGGCCTTCAACAAGGGATTGCAATCCGGCATTAATTTCAATCCGGGCGGATTCGGCCAAATTGCATAGACACATCAATTATATTTTTTCTCCCAAAAATAACAGATGAAGATTAAAATAATTTAAACAAAAGCTGGAAGTGCATTTATCTAAATTTGGTGTAGGTATGTTCCTGGTTAATGGTTTATTTGTTTTGTTTATTACATTTGATGTTTACTGTTTAGTTTATAAAATTTGACGTTTACTGTTATCTTTGATCTGTTATTTACTTTTTTGTTTGTTAGATTTAATGTTTACTGTTTTGTTTGATTTGAATTTTACTGGTTTGTTTGTTTGATTTAGTATTTACAGTTTTGTTTGTTTGATTTAATGTTTACTGTTTGTTTTATTTGATGTTTACTGTTTTGTTTGTTTAATTTGATGTATATTAATTTGTTTGATTTGATGTTTTGTTTGATTTTGTTAGTTTGATTTGATGTTTACCGTTTTTGTTTGTTTAATTTGTTTTTTACTGTTTTTGTTTGTTTGAGTTAATGTTGATTATTAAAAAAAACACAAATCACTTTGTTTACACTACTTTTTGAGTTATTTTTAAAAGTCTACCGGTTTCGAAGCGGCTGCTTCCTCCTCAGGACTGATTATAACTCCTGAGGAGGAAGCAGTCGCTTCGAAACCGGTAGACTTTTAAAAATAACTCAAAAAGTGGTGTAAACAAAGTGCTTTGTGTTTTTTTAAAAGTTTTTTAAAAAACTACCACGTTAATTCTGAAATTATTAATAATATTAATAATTTTTCTTTGTTTGATTTGATATTTTAATGTTTTTGTATGATTGATTTGATGTTTTGTTCGATTTTTGTTTTTGTAAATCTCTTAATATTTAAATGTTATCACGTGAACCCCTTATCAAGTACAAGATTTTAATCGTTTTGATGACGTAATGCGAAAATTTGTTACATATTCAACATATACAAATAAAGACATATTATACAAAAATAAACAATAAAAATCAACATGTTAGGTATCACCCAATACCGAAGTTTTACACGCCTTTCTTTAACTTCACTTACCTGTCTGTCTGACTGTTCTAGAATTTTGCTGAAACTTCAATATTTTTATGTTTAGCGATAGTACCCCCAAGCAAATGACTTATGTATGAATTCACAACCGTAATAAAACATACATACATTATCATTGTTGCCAATATAACATGTTTAAATAAATTGTTAGCATCCAGCAGTTTATAATTGAAACAGACACAGCGTAATGTATATATTAAATGGAGCATTAATTGGGAAACATGACGCTAACTCGACGTGGTTTTAATTAAAACAAGCTTTATAAAACTATCCGGGGTGTATTTCAAAATATTATATTAATTATTAATATTATTAACATCGTTGAAATATGCACGATATTAGTTTCATATTCGTTATGGAAACGATGTTCCATAGAACGATAGTCAAAAGAATTCCATCCAACATGGCTGCGCGTTTTTATTTGAATAAATTCGAGATTCGAATTTGAAATTATAACTCACTGTACAAAACTGGATATATAATATACGTATACTGTGTGCCCAGTACATTGATATAACAGCGACAGAAAATATAGCAAAAAATCGGAGAATTCGTTTCTATGGAAAAGGGAATAGTTCAAATTTGGAATGAAAATTTTATAGCTAGCGAATGCAGGTAAAACCAGAAGCGCGATTCTCGTTTAAATCCTAAACTGTTGTTATGGATAGGAAATTATGGCTACTAGCGCTTGCGAAAAAATACTATGTCAATAAATGCGATTCTTATTCTCGCGTGAGTGATATATAGGTGTCGCGTGAGTGATACAGAATGATGTAAGGATTCTATGGATAGTATCCATTATACCAGTAAATGCATGTGATAAAGGATTTATTTTAAATAAATATTAGGTATTTGAAAACATTAAATGTATTCTAATTGGTTTTTCATTCGTTCTATTAATCTTAATTAGGTACTTGGCCTTTATAGTACCTAATTAAGATTAAGTACTATAAAGGCCAAGTACTAAATCTTAATTGTTTTTTGCATTTTTATTATTATTGTTCATTTGTATAGTGATTTTTTCCTTTATTTATCACTAGCTGAGAAGCTTCGCTTCGCTCAGCTTCTATGCTAGGGCTTGCAGCCAGCTTTTACCGCTGCGCGGTAAATGACCGCCTCCGGCGGTCCATGGCACTGACGGGTCTGAAGGTACTGAACGGTCTGAAGGTACTGAACGATCTGAAGATACTGAAAGATCTGAAGGTACTGAAGGGTCTGAAGTTACTAAAATGTCTGAAGGGATGAAAGATACGGGAGGAACTGAAGGGGGGTAGGAGGCATTGAAGGAACGGGGGGTTCAGAAGGACCTGAAGGGACGGGAGACACTGAAGAGACGGGTGGCACTGAGGGACAGGAGGCATTGAAAGGACGGGAGGCACCGAAGGGACGGGAGACACTGAGGGACCATTTTTAATTATACAGGCAATACGAAGATTGCCGAGTTTAATCTATATCAAACACCTATAATCCTTAAAGTGGTAAAAAAGGTTGCAAACCCTATTGTAGAAGTCAAACGAAGATTCTCTTTTAGTTTCTTAATTTGCGTTTCACAAACTATGACATTTAGCAAGCTTTATTTTTCGCTGCTGTGTTTGTCGCCTTCGCACAAAAACATTATTCTTATAAAATATTAATTTACAAAATAATAAATTGTTGTTTAATTTTAGAAAGAATGATATTTTAAACTCCTTGTAAATAAGCATGTAATAAATATTTGATTCAAAATAAGACTTTTGTAGAAAGTAAATTGATATTATTGTTGATAAATGGTTTTAAATTTAATTTGTTTATAGTTCCATATGAAAAGTTATGGATAGTTATATAAAATCTTTGTTAGCACCATTCATACTACATAATATGATTCAAAATAAGACTTTTGTAGTATATAAATTGATATCATTGTGGATTATTTGTATTTTATTTAATTTGTTTATAGATCCATATGCAACGTTATGGATAGTTATATAAAATCTTTGTTCGCACCATTCATACTTCATAATATGATTCAAAATAAGACTTTAGTATTATGTAAATTGATATTATTGTTGATTCTTTGTGTTATATTTGTTTATTGTTCTACGTTGTGGATAGTAAATACCTACATAATCTTTATTCTGTTACATGTTATATCTAAGATCATACATATATTTTATTTTTTGGTTTTTGTTTACTTCTATTATGTGTAATGAATATTATAACCTTTGTGTAAAGGTGTAAATGCTAAATTTATAATTTGATTCCTATGTATTTGTTTTTACTTGGAATATTCAAACTATGATATTGCCTCGCTTTTTTCTGCCATTTAGTTGGTGGGTTCTCCCATTTCTGATTTTATCGTTTGCTTTGTACTGACTTTGAACATAAAATTGGAATGAAACATTTCAGAAAATATAATATTTTATTCTAGTAACCATATGCAACTTGTTATTGTGCCGTTCCTACTCTTTCACCTGATTACTTGAAGAATGACATGTTGTGCTATGTGTTTCTCTGATATTCTATACATGCAGACTGAGAAGATGTAGTTTGTCGCTGTTAAGATGACCTGTACACCTAAATACAATAATCACCAACTCATTTATGAAAATATTTGAAAACAAATACGTTCTTCCCATATATGAATGTTGATTTAAAAATTACCTAAATTCATCGAGAATTGAAATTTCAACTAACATTTTTACTCTCCACACTATGGAATAGGGGAGAGTCATGATTTCGCAAAATTTAAGCGTATTTTTTTTACATCAATTTCTCAATGGGTATCATGTAGAGAATGCACACTATGAGTTTCGTCGTGATGTGTTTGTGTGTATGGCGTATACGCTGTACGCCGTACGCCGTACGCCGTACGCCGTAGCATTTATCTTTTTTGTGTCCTCTCTACAGCCCAAACTATAAGTCTGATCGACTTCATATTAACATCATATGTGTAAAGTGCAAAGACCTAAAGCTGATTAGTTTTCCATAAATAACAAAAAAAATCTTCATATGATATCACCTGTCAAAATTTGGAAAATGCTCTCGCGTTATTTAGAACAAAATTTATCTGCTTTTTTTAAAATATTTCATACAACATAAGCATTCTTCCCTATACTGCATTAATAGTTTGTCTATCTTAACATAAAAATATACTATCGGAAGAAAATTTATATTCCTGATAGTAACATTTAGTATGAATAAAAATGTAATTAGATAAATTTCTGTGTATGGAAAAGTTCAGTAATTTGATTTCATGTTATAATGTAAAGAGCTTGAACATAGAACTGAATAGCTTTCCATAAATAACAAAAAAAATCTTCATATGATATCACCTGTCAAAATTTGGAAAATGCTCTCGCGTTATTTAGAACAAAATTTATCTGCTTTTTTTAAAATATTTCATACAACATAAGCATTCTTCCCTATACTGCATTAATAGTTTGTCTATCTTAACATAAAAATATACTATCGGAAGAAAATTTATATTCCTGATAGTAACATTTAGTATGAATAAAAATGTAATTAGATAAATTTCTATGTATGGAAACGTTCAGTAATTTGATTTCATGTTATTATGTAAAGAGCTTGAACATAGAATTGATTAGCTTTCCATAAATAACAAAAAAATTCTTCATATAATATCACGTGTCAAAATTTTGAAAATGCTCTCGCGTTCTTTAAAACAAAATTTATCTGCTTTTTTTAAAATATTTCATACAACATAAGCATTCTTCACTATACTGCATTAATAGTTTGTCTATCTTAACATAAAAATATACTATCGGAAGAAAATTTATATTCCTGATAGTAACATTTAGTATGAATAAAAATGTAATTAGATAAATTTCTATGTATGGAAACGTTCAGTAATTTGATTTCATGTTATAATGTAAAGAGCTTGAAAATAGAACTGATAAGCTTTCCATAAATAACAAAAAAATTCTTCATATGATATCACCTGTCAAAATTTGGAAAATGCTCTTGCGTTCTTTAAAACAAAATTTATCTACTTTTTTTAAAATATTTCATACAACATAAGCATTCTACACCATACTGCATTAAAATTTTGTCTATCTTATCATAAAAATATACTATCGGAAGAAAATTTATATTCCTGATAGTAACATTTAGTATGAATAAAAATGTAATTAGATAAATTTCTATGTATGGAAAAGTTCAGTAATTTGATTTCATGTTATAATGTAAAGAGCTTGAACATATAACTGATTAGCTTTCCATAAATAACAAAAAAAATCTTCATATGATATCACCTGTCAAAATTTGGAAAATGCTCTCGCGTTCTTGAGAACAAAATTTATCTGCTTTTTTTTAAATATTTCATACAACATAAGCATTCTTCCCTATACTGCATTAATAGTTTGTCTATCTTAACATAAAAATATACTATCGGAAGAAAATTTATATTCCTGATAGTAACATTTAGTATGAATAAAAATGTAATTAGATAAATTTCTATGTATGGAAATGTTCAGTAATTTGATTTCATGTTATAATGTAAAGAGCTTGAACATAGAACTGATTAGCTTTCCATAAATAACAAAAAAA
Organism: Molanna angustata; assembly: GCA_963576475.1. NCBI lineage: Eukaryota > Metazoa > Arthropoda > Insecta > Trichoptera > Molannidae > Molanna > Molanna angustata. The sequence continues at coordinate 12,429,073 of OY754986.1, read as the reverse complement.
TCTTCATATGATATCACGTGTCAAAATTTTGAAAATGCTCTCGCGTTCTTTAAATCAAAATTTATCTGCTTTTTTAAAAATATTTCATACAACATAAGCATTCTTCACTATACTGCATTAATAGTTTGTCTATCTTAAGATAAAAATATACTATCGGAAGAAAATTTATATTCCTGATAGTAACATTTAGTATGAATAAAAATGTAATTAGATAAATTTCTATGTATGGAAACGTTCAGTAATTTGATTTCATGTTATAATGTAAAGAGCTTGAACATAGAACTGATTAGCTTTCCATAAATAACAAAAAAATCTTCATATGATATCACGTGTCAAAATTTTGAAAATGCTCTCGCGTTCTTTAAATCAAAATTTATCTGCTTTTTTTAAAATATTTCATACAAAATAAGCATTCTTCACTATACTGCATTAATAGTTTGTTTATCTTAACATAAAAATATACTATCGGAAGAAAATTTATATTCCTGGTAGTAACATTTAGTATGAATAAAAATGTAATTAGATAAATTTCTATGTATGGAAAAGTTCAGTAATTTGATTTCATGTTATAATGTAAAGAGCTTGAACATAGAACTGATTAGCTTTCCATAAATAACAAAAAAATTCTTCATATGATATCACCTGTCAAAATTTGGAAAATGCTCTCGCGTTCTTTAGAACAAAATTTATCTGCTTTTTTTAAAATATTTCATACAACATAAGCATTCTTCCCTATACTGCATTAATAGTTTGTCTATCTTAACATAAAAATATACTATCGGAAGAAAATTTATATTCCTGATAGTAACATTTAGTATGAATAAAAATGTAATTAGATAAATTTCTATGTATGGAAACGTTCAGTAATTTGATTTCATGTTATAATGTAAAGAGCTTGAACATAGAACTGATTAGCTTTCCATAAATAACAAAAAAATCTTCATATGATATCACGTGTCAAAATTTTGAAAATGCTCTCACGTTCTTTAAATCAAAAATTATCTGCTTTTTTAAAAATATTTCATACAACATAAGCATTCTTCACTATACTGCATTAATAGTTTGTTTATCTTAACATAAAAATATACTATCGGAAGAAAATTTATATTCCTGGTAGTAACATTTAGTATGAATAAAAATGTAATTAGATAAATTTCTATGTATGGAAAAGTTCAGTAATTTGATTTCATGTTATAATGTAAAGAGCTTGAACATAGAACTGATTAGCTTTCCATAAATAACAAAAAAATTCTTCATATGATATCACCTGTCAAAATTTGGAAAATACTCTTGCGTTCTTTAAAACAAAATTTATCTGCTTTTTTAAAAATATTTCATACAACATAAGCATTCTTCACTATACTGCATTAATAGTTTGTCTATCTTAACATAAAAATATACTATCGGAAGAAAATTTATATTCCTGATAGTAACATTTAGTATGAATAAAAATGTAATTAGATAAATTTCTATGTATGGAAACGTTCAGTAATTTGATTTCATGTTATAATGTAAAGAGCTTGAACATAGAACTGATTAGCTTTCCATAAATAACAAAAAAATTCTTCATATGATATCACCTGTCAAAATTTGGAAAATCTCTTGCGTTCTTTAAAACAAAATTTATCTGCTTTTTTAAAAATATTTCATACAACATAAGCATTCTTCACTATACTGCATTAATAGTTTGTCTATCTTAACATAAAAATATACTATCGGAAGAAAATTTATATTCCTGATAGTAACATTTAGTATGAATAAAAATGTAATTAGATAAATTTCTATGTATGGAAACGTTCAGTAATTTGATTTCATGTTATAATGTAAAGAGCTTGAACATAGAACTGATTAGCTTTCCATAAATAACAAAAAAATTCTTCATATGATATCACCTGTCAAAATTTGGAAAATGCTCTCGCGTTCTTTAGAACAAAATTTATCTGCTTTTTTTAAAATATTTCATACAACATAAGCATTCTTCCCTATACTGCATTAATAGTTTGTCTATCTTAACATAAAAATATACTATCGGAAGAAAATTTATATTCCTGATAGTAACATTTAGTATGAATAAAAATGTAATTAGATAAATTTCTATGTATGGAAACGTTCAGTAATTTGATTTCATGTTATTATGTAAAGAGCTTGAACATAGAACTGATTAGTTTTCCATAAATAACAAAAAAAATCTTCATATGATATCACCTATCAAAATTTGGAAAATGCTCTCGCGTTCTTTAGAACAAAATTTATCTGCTTTTTTTAAAATATTTCATACAACATAAGCATTCTTCACTATACTGCATTAATAGTTTGTCTATCTTAACATAAAAATATACTATCGGAAGAAAATTTATATTCCTGATAGTAACATTTAGTATGAATAAAAATGTAATTAGATAAATTTCTATGTATGGAATTAAATAACTATATTAAATGTTCAGTAATTTGATTTCATGTTATAATGTAAAGAGCTTGAACATAGAACTGATTAGTTTTCCATAAATAACAAAAAAAATCTTCATATGATATCACCTATCAAAATTTGGAAAATGCTCTCGCGTTCTTTAGAACAAAATTTATCTGCTTTTTTTAAAATATTTCATACAACATAAGCATTCTTCCCTATACTGCATTAATAGTTTGTCTATCTTAACATAAAAATATACTATCGGAAGAAAATTTATATTCCTGATAGTAACATTTAGTATGAATAAAAATGTAATTAGATAAATTTCTATGTATGGAAACGTTCAGTAATTTGATTTCATGTTATTATGTAAAGAGCTTGAACATAGAACTGATTAGTTTTCCATAAATAACAAAAAAAATCTTCATATGATATCACCTATCAAAATTTGGAAAATGCTCTCGCGTTCTTTAGAACAAAATTTATCTGCTTTTTTTAAAATATTTCATACAACATAAGCATTCTTCACTATACTGCATTAATAGTTTGTCTATCTTAACATAAAAATATACTATCGGAAGAAAATTTATATTCCTGATAGTAACATTTAGTATGAATAAAAATGTAATTAGATAAATTTCTATGTATGGAATTAAATAACTATATTAAATGTTCAGTAATTTGATTTCATGTTATAATGTAAAGAGCTTGAACATAGAACTGATTAGTTTTCCATAAATAACAAAAAAAATCTTCATATGATATCACCTATCAAAATTTGGAAAATGCTCTCGCGTTCTTTAGAACAAAATTTATCTGCTTTTTTTAAAATATTTCATACAACATAAGCATTCTTCACTATACTTCATTAATAGTTTGTCTATCTTAACATAAAAATATACTATCGGAAGAAAATTTATATTCCTGATAGTAACATTTAGTATGAATAAAAATGTAATTAGATAAATTTCTATGTATGGAAACGTTCAGTAATTTGATTTCATGTTATAATGTAAAGAGCTTGAAAATAGAACTGATAAGCTTTCCATAAATAACAAAAAAATTCTTCATATGATATCACCTGTCAAAATTTGGAAAATGCTCTTGCGTTCTTTAAAACAAAATTTTTCTACTTTTTTTAAAATATTTCATACAACATAAGCATTCTACACCATACTGCATTAAAATTTTGTCTATCTTATCATAAAAATATACTATCGGAAGAAAATTTATATTCCTGATAGTAACATTTAGTATGAATAAAAATGTAATTAGATAAATTTCTATGTATGGAAAAGTTCAGTAATTTGATTTCATGTTATAATGTAAAGAGCTTGAACATATAACTGATTAGCTTTCCATAAATAACAAAAAAAATCTTCATATGATATCACCTGTCAAAATTTGGAAAATGCTCTCGCGTTCTTTAGAACAAAATTTATCTGCTTTTTTTTAAATATTTCATACAACATAAGCATTCTTCCCTATACTGCATTAATAGTTTGTCTATCTTAACATAAAAATATACTATCGGAAGAAAATTTATATTCCTGATAGTAACATTTAGTATGAATAAAAATGTAATTAGATAAATTTCTATGTATGGAAATGTTCAGTAATTTGATTTCATGTTATAATGTAAAGAGCTTGAACATAGAACTGATTAGCTTTCCATAAATAACAAAAAAATCTTCATATGATATCACGTGTCAAAATTTTGAAATAGCTCTCGCGTTCTTTAAATCAAAATTTATCTGCTTTTTTAAAAATATTTCATACAACATAAGCATTCTTCACTATACTGCATTAATAGTTTGTCTATCTTAACATAAAAATATACTATCGGAAGAAAATTTATATTCCTGATAGTAACATTTAGTATGAATAAAAATGTAATTAGATAAATTTCTATGTATGGAAACGTTCAGTAATTTGATTTCATGTTATAATGTAAAGAGCTTGAACATAGAACTGATTAGCTTTCCATAAATAACAAAAAAATCTTCATATGATATCACGTGTCAAAATTTTGAAAATGCTCTCGCGTTCTTTAAATCAAAATTTATCTGCTTTTTTTAAAATATTTCATACAAAATAAGCATTCTTCACTATACTGCATTAATAGTTTGTTTATCTTAACATAAAAATATACTATCGGAAGAAAATTTATATTCCTGGTAGTAACATTTAGTATGAATAAAAATGTAATTAGATAAATTTCTATGTATGGAAAAGTTCAGTAATTTGATTTCATGTTATAATGTAAAGAGCTTGAACATAGAACTGATTAGCTTTCCATAAATAACAAAAAAATTCTTCATATGATATCACCTGTCAAAATTTGGAAAATACTCTTGCGTTCTTTAAAACAAAATTTATCTGCTTTTTTAAAAATATTTCATACAACATAAGCATTCTTCACTATACTGCATTAATAGTTTGTCTATCTTAACATAAAAATATACTATCGGAAGAAAATTTATATTCCTGATAGTAACATTTAGTATGAATAAAAATGTAATTAGATAAATTTCTATGTATGGAAACGTTCAGTAATTTGATTTCATGTTATAATGTAAAGAGCTTGAACATAGAACTGATTAGCTTTCCATAAACAACAAAAAAAATCTTCATATGATATCACCTGTCAAAATTTGGAAAATGCTCTCGCGTTCTTTAGAACAAAATTTATCTGCTTTTTTTAAAATATTTCATACAACATAAGCATTCTTCACTATACTGCATTAATAGTTTGTTTATCTTAACATAAAAATATACTATCGGAAGAAAATTTACATTCCTGATAGTAACATTTAGTATGAATAAAAATGTAATTAGATAAATTTCTATGTATGGAAAAGTTCAGTAATTTGATTTCATGTTATAATGTAAAAAGCTTGAACATAGAACTGATTAGCTTTCCATAAACAACAAAAAAAATCTTCATATGATATCACCTGTCAAAATTTGGAAAATGCTCTCGCGTTCTTTAGAACAAAATTTATCTGCTTTTTTTAAAATATTTCATACAAAATAAGCATTCTTCACTATACTGCATTAATAGTTTGTTTATCTTAACATAAAAATATACTATCGGAAGAAAATTTACATTCCTGATAGTAACATTTAGTATGAATAAAAATGTAATTAGATAAATTTCTATGTATGGAAAAGTTCAGTAATTTGATTTCATGTTATAATGTAAAGAGCTTGAACATAGAACTGAATAGCTTTCCATAAATAACAAAAAAAATCTTCATATGATATCACCTGTCAAAATTTGGAAAATGCTCTCGCGTTATTTAGAACAAAATTTATCTGCTTTTTTTAAAATATTTCATACAACATAAGCATTCTTCCCTATACTGCATTAATAGTTTGTCTATCTTAACATAAAAATATACTATCGGAAGAAAATTTATATTCCTGATAGTAACATTTAGTATGAATAAAAATGTAATTAGATAAATTTCTATGTATGGAAAAGTTCAGTAATTTGATTTCATGTTATAATGTAAAGAGCTTGAACATAGAACTGAATAGCTTTCCATAAATAACAAAAAAAATCTTCATATGATATCACCTGTCAAAATTTGGAAAATGCTCTCGCGTTATTTAGAACAAAATTTATCTGCTTTTTTTAAAATATTTCATACAACATAAGCATTCTTCCCTATACTGTATTAATAGTTTGTCTATCTTAACATAAAAATATACTATCGGAAGAAAATTTATATTCCTGATAGTAACATTTAGTATGAATAAAAATGTAATTAGATAAATTTCTATGTATGGAAACGTTCAGTAATTTGATTTCATGTTATTATGTAAAGAGCTTGAACATAGAATTGATTAGCTTTCCATAAATAACAAAAAAATTCTTCATATAATATCACGTGTCAAAATTTTGAAAATGCTCTCGCGTTCTTTAAAACAAAATTTATCTGCTTTTTTTAAAATATTTCATACAACATAAGCATTCTTCACTATACTGCATTAATAGTTTGTTTATCTTAACATAAAAATATACTATCGGAAGAAAATTTATATTCCTGATAGTAACATTTAGTATGAATAAAAATGTAATTAGATAAATTTCTATGTATGGAAATGTTCAGTAATTTGATTTCATGTTATAATGTAAAGAGCTTGAACATAGAACTGATTAGTTTTCCATAAATAACAAAAAAAATCTTCATATGATATCACCTATCAAAATTTGGAAAATGCTCTCGCGTTCTTTAGAACAAAATTTATCTGCTTTTTTTAAAATATTTCATACAACATAAGCATTCTTCACTATACTGCATTAATAGTTTGTCTATCTTAACATAAAAATATACTATCGGAAGAAAATTTATATTCCTGATAGTAACATTTAGTATGAATAAAAATGTAATTAGATAAATTTCTATGTATGGAAACGTTCAGTAATTTGATTTCATGTTATAATGTAAAGAGCTTGAAAATAGAACTGATAAGCTTTCCATAAATAACAAAAAAATTCTTCATATTATATCACCTGTCAAAATTTGGAAAATGCTCTTGCGTTCTTTAAAACAAAATTTATCTACTTTTTTTAAAATATTTCATACAACATAAGCATTCTACACCATACTGCATTAAAATTTTGTCTATCTTATCATAAAAATATACTATCGGAAGAAAATTTATATTCCTGATAGTAACATTTAGTATGAATAAAAATGTAATTAGATAAATTTCTATGTATGGAAAAGTTCAGTAATTTGATTTCATGTTATAATGTAAAGAGCTTGAACATATAACTGATTAGCTTTCCATAAATAACAAAAAAAATCTTCATATGATATCACCTGTCAAAATTTGGAAAATGCTCTCGCGTTCTTTAGAACAAAATTTATCTGCTTTTTTTTAAATATTTCATACAACATAAGCATTCTTCCCTATACTGCATTAATAGTTTGTCTATCTTAACATAAAAATATACTATCGGAAGAAAATTTATATTCCTGATAGTAACATTTAGTATGAATAAAAATGTAATTAGATAAATTTCTATGTATGGAAATGTTCAGTAATTTGATTTCATGTTATAATGTAAAGAGCTTGAACATAGAACTGATTAGCTTTCCATAAATAACAAAAAAAATCTTCATATGATATCACCTATTAAAATTTGGATAATGCTCTCGCGTTCTTTAGAACAAAATTTATCTGCTTTTTTTAAAATATTTCATACAACATAAGCATTCTTCCCAATACTGCATTAATAGTTTGTCTATCTTAACATAAAAATATACTATCGGAAGAAAATTTATATTCCTGATAGTAACATTTAGTATGAATAAAAATGTAATTAGATAAATTTCTATGTATGGAAACGTTCAGTAATTTGATTTCATGTTATAATGTAAAGAGCTTGAACATAGAACTGATTAGCTTTCCATAAATAACAAAAAAATTCTTCATATGATATCACCTGTCAAAATTTGGAAAATGCTCTCGCGTTCTTTAGAACAAAATTTATCTGCTTTTTTAAAAATATTTCATACAACATAAGCATTCTTCCCTATACTGCATTAATAGTTTGTCTATCTTAACATAATAATATACTAACGGAAGAAAATTTATATTCCTGATAGTAACATTTAGTATGAATAAAAATGTAATTAGATAAATTTCTATGTATGGAAACGTTCAGTTATTTGATTTCATGTTATAATGTAAAGAGCTTGAACATAGAACTGATTAGCTTTCCATAAATAACAAAAAAATTCTTCATATAATATCACGTGTCAAAATTTTGAAAATGCTCTCGCGTTCTTTAAAACAAAATTTATCTGCTTTTTTTAAAATATTTCATACAACATAAGCATTCTTCACTATACTGCATTAATAGTTTGTTTATCTTAACATAAAAATATACTATCGGAAGAAAATTTATATTCCTGATAGTAACATTTAGTATGAATAAAAATGTAATTAGATAAATTTCTATGTATGGAAATGTTCAGTAATTTGATTTCATGTTATAATGTAAAGAGCTTGAACATAGAACTGATTAGTTTTCCATAAATAACAAAAAAAATCTTCATATGATATCACCTATCAAAATTTGGAAAATGCTCTCGCGTTCTTTAGAACAAAATTTATCTGCTTTTTTTAAAATATTTCATACAACATAAGCATTCTTCACTATACTGCATTAATAGTTTGTCTATCTTAACATAAAAATATACTATCGGAAGAAAATTTATATTCCTGATAGTAACATTTAGTATGAATAAAAATGTAATTAGATAAATTTCTATGTATGGAAACGTTCAGTAATTTGATTTCATGTTATAATGTAAAGAGCTTGAAAATAGAACTGATAAGCTTTCCATAAATAACAAAAAAATTCTTCATATTATATCACCTGTCAAAATTTGGAAAATGCTCTTGCGTTCTTTAAAACAAAATTTATCTACTTTTTTTAAAATATTTCATACAACATAAGCATTCTACACCATACTGCATTAAAATTTTGTCTATCTTATCATAAAAATATACTATCGGAAGAAAATTTATATTCCTGATAGTAACATTTAGTATGAATAAAAATGTAATTAGATAAATTTCTATGTATGGAAAAGTTCAGTAATTTGATTTCATGTTATAATGTAAAGAGCTTGAACATATAACTGATTAGCTTTCCATAAATAACAAAAAAAATCTTCATATGATATCACCTGTCAAAATTTGGAAAATGCTCTCGCGTTCTTTAGAACAAAATTTATCTGCTTTTTTTTAAATATTTCATACAACATAAGCATTCTTCCCTATACTGCATTAATAGTTTGTCTATCTTAACATAAAAATATACTATCGGAAGAAAATTTATATTCCTGATAGTAACATTTAGTATGAATAAAAATGTAATTAGATAAATTTCTATGTATGGAAATGTTCAGTAATTTGATTTCATGTTATAATGTAAAGAGCTTGAACATAGAACTGATTAGCTTTCCATAAATAACAAAAAAAATCTTCATATGATATCACCTATTAAAATTTGGAAAATGCTCTCGCGTTCTTTAGAACAAAATTTATCTGCTTTTTTTAAAATATTTCATACAACATAAGCATTCTTCCCAATACTGCATTAATAGTTTGTCTATCTTAACATAAAAATATACTATCGGAAGAAAATTTATATTCCTGATAGTAACATTTAGTATGAATAAAAATGTAATTAGATAAATTTCTATGTATGGAAACGTTCAGTAATTTGATTTCATGTTATAATGTAAAGAGCTTGAACATAGAACTGATTAGCTTTCCATAAATAACAAAAAAATTCTTCATATGATATCACCTGTCAAAATTTGGAAAATACTCTTGCGTTCTTTAAAACAAAATTTATCTGCTTTTTTAAAAATATTTCATACAACATAAGCATTCTTCACTATACTGCATTAATAGTTTGTCTGTCTTAACATAAAAATATACTATCGGAAGAAAATTTATATTCCTGATAGTAACATTTAGTATGAATAAAAATGTAATTAGATAAATTTCTATGTATGGAAACGTTCAGTAATTTGATTTCATGTTATAATGTAAAGAGCTTGAACATAGAACTGATTAGCTTTCCATAAATAACAAAAAAATTCTTCATATGATATCACCTGTCAAAATTTGGAAAATGCTCTCGCGTTCTTTAGAACAAAATTTATCTGCTTTTTTAAAAATATTTCATACAACATAAGCATTCTTCCCTATACTGCATTAATAGTTTGTCTATCTTAACATAATAATATACTAACGGAAGAAAATTTATATTCCTGATAGTAACATTTAGTATGAATAAAAATGTAATTAGATAAATTTCTATGTATGGAAACGTTCAGTTATTTGATTTCATGTTATAATGTAAAGAGCTTGAACATAGAACTGATTAGCTTTCCATAAATAACAAAAAAAAATCTTCATATGATATCACCTGTCAAAATTTGGAAAATGCTCTCGCGTTCTTTAGAACAAAATTTATCTGCTTTTTTTTAAATATTTCATACAACATAAGCATTCTTCCCTATACTGCATTAATAGTTTGTCTATCTTAACATAAAAATATACTATCGAAAGAAAATTTATATTCCTGATAGTAACATTTAGTATGAATAAAAATGTAATTAGATAAATTTCTATGTATGGAAACGTTCAGTAATTTGATTTCATGTTATAATGTAAAGAGCTTGAACATAGAACTGATTAGCTTTCCATAAATAACAAAAAAAATCTTCATATGATATCACCTGTCAAAATTTGGAAAATGCTCTCGCGTTCTTTAGAACAAAATTTATCTGCTTTTTTTAAAATATTTCATACAACATAAGCATTCTTCCCTATACTGCATTAATAGTTTGTCTATCTTAACATAAAAATATACTATCGGAAGAAAATTTATATTCCTGATAGTAACATTTAGTATGAATAAAAATGTAATTAGATAAATTTCTATGCATGGAAAAGTTCAGTAATTTGATTTCATGTTATAATGTAAAGAGCTTGAACATAGAACTGATTAGCTTTCCATAAATAACAAAAAAATTCTTCATATGATATCACCTGTCAAAATTTGGAAAATACTCTTGCGTTCTTTAAAACAAAATTTATGTGCTTTTTTAAAAATATTTCATACAACATAAGCATTCTTCACTATACTGCATTAATAGTTTGTTTATCTTAACATAAAAATATACTATCGGAAGAAAATTTACATTCCTGATAGTAACATTTAGTATGAATAAAAATGTAATTAGATAAATTTCTATGTATGGAAAAGTTCAGTAATTTGATTTCATGTTATAATGTAAAAAGCTTGAACATAGAACTGATTAGCTTTCCATAAACAACAAAAAAAATCTTCATATGATATCACCTGTCAAAATTTGGAAAAATTTATATTCCTGGTAGTAAAATTTAGAATGAATAAAATATTTCATTGTCAATATTTGTGGTGTGGAGAGTTTAGTGTTGGCCACAACCCACTCGTTTTTTATTATATTAGGCTAAAATTGGATTCTGAAAGAAAATAAAATATAAAGAGTTATTAAATATTGGAAAATAAATTAAATCGGTACATACTAATTACGATAAAAATATAAAGTATCTTTCGAATATTTGACAGCTGAAAGAATGGTGGAACAACGCGAGGAAAGCAAATCTGACCCACAATGCAAAAGGGACCATTTGTTCAACGTGAATTGCTCACTCTCCCTGTGTCGGATTTTATTACTTCGTGCCATTTGAGGTCTAATTACGATAGGGACGCATATATCAGAATGTTGGTATTATTGTCATCTTCAGGGTAAATTCACATATATCAATTTTGGCGACTCGGCGAGTAAAGCATAAAAGCATTCTTTAATTCTTATTATATAACATTTAAACTAACTTTCTTTTGAAAATAATAAAAAAAACATATCAGCTTGTGAGGCTTTGTGTTTTTATACTGTTTCAAATGTAATGTTATAAAAATGTAATATTGTAAGTTTTTTACTCTACTGTATAATTGCCGATATCCACATAGAAAGATTTCAAACGAATGTAAGAACAGGCAGCCTTGGACAGACTGACATGAATATAGTCGTCCACAAACATTCGCAAATCCAGAACGACAATCTTACCAGGTCTACTTTATTTATATGCAGATGCAGATTAGATGCATTGTTATTACTGTCACGTTAGTTACAACTCCATTCAAAACACGAGTTTACTCTACATAGGATGTTATTGAATATTATAGTGTATGAATAATTTTTATATTTGAAATTATGAACATGTGTAAATGATTGAAATAATATTGAAATGTCAGTGAAGTGACAGATCAATGTTATGGATAGCGCTAAGCGTTAGTGACACCTCTAATGCGAGCGCTACGGTATGGATACCTGCGAGGGATAGTATCCCTTTTACTATCACTACAAATTGAAATAAAAATAGCGTTTTATATCATTTTAAGGATCTTATGGATTTTAAGGCGTTATGGACAGCTAAAAAAGAACGAGAATCGCGCCTCAGAACACTCCAAAAATTAAGATTTAGAGTTTATATACGAGAATTTTTGCTTTAAAAGGTATATTATTTATTATTTAACAAAAATAATGTTGATGAATATTTTTAATAACACAACGAATTGAAAATAATTAAATCCTAGATAAATTTTAATAATAAATTGACCTAATGTTAATGAAATATTATCTTGATACTTTGCAGCTATTGCTTTGTGGTTCATTTTAACTAATAAATTAAAATAATAACTTTTTTGTTTACACCACTTTTGAGTATTTAATGTTAACCGGTTTCCGAGCTGACCCGCTCCCTCATCCGAACAAACTTTACTTTGTTCGTATAAGTTTGTTTTCGTTTGTATAAGTATAAGTTTGTTTTCGTTTGTATAAGTATAAGTTTGTTTTCTTTTGTATAAGTATAAGTTTGTTTTCGTTTGTATAAGTATAAGTTTGTTTTCGTTTGTATAAGTATAAGTTTGTTTTCGTTTGTATAAGTATAAGTTTGTTCGGATGAGGGAGCGGGTCAGCTCTGAAACCGGTTAACATTAAATACTCAAAAGTGGTGTAAACAAAAAAGTTATTATTTTAATTTAATGAAATATGGTTATTTCTCAATGATAACCGGACTGTTGTCAGTCCTCAATCTGTCGATCGAGACGGCTTCAAGTTTGTATAACTAAATAATTAATAATATAACGTTTTTTCAATTAAAAAAATATTGTTGTTCTACATATTATATTTTCTCCTTTCAAAATGGTTAACAAAGAATTTTGTTTTACCAGGTTGATAAGGGCCTAGTCAGACAAAACCGTCGTCCTGCTTAAAGGAGAAAATAAAGTACATAGAACAATAATAAATTTATTTGAATAAAAAATCTCATGAAATGAAGTTCTACACCATTAAAAATACCGTCAACATTTACAATATAAAAACGATGATAACGCTGAAGAGTATTCATCGATATATTAAGTTCATATTTTTCTCTAAGTATGGAGTTGATTGGGCAAAAATAATAAATTACATAATAGATTGAGTTCAAAAATATTAAATAAATTTCAATAAATTTCCTAATAGTTTATAGATCCAAAAATAATAAATTACGTAATAGTTGAGTACAAAAATAATAAATAACGTAATAGTTGAGTACAAAAATAATAAATTACGTAATAGTTGAGTACAAAAATAATAAATTACGTAATAGTTTATGAATACAAAAATAATATATTGGGTAATATTTGGGTTCAAAAATAATAAATTACGTAATAGTTAAGTCCAAAATAATAAATTACGCTATAGTTAAGTCCAAAAATAATAAATTACGTAATAGTTAAGATCATAAATAATAAATAACGTAATTTTTTATGAATTCAAAAACAATAAATTACATAATTGTTTATGAGTCCAATAATAATAAATTCTACAATATTTTATGAGTCCAAAACATATAATATATAAAAGCAAAAATAGATGGGTCGATTGCAGAGTGGTTAGCGCGCTGGGCTAGTAATCCAGTGGTCGCGAGTTCGAATCCTGTATCGACCGATTTCGTTCACATATAGCACAAGCATTTATGCTTAATTTAGGCAATGTAGGAACATGTACATATATACACTTATTTAACAAGGACATATTGATTATTTTTTTTTTAAATTCTCCTTGCTGGGATTGAACTCAGAACACACACACATTAGTAGACTTCGAGGCTCAGTTTGTTAGGTATCTGACTGCTGATCCAAAGGTCCCGGGTTCGATTTCCAATGGAGACACAACTTTTAATAATTGTGTTTTCAGTCTGGATCTGTCAGACGATTAATATCACAAGTCTCCCGAATGCGGCGATTTGTTACCTATTGGGTGCGTGTTAAATTAAAATTTGACATACCTAGTGACTGTTTGTTGCCCGACTAGTAGGTAATCTTTATATATATTATTCTTCTGTACGTGTGTATGTCACTGAACTCCTCCTAAATGGTTAAACCGATTTTGATGAAACTTCATATGTGTATTTATGTGAGTCCCTGAATGGTTTCGATTCACACAAATGAATCTTATACATTAATATTGTAATCTTTTTGATGAGGTACTGCAAGGAAAAATATGTAAAAATATTATTACTAGTGAATTTATATATTGATTTGTATTATAAAATTATTATATTAAATAAAAAAAAAAGAATCAATCGTTATAAATAAATTCGGAATATGCGTTTTGAATAGTGGCAACATTGCTTTCGATATGTCATAATATTATACCATTAAAACTTGATGTTTTTCTCAACGCTTTTTGCAGTATTTATTTTCATAATTTAATATTTTATGAAATTATTAAGTTATTTGTACATTTTCTGGTATTCCATCAGGGCCGGGTAATCGAAACTAGGTATAACAGGCAACAAATACACTGACTGATATGTGTGTATACACGCATGTGTCGTGCTTCCTTTTATAAGGTAATCCAAATTCATTTTTTTGTTTGTTAAACCAGCTAATAACAGGCAAGCCAACTTTCATGCAGGACAACGTCTGTCGGGTCCGCTAGTATAAAATAAAAATTATTATTTAAAAAATAGATATTTTATAATTATAACGTCAAATATTATGTCGCCAGATAATCAAATGTCGCCATCCCATACTAACACGTCTGAATCGCCATATTGTTAAGTACGTTTTGCGAAAACCCACAGACCCTGTTTTGTTTCAGAAATTAACGTTCCGTTGTGAAATTTTCGAAACGTTATAAATAAATAAAGGTGTGTCGTGTGAATTGCTAATTAATTCTAAAACACTATCTTCTAATGTTGGTTGTTGTGTCGTCCTTGGCGCATACATAGTCTAGGCGTAGGGACACGACACGCTGGGTATAAAGGTTGGCGTTACGTATGTAGGTTGGTACTGCTTAAAATATGAATAAAGTCAAACACAATATTTTTAGGTTGGTATAGGTTCGTGACAGGGCCGGACCTAAGATTTAAATTACCCGGTACACCATTAAAAGGAGCTGATCCTAAAATGTAGTTTTCGTCATTTCAATTTACATACATACCATCACGCCATATCCCTTACGGGGTGAGCAGAGAGAACCGAGCGCCATACTCCTTTATTTTTGCATACATTCTTAGCTTCCTTTACATCCATGCATCGTCTCATACATGCTCGTCGATTATTCAAGCTTCTTATATTTCCTTCTTTCAAAATATCATTCACACGGTCATGCCATCCCTTTCTGGGGCGGCCCCTGCTATTCACTCCATCTCTTACACCCATGTATATTTTTTTGGTCAGTCGTTCATCATTCATTCTTTCAATATGTCCAAACCACCTCAAGGAATTCACTTTCATTTTATTTATAATACTCTTCTTCATCTTGCATTCCCTCCTTATGTCCTCATTTTTTATTCTATCATATATCGTTCTATTACATACTCTTCTTAGTGATCTCATTTCCACAGCATTTATTCTACTTTCATGCGTATTTTGCCACGTCCATGTTTCACTGGCATACATCAAAGTGGGCACTACAATTGCATTATGTACAGCAATTTTGGCTTCCTTTGAGATGCTTGGATCGGACATTACTGGTCTGAGAGCTCCGTTTATTCTGTTACCTGCCATAACTCTTCTTTCAATGTCTTTATCAGGTCTTCCATTCCGTTCAAACATACTCCCCAAGTATAAATATTCCTCTACTTGTTCTTGCCATTCGTTCTCTACTTTTATTCTACACGTAGATATACTTTCAGTTTTTTCGAATACCAATATTTTAGATTTACCAATCGAATACCACTATTTTAGATTTCAATTTAACGGATACATATGTTGATATGTTATAAAAAATATAAAAATACTTGGTAATTGTTCTATTGTGTTTATTTGATTATTGACGCGTTTCGTGCAAAGCACATCGTCAGAATAATGCTCTACAAGACTGAGACTAGTGGTTATATACAAAATTTACATGGCAGGTGTATAAAAATGTTGGTTTTTGAACGGTTGAAAAGAAGTTATATAATGCAAATGAATCTATACAAATCTACGTTTTAATACAATGAATGTAGTTGGGTCACTGGTTGTAGTCCCCTGTGTCCATTAGGCCTGTAACAAAAGGAAACGACAGCAGTAAAATTCGAAAGGTAAATAATATTGTATTTATTGGTTTATTGTTATCTTTTAAGTGTGGTTAAAACCAATGTATTTCATAGATATTTGGTAGTTATAATTACAAACAGTTTAATTTTAATCTTAATGTATTTAACAACAAAGGAAGGTATATGTCTGTCTAACCTATCGGTTTCAATAATGGTGAATATATATGATCAATTTGTTTATTGATGAGTAATTTTTGTGGATCCTTTTTTACTCTGTTTATTTCTAATATTTCTAGTCGGTCAAGTTTTCTCCCTTTTATTCCCCGATGTATTATATTTATATTATGGTCACTATTAAATTGGTGGTTGTTTTCGTTTATATGTTCTGCAAAATTTGAGGTGTCTTTCTTTAATCTAATGCATGCCATGTGTTCTTTAATTCTTGTTTTAAAGGCACGGCCTGTTTGTCCAATATATGTTCCCGTACATGAGTTACAATTTAGTTTATAAATTCCGCTGTTATCCAACTGTTCAACCTTGTCTTTATTATTAATTAACAATTTACCTAATGTACTTGGATTAGAAAATGCAATATTTTTGCCAGTTTTTTTAATGACTCTACTGATATTTGTTGTGACATCGCCGACGTAGGAAAGTTTTACCCATTTATTAGATTTTTCATTTAAATTTGTTAGGCCTGGTGCAATATTTTTTAATAATAATTTCTTTTTCTTTTTAAATATCAGATTGTCTATTAAGTTTTCGTTGTAACCATTATTATATGCTAACGTTTTTATTGTTTTTAATTCATCTAAATATTTATTTTGACTCTGTGGTACATGTAATAACCTGTGAATTAGTGAGTGGAAAGTGGATAATTTATGTGACATATGATGGCGGGATTTATTGTGAATAATATTATCACTGAATGTCGGTTTTCTGTATATACTAAAACTAAGTTTATTTTCTAATATTTCTATGTTGAGATCTAAAAAATTTAATGAATTACCTCCTATTTCCATTGTGAATTGAATGTTTGTATTAATTGAATTTAATGCATTTAAAAACGTATTTAACTGTCGTAAAGTTCCCGTCCATAATCCAATTATATCATCAACATATCTATAGTAAAATAATAAATTTTTAAAACCTTGAATGTTCTTAATTTTGGATTCTAAATGATTCATAAAAAAGTCTGCTAGTAAGGGAGAAATTGGGCTACCCATCGCTAAGCCATCGGATTGTTTGTAGTATTTATTATTGAATTTAAAGTAATTTTGATCTATACACATACATAGTAAGTCTGTTAGTTCATTCATTAACACAGGGTTTAAGTTGTTGTTAGATAGATATTCTTTTAATGAAGATTTTAACTCATTTATCGGTATACTGGTAAATAAACTGACTATATCAAATGATACTAAAATACTGTTTTTAGGAATAACCGTATTTTTTATGTTGTCTATTAATTGTAGAGAGTTTTTTATTGCAAATTGTGGTTTAAATTCAGTTAGTTTTTGAAATAAAAAATTGGCATGTTTTGCGATTTTAAAGCACGGTGCTGAGTTATATGAGACCACTGGTCTCATGGGCATATCCTTTTTATGCACTTTAGGTAGGCCATACAATCTGGGACATAAAGGATTCATTTGACAAAAACGTGTTTTATCGTACGGATCACTAAATATTGTTTTGCAATTATTAACTAAAGATTTAACTTGATTTGAAAAGTATGCTGTTGGATCATTATTAATTTGGGAAAAAATACTTGAAAGAAAAATTGATTCGACTTTATTAATATAATTATTTTTATTTAAGATAACAGTGCTGTTGCCTTTATCAGCTTTCGATATCACTAAGTCATTGTTTTTAATTTTTGATTTTAAGCTTTTTATTGTGTTGGTATCAGAATATGGTATATTTTCAACATTATAGTGTTTTTTTAGAATATTAGCACATAAATATTTAGACGCGCAATCAGAATCTAAGGCAATATCTGTATCTAATGCTAAACATTCAAAATCACGTGTTTTCAAATTTATATAAGGACTATGTTTCAATCCTTTATTTAAAAGGTTTGTTTCATTCAAATTTAATGCGATATCTGTAGTATTTACTATTCTGTCGTAGAAAGTTATATTAATATTTTGAGTCTCTTGGTTTTCATTTTTAATTAAATTCTTTTTCATTTTTCGTAGTTTTTCAATTTTAGATTTTTGTGCAATGAATTTCGTTTGAATTATTTCTTTTATATAAATCATTACATCAAATTGTAAAATATCAAATTCAACCGAATTTAAACGTGACAACAGGTTATTATGTATGTAATAAAGGTAAACACTTACATTGTCTCGGATTGAATACCACTTGTTCCTCTCCAACATCAACCAGTTTTTTTGGGCGGCTTGCAGGACTTTAACAGCGACAGATGTTCTTGATTTGGTTTTGATGTTCACGAAGTTAGGAGTTACCTCTGCTTTTCTGCACTCGCCGATGAACCAAATGTGTTGTGTGGCTACTGATCGTTTCAGTTTTAGTTTCTTGTAGAGGTCGATCACATAAGCTGTACTTGCTGATTTAACTAAGTTTAGTTTGTCGATCGACAATTCTTGATAGAACTCCATTGTACGTTGATATGTTATAAAAAATATAAAAATACTTGGTAATTGTTCTATTGTGTTTATTTGATTATTGACGCGTTTCGTGCAAAGCACATCGTCAGAATAATGCTCTACAAGACTGAGACTAGTGGTTATATACAAAATTTACATGGCAGGTGTATAAAAATGTTGGTTTTTGAAATCTTCATTAAAAGAATATCTATCTAACAACAACTTAAACCCTGTGTTAATGAATGAACTAACAGACTTACTATGTATGTGTATAGATCAAAATTACTTTAAATTCAATAATAAATACTACAAACAATCCGATGGCTTAGCGATGGGTAGCCCAATTTCTCCCTTACTAGCAGACTTTTTTATGAATCATTTAGAATCCAAAATTAAGAACATTCAAGGTTTTAAAAATTTATTATTTTACTATAGATATGTTGATGATATAATTGGATTATGGACGGGAACTTTACGACAGTTAAATACGTTTTTAAATGCATTAAATTCAATTAATACAAACATTCAATTCACAATGGAAATAGGAGGTAATTCATTAAATTTTTTAGATCTCAACATAGAAATATTAGAAAATAAACTTAGTTTTAGTATATACAGAAAACCGACATTCAGTGATAATATTATTCACAATAAATCCCGCCATCATATGTCACATAAATTATCCACTTTCCACTCACTAATTCACAGGTTATTACATGTACCACAGAGTCAAAATAAATATTTAGATGAATTAAAAACAATAAAAACGTTAGCATATAATAATGGTTACAACGAAAACTTAATAGACAATCTGATATTTAAAAAGAAAAAGAAATTATTATTAAAAAATATTGCACCAGGCCTAACAAATTTAAATGAAAAATCTAATAAATGGGTAAAACTATCCTACGTCGGCGATGTCACAACAAATATCAGTAGAGTCATTAAAAAAACTGGCAAAAATATTGCATTTTCTAATCCAAGTACATTAGGTAAATTGTTAATTAATAATAAAGACAAGGTTGAACAGTTGGATAACAGCGGAATTTATAAACTAAATTGTAACTCATGTACGGGAACATATATTGGACAAACAGGCCGTGCCTTTAAAACAAGAATTAAAGAACACATGGCATGCATTAGATTAAAGAAAGACACCTCAAATTTTGCAGAACATATAAACGAAAACAACCACCAATTTAATAGTGACCATAATATAAATATAATACATCGGGGAATAAAAGGGAGAAAACTTGACCGACTAGAAATATTAGAAATAAACAGAGTAAAAAAGGATCCACAAAAATTACTCATCAATAAACAAATTGATCATATATATTCACCATTATTGAAACCGATAGGTTAGACAGACATATACCTTCCTTTGTTGTTAAATACATTAAGATTAAAATTAAACTGTTTGTAATTATAACTACCAAATATCTATGAAATACATTGGTTTTAACCACACTTAAAAGATAACAATAAACCAATAAATACAATATTATTTACCTTTCGAATTTTACTGCTGTCGTTTCCTTTTGTTACAGGCCTAATGGACACAGGGGACTACAACCAGTGACCCAACTACATTCATTGTATTAAAACGTAGATTTGTATAGATTCATTTGCATTATATAACTTCTTTTCAACCGTTCAAAAACCAACATTTTTATACACCTGCCATGTAAATTTTGTATATAACCACTAGTCTCAGTCTTGTAGAGCATTATTCTGACGATGTGCTTTGCACGAAACGCGTCAATAATCAAATAAACACAATAGAACAATTACCAAGTATTTTTATATTTTTTATAACATATCAACGTACAATGGAGTTCTATCAAGAATTGTCGATCGACAAACTAAACTTAGGATACATATGTATAAAAAATTAACTTTGACATGATTCGTATCTGTCGTATCGGACACACTGCTTGATAACTTCGTCGTAATGAAGTTAAGCCCATGACTGGCCTACATGAAGGCAGACTATTCGTCGATAAATTGAATCTATTAGCGGCTATCTTCAGTTAGAGGCCAAGGAAGGTGTACTGTATGGAACGTATAAACGTGCGAGAAGAAAAGCCAAAGAAAAAAATGGCATCGGCATGTTTATGTAAATTACATTTGATACATTTGAAAGTAAAGATATATAATTTTAATTATGAAATAAAACAGTATGTAAACAGTATTTAGATTCTAAGTATATTTCATGTACCTAGAATCTAAAACATACTGTTTTATTTTTTAATTTAAATAAAAATGGAATTCTACAAAGTAAATTATTCACAATTACGTAATTAATTTATTTTTTAATATTTTTCAAACACTGCTTAAATCACCAATGAGTACATGTTATACCTGAAATATTCGGGTAATTTTTTTGGTAAAGGAGTGCTATTATTTTATGAAAGTTGATGTCATTATTCGCGTATTTTTTTCAAAGAAGTGGTGTCAGTTTTTAGTAAAATGGTAACATCTTTAAGAAATCGATATTATTTGCTACAATGAAGTGTAAATTAAGATAAATCAACACATGATTTAGATTATTTTTCATTATGAATGATATTAAGCTTGAATGAAAATATAAGCTTGAATAATTTCCATAATATAGATTTAAGTGATTGAAAAGTCACAAACAAATATAGATTTGTCTAAATCCTCGATTATTGGCTTAAATTAAAAACACATTTCACCCGCTGAAATTTGAGTTACAATATATTTTTTAATTATTACTTTTCGGTGGATAATTGCTGTGTATTTTTAATGAAAATGTTCTAAAAGAGCCAATTTTGGTATTATATTAAAACTTAAAGTTTCGCGTTATTAAGTGCAAAACTCGCGAATAACATCAGGTTTATCGAATAATTCAGTGAATAATTCAGGTCTCTATCAATGAGTTATTTGAAACGACAGGTTCCGAAGCGACCACATCTTCTCTTTATGTCATCCTTTCCGAGGAAGACAGACAGCAATTGAATTCTATTCAAAACAAATCAAATAACTACTCATTCCTGGTAATAATAAATGAATCCGAATGAATATGATTGTTCAGTGAAAAAAACCTAAAAAAATCAACCTTTTCAATTAATACTTTATAATAAAAAGTAATTAATGCAAAGTAATGTCTTTTTTATAATGAATGGTCAGGAGACGTTGATTGTACATACCTAACTATGCACAATAGCCATGCGGGAGATACCTGTTATTGGAGCACTAGAGATTCTATTTTTTGTTTCATGTTTTTTTTTTGTTTGTGTTGTTCAGTGTTCTGTTGGTGTCTCTGTATATTAAATAAATAAATAAATAAATAAATAAATACTTCTTACTGAATTTTATGACAAAAACTATTTTTACTTTTCTTACAAATATAAAACATAAACAAACATACACTTCTCCTCCCTGTTTCCCTTCTTCCTCGTTTCTTGCTAAATA